>CM069935.1:29188273-29788273 GCA_036172225.1 Cryptocoryne crispatula var. balansae
GAACAACTATCCAATTGTGGTATTGGATGGATAAGGATTTATATCTATGTGATAACCGATGATGAAAAAGCTCAATGAAGATGAGATTATCACCAAAGTGGTTTAAGATCATAGGATATGACTTGTACCCTTCACGATCGGAATGTTGTTAAAGTTGTTATTAGATAATAGATTTAAATTAAAAGAAGTTATTATTTTAATTAGGTCTCAACTAAATAGAATATTGAGTCTAGTAGGTCACATATAATAGAATTAATCCATTAGTACAGAGGCATTGTCATAATTTCTAGAAATTGAGAGGTTTCTATGAAAATTTTGATTTCTATAAAAATTAGAAAATTGATTCAAACCCTAACAAGCCACAGGTTTAGAATTCATGGCTAGCCTTAATTATTTGAAATGCTCTCCCATCTTAGAGATGATCGGCATGTGAAGGAGCTCTATTTGGGATGAGTTAGAAAGTCAGGCATGCAAGACATCTATAGAGAAAGTTTATGTAGATATTGCAAGAGACTATGCACATGGATGGCTTGGAGAGCATGGATATGCTCATTTTTCTCTAGTCTTAAGAGATTGGTTGAATCTTGCAAAAGTATATTCAAATATGTTCAAATTTGATTTTTGGTAATAGTTTTGATTTTGATCAAGACAACAATCATTATAAAAAAATTGATTTTTATCCACCAAGACACTACCCGAAGGTAAGAATCGATAGGTAAAAATACCCTGTACTTACCCTTTATACCTACTTAATGAGGATTCCATAGGTAAATCTGTCAACACTTATGTGATAGAAATGTATGCCCTACAAGCCAATCATATATGATATGATTCGACATTTCTAGAAATATCTTATTCAGTTAATTAGGCAAATCTTCATTATAAGCTCTTATTAGAAGCGAATATCATAATGAAGTCCTTGATCAAATACAATGATGATTAAATCATGATGAGATCATGATAATGAGATTGATCATCTAGAGGTATTTGATCTAAATGTTCCTAGTCATAGGATACTTGAGACGGGACATCAAGGATCCCGATAGACTAGTGTATGTGATGTCTTCTCATGTGATGAGGACGATCGATCTCATTGGTCATTAGTGTGGAGACACTGAGATACACATACAGGTGCTCATTAGTTGAATGAGTTCACTGAACTGACCGAATTAGAAACCCTGAATGGTATCTTACCGAACTGTCTATCGGGGTCTTCTATCATCACGGTTGCATGGTTGGACCTTTGACCCGAGTCGCCAAAGATGCCTTGTTGGGTGGAACTTGTGCTTTGACCATTGACTTATGGATCACAATTTAGATGGTCCTATATAGCGATGGATCGGGTACAAGGAAAATCCGATGGAGGCAATTGAGCGGACAACAAGGGATCGTCCACTCTCGGTAAGTGAGAGTGAATGTCCTATGGGATAGTACTCTAAATCCCTGGACAGGGTAGATAGGATAATTGGAAAAGGAGTTTTCCAATTGATCCAATTCCGAGTACATGATCCTATAGAGTCGGTACACTAAGGAGTTGACAGTCGATGCCGTACTCCTTTCCGACCGGGACATTGGATGGATGAGGGTTTATATCCATGTGGTAACCGATGATGGAAAGGCTCAATGGAGATGAGATTATCCCCATAGCCATTTGGGATCATGGGATGTGGCTTGTACCCTTCATGATCGGTAGGCCGATTAATCTGTTATCGGATAACGGATTTAATTAAATTAAATAGAATTGTTCTATTTTATTTAGGCCTCAACCAAATAGGCTATTGGGCCTAGTGTGTCACACACAAAAGGACTTATCCACAAGTACAGGGGCAAGGGCGTAATTTATAGATATTTTGGGTTTTTATGAAAAATTCCATAATTCTCTATAAATACTAATGGTTTCAGTCAAACCCCATCAAGCCAAGGGTGAAAACCACGTCCCAAGCCTCCTCCCTACCTCCTCCTCTCTCAAGAAGGTGTCCATGGTCGATGGAGTTCCGTTCGGGAAGAGTTCTCGAGGCCGGCGCAAAGGGAGAACTTGCTGTGGATGAAGTTCGTGTGGATACTGCTGGAGACCGGACACTTGAACGATTTGAAGAGCTTGAGAATCTCATCTCCTCCCTCTCCATGGGATTATATGAATCCCTATCAGGTATATTCGAACCCGATTTGATCGGTTTTCGGTTTTCGTCGTTCGGTTTTGATTGAGACGGATTCTAAAGGAACCCATAGGAATCGTCGCTTCTGCTGCACCAAATTTTAATGGACGATTCCTTACATTATGGACTACCTACAAAATCACCTCTGTAAGAAAAAAAATACATCAATCTCAACATTCCAATCAAATAAATCGATGGCTATCAATATTTCATAATATATTAATAAAAATAAATAACATAATATAATAATACAAAAGTTTAATAGTAATTTAATAATACATAAATTAAATAATATAATAATATAACATATTATATAATGCCATATATTAATTATTTAATTTAATATAATATGTTAAGTAAATATAGAAATATTAATAGAGATTTTATAAAATATTATACATAATATAAAAATATATTAATGTTAAAAATAATATTTTAATATAATATAATAATACTAATATAAAATAATTTATTAAAATGAATAAAAACATAAAATATTAATGGAATATATATGCATAATTAAATATAATATTATAATTAAATTACTATTTATTAATATTGTATCAATACATTATTTAATGAATAACACCGCTATTAAATAATATATTAATCTTAATAAAATAAAAATATATTAAATAAAAATATTAAATATTAAATAAGAATACATAAAATGTTAAATAAATTTAAAAATATTTTTTTTTGCAAAATATACTTTTTACCTACACTTTGTCCCGATTATATTAATACTTACGGACATGTTTTTTTTTGAACAGGATGGCCCGGTGGCCATACAGAGGGCGCTGCATCGCGCCGGCGAAGGATCGAGCGCTGCCGGGTGCAGCGCTCGATCCTCACAAGGTGCCACCTCCCCCCCATGGGGAGGTGGTCCCGGCGATCAACGCCGGGATCGAACCCTCGCCACCCCCCCCGCGGGGGTGGCGTCGTACCAACCGTGCTAGGCACGGCCGGTAATACTTACGGACATGTTGAACTCATTATTTAAATATTATAAATAATAATTGATCTAATCCATTCATTTAACATGCTTCAACGGTTATGTTTCAATGACATGTCAACATAACCTGGCCCGCAATTGACTGGCACGTCCTTGCATAGCCCCATATGCGCACAGCCTCGACGCCATCGTTCAACTTCTCCTCCATGACAATTGGCAAGGCCCCATTGGTGATCAGCGACTAGTGAGGCTGAATTTGATGACTGCTGATAGTAATGGGCCCCCGGCTTGGCCCCACACTCTCCCTTTGAGGCTCTTCAGCAAGGCCCCGGTGGTGACTAGCGATCCCTTCAGTAAACCCCCTTCCTCTTCGCTCTCCCCCCACTCCACCGTGTCACTCCAGAACACTCTTTGATTAAGCCCATCCAGTCCATGATGGACCACAGCGACAGCAGCCCCTCCATGGTGGAGAAACAGAGATTCAGCCACTAGTTTCTCATCCTTGATGATGAGCCGATTGTCCTCGATGATGAGCTAACTCATCATCTTCACTAGGCTGGAAGCCCCCTTTGAGGCATTGCTAGAGAAGCTATAGGAGGAGGAGGAAGTAGGGGAATGGGAGCCACCGGTCTTTGGATCATCTCTGAGTATTTTTCTTTGGTGGGTGACCAAAAAGGTGACTGATCAACTCTAGCAACCCAAGATTTTGTCTCCTATATCCCTTCTCTATAGTTGGCGAATGTCGATCAGTGCATCTATAAAATAATTTATAGTTGATCATGTTTGTGCACAACACTTATGTACATACTGCTGTCATCTTTTTTGTAACTCAAGAATATATAAACATGGTGAATTCTCCAACAAGAATATTTTATAGCATGTGGATGCATGGGATTACTTGAACCTTTTTCGCTGCTCATGTGAGACTATATGTATGATTTTTTTATGTTAATCACAAATATATGAGACCCAAATGTATTAATTTTGCTACACTATTTCATTACATTGATGGATCCCAATTCCCATATGGGGGTACCTGGCCCCTTCTCTAGCTCTGGTCCATAGTGTCCTTCAAAAGTAGAACCAAAGTTATAAAATGTATGTAGTAAATTAAATTGAACTTTTTTATTGAAGTAATTTTATGTGTGATGCATTATTTAGCACCATGATATTGTTAACTAAGATCTGCATATCTTTTCAACATGGTTACGTATTTGAAAAAAAGGGAATTAGTATCTTTCAAAGTGATTCCAATAAGAAATTATTTCTATTTGAAATCACAAGCATTTAAAATGGTATGTGAATCAAGTATAATGGGGTGTTTTGTTGCATGATTAATTAGGTTTTGTTACAATTTTATGTTTTTGCAACAAAACTTGTTAAAAGAGGTGTTTTGCAAGTTTTGCTGTGAATAATCTCATTGAACTTGTTTAAAACATTGTTTTCTTAATCATGATTTACTTTGGTACTTCTTTGCCCAATGTACCTAAGTTTTTATATTTCTTTATAAACTATATTACTAACATGTTTGCATTCTAATGTACTAGGTGATAAGCAACATTAGGAAGGGCATTTCAAGTTTTCACAAATTTGTTCTAAAGCAAAAAAATGAGGTAACATGTAAGGTTCTTCATATTCTATTCCATGGGTTTGTGTGTTACATATTTCAATTATATTTATCATATGAACACATATCTTATAATATTTATTCTTAATGATTTTGATCATGTTATATTGATTCATCTTCTCATATGTCGGCTATTTTCGATAGACTATTGTTTAAAACCTATGTATATGTGCTTTATTTATCCTCAGCCACAACTTTTATGACATTATGCATTAGTAGCCCAATTAATTCATAAATATAAATTCTTAGTATTGTATTGTAATCAATTTTTATGTTTGATTTTACAATGATATGAATTGGGGCTGGATGGATTTACCAAAATGTATGGTTGGTTACTATGATGGGGTTGACAAGTTTATAAACTTTGCATATGCAAATATATCATTGAGTCATAAGATTAGATGTCCATGTGTGAATTGCACAAGTTTAAATAAATGTGACAAGGAGACTATTAGAGAACACCTTTATATTGACAGTGTTGTAAAAAACAAAAAAAAATTGAAAATTTTACTATGAAGGATCAAGTCATGAAAACTTCAATGAAAGTCAGGAGGATTCAAACCTGTATCAAATGTTAGATGATGTCTTTCCGATATGTGGTGATGAAACACTATATGATAAATATTCTAAAAGTTTTTTTGAGTTGTTGAAAGATGTGAACTAACCTGTTTATCCTGGATGTAAAAAATTTATCAAACTTTCATTTCTCATTATGTTGATTAACATAAAATGCATGAGTGGAATGAGCAATAAGTATTTCAATATTTTGTTGAAGTTATTGATTGAGGTGCTCCCGGATGGGTCATCATTACCACCATCATTTTATGAGATCAAAAAGATACTTGACAAGTTAGGTTATGGTAATAAAAATATAGATGCATGTCCAAACAATTGTATGTTATATTGAAAAGAAAATGATAAGTTTGAAAATTGTCATAAATGTGGAGAATCGTGGTAGAAGTCTTATAAGTCAATAAGTGTGGTAAAAAATAAAAGCATACCTCAAAAGGTTCTCCACCATTTTTCACTCATTTTATGATTGAAAAGAATCTTCACATGCTCAACTACTTATGTCAACATAAGATGGCATGAAGAGGAACGTGTAAAGGATGGTATGTTAAGACATCATGCTGATTCAGCTTATTGGAAAATATTAGATGCTGTTGATGACTTTGGATAAGAGAATCAGAATGTACGTCTTGGATTAGTAAGCTATGGGTTCAACTCATATGGAAACATGAATGTTACACATAGTGCATGATCAGTGTTAGTTATACCTTATAACTTACCATCTGGGAGTGCATAAAGAGTACAAATATTTTGTTCTGTCTTCTCTTCTCTGGTCCAAAAGGTCCTGGAAATAATATTGATGTATTTTTACAACCACTCATAGAGAAACTTGAGATTCTTTGATGGGGTGTTGATGCATTTGATGTAACTAAATGTGAACATTTTCATCTACATGTTGCATTATTATAAACTATTAATGACTTTCCAGCATACACATACATGTCAGGTTGAAGTACAAAAGGTCGATTAGCTTGTCTTGCCTGCAATAAAGACAGATGTTCAACTTGGCTAGAGTCTAGTGGAAAATTTTATTACACAGGTCATCAGAGATGGTTAGGAAACAAATATAAATTTCAAAAGATGAGTAAACAATTTGATAGCCACAAAGAATGGGGTAACAAGTCTTTGACATTATCATGACATGAAATTATACAATAGTTAGAATATTTTAATTTACATGTTGCAAAAGAAGATGTAAATAAGAAAGGCTAGAGGAAGAGAAAAATTAAGGTGGACGAGATGAAGTACCTAGGGTTGAGAAAAATGAGTATTTTTTTTAGGTTATCATATTGGATATCTTTGTTGCTCCATCACAATTTAGATGTGATGCACATTGAAATGAATGTATGTGAGAGTATTGTAGACACTCTTCTATCAATTGAAGGGAAGAATAAAGATAGTATAAAAGCTTGTTAGGAGTTAGAAAAGATGGGCATACGAGAATGTCTTCATCCACAAGAAGGTGAGTCAAATAAGATATTACTACCACCAGCACAGCTCATATGTAGTAAGAAAGAGAATAAAATCATTTTTGATCTATTTCAATATGTTAAAGTTCTCGATAGATACTCGTCAAATATTGCAAAGTGATTTCTCAACAAAGATGGGAAGTTATGGGGACTAAACACTCATGAGTACTATGCCATTATGCAACAACTATTTCTAATTGTTGTTAGAACACTTCCAAACAGAAATGTATCTTCATCACTAAGTGATATTTGTCACTTCTTCATAAATATTTGTTCAAAAGTTGCTTCTGTTAAAGAATTCTACTAAGAAGGCTTACAAGTTGCAAAAACATTATTTCATCTGGAGATAATATTTCTTTCAAGTTTCTTTGATATAATGGTACGCTTGATCATTCATTTAGCATATGTGGCTAGGATTACTAAACTAGTTCAGTATAGATAGATGTACCCATTTGAGAGGTATTACTTTCGCTTATTTATGTAAATTTGTCAATTGATTTGAATCAAAATTTATTGTTACTAACAGACCTGTCAATGGATCTTTATCGGGTCATATTTTTCAGGATCTGAATCCAAACCCGATAAGACAAATCCGAATCCGATAACAAATCTAATAGATTATTTGATTTCGGACCTAAACCCATACCCAGATCCGAAATTATTTTTGGATCCGGATTCACCTATTGGGAGGAACTGTTGACGGTCGACGCCACTGCTACTCGTGAGCGTGCTCTCTCTC
The DNA here is from genome assembly GCA_036172225.1 of Cryptocoryne crispatula var. balansae. Lineage (NCBI taxonomy): Eukaryota > Viridiplantae > Streptophyta > Magnoliopsida > Alismatales > Araceae > Cryptocoryne > Cryptocoryne crispatula. The sequence goes on from CM069935.1 coordinate 29,195,790, forward strand.
TCTTTGTTACTTGGCGAGGAAGCAATCCATCTCTCCCCCAATCCAACGACGGCATGAGCTTTGAGAAGGAAGCAGGCTTCCTCCTCCCGTACCCTCTCCCTTCCCTCCGATGCCACCGGTGGCGGCGGAGGCAGTAGCAGCCCCCTGCTGCTTCCGACCACCCATCTCTCCTCAATCTCTTGCTCGGACAGAGCAAGCACTGTCGCTGCATTTCTGCCTCCGCTCCTATTCTTTCTTCCCCTCCATCTCGGTGCCTTCCGCCGATCAAAGACAGGTAGTTGTCTGTGTTTCCTCGCCTTCCCGTCGATGGTTTTGAGTCAGAATCTTGACACGGTTGGCATCTAGATCTCATCATGTGGCTGGATTTGTGTGCATCCGTATGTTCATATCTTCCTTCGGTTGTCTCCTCCACTTCATGTGCTCAGCTGCCCTGGGCTCGCCCTACTTCTTTATCTAGCAGGTGGCGGCTGGCCTCTATGACTCTGCGGCTGGCGCTGTGTTGGGTTTCTATCTTCTGCTCTGGTTGCATTCTTCTTGCGGACAATGGCTGCATCCTTCTCGAGGTAGAGCCTAAGGTTTGTGCTATGGAGGAGGAGGAGGAAAAGCTTGCCGGAAGGGTGAAGACGGAGGATGAGCTACATAGATGGCCGAGCCGAGCGGAGGTTTATAACAGGGAGCACAAGGATTTGGAAGAAGAGGGGGAATGCGAGGGTTTCTCTTCCCCGATCGTGAGCCAAAAGCCTGCAACACATTTTTAGGAAACCCGAATTTTCAACCCGAAAATAGATAATGGGTTTCTCCTGTGAGCAGCAAACCTGATCTTATCAATTTGTCAAATCTGGGCTTGCCGTTAAATGTTCAAACCCGACAATTCATTCAGATCCCAATCAGGCTTTCGGATTTACTGGATCCCTTTACAGTTCTAGTTACTAACTCTTTAGGTACTTGGTCAAATTAAAATCTTGTGTGAGAAATAAGACCTATCCTGAAGGGTTAATTGCTAAAGGTTATGTTATTTTAGAAATGATAACATTTGCATCTCGATATCTAAAATATGATGTGGAGACAAAGTTGAATAAGCCTCAACGGCAAGTAGAATATCATTCCAAAGTTGTTGAGGAGGGATAGAAAATTTTTATGGAGACTTGTCAACTATGTGGAGCAACTACAAACAAGAGGCTAAAAAGTGATGAGTTGGAGTAAATACACAGATATATCATATTCAATTATACATCTCTTAACCATTACATCAAATGAGTATACCACTTCAACACATTCTGGTTGAATAAAATAATAGATATCATTATCAACTAATCACATTAAATGCAGAGATCACATCAATGAAGTTAAAGAAATGTTCCCTAGGCTGAATGAAAGTGAGGTGGAACGTATTCATATATCTAAGTTTGGAGAATGGCAAAAATAAAGGTAATTATCATTATTAAACTTCATTATATTTATTGGAGGATGCACTATTTGTGTGATTAATTGCATAAGGTGTTGAACCTCTTTCTTTTATTTACTCAAGTGCACAAGTTACAAGAGTTAGCTAGTGGACACATGTCATTTTATTTTCTTTAGATTAAAGATTTATGAATTGGGGTGGTTAAGAAGTATGAATCATGTGTAGTTAATGGTTTTAGGTTTTACACAAGAAACCTTGAAAAATGCTGAGTTACACAAAACTCTGGTGTTGTCTTAATTGCAAGTGGAGCATTAACCACCAATGACATTTCAAAAAATATTACTTAACATGGTGTGGTCGAAGAGATTTTTGAAGTTGACTATTATGGCCACATGAGGATTGTATTGTTTAAGTGTGATTGGATAGATGTGCATCCAGGGGTGAGACATGATGGACCTCTTGTACTGGTGAATCTATCATGTAAGTTAAGAACAAATGAACCTTATATCTTGGCATCACAAGCTGAGTAAGTTTGATATGTAGAGAATCCTTTGAATGCTAGATGGTCTGTTGTTCGCAAGATGACCCCACATGACTTTTACAACTTATCAAGTCATAATTTTAAGGAAAATACTAATTTTCTAGATATACTACCTACACCTCATGAGCAAACAACAAATAAAGAAAATGACAATGACTTAGTTGAAATGATGGTTTAAAGATCTGATATAGATGGGATTGAAGTATAATGTAAGTTGCCATTTATTATTTGCCTTTTTTCTATTAATAAAAGTTGATATCCTATAGTCTCTATAGTTCATTGATGTGTTTTATGCAAATAGGGGCAAGAAAGTAATGGAGACCTTGTCATTTACTACTGATGGTGCCAACTCTCGGGACAAGGGCTTATGGGGGCCCGATAGTTCATCAAATCCATCAGAACCAAAAATGATCAAACACATTGCAGACATCTATAATATACCAAAGTCAATAAAAAACAAGATGGATTCTCACCCTTTTTAGCAATTCATGGAGTATGTTATCTTCTATACATGATTTTTCGTCTTATGTTCTATTCATGTCATTTAAAGTAGATAGGCTTATTTTGCATCTTCATATGATGCTTACTTTATGTCTTAAATTATGTTATATGTTGGCATCTCCTATGAATAGGGCACTGGATAAGATAGTTGACTATGCAAGGAGGCTATGAGTTCATGTCATTTTCATTGTACTATAGATGCATGCATAATGACTAGGGCTAGAATTTAAGATTAAGTTTAATTAATATTAACAAGTTTGACTAGGACTAAGATTAAATATGTCCAAGTACTATAGATGCAGGCATAATGACTAATAAATATTCAAGCTCATGTCATTATGAACTTATCATATATCATTGGTATTCAACCTAATGTAGTAGGTTTACTAATCATTCTTATGTGTATATATATATATATATATATATATTTGTGTATAAGAAACCTCAACAAGCAATAAGCATTCCAAAAGAAATATAAAGTCAACATATTTGGGACTCCAAATTAAGCAAATAAACAAATAAGAACATTACATGTAAGCAAAAGATCAACTAAGAATATTGCATGTAAGCAAAAATTCAACTATGATTTAAATAAGATGAACTACATAAATTTTAAAGTATTTTGAACATTTCATGTAAACTGTAAAGTAGTCATTTTGAAGCACAAAAATAAGTTCTAACTATTTTTAAGTAATTTTAGAATACATTATTTGCATGGAAATGTCGATTAATTTTTATTGGGAATCTTACGTTATCTTTATCTGTTTTGGTGCAAAGGTGCTTCTTCTCACATGTTTGAAGAGACTGTATGTTTTGAATGAGAGGCAAATTTGTTTTGGCCTTTTCTCTTGTATTGGGTGATGCTATCAAATGAGAGGTAAACTTGTTACGTATTTATCACAATATTTGGGTATCTTCTCTTGTGTTCAATGTAAAACATTAACTTGGATACTTGTTGACCCCCTAGATGATATTGAACTTAACTAAAATGATACTTATAGTTTTGTTTTTCCAAATTTCTTCCTTACTTGTGACTTACATTGATGCATATTATTCTTTTTTTTATTGGTTGGATAGATTTCAGAAAGAACAAGTGACACAACTTTCGATTCTTTAGACTTGATATGCGTAATGTCAAATTTGAATTTACTTATTAATTTAACTGGTTATCTTTCAAATTTTGCAGCCATATGTGGATGCAGCTTTAATTAACTTACAAAATAAATGCAGTAATAGTAGATTGTCTGTTATGTTCTATATATCTTAATGGTTGTCGTAAGATCATAGATACAATTAGGAGTAAAGAGGTGTTCTCTATGACGTATGTCCTTGTCCCCATCATTGATAGGTAAGTGGGTATTAATTAGTGATAGATACTTGGTGATTTCCTTTGCTACTTACTAACACAAACATTGTTATAGGGGACATTGGCGATTGCTAATCTTATGTAACTTGGCTAATTCTTTTGAGTTGGATTTTGGATCATGTATAGTTGTTTTGGACTCTCTTGTCATTACTAAGCCAAAAAAGCCAGAGCTAATGATTCAGAGGTAAAAATATATTTAAATGAATTAATGATTTCTTGTTAGTCCATATGCATTAACAATAGCATCATCTTTTAAGGTTTTTGAAAGACTTGTACTAAAATGAGGGTAAAATGCTACCAAAAAGAGTTTGGCTTCCATCCCATTCTATATACCCTCAGTATGACTTTTATTCTTGTATGTGGTAGTTTAAGTTTTTCAATTAATTGCACTATTGACGTTGTCATCTTCTAGGTTCCACAACAATGAGATGACTTAGAGTGCAATTATTTCACACTCCACTATACTTATCCTTTTTTAAATGTGCTTTATAGGCCTTTTCTCGCTCTTCATATCCATATTTTGTGCTGACCGTGAACTCAAACTTTATTAATTTGTGATTCCTCTTTTAGATTCTTGTTTTAATGAGGTCTATTAACTTTTTATCGTAGATGACAAAACATTGGTTTAATTTATCTAATATGGATATGTTTATTGAGAAAGTCATTACATATGGTCAACAAGGAGACTTGTTGACCTCCTCTACCTCATCTTCCGTGCCCTCTTCTATAAAGTCTAGGGATAACGATGCACATGCTCCAATGTTAGAAGATAATGCAGATGTTGTTCTTCCAAGAAGAAAACACGAGGTCACACATGCTCTCGCGATGTGCATACATTGAATGTTGGCAAATTGATTTCTGTTGAATGAAATGAATTTGAACAAATGTTGGGAATGGTGTAAGGTCACTAGGGATGTTGTTGGGGACAGTTGCAAGAAATGGAGAGAAAGGTCATATTACCGTCACATCTTGTTGGGATAAGATGCCACAATCAAATATTGATGATACATAGATTTTTATTAAGATAAATTGATTTACTCTCTTATCTTCTGTTTATATTTTTTGTAGAAAAAATATAATATTAATGATGAAGATGAATTTCAAAAGATTTTTATTATGAATGATCTGGGCTAGAAATGGAAATATCATAAATATTCTCTAAAGAAGAAGTTCTTGAATGAAAGAGACCCACCTTTCAGATTACACATTACTCCTGAGATGTGGGAGTCAGCGAAGTCAACCTAGACTTCTATCGAATTTCAGGTAAAATGTTATTTTCCTTATGTCTATTCATTCAAAATGCAATAGATGCCTAACTTTTGAAAATGTTTTACTTATAGGGAAAGAGTCAGGTCAATCAGAAGAATAAGAGTCTACAAAAAATATTTCATTGTGTTTGAACTCAATCTTTTACAGATATTAAAAAATTAGAGGTTAATAGTAATTATTTTAACAATGTATTTTGATAACATTATTGTGTCAGAAATGTTTTTGCTGATTGTCAAGTGTTTATTGTTAAAATTTCATCAAACTAAACATGACAAAGATTTGTATAGAACAAATATCTTCATCATTACTCATACAAAGAAGGACAGGAGGGCGGTCAATGATGACCGTGCCCTATCAATTGTAAGTTAACTTAATTATTATTTTCTATATGTTTGATATATGTTATCTAAGATAATTTGACCACTATAAGGTGAACTTAAAACTTTCAAAAAATGTCAACCATCTACTAGTACTTATTCTATGGCATCAAAACATGATGTCTTCACTAAAGCTATGGGTGAAGACAAACATGGTAGAATTCGGGGTATTGGCATAGACCCATCAACACATAAACTATGGGGGGAATATGTTTAGAGATCGAAGAATGGAAAGAAAAGCTTACATGGACATCTCCAACATTTAGAATCCAAAGTAGCTAAATTTGAGGATAATCCCCATATCCCCATGTTGAGGTATATCACTTCAATTTTCATTCATTCTTCATATACATTATATATTTGACAATGTGTATATGAATACATTCTCATGTTTATTTATATTTTTTTACACTGCAGTCTAAGTTTGTACATCCATCTTCGGTTGTAAGCAAACTATCAACATCAACCAATGACAATGTAAGTGATGTTTGTATTTGGTCCTTGAATTTTTTTTTAATTCTTCTATTATTATTCTACTGCAAAAAAAGATTATATGAGCAAATCTACTATACATATTAGCCTATTGCTTTATAGATTAGATACAAATCTTTACTAATATTGTGGCCTACATGTCAATAGGGGTCCTTGATAGGATTCTCACCAAATTGCTTTTATGATGGGAAGAAATATTTTGAATACTTTATTGGTAATTCATGAGTGTTAAAGTGGAAAAAGAATATTGTCCAAATAGAGTTTGAGAAGGCATTTGAAAGAGTTGTTTGTAGATAGCAAAAATTCAATTTTGATCAATGGGTTTCTTGTTGCATTGGTGAGACCCTATCAATAGTTGCATTCTCATTCATCTATCCATTATTACTGATGGAGTGATATTTGGATCAAACTAGACAGATCCATAGCTCTTCCTCCATATGAACTCTCCAAAGTCATTTATTTAGTGAAGTGTCATTCTGCTATGCAAAATATTTCTTTCTTTTTTTTAATTTGATACAAGTCCATGTCCATTTTGAGTTTTATTTTGATCACAAAGCAATTGAAAGGCCCACATATGAACTGGGGCCTATAGGTCCACTTCTAGTACCTTATGGTCCACATTAGGAGCTAGATGGGTCCAACATTCTTAAACTTTGAAATAATTTGAAACTTCTATGTACTTACAATTCATTTATGGCACAAATTTAGACACAAATCATTCATATTTGAATGGGTACAGTCTAGAGTGATTATTGTGACCAACATACTCCAATCAAATTTAGCATGATCAACTTTAAATGCCATCTGCTAACAAGTAAGCTATAAAAATGATGCTAGTAAATTTATTCAACCTTACAGGGTTTTTGGTTATAAAATGATTTTTTGTACACTTTTGTCATAAAATAGTATATTAAGATGAATTCTAAGATGATTTGAAGACATACAAGGACTTAGGTTTCCACACATATTTTTTATGTTACAAGGTGCAATTCTCTTCTTTTTGGCGAACCTCTATATTAATAGACAGATCCTTGGGTATTTGTTAGGGAAAGACCTTCACCATTACCTTTTCACTATTCTTTTTCACTTGTCTGTTTTGTATGGAAGTATTTCTTATGCTGACGCTTGGAGATTATTGGCTTATTTGTGCACCTTTGCCTACTCATGAGTAACTTTCTCTCTTACACGCTATACCCTAACTATACACTACTTTGGTTTAGTGGTAATATAGTCCAATTGTTATTATTATTTCATTCTATTTTTTTTTTGGTTGACATGGTGCACATACCTAATGTAAATAGTGGGTTCACCTCAATCTAATTTTGATTTGTGGGTCCCACCAGCCTGGGCCCCCACCACATTGAACTCTTACAATAAAGAAAGAAAATATGTTAAACTTATTTTGTCAGATGTCTATAGATCAGATAAATGAATCAGCTCTAGTTCTATTTGCTATGCTACTAACTTGTTCAAAAAAAAAACTTGTTGTTCGCTTGCATGACCTACTTTTTGCAATCTCTAAGTTGGTGATTTAAGATAGGCCATTCTACTACATAGTGTTTTATTTTACATTCATATTCTTATGCATACATTTTTGCCTAGAGCATACTTGTATCTAAATATAACTCTTTGTTTCTATCTTGTTTTATTTTATTTGATAGCACTTTACTTACTTATGTTAATAAATGTGCATGGTAATAAAATTTTGCTTATGTCAATCATAGGGAGGAAAAATGAAGGTTAAGTTGGTGGACTTGGAAGGGGAATGCATTGCCGAAGACTTCTTGATAAGTGATGATTCCACAAAATTGGTGATTGATAGATTACATAGTGATGTCTTTTATAAAGTGTCTATTGTTGTTGTTAAGAAGCTAAATGCCCCTCTATTCTTTAAAGATGATCATAGATAAAGAATACATGATGCTGTAGGAACTCATTGTAGACATGCTAATTTGGTCTATATTGGAGCTTAAAACTCTTAATTTATTGGAAATATCCCTTAAAGGACCGTTAAACATCAAATTGTACTACCCTTTTGGACGAGCCAAGGAGCCTACTTGAAAATTTGAGGATGAGTTACAAATTTCTGAGTAAAACCATGTCCACTGAGTGAGGACCTTATCCATCGCAATGACCATTTCATGATGATTAATCATTGATGGTTATGATCAAGTTTTGATAACACCGAATGCATTCTGGGTCATACTGAATGTTTCCGGTTGCTGCCAGATCTTTCTAATCATTGCCATTTGTTATATTTCAGCATCCATACATAAAATAAAGAATATTTTTGTTTGATATAATTGAATGAAAACCTTATTCAACTTATAATATTTTATATGCAACCAATGACATTGAATTGCAGTCTCCCGTTAGTCCGTAGCGATGCCTAGAAGTCAGACGCGCAATTCTATCCATACATAACTTGATCAAGACCAATGGAGTGCATGGCTGGCCACATCCCTAACCTAATTCACAACTTTTTCCTTTTAAATATTATTTGGATAAGTTTCTATAAGCTTCATGACGAAAATAAGCATCATCAAATGATGGCAATCCAACTTGTCATCTCTTGTACATCAAAACTTTCTATTTTTAGACCAGATCTCTTTCCTCTTTGAGTGGAGACGGATTTTGAGCATAAGGAAGGTGATCCACGGTATTAAATCTCTCTATATCAGTTTGTTAAGTGTCTCGAAGCTTCATGGTAAAAAAAATCCCCATTAAATAGCACAAATCTAAACTTTGATCAGATATATCAAAACTTGCTATTTTTTGACTTGTTTCTCATCTTCTATAAATGGAGACATGTTTGAATGACCTAATGATAGAACACCCATTCTCTAGACTACTATCCTTATCCTCCAGCTGCCCTAGGCTTGTCCCAGCCTCCCCAAGTTTATCTCTCTTCATCTCAGTGCAAGGAAGTTAGTCTAAAGAGAGAGAGGTCTGATCTGCACTCCACAGTTCTATTCGTTGTTTTTTGACTTATATAAACTTCAACAGGAATTTTCCGGCCAGGTCTCTTGAAAAGTAAGTATTCCACATCGAGTTAACCTTTGTCTCCAACAAATAGAGATCAATTCCAACATCTCCTTGGCACATGGCGGCTTCTACACCGGTGCTGTGCAAATGGATCCGGAGTAATTTCCATACATTTAATAGTAGATTCAACCTATACAGTATTCAAATAAAATTTTCCTTTGTGAGTTGTCTTTCATTTACAATAAGAATTATTCAATTCCAACATTTATGGTGCTCATAGAACATCCTGCATCTACATTGCGCCAGTGGTTCCCAGATCTTCACCTTCCAACATTAGACTTATCAAGTAAATTCAGACCTATTGTCAGAAGATTCAAGTAAACTTCTCTCATCTTAAATCACCCTTAGTGAGTGTTATTCATTTTTAAATTAATAGGAGTTCATTCTAACTTTTGGATTGTCTGTGGTGATTGTTTCAACAAGGTATTGCATTCTGGTTTTGCTTCTAGTTTCCGTCCACTTCTAAAATTTCTACAAGTCTATATAGTCATATTATAAAGAGGTAGTAAATAGAGAAACTCTTTCTCTCTAAGTTCTTTATACACAACAGGAAACTTCACTTGATTCTGACATATAGGCTATCCGTTGTGGTCTCTAAATCTAAGTCACGTAGTATACACAGAATCTGCCCAACCCAGTTGCCACTTTGTCTAGGTTGTGTTATCTTCAATCTCCCTTATTATTTTTATTAAATTTTTATTCACATAATTTAAAATCATATTTCAGCATTATTTTTATTTATTTTTATCATCTTATATATCATAAAAAACCAAATAAAAGGTTAGGGCTAACCCGAAACCGGTGAGTTTGTTTTCGATTGTTATTTTTTATGCTACTTTCATTATAATTACTACACTTCACTCAATTCTAATTCTTCTTTCACTTATTTTCTTGTCTTATTGTCTTCCAATTGCACAGGTACATCAAGCAAGTGATGGTTAAGAACTCTTCTTCATCGGCCAACTGAAGAAGGAGAAGGTTGAACTTGCACACCCATTTACCGCACTAAGGTACACACGGTCACATCAAAAGTACTCCATACTTCATTTATTTAACTTTGGATCCCACGGCTCTTGGAGACCACTTTTTCTCATCTCTACTTCTACTTTATGTCCTCTTCTATTTTTTATTCTTTTTAGTTTATTTTCTCATTTTTCTCTCACATGACCTGAACTATCTCTCCTCGGTGCATGAGCGATGCCAAGAGATGAAAGTTCGGGGATCAATGTGAGTGTATGACCGAGGTGAAAGTTTTTCCCTTTTTCTCACCCTTCCGAGGTGTTGACCTAGTACCCGTTTTCGCAGTTGACACTCATATCATATGGTTCAGAGAATATGTAATTAAGTTATTTTATTTGTATATTATATATTGCTAACAAAGATTATATAATTTTTTGTAATTTTCTTATCTTGTCATTGTAGGTTACTTTTGATGACATATGATTAATGAAGATTCTCAATGGTTGACAAACTATTCTGCTTCAGAGTGTGTATGTGGATTGTTCAATGTAATTCCTGGTCATCATGTAGCTAAGACTCTTAAAAATTTTGTATCTTGGGTTCATGGTTGAAGTTTGGAAACTTTTCACTCAATGTGTTGTATGTATGAAACGAACTACTTTTAAAATTGTATGTTTTTTCTGTAGTTAAACTGACTTTGCAAATTTAACGTTTCTGAAAAAGGAATTGTTGTTGAATTGTGTATGTTTTAATGTCATAAACAAGTTATGACTATTGCAAGCAAGTTATGAATGGCAATGGTTGTTGTTTATAAAACCAACTAGATTTTGAATGGTTGGATTTGTGAATGTTTAAGAGTTATGAAAGTAGGTTATGAATGTTGCAATGGTTGTTATTTGTGAAACCAACTAGATCTAAATGGTTGAATTTGTGAATGTTTAAGGTTTATTTGAGGGTGTAATAATAAAGGTTGTGAATGTATTGTGCAGCATTGATTATATGGTTGTATGAGAGTTGTGAGTGTATTGGACAGGGATGACATTTGAATGAATTTACCTATGGATATTTTTTCTGTAGGTAAATATAACACCAAATATACTTTACCTAAAATCATGATTTACCTACAAACCTTCTTGTAGGTACGTCCGTAAGGCTAGTACATATAGGTAAAAGTTTTACTTGTGAACACTAGTCGTAGGTATAGATCGGTACTATACTTGCAGGTGTATGTTTATCTGTCGATAGAGTACATGTACTATACTTACGGATAAATATGTTGGTAAAACTTTAGTTACATATATTAGCCTTACGGACGTACCTACGAGAAGGTTTGTAGGTAAATCAAATTACTTATGGGAAAATGACATTTACCTACGAATTTTTTATGTAAGTAAAAATTAATTTTGTTTTGGTGAATATTAAAATCTGAGGATTCAATGTTTCTGCTGCTTATATATCGATTCCTTACAATCATATTATTAAGAAATGCAAATGTTTGCTTAATAGTCTGAGCATTTCTATCTGCTTCACAGCAAGCGAAGGCAATCAAGTGGCACATCTTTGGTAAAGTGGGTGCTGGACGACAAGTTTAGTTTCTGTACTTCTGTTTTTGTTCCACCTGATCCTATCATGGATAAACTATGTTTGGACATGCCTGGTTGATCTATATTTATAATTTTTTGTCTTCCAAAAAAAGCCGATGTTTAGGACGACCTTATTCTAAGAATTAGGGGTGTAAACGGTTTGGTTCGGTTCAGTTTGGCCATTTTTTTCCAAACCAAAATCGAACTGATAAGGCGAACCGAACCGAACTGAACCGGTTTAGTGAACCCTGAACCGATTGTGGTTCGGTTCATTTCGATTATGTTCATCAGTTTAATGTATATTTAAATAAATAAAAATAAAATAAAACATACATTATAATAATAATATAAGATTAATAATATTTTATTTATAATATATAATTTTTTATTTATGCTAATTAACTTAAATTTATAATAATATATATTTAAAATTGATATAATATATATTTAAATGTATTATAATATATAAATAAAGTGGGTCAAACTTTATCAAACCGGGTCAACCGGTTTATCGGTTCAGTTCAGTTTGGAGAAGTGCCGAACCAAACCGATAAGAAATTATGGGTTCGGTTCGGTTCAAAAAATCGAATGTATAACCTATCAAACTGAACCGAACAGTTCGATTTGGTTCAGTTTACCGGTTTCCTAGTTTTACATGAACACCCCTACTAAGAATAACTTAATTTCCTGTTTGGTTAGAGTTTCATTTTTGGTACTATATCAATATTGATATTAATATTTTTAAATGTTGGAGTATCAATATCAAAATTAATACAAGTTGACATTTGTATTACATAATATGTTTTGTTTGCACTACAAATTTTAAAATTGATATAATTAACCAAACTCCTCTTAATGGTTTCTATCAATATCAATTTCAAAATTGATAGTGATAGAGATATCTAATAGTGTTATCAAATAGGGCGTAAGGCTGCTGGCAGATCCTCTTCAACGATGCTGTTCATACAAGAAAAGGCAATAAAGATCACTTAAAGTAATAGATGGCTAATTCATGCCATGCTCGTTACTCATGCATCCAAAAAACTAAAGTTTTAATGGCATGTTGATCCTCATCAAAAGAATAGAGTTCGCAAATGCATGCTATCAACTTTGTTTTTCAAAAAAAAAAAAAAACTGAGTTATATGAAATCTTATGCATGTTTAAATATAGTATTAAAAATGAAGCTATATCAACTGTGATCTTGATGTTTGTGAAGGATGCATTATTACTAATGAATTTGATACAAATAGACATTATAACTCATGTCTTCTTTGAATTTTAAATTTCAAAAATAATATTAATAGCCATGTTCCGATGGTGTATATTAGCAGCAATTTCAAAAATTATAAGTGAGTTAGATGTCTAGTTCTGTTACGAAACGGGTCCTTATGTTTTGTATGGATACCCAACAAGTGATCTAATGTCTTCTCCATTTTAGACTCAAGATGATAGATTCACAAGTATAATAGATATAATACATCAACTCTGATAAATGTAGAGTCATCATCTTGAATCTTATGTAGTATTTGACTTGGCTTAATGAAATCTCTTCAAAGTCTTAATTTCATCTTTAATATCTTATCTTGTTGAACACAAAATCTTAACCTGAAATAAAAAATATGATGAATCACTAAAAATTATTTAGTTTTTAAGAGGTTACTGGCATATTAAAATGGTAGTACAAATATTTTACCAAAAAATCTGAATCAAACCTCCGACGGAATCAAATATTAGAGGGTCTACCAAACAACTCAAATGTCTAATCTCTCAAATTCAGAGATTGGACATCAATTAAGGTGACATTTGTTTTGACTTAATTTAAAATGTTGAACTCTTAATTTTACCACTAAACCCTTAGTTGGTAGTAAAAAGTGCTAACTTTGACTAAATTATAAATTTTAAATTTTTTTCATAAAATCGCATCTAATTTTAAGTTATAAATTTGACCCAAATCACATCTAATTAGAACGATTTTCACATATACCTAGGATCGCATGCATATGACAAAATTATGGCATATAATCAGCATCGATGAAGTATAGAATGAGTATGAAATTTTTTTCCAATTATTTCAAAGATATCATTTTAAAAAAATGATTAGTGTGGTGTGATAGTTAGCACAAATAGTTAAATACCAAAGCAAATTTTAAAAATATAAAACGTGAGTGTACAATATTAAACTTGATTAAATATTATGAGTCAAAATTAACATGCTGATATTTTACATGTTATTTTCTCTACAAATTAAATTTTTCTAGACAACAAACTTTTTTTACCACAAGTAATATGGCTAAAAATTTAGTCTATTGGTTTGGATTTCAATGAGAACTAAGTCATTCCTAATTCATTCCAATTAAATCATAATCATGATATGCTTTTTTGTTCTAATTTCAATTTTAGAATATTATCATTTCAAAATTGTAGCAATCAGATAAATTTTAAAAATATTTATTTTATATTATTTTTTAAAAAATAAGGCAATAAACGTTATCACTAAGGAAGGCTGGGTCAGGGGTCGGCCCAGCATTGATTGGCCCCAAATTTGACCCGGTCGGACCGGGTCACGACCAGGGTCAGATTTATTTACTTTTTAAAAACTTTACATGAAAATAAAAAATATAAAAACACATTTTATATTATATGAACTTATATATATATAATTATATTTTTATGTTATAATTTAATATGAGTGTTTATTTGTATATACAAGTAAATATGATTCTTTTGCGATTATGTAGTATTAGTATATGTTAAGAAAGAGTTAATTTCACGTGAGAGAGTAAAGTTGGTTAATGAATAAATTTATAAGTTTTAAGTATACATTATATATTTATATCACAAATCTTAACCATAGGTGATAATATAAGTTATAATGAAATATTGTTATACTATCAATAAATGGGGCGCTCAGGAATCCTAGATCTAATAGGAAGTATGACGGCTTGAAGAAGACATATCAAAATTTAAATAATGAAATTTAACAAATTAAGAAGAAAATTTTAAAAATAAGATTAGCAATGGAAACTGTAATACCCCGGTTATTTAAATAAATAAATAAAAAAATTAGTTAATAAATATTTATTATTATTTTAATCCCTTCCTCCCCTATTTATATCCTTTTTCCCCCTTCGGAACCTCCCCCGTACGCACCCGCGGCGCCCCTTTTTCTCCCCTCCCAAAACCCTGTTCTCCCCCTCCTTTTCCCTCCTCGGTCGCGCCGCCTCGCGAGCGCACCGCCGCCCGGCGCCGCGTGTGGCCGGCCGGCCGCCGCGCGTCTCCACGCTTCCCCGCCTCGATCCGGCCCTCCTCGTACCGCCTCGGTCCCCGCGTCTCGCCCGCCGCCTGGGTGACGCCGCTTCCTCGTACCGCCGCCAGCCCTCGGCCCCCGCGCGCCCGCCCGGCCCGCCGCGACCGCCTCCCCGCCTCGGCACCCGCAACGTCGAACACCCTCGTGCGCGCGGCGCCGCCCCGCCGCCGCCCGTTGACCCCGCCGCCCTCGCGCCTCGTCCCGCGCGCCCGCACGCTCGTGCGCGCCCGCCGCCGCCGCCCGCCGCCGAGTGACGCCGCCACGTGGCCGGCGCCGGGTCCGCCTCGCGACGCCGCCGCCCGCCGCGCGTGCACCGCCCGCCGCGCCACGTCACCGCCCCTCCCCACCGCCCCGTGCGCCGGCCGAACGCCGCCGCGCAGCCCTATGCGCCGCCGTGCGCCGCGCCCTGCGCGCGGTACTCTCCTTTCTTTCTCCTATCCTCTCTCTCCTATCATCCTCTATTAAACTCTCTAGTTTATGATTCCTTTTCTACCAACAGATTTTTAGAACACCTACCCGGCTCGGTTTTTCGTCGCCGTCGCAATCGCGGCAGTTTCGTCGCCTGATTCAATTTCCTTGGAATTCCGTGCGCCGTTCGCCATCGCCGTCAAGGTAGGCGTCTCGGCTATTCTTAGCACTCTAATATACTTGATTAAACCGTAAAAATCATACTTAGATCATCAGGATTAGAAGATTGTAATTAATGGGCTATTTTTGATTTGTTAGCATGTTTAGATAGAGTTAGATTAATCTGTTTAAACCGTGCATGTTTAGATTAAATTAGTGATTCATGTATGTTGGTCATCATGATAGGTTTGTGTATGTTTAAATCTAGCTAGTTTAGTATGTCTGCATCGCGGTAAACCTTAAACACATATATCCCGATTGGATAAAAGCCGATGTAGGGATTAGGCATAATGTTGTTAGAATTTAGTTTATTTATCTTTTATGTGATAGGTAGTTCTGTTTAAGTATGTAATTGTCATGGTTAGGTTGTATATTGCATGATCTTATTTATATGCATCAGATTGTGATAGACTGTGGTCTGGTATGCAAATATGTAGTGCATAGAACCATGGGTGTTCATCTATGTATTTCATGTTTGATTGCCAATTAAATGTTCATGGTTACTGTCTGAGTTATTTATATGCTTGCATTGTGTGGAATGTGGTTAATGCAGTGAGCTGCATTGTGATGGAAATGTACTTCACTAGACTATGTTAGTGGCCCGTGGGCAGCGGAGATTAGTTGAATCCGGAGCATCCTTCGATCCCGGATACCGTGATTTATCCTAAGTACTCCCCTGCCTAGGGGTACTATAGGATTTAGTTACTATATGTTACTTCCTACTATATGGTAAATCTGGTGCTAGTTTTGTGATGTGACTACATTTATCAGATAGAGCATGATATTTACTCAGACAGGTGTCTAGTTGTGTATTTTGGCATAGATGTTAGTGTTCTAGATATGTCATTGGTTTTATGTCAGATGTGTTATGAGCATACCTAGAGTAGTCTAATGTGTAGGATATGTTAGTCTTAATGCATATAGAGTCTTGTTATCATATGGGGTAGTAGAATGACCTTTGTAAGCAATTAATTAAAGATATATAATTAGCTTAATCCTATGTATTATAATCTGATTTTTAGGCTTAATATGTATACCACTAGAAATCATTATTATAGTGGGGTAGTTCGGGTGTAAGTCCTACTGAGTCTGTGGTGACTCACCCCTTCCGTTGTTAATATTTTCAGGAGTGCAGGTTTAGCGCAGCAGAAGCGTAGTGGTATTTTGGAATTCGAGGAGCTAGTGGATTACTCATTCAATGTTGGTATTTAATTTGCTTAGATAGGTGTTTGTTTATGGTGTTATTATGTTGTAAAGTTTGGAATTATTTATTTGGATTGAGATTTTAGTCTTATTTGGTTCCAGACCGATATCCTTTCCCGTTATGTCGCCGGATTATCTTCCGCTGTGCATGTTAAAAATCCGGGTCGTGACAGAAAATTACAACATGATTAACACAAACTTAAATTAAAAAGTAGAGAGAAAAGAATGTTAAAAAATTTGAGAGAGTGAGTGAAAGAGTGAGAGATGTGAGAGTTGGCAGCCATCGATGACCAGTCAAGTGACTCATCATTGGGAGTGACCTGGTTGTTCAGGTCGTCGACCCACCTAATCTAGGTAGCCTCTAGGTCTGACCAAGTCGCTATCGGACCGATTAGCCCAAATTCTAACTGGGTCACCTGACTCGGATCGGCCCACGGATGACCTAGCAAACCATGGTTATCAATACTAAAGATTTGATCTAATGTTTATAAATTTATATTTTTATCATATATATTAATTTAATAATTTTTATATTATATTATTTATTATTAAATTAATTTTAACGATGTTTAATTCTTCCAAATTGGTGAAACTTATTTAGAATTGATTGTTTTCAATTCTAATTCTAATGAAGTATCTAAATATACATTTTCAATTTCAATAGTATTATATTTTTATCTCATATAAGTATTACACAAAAAACAAATTAAGTTTCTATCGAATCTGTGTAAAGTTAATAGGGGACCCTCATAGGGGTAAGAGTCATGATGCACAAACTAGTGGAATGTCTCGAAAACAAAAAGGTATTCACCTCCACTTATATTTAGAGGCATTTTAAGATATTAGAGATATATTCAAATACTAAATTAAATGTTCACCTAAACAGCCTGAATGGTGTAATGTCTAACCGAATCGGATATTAGACTTCCAATAAGTTAAATCAAACACGCCAGGCCCTAAATCTGAAACAAATGAGGTCTTAACTAAAGAGATTTTTATCAAAACGAGAGAGAGAGAGAGAGAGAGAGAGAGCGAGAGCGAGGGGGTGACTCTCTTTCTACACATGACAATTGGCATATCCTCTTAGAAGTGTCCCTCCTCTGCCCGACTGCCCCTATTTTTCTATCTTTCTGGACCGGTGCCGCATTGCTCACGCAAGAATCTTCTCCTCCGCGGCCCCACTGTTGGGTACTCTGCGATGGGCTTTACGTCTATCTTTCGTTGGACTCTCCCCGTTAGACAGGATCCCATCCGACCGTTGATGGCTTTCGGTAGGGAGAAGCTTCTACCACAATTATTAACTTTTAGCCAAGAGAATCTACATGCATTCTTATTATGGCAAAAGAAATCCCACTGTTCTTGAAGTACATGTTCCATATGACAGTACACAATCACACACACAGAGAGAGAGAGAGAGATGTAACAAGCAGAAGACAGTACTATGTGACAAGCAGAAGACAGTAATACATAGTCTGGCACTCCACAAGCTCATGCACACACGATGAAGTCTCAGCAAACGGGACGACTGGCAAGCACAAAGTCACGCTGCAGATCAGAACACGATTACTTACGTAGGTAACATCATGTCATGGATCGTCGGGCTAGACATCGATGACTCTGAAGACGTCGCGGTTCTTCACGACGATGTCGTACATGTACATGGACCGGAACTGGCCGAAGTCCCGGGGGAGGGAGATGAGGTCGATGGAGGGGCGCTTGTGGAACTGCAGCAGGTCCGGGTCCTCGTAGTATCTCTCCCACCCCAGGCTCAGCAGCTTCCGCTCCAGGGAAGCGTAGGACGTGATCACCTCGTTGCTGGGGATGTGCAGCAGCGCCTTCCGCCGGGAGCTCCCGCCCTTCTGCTCGTTCCCGGGGTTCTCGATCAGCCGCACCACACCGTTCTTGAACACCCAGACGCCCGACATCCTCTAGATCTCTTCTTCTCGGTTCCCTCCGGAAACTCGCTCCTGCGCACGTACCCTTCTTTGCTGCTTAATCAATTAGCAGGTGGATCGGTGAGCAAAACCGAGGAAATGGAGCGGTTTATATACCGGTGGGGAGCTGATTTTTCTTCCCGCAAGCAACCAGTAGGGGGGGGGGGTCAGCAGAAGCATACGCAAGTTTGTTCTTGTGTTTCACTTTGGTGGTGCTGAGCAGGGCCACACAGGAGAGGGTTGTTAGGGTTTGAAGGACCCGCAGATGCTGATGAGGACAGCGGGCATCGCCCTGAACGGGGTATGGGCTGAAAAGAGAGCTTCAAGAAGGAATAATTTGCTCTCGAGATGGTCTTAGATGGCCGGCCGATCGAGGAAGCTCTCGGCCACCGGCCATTGCTCCCATGGGCCCCGCCATGTGTACTTGTAACGTCTCCAATACATGGTCATCTGCACCTCCTAAAAGAACTGGGGCTAGGGCCGACCCCCATTAATGAGGCCAATGAGAGTTCCTTTTGTTGGCCGCTCGAGACTATCCGGTCTTTTGATTTGCTCCGGTAACGCCGTATACGGTGTACATGGAGAGTAGAGGAGGTTAGGAGAAAAGTAGACGAAACACTTTCTGTAATATTACGTATAATTAGTTAAATAATAAAAGAGAAAAAAAAATTTAGATTAATAAATATTTATTGTTATTTTAATCTTCTCATCTCCCTATTTATATCCCTCCCATCCTCCCCGGTCGAAAACCCTCCCTCGTACGCCACCCTCCCGGCGCCGCTTTCCTCCCCCAGAAAACCCTATTTTTCCCCTCTTTTTCCCCTCCTCGCTGCGCCGCCTCGCGGGTGACGCCGCGCGCAAGTCTCCGCCGCCCGCGTGTCCGCGAGGTGTCCGCGAGAAGCCGCCCGCCGCCTTGGTCCTCCGCCTCTCGTACACGCCTCGGCCGGACGCCGCCCACGCGCCGCCCCGTCGCCGCCTCACCCCTCGCCCGCGCGCGAGTGCCGCGGCCGCCACGGCCGCCGGGCTGACCGCCGCCTTCCCGTCGCGCTCGCGGACGCCACCGCGTCGCCGCCGCCGTCCCCGTCATCCTCGTACCTCGGCGAGCGTGCCCCGCGCGGCCGCCCGCTGCCTCGGCCCGCGCGCGCACCGACGCGCGCTCGCAGCCGCCGCCGTCCGGCTGCCACGTCGCCGCCGAGCCCGCGCGACCACCGCGTCGTCGCCGTTGGACCCGCCCAGCGGGCGGACGCCGCCGCCGCCGTTGACCCCGCCAGCCGCCGCGCATTCCGCCCCGCCGTGTGCGCCCGCCTGCGCCGCCGGCACCGCGCGGCCACCGCCACTGTGCGCCCGCCGTGCGCCGGCCGCTCCCCTCTCTTCTCCGCGGTATGTTTCTCTCTCCTATCGCCCTCTCTTCTATCATCCTCTATCAAGCACCATAGTTCCTGATTTCTCTTCTAACCACAGATTTTAAGACCACCTACCCTGCTCAGTTTTTCGTCGCCGACGCAACCGCGGCAGTCTCGTCGCCAAATTCTTTCTCCTTGGATTTCCGTTCGCCGTTCGCCGTTGCCGTCAAGGTAGGCATCTCGGCTATCCTTAGCACTCTAATATTTTGATTAAATCATAATAATCATGTTTAGATCACCAGGATTAGAATATTGTAGTTAATGGGCTGTTTTGGATTTATTAGCATGTTTAGTTAAAGTTAGATTAATTTGTCTAGATCGTGCATGCTTAGATTAATTCGGTTATTCAAGTATCTGGTCATCATGATAGGTTGTATGTGTTTAATCTAGCTAGTTTAGTATGTTTTGCATCACGATAACCTTAATCATGTATATTCCGATTTGATAAAAAGCCGTTGTAAAGTTTAGGCATAATGTGGTTAGAATTTAGTTTATTTTCTTTTATTAGATAGATGGTTCATATACATGTAATTGTCATGTTTAGGTTGTAAATTGCATGATCCCATATATATGCATTAGTTCATGTTAGATTGTGGTATGGTATGCAAATATGTGGTGCATAGAACCATGGGTGTTCATCTATATATTTCATGTTTGATTGCCAATTAAATGTTCCTGTTTTACTGTCTGAGTTAATTAAATGCTTGCATGGTGTGGAATGTGGTTAGTGCAGTGAGCTGCATTGTGATGGAAATATACTTCACCAGACTATGGTTCGGTCCTGTGGGCAGCAGATGAATTAGAACAACTGGAGCATCCTTCGATCCCGCATACCGCGTTTATCCTAAATACTCCCCGCCTAGGGGTACTATGAGATTTAGTTACTATATGTTACTTCCTACTATATGGTAAATCTGGTGCTAGTTTTGTGATGTGACTACATTTTATCAGATGGAGCATGGTATTCACTCAGACAAGTGTTTAGTTGTGTGGATTGGCATAGATGGTAGTGTTATAGATATGTCCTTGGTTTTATGTCAGGTTTATGTGTTCTGGGCATACCTAGAACAGTTTAATGTGTAGGTTATGTTGGTTTTTAATGCATATAGAGTCTAGTTATCATATGGGGTAGTTGATTGACTTTGTAATCAATTAAATGAAGATATATAATTAGCTTAATCTTATGTATGATAATCTGATTTTTAGGTTTATTATGTATTGTATACCACTAGAATCATTATTATAATGGGGTAGTTCGGGTGTAAGACCTACTGAGTCTGTTGTGACTCACCCCTTCCCATTATAAATTTTTCAGCTGATTTCGAGGAGCCTCTTCCTGAGGAGGACTTTGGAGAAGATTTCGAGGAAGACCTTGGAGCTGATCCAGAGCAGTTTGAGGACCCTGAAGACGAAGAGTTCGGTGACGAGTGATCACCTCGTATCTTCTAGGTTGCTGAGTTTTTCCTTCTATTTGTTAGTTAGTAGTTGTTTGGTGTGATTTTCAGAGGTTGATTGGACTATGTGTTAAGTCCTCTTAGTCGTTTAGTTGTGGTTATTTGTAGTGTTTACTTGGAGTTTGGTTGTGATTGGAACATTATAGGTTGTTTTTAGATTATTCAGATGTGATGATATGTGATTATGGTTTGTTCTCCTAAACTGTCCCGATATTCCGGATTTATTTTCCCGCTGCGCTATTGTATATTCCGGGTCGTGTCACTTTCCACCTTCTCATAATCAACGTGAGTTTTATTGAATTTTAATAATGATTTGATTTGATTTAACCTGAATTATCTGGTGTGTTCCACGTTGGTTGTGAACGGGATGAAGGGTGTTCCCACTACCATCCTCCTGACCTCCCCCGCTCTCGTGAACAACATGGGATTTAGTTTTAGTCCTATCCTATATATGGTGTACACGTGGAGACATGTTAGAATAATCTGATAAATGTTACAAATTAAATACTTGGTCAAAACATAGGTTGGCATCTATCTCACTCTTTGTCGTTGGTGTTTAGTTAAATTACCTATTTTAACATTAAACAAACAGTTTTAACTAAATATATGTCAATGGAGTGGAATGCATACATTTGTTGGAATTTCAAATAAATTTTAAGATGACTACTTACTTCATGGTTTAGTATATATATGCATGCACATCTTCGTTTGTGATCCCTGTAAAGTTTGTCAAGTTATAAATCTGATTATAATTTCGCTCATAGTTCTAAAATTTTGAGTCAGACTCAAAAGGCTAAATTTGATATGATAGATTCTACCCAAGTTTTATACATTCTTTCTTTGTAGTCCCCGCACATGAAAAGATATGTTGAATAATCTCTTAACTATAACAAAAGAGTTTGTCTAAATTATATAAACTACCATACTCATAGTTTTAAGGTTTGAGTCTTTTTCTTTTCTTTTCTTTTCTTTTCTTTTTTGCTGCATTAAGGTTTAAGTGATAACCCAATAAATTTAACATGGTAGAATAATCTAAGTAGTGTTACAAAAGGGTTTGATGGCATAATAATTTTGACATTAAGCAAATAATTTTGAATATCATTGGAGTAGAACGCATATCTACTTGATTGCATTTCAAAGCAAGTTCGTGATGATGTTGTATATAGTTCACACCTTACAGCACTATTCATATAGTTCTTTTCCTAAACTTTGAAAAAGAAGTAATCATACAACTTCCTTTCATGAGGTTTATTAAGATATAAGCGGAGCATATAGAAGTCAACTATGGTTGAGTTTATTTTGATTTAATACGCTTCTAACCTCTGATTTGATAAAAGGTAAGTGTCTACGTACAGACACTTTGATGCCATTTCATAATTAACACATAAATATACTTTTTATATCTTAATAAACCTTTAAGCCCTGTTTGGTACACATAAAATTTAGGGGATAAACCAACCTTATCCTCTAATATTAATTTGGTACCAAACATGCTCTTAAAAACTAAACTGTATAATTCAACTTTTTTTAACATATATTTCTTTAAATATTATTGAAATAACATATATAATATATCATTAATAAATGTTAAATTGATTAGCATTTAAATATTTTAATAAATTTATATACTTAATTTTATCACATATATATAAAATTAGGAATTAAGATTTTTAGATGAAGCCAAAATAAACATTATCTAAAGCCTCATTTTTTTCAACTTAATTAATGTCTAACCTCTAGTTTGGTTAAAGGTTATATAGCTCAAACTGTTTGGTAAAATGTTTAAACAAATGTCTAAATATGCCAATAACCACCTATAACAACTACTTAATTTAAGTGGTTCACTATATAACTTTTTATTTTTAGAGGTTGATAACAAGATTATGTGTTCTATTAGATAAGAGATTAGAGGTGAAATTAAGACTTAGGCTCCATTATTTTTGGCTTAATTGATGACTACCCTCTAAATAGTCAAAGATTAGGCATTGATATCTTTGGTAAAATATCAAAATAAAATATTAGTTTCTTCATAAACCATTTAATTTTAAATTGTTCATAATAATTTGTATTTTCAAAGGTTGGATAACTAAGATTTTGTGTTTCACAAGAAAATTTAGATATCAAAATTATAACTTCAGACATTCTATTAAGTCATATCAAATGCACCTTAGACATTTTATTAAGACAAATCAAATGCCACTTAAAACATAAAAAATAGTCTAAATATACAAATTTCAGATTGCATAAGAGATGAGGGTGGTGTGAAGACCAAATATTTGGTTACACAATAAAATTTTATACGTTATTAGAAATGTTTTCATCACTATTTTTTGTCCATGAATCAATCCTCAATGAAACCATATTAATTGTTGTACTATAGGAAACCTGCAATCTTCATCTACTACAAGAAAAGTAATAATGACAATGTCTGAAAGTCGTCTCTAAAAGCCTAAAAGCTGTTACAAAAGATTTTTTGCAACCACCGGAAAGCCATTGCAAGGTCGTCGGGGATAAGCATGTCACTAATGACGTTTTGTCACAACTTACGTGAAGTCATTGCAAATAAGTTACTAGCAATGGCTCTAAGCCATCGCAAAATTTTTACCAACTACATCTATAACCAATCGTGAAGTAGTTAGTGATGATGTCTCTAATAACTTATTTGCAATTGCTTTGAATCATCACCAAAGCAAAAACTTCTAGCACTTGAAGAAATTTCAGTTGAGTGATATGCTTTGGTGGTGACTATGGTTGCTACTAGTAACTTAGTGGCAATGGCTTCAGTGGCAATAGCTTCAGCCATGCCAAAGCAGATCATCAAGTACCCAAAGTTTCTTTAAGTTCTAGTAGATTTTTCTTTGGCGAAGGCTCATAGCCATCACAAATATGTGCTTAGCCATCAATAGTATTTATATGTGATGGCTAGAAGTTGTCGTCGATAATTTTTGATTAAAAAGTATTTTATACATTTTAAAATAAAAAAATGATGCATGCATATATTGTATAACACTTGTAAATATAAAACCCTATACAACACAGATGTAAAATCCACAAAGGGGAGCCATTTTCATGTCATACACAAACCATGTACACTTACAAATATCATACATTTAACCACCACAAACCACCCATTCACAAATATATTGCATTTAACCACTACAAACCATCTATTTACAAATATTCACCACAAACTATACAGACGTACACAAAGCTAAAGTATATACAATAACTACTATCCATACATAAATCCCACGTACACAAACTCAAATACATAGGCAACCTTAAATATCACATACCCTAATCAATATATTCATACACAAATCCATATGCATTCCATAAACAAATGGGAGCCATTTTCATATCCATACGCATACACATCAAGTAATGAATAACTAGAACAAATTAAATTTATTTTAAGAATTGAATACAAATAAACTTTCATAAAAAATAAAGATACAATGACAACTACATATCACTCATTATTTTTAAAAGATTCCTTATTATTGTCATCCTTATTGTCTTCGTCTTCTCCATCCTCCTCTCTCTATCTCAAAGGTGGTACCAAAGTCAACAGATCAACTGGTGGTGGTAGTCTTTGATCAATGTTGACTAATATTTGTCCAGTTAGATATTTGATTATCTTTTTAAAACTCTTCTGTTGATCAGACATCTTCTACTTGAGAGAAGGAATCTCCATCGATTGCTTCTAAATATCGGTTGATTACTTCTCTACTTTATCTATCAACTCTTGAACTAGTGGAGCCATGGAGGTAGTAGCACCTACACTACTTCTACTATACTAGGTTTGCGAGTTTATCTTTGCCACACACATTGGATATGTCTTTGCCTATCTCTGCATAAGACATTTATGAATGCCTCTCTTCATTCATAATTTAGATAAAAATAATAATACATGTATCATCATTTGTCGACTCTCTTCATTGCTCTAGACAATGGACCCATCAAGCTTTCATGAGTCAATGTCATTTAAAACATCTCTCGATGTGTAGGAGAACATATTTTTTTTGTACATATTTACAACATTTAAGAATGTGAGAATATATGTTAACTCAACTCAAATTAACAATTGAAATAAACACTTACAAAGTCTCTTTCTAATTGATGAATAATCATTCTTTATACAACATTGATGGATGAGTTCTATTACCTTTATTTTTCACACTAAGTGCCTACAAACAAATTAATAAGATTTTAATAATTTATAAACTCATAGCTAAAAAAGGCAAGTTTTTTATTTTATTGTCATCTATTGACCATATATCACATATTTGAAGATCAGGATGACCCGGAGGTAATGGAGAGGGTAAATACTAGGATGACCTAGAGGTGGTGAGGAAGGCCAAGATGGCTCGAAAAATTGACCAATCCGATCAATCTGATCATGATCCAAATTGGATCGAGACTGTTGATCAAGATTTGAAATGGATATATTTTAATTATCGACATGTAATGGTTCTTAAAGTTTTTACTTTACTTTGTCTTGAGTTTTATATTTAATTAATTAATTTTATATTTGTATTGTTGAGTTTTTTTGAAGTTTTACTCTTCATCATTTAAACCAAATATTATAGGTTCATTAACAAGTTATTCTTGATATGGTTCTACTTCATCGTCACTTTCATTTTCAGATATGTTATAACAATTATGAAGTATAGATTTTACTAATATTACCTATGTGTTATTTGAGTTATCATCTACATTCTTACCTTATATGTCAAATGCACAACTAGGTAGGTTATAACATAAAAAAAATGATTGTGGAATTTTTTTTCTAATTTACACAACATTTCTATAATATTAAACTCTCAATCTTACAAAGTCTTACTATCTAACATGTTAGCACAATTCATCACATCTCTTGATATGATACCTTGAAGTGCTAGTGAAATACTAACTTGCATCATAACATGACAATTATGACTTTTAATTCACTAATTGTTTTACGAGTTATCTACACACATACTCAAATTTAAAAAATAACCATCTAGTATTTAAATATTCTTAATTAAATAAAGTATGAAATATTTTTGTTCATTGTTAAGCCTATAATAACATCTAGAAATCATGGTGAACATTATATGGATGTAATTATGAATGAATTTTTAGATCTATCAAATCTTTTCTTGCATTAAGATTATCTGTATCATTTCTTAATAGATTAAACATATCTAATAAATTATCACACACATCCTTCTCAATATACGTGACATCTAAATAATGGGGAATAATTAGTGATGTCCAATATGCATGATAGTTGCTAAAAAATATACTTCTTTTTTGCCAACTTGTGTCATTTGTTTTTCTCTTAATTTTTTAGATCTTTCTTAAACATTTCCCAAATCCGATGGCATTCATCTTCTATTGTCGTCTCTAAATCTCATACATATTAATATTTTTAGTGCTCCCTTCTCACACCATTGACCTTCAAATAGATATTTATATTTATTCTTTCTCCAATGATGTGTCATTGATAGAACTAGATGATATTCTAGATAACATTATTTTTTACTATGAGTAAGTCAAATAGAATGTGTTTCCTTATTACAAATTGGACATACTAATTTTTATTTAGTACTTCATACAGATAAATTTTCCTATTTAGAAAAATCATTTATCGTACACAACAATGCTTCTCTTTATAAAATTATCTTTTTTAAAGCGTTAGAGGTCTCTAATCTTCTTTCCCATAAATCCTTAACTCTTCCACCATTGGCATACCACATATTATATTTTGAAGATATATTACCAAACATGATAATGCCATCTGCATCCAACCCAAGTCAAGTGTTGTGTTTTCCTAACACAAAATCTGGATACATTTTAGCAATTATTTTCCAACAAGGAGAATAAGCAGGATTATACATTTCTCCACTTCCTTAAGAAGATCATTGATCACCATGTCTTGTCATCCACTTAGCTATATTGGTTAAAATAAATAAAATCCACAACCTATCTTTTTAAAAAAAATAATGAAATTTCTTATGTCACGTTTTAACTCTTATTATTAAAATTATCTTTATATATTAGAGTTTCACATTGTGACCAAACAATTTTATCTTTGTTCTCTTTCAAAAAGAGAAAATAGCCATTTCTACCTACATTATTTTTTTTAACTAAGTCATAAGTCTTTAATCTTATTTTAAGTTTATACCAATTGTTAGGAACACTTGCATCTTTAGGTAACACTTTTATAAATAAAGTTAGTATTGTATCCATAGATTTTCCAATGAGACCGTTGATTGACTTTATTTGAATAAACTTTAAAATAAAATTTAACTTAGATATATATTTTCAATCTTTTTATAAAATGTTTCTACATTGTTTAGTAAATGACAAGATTTTTTGCCTCTCGATTTGGTTTGTCTTCATTATGTCTAATGGTAGATTTATTATTTTGAATATCTTCAAACATTTACATCACTTCATCATTAATATTTTCATCTTGTAATTCATTTAATTAATTTTATTATCTTCTTTATTTACATTTACTTTGATTTCACTATGACATATCTATGTTGGATAATTTGACCATATATCATAATATATTAAATGTTCATTTACATCTTTTTATTAAGATGAAAGTGCACAACAACTCTTTTAAAGATGAAAGTGTTACAACTTCTTGATATTAAATTAAATTATCATCTTGACCATGTCTACATCAGGTCCAACATTCATGAAAAGTACAGTGTAAGAATTAATTTATTTTTGAAGATACCAAAAATCTAATTTGTTAGGAATAGTGATCCAAATTTTTTCTAATGTACTCACATAGGCTAATATTTTTTTTAAAATTTTTTCAAAATTAAATAATTAATAAAAATGTATTTAAAATAAAGTAAATAAAAATTATATGCAAAAATAAAAACAAAAAATATTAAATCTAATGGAATCTCTTCCAAATGAAGCAAGTCTCCAATGAGGACCTCATTCTAAACTTCTTATAAAAACAATGTTTTGGATTAGATAAATATAAAAAATATGAACAATAAAAATGTGTGAAAAACAATGTTTATGAATAAATTAAATGAAGAAAAAACTTGAGGAGTAGCTGGTGGAGGAACTGGTTTAGGAATAGAATTAGGAGGACGAGGAGAGGAATTCAAATTTTTTTTAAGGGTTAGCCAAATGAACCTTTATTTATTAAGTCTTAATGGAGGTTAGTGGACCCAAATGCCCACCTAAACCCTTAGAGAATCAGTTAGGGATAATTTGGGAAAATGAGCCTAACCCTTTTTATTTATTTTATTAATTAGGTCATATTTGATTAATTAGGTTGTATTTGTTTAATTGGTCTTTAAAGTTATGAAATATAGGACTAAGTCCTCTTTGAATGGGGTTAAGTCAAGCAAAAGAGATAAAGAGCCCATCAAATGGTCCTAACCATGTTAAATGGGTCTGGACACCCCCACCAAATTAATGAGGCATAAATGCTGCAAAATAAGCCAAAATGCCACTTTATTATGTGAGTATTTTTTTTATTTTCTATATATAAAGAATTAACCTATATGTGAGATAGATAATATACTTTAAGATCCAACTGATAAAGGCGGGCCAATAATCTTAGCTATATAGGTATTGGAGAACCTCACAAAGTAATTCATTTGTGTTTCATTCCACACTATTTTTATATTGTTTAAGTTATGTAAATGATATATTTTGGAAAAAAAAGGCTCCTTGTTCCAAATCACATATAAGAAGAAGAATGGGAACCAAACATAAGGAATTTGACTTACAGCCACCCAAAGCATGGGGTTCGTATATCAATTTTCATGTGTTTACGATTTTACATTTGCCTAATCATGCATGGGATTGTTTCAAAGATTTATCTGGAATTCTCCTATGGTTTTATTCATATTTAAACATTTCAAGAGAGTTGTTCTTCTAGAGAATATTCTAGTAATTTAGGTTTCGATTTTTCTTTATGATACATCTACTAGCGATTTATAAGAACATTTCTCATATTTGCTTCAATTCAACATTCAAAAAATGATTAATCATAGTTGTTGATAATGAGGTACAACTAGTAGTTCTTATTTAGCTATTATTAAATCAACCATGGATCAATTTTCTACTCATGCATTTTGTACCCAATTATACATTAAAAATATAATATAGTTAAAACATATATATCGAATTATCTTTCTAGTGAGAAATTGCAACAAAAAAATTAGAACATGTGATGCGAAGCATGTTTCCCAATAATCTAGTCTATATGAGATGGCTAGTAATGTCCAAAGTAATATTAATTTTTAGATATTTAAATTTAGATCTTTCAATTAATTTTCTCTTATCAAGAAATTATAACAAGGTTGCTAACTCTTTTAAAAGAAAATTAAAGAGAGAAAAAAAATAATAATGTTTGAAATTTTCCACAAGAGTTAAAAACTTATAATTGATAGCAATTTATGAATCTAGCTAGGACCTATTCACACAAAGCATGGCAAATTCAATTGGAATAATAAATTTGCAAATGGGTATGCAAGGTAGAGGTGGAAAGAATACACCTCCACACCAATGTGTAGGAAAGAATTTCAATAATAGTTTAAGGAATATTCACTAGGCTAATGAACTTTCATTACTGATCACACTGAGACATTATCTTCTAGGTTCGTCTACACTTCAGTCATGTTCATAATGAAAGAAATTCATCGAACCTGACAAGAAATAGATATTGCTCAACCAGGAAGCTCAGTGAATCATCACGACATAAGTAGGGTCAAAGAATGCATTTCTGACAGAATCGTTAGCAAGTTGACTGAAAACAGTTCATACTAGCATCCACGATAGGTCACAAGATGTCAACTCAGAATTTAAGGACTTAATGAAGATAACATCCGAGCAAAAGTGTACAATAGAGAGGTGTCCTAAAAGTAAGAATTAGATCTACCAATTTAATAGCACTTCACTCGTTAGCTATTTCTTCACAAGTCAATTTAAAACATTTGCATCATTCATCATTCACCAATTAACAATAAGCACTATGAACAGATCATTTAGTAAAGCATGAAAAACAAGTTTGTTTCAACAAATGATTGAATGTTCAAAATATCCAACACTTAGTACAATATTATAAAAGAAAGAACTCATATACCTGGTATTTTCCGGTATTCATCTGAATGGTCAATCTAGAATAGTACATTCAAGTTTCAAGGACAGGTCATAGTCTATCCAACTTAGAAGACTTCAACCAACAACAATTGAAGGAACTGAGTATGAGGCTTCACATAATCATCAACCTTAGCAACTGAAATAACCAAGCATTGTCCAACTATTTCTCAATTGAAAAAACAATTTCAATTAATACAGCTGAGCTCTATATTCCATCAAGAGTAAAATCTGAAGACAACAGGGAAAACTTCCAATGAACATAAACTAGTACTAGGTCACCAGATCGATGAAAGAGAGTTACACTAATGTCATCTTATTTATCACTCTAGTTCATTCTATCAACTTAGCATCTAGAACAAAAGCATAGACAACTTATAGCCAATGGAGTAGGCTTCAACACATTAGTTGAAGAGTGAATGAAATGTTCACAATAGCAGAGTCAATTGAAAGGCCTTTAGAATCATATGTAAGACACCAAATCCATTTGAAGAACTTCATATCCAAGCACAAATAAGTAAATTTGACTGACAATCAACATATTCAAGCTCAAAAATAGTAGATATGAGCAAAGACCACCAAATCTCATTGTAGACGACAGCTCCATATGAAGACCGACAAAACAAGTTGAAGGAGTAGCATATATGATGGAAAACCACCAGATCAATTGAAAAAACAACAGATCTATTGGGAAAAGAATAACTAGATGAGTTGAGTAGCAGGCAGAGGAAGTCGATCTTGAAAACTCCATTACTGAGTGCTCCTGATGGAGAAGACCGAGAAATGTAAGAGGAAGAGGAGATGGAGGAGAAACTTTCTCTCTTCAGTAGTTAGGTCAAAGGAGCATCGCACATGGGAGATCAGGGATGGAGAAGATGATGACCTAGGATCGCCATCACCACCCACAGTGTCAAGAAGAGAGAGTACACCAGATAAGTTGAACAGCAGACATGACAATCATTGGTTTAATTACCCAGAACTCAAATCATTTTCGAAATAGGAAATCAACAATAGCCATCTTATATTCATCAATCAGGTCTATACAATGATCCCATTCGGCCCTAATTATAGGCCCAAAGAGCGGAATGCGCCCATAAGAAAAATAGGAAAAAATGCATCTAAAAATGCCAAAAAAAATGGAAATGGCCTAAAAACCCAAGTTTAAATGGCTAATCAAAATATATTCAAGAAAATGCATGTAAATTTTCCTAAAATTACATTGTTTTAAAAATTGCTAGGAATTAATCATCAAACCAAATGGAGCCCAATCAATACAGACGTCTCCTATACACTTGCGGAAAATATTCAAATTTGTCATGTGATCTAGTGTCCACACACCAACATATTTAATAAAAAATGGAACACCACAAGAAAGATAGAATGAGGTCTTTTATTGCAAATAAAATGACGAAAACATGTTTAAGCTTAATCAAGATGAAAATTACATTTACATAATGCTAAAAGAAAAAATTCAGTAGTATGGTGGCATCCAGATGTGATGATAGCGATGGCGACATCTAGCAGCAACAACAGTGACGGTAGCGGTGTGGAGGAGATGTTCATTGAAGGTTTTTGCAAGAGGGAGAGAGAGTGCGAGATAAAGGAGGGGGAAAGGGGGAGACCGCATGATTTAAATGAAAAGATATTGGTGACGACTACCTCAAGTTATTGCCAAAGGTGTTTTTAAATAATTATGGATTGTTCAACCGCCGACATTGACGGTAGCTTAAGTCATTCCTAGATGACTTTTACTAACTATCGAAAATACAGTCCTTCATATGCCCTGAATACCGAGATTAAGAGTTTTTGTCCATTTTTGTGACATTGCTAATCATCTCGAATATAATATCCGACAACGATTTAAGAAAATCATCACTAGTGATTGTATATTTGCGACGATTTTCATGCAACTATCACTATTAACTTAGTGGGGACTCCATACGTCATTCCTATTAACCTCTTTTCTTGCGGTGTTCATTCCGGCCATTTTACCATTGTAGACAACATTAGATTATGGTAGGGGTGAGCATGGTTCGATTTGGTCCGGTTTGGGCCATTTTTTCCCCAAATCAAACCAAACCGATCCAACCCCTCAAACCGAATCAAACCAAACCATTTCAATTCGGTTTGGTTCGGTTTAAACCGAAAATATATAAAAATATTTTAATTACTTATTTTTTACACATATATAATAGTTTTTAAGTTGAAAATAATCAAAATAAATATTATTTTATTATAAAAATTCTATTTTTAATAATATTATAAAAGTTTTTATATAATTTTTTAATTAAATCGGTTTAAACGGTTTGGTTTGGTTTAAACCGGTTTGGAGGATTTCCAAGCCGAATTAAATCGAACATGGTTCTCGATTTAGTTTTTCGGTTTGAACCATTTAATGCTCATCCCTAGATTATGGTGCTACTGATCTGGCGCTTGTTTGAGCGTTCATCTTACGGGTCCACATCATAACCTACTCCTCCTGCTTCCCCCTTTGTTTTAGTTTCCAGGACTGGAAGGAGCATCAGATCTTTTTTCCCCATGCGGTCGTCTTCCTCGGTCCCTTGCCGGCGTGGATCAGGCCACGTTTCGAAAATCTGTTGAACGGCGGCTTCAGGCACCCCCTTTTATCCTCACGCAGCTGTTTGGATGACGATGAACAATTACAGGATTTAAATAAATTTTATTATTAGGTAAGGCGGCAAGATTATATTAAAACAAGATGCTGTGGCATCGGTGCATGCAGAACACAATCTCGAGTGTTCGGAGGGTTAGGTGGGAACACAGTAATGGAAAAGGCTCAATAAGGATTCCTAGTGAGTATTTGCTTATTATATATAAAATATATAAGCAAATATATTTTATAATTAAATATTCTAAATATTTGCTTAGTGAATCAAGTTAGGAATGTTGGAGTTTCTAAGGAATACCTGACGACGATCCAAACTCCATTGCGCTGCGGAAGACAAGAACGAGGAAGATCTGCCGGATAGGAATCGTCTGTCTCCTTCAGACGACCCTCTGATTTCCTCTCTCTATTGAGCCTGTATGGTGCAACCGTATGGGGAGTCACAACCCTGCCTGTGCTTATATAGAGAGGAGGGACCAGTCCGAGTTCGACTAGGATTAGGATCCTGCCCATAGTCGGATCCCGGCCAAGAAACAGGAGAAACGGCCCAATAAGCCATGTTCCATCTTGTAGACCTAATAGCGTGCTAAGTCGAGCCCATTAACAAGTGGATCACTTAATTAAATATCGGGTAAACCCAACATTCTCCCACTTGATCCATCTTGTTCCTTATATATCAAATCTTCTCTTTGAACTATACATATAATACTAATATATATAATTTTGAAAATGACTCTAGAAGATTTGACATCAAGGGCTCAGACTTGAAACGAGAAAACCGTTTTGCGCGCGCGCGATAAAGCGAAAACCAGGCACCTGCCATCTCTATTAGATGGAACCCAAATTGCTCAAGTTATAGTAGGTCAAATGACAAGGGTCATGGCGGTAAATGCATTCAGTCACACACCACCTTCCATGTACCACGTGTCACCAACTTTCCCATAACTGAACACTGTAAATGGCTGTTTGAATAAACGTACACCTGATGTTTATTCGATGGTCACCACTTTAAGTTACATTACGCATACACGAAGTCCATTGCGAAGTGTACACAAATGGAACATACGAGAATACAACAACAATGAAGAATCGATCACCTGTTGTAAGTGTCGAAACTAAATCACAACATATCAAGAGAATGACAAGACCCATCCGAATCACATGACCACAAAGATGCTAGCCAGTAGTCCCTTAGTGAGTGGATCTGTCACCATGAGACCTGTCTCAATATGCTCAATAGACACTTAATTTATTCCTCACTTAATCTTTAAGACAAAAGTACTTTATGCCTAAGGTTCTACCACCCTTAGACACTTTATTGTCCTCAGAGAAAACACTATAGTGGAATAGTCGTTATAAATCCTGATAGGCCTCAAAAGACTACAAAAGGTAGAGAAACGACCAAATTCCATAACCGAATAGCCTGTGCACTAGCCTCATGACATGCATTGAAAACAGCCGCCATAGTGGAAGTAACCGTAAAAGATAACCAAAAGTAAACTTTCGGATATCAAGCAACCACCATAGTCTGTATCGACATATGCAACTATCTCAAATTGATATGACCTCCTATATGTGAGCATAACACCTCTTTGTGCCTTTAAGATATCTAAGACCTTCAAGGTCATAAATGGAACACCATAGCATCTTGCATTTTACCTTTAACAATAGGTACCTCATCGGGTGTGCAAGACAACAAATGGAACCTTTTAGAACCTATAAGATGTAAGATCTATGAGAAAGTCCTAAGAAGCCTAATAGTCTAACTCTGGTGTTCTCTAAGCCCAAGATGTACTAGGCTACACCTAAATCTTCCATCTCAACAAAATCTCAGACAGTGAAACCTTAATTTCACGTAACAAACAGAGATTACCTTTAACAAGTCATATGTCATCCATGCACAAAAGCAAGATAAAATTTACTCCCACTGACCTTCAGGTATAAACACTCAACAAAAGTGTTCACTTTAAACTCAAATGACAAAAATATCTTATCAAACATGAGATACCACAGTTGGGAGGCTCGCTTAAGTCAGTAAATGGATTTCCTTAACTTGCATACCATATGTTCTCTCTATTCAATATGAAACTCTTGAGGTTGCTCCATGTACACCTCTTAATCTAGATCCCAAACTCCTAGTGGCATCCTTATTAGGCGTGTGTGTCTACTTTGCCTTAATGCAGTCAACACATGTCACAAAGTCTTTAAAGTCAAGAGAAGAAAATACTCCTCTAACTAATCTTTGAAGCCTCTTAATAGAGATAATTACCTAATCTCTGCCACAACATGGATGACTCATCATTTATGCTATCATGCTCATTGCCATTAAACCGAAGTAGGTAGACTATCGTGAACATGTTAAACCATAGAAGATATACACATAATCCACAAACCATCAGAAAGATTGCCAGTACCAAAAACAACTGAATCTTTAATTAAATTAAAGGAAACAATTCCAAAACTGAAATGGAACTATTTACAATCAAGTTTTGATACCGACACCATAATTCTACTATACGATGGTACATAGAAAGTGTCATCTAAATTTGAAACATATCCACTACTAAATATAGCCTAAAACGATTCCTTTAGCCTTCACTTGCAAGCATGTCCTATTCCTCGAAAAGAATCGGTACTGCTCACCTTATGGATCGGCCTTCCGAGCAGAATCCCTACTCAAAAGTGGCAACAAACACAACAAATCTTGAGTCAAGTCTCTAGGAATCTAAAGGAATAGTAACCAAATAAGACTCATCAATATATATGATAAGAGACCGCACCTTTCTTCTCAAGCCACCTTTTATATTTCTGACAATCTTTCTTTATGTGTCCAACCTTATGGCAGAAGAAGCACTTATCATTCTTTTCTTTTCTATTTTTTGTTTTTCTTCTTCTTACCCTTCATTTGAACACCAATTCCTTTCACTGAATGTCCACTTCCATTATGAGAGGTAAAATTAACCACATTATTCCTTTCTCCTCTCAATCTCTCTTCCTCCTGTACACACATGGTCATCAACTCATTGACAGACCACTTAGCCTGATGTGTGTTGTAGGAAATTTTAAAAGCTTCATATTCCATAGGTAGAGAGTTAAGAATGAAGTGAACCAGAAAAGTATCAGAAATTGTAACCTCCATGGCATTGAGTTGAGCTGAAATGTCTCTCATCATCATGATATGCTCTCTAACACTCCCACTGCCAGTGTACTTCATCAAGGAGAGTTTGGCCATCAAGGTACTTGCCTTAGCCTTGTCAGAACTGACAAATTGCTCCTCAATAGCCTGAAGAAACCCACTAGCACTGGTTTGTGTAGGGATTGATCCCTTTATGTTCTGACTGACGTGTCCCTGAAGAAATAGGAGACACAAACGATTGGATCTCTCCCACTTCTCAAAATGAGTCTTACCGGTCAAGTGTACTATCAGCGTAATAGGAGAGAGTTGATCCTCACGTAAGGCTAAGTCTAAGTCCATACACCCTAATGCAAACAGTACCCTTTGTTTCCATTCAGCAAAGTTTGTTCCATTAAGATAAGGCACAGACCCAGTAAAAGGTGTAAAGAGTGGAGAAGCAACTATAATTAATAAACATGCTCACATGAGATAATGCAACTTAATCATGTACGAGGCAACAGGCTAAAAACTCAAAATAATTCTAATAACCGAAAAGAATTACAATCAGTCCGGTGCATCATTGTAATTTCTCCTTTGGGAGGCAATCACAATATGCTAATGGACCAACTCCCCAAATAGACCGAAATGATAGAACTAACATCCACATATACTTTGATGTCCAGAGAATTTATACCTTTGGGTACCAAATTCTCAAGAGTCGCCGTATACATAAATATCATTCTATCCTACTCTTAACTTAAAATAAAGCACTCCTTTGGGAGTTGAACTTTATCTCTAAATTAAAAGTACAAATTTAATACTATTCTTATTTTCTTTATAAGGATTATTCAATATTTTCCATGTATAAGGCCACTTTGGTGATCTACTCACACATTTCAAATATTAAATCTCCCTCCCTCCAAATAAGAATAATATTTACAATGCTTGCTCATTTGATGCTGTTTAAACTTAAGAGAAGTAAATTTTATTATCCCTCATGATTGGTGCCACTTTGGTGATCTACCCAACCACTTAGAATGCAAAAATTCACCACTAAACTATATAACAACATCAAATAATGACTTTATGTGAGCATAAGGACATTTTCATGATATTATTGCAATAAGAAATATTCATGCACATATAAAAACTTTAAGAGGTCATGATTGCATGCTTAAGATTTCTAACCAAAATTGCAATAATTAATGTCCAACTTCATGCTAAAATTCGAAAATAACTTAATACGAAATTCTAGCAACTTTGTTTGCATATATATATCCAGGTTCTACGTAGAAATATCCATAATTAATTACGAATTCCTTTACTGCGTACGCATGTCCCTGTATCCTTTAACATGGTTTTGCTTAATGGATTTCAGCCCTACAGGATGCTTAATGGGCCCAGTATTCTATGAACTAAATGGATACTGGATCATCCTTTAACCAAACCAAAGAACAATGACATTTACTTTAATACAAAACAATTAACCTTGATGATTTAGAAATAACAAAGATATTTCAACCGGATAACATAATGGATATCAAATCAGATCTAAACTCAAATCGGATTCGGATCTAATACTTTAAAGGATTCAAAATCCACTTAATTTAAATCCAAATCAGATTTTACTTTAAATAATCTAAATCCGAATTAAATCCAAATACCTTAAAGAATACCAAAATAGATTCTAATTTAAAATAGATTTGGAATGATACCTTACCGGATCGAAGATCCATTTAACCAAAATCCAAATTTATTTCAACTTCAAAATCGGAATCCAAATCAGATTCTAACACCAAAGAGAATTTGGATCAAATACCTTAAAGATCCAAAGTCAAATCGAAATCCGATCATAAAATGGATAAAGATTCAAAACAATTTCAAATTCAGTTCCAAAAAGGATAGAAATACCCATTAACCAAAATTTTAAAGAATGTTTTAACTTTAAAAACATAATCCGAATCAAATCCTAACAAACCAAATCCGGATCCAATAAATGTAAATAACCGAATCAATCCTTACTGGATCCAGACAGGGGCACTATAGTAAAAACGTCTTCTTCTCCCCCACGTTTCTCCTCCACGGAGAAACCCTAACCGCTGGATTCCTTCGGCGGCGGCGGAGCATGGGGTAGCTGGAGCCCCCTCGCCGGCCGGAGATGGCGCCGAAGGCGCCGTCCGGCGAGGGGAGATGTTGCAGAAGCCTTTTTTTTTGAACCCCTTCCCGCAGGCACATGCCCGCGGGAAGAAGAAAGGCAGCGCTAAGCGCGCTGCCTGCTGCCGCCGCGGGCAGAGCGCGAACAGCGCCGGCAGCGCTGTTCGGCGAGGAGAAGGTCGCTAGGCGGCCGTCAGGGGTCCATCCCCTTGCCCAGTCGCGCGAACGCGGGCTGCCGCCGGCAGCTGCTGCCTATCCGACTGCGACGGCCAAAAACCAGCGCCGGCGCCGGTCCCCTGTAGATCATCTACAACGCCACCATGGGCACCGCGGGGCAGCCGCGCCAACGCATCGCAGCGGCACTTGTGCGCGCAGCCATCTGCGCCCGCGGAGGAAACCGGCAGCGGCGCTCTCTGCCGCCGCGGGACAGGGAGAGTCAACGGAGACCAAAACGTGGATTTCCAAGCGCATCGTCCACGGAAAGAGACGATCAAACAAAGTCGATCCAGATCTCGGTGAGAAGAGAATCACGAAGAAAATCGATAAAATCAAAACCGATTTTCAGATCAAACACCCGTGGATCAAAACACGGGCTCTGATACCACATGTTGGAGTTTCTAAGGAATACCTGACGACGATCCAAACTCCATTGCGCTGCGGAAGACAAGAACGAGGAAGATCTGCCGGATAGGAATCGTCTGTCTCCTTCAGACGACCCTCTGATTTCCTCTCTCTATTAAGCCTGTATGGTGCAACCGTATGGGGAGTCACAGCCCTGCCTGTGCTTATATAGAGAGGAGGGACCAGTCCGAGTTCGACTAGGATTAGGATCCTGCCCATAGTCGGATCCCAGGCCAAACAGGAGAAACGGCCCAATAAGCCATGTTCCATCTTGTAGACCTAATAGCGTGCTAAGTCGAGCCCATTAACAAGTGGATCACTTAATTAAATATCGGGTAAACCCAACAAGGAATACTCACTAGTTAATAATGTGATCAATTAAGTTTATTAACAAGTTTTAGGTCAAACTTAATCTAAACTTAAATTCAAGTTTAAATCTAGTTTGAGTCTTAGTTTCACCGACAAAAACAACTTTGAGTGTTATAAATGAGTTGTTACTTTGAGCTACGTAATGCCCTGTTTGGTTAGAGTTTCATTTTTGGTACTATATCAATATTGATATTAATATTTTCAAATGTTGGAGTATCAATATCAAAAGTAATATAAGTAGACACCTGTATTACATAATATGCTTTGTTTGCACTACAAATTTTAAAATCGATACAATTAACCAAACACCTCTTAATGATTCCTATCAATATCAATTTTAAAATTGACAGTGATAGAGGTATTTAATAGTGTTATTAACCAAACACCTCTTAATGGGTAACACTATTTGACACCTCTATCACTATCAATTTTAAAATTGATATTCCTAGTAATCATTAAGAAGTGTTGGGTTAGTAATATCAATTTTGAAATTGGTAGTGAAAACAAAGCACATTATGTAATACAAGTGTCAACTTGTATTAATTTTGATATTGATACTCCAACCTCTAAAATTATCGATATCAATATTGATACAGTATCAAATTTAAAAATCTAACCAAACGGGCCATAAATAAAGTCAAATTAATAAAGCCCCAAGTTAAGGTTAAATTGAGTTTGAGTTCAGTTATTATCCCAATCCAAACTCAAACT
The DNA here is from genome assembly GCA_036172225.1 of Cryptocoryne crispatula var. balansae. Classification (NCBI taxonomy): domain Eukaryota; kingdom Viridiplantae; phylum Streptophyta; class Magnoliopsida; order Alismatales; family Araceae; genus Cryptocoryne; species Cryptocoryne crispatula. Next base: position 29,235,983 of record CM069935.1, read on the forward strand.
CAACATGATTAATAAGTAAATTAATTAGTAATTAACTAAACAGGCTGAGAGAAGGGTTCTTAATTGATGAGTTTAAACTCGGAATGCAGACTGAGTCTGCTCAACAGGTATCAAGAGGAACTCAAGCTGAAATATGCACCGTTGTGCTCCGAGGGCCAGTTTGCTTGATTGCCAGAGGCTTTCTAAGACGTAACTATGATTTATCCCGAACATATCAAATTCTTCTTCAAATTAATCTTCTTCCAAACAGCCCCGGGTGCAGTAAAACCGATGTGTTCTGGGCGACAACCTGGGAGACGTCGAAGTAGCTTTGGACAGCCACCATGTGTCTCCCGTTCGTATGTACCCCGCTGGGCAGGGAAGCCACCTGCGTTGTCACTGTCCTGTCTGAGTGCGGTGTTCGCCAAAGGGAGGGCGCCAGGGATGTCTGGTTCGGACCACAGAACAGGAATTCTCTTTGATCGATCGGTACGGTTAATGAATAATAACTTCATTCTAAGAGCTCGTACGTTAATTAGGCCAGGCAACTAATCTAAGGAATATTGCATTTTGGGGATATCTAGGGCTTGTTTGTTTGTTTGTTTGTATGTTTGTAGATATATATTTCAAAGTCACTTGTTTAAAATTAAATAAGGTTGTTTTTAGATTTGAAAAGATGAGTTGACTTTGTAATTAACTGATATATAAACAAAAGTAGGAGATCAGGTGATTAAGATACTTTTATTATTAAAACTATAATCAGTATTTCAATATAAGGTTTTATTTCTACCCGAACACATGAAAATATTAAAAGTGGAACAAGTCTGATGTTTTATTACTTGTTTGGTAGAAGTCAAACATATCAATTTGGATGTTGATATTTACGAAGGATAGAGTATAAAATGTTGGGTTTAACCTGATATTAATTAAATGATCTATTTGTTATTGGGCTCGACTTAGCACACTATTAGGTTTATAAGATTGAGCATGGCTTATTGGGCCTTATCTCCTATTTGGCCCGGGATCCGACTATGGGTAGGATCCTAATCCTAGTCAAATTCGGACTGATCTCTCCTCTTTATGTAAGCACAGGTAGGGCTGTGACTCCCCATGCAGTTGTACCATACAAGCTCAATAGAGAGAGAAAATCATAGAGTCGTCTAAAGGTGATGGATGATTCCTATTTGACAGATCTTCCTCATTCTTCGTCTTCTACAGTGCGATGGAGTTTGAATCTAGAGATTCAATTAAACAAGTTCAATGTATCGTGATATATATGGGTTAATGCTCGAGTGAGAATTAAGATCTAGTGGTTACATCGGGATAGGCTTTGGGAAGCCAAAGTAGGATAAGGACTATGGTCTATGGATAGCCAATAGAAGCAACAACGTTGATAGCTGACGCCTGGACATGGGTGTGTCTGTGATCAAGATCTAGCCGGTGGAGTGCGTGCCGCAAGAGTCCTGGTGAGCCTGTCACAGTTACACCTGTAAATGAATTTGATCCTTTTAGATCCGAATCCGAATTTGTTAACCCAAAGTGAAATCCGAATCCAATTTTACGATAAAAACTTTTTTGATCTAAAATTTGACCTGAATGCTTGATCAGCATCGGGTTCAGGTCCTACAGTAGGACAAGACCTTTTGGTTACCCAAGAAGGGGGAAATGTGGAGCTTGTACCCCGCCAGGGCCTCCTGATCAAGCGACTCCTTTTCATCGGACAGAGGTAGCGGCGGAAAGATGGTGCTCCCTATGACGCCAGTGGTGGCGAGAGCCCCCTCCCTGATGCACCGTAGCTTCATCAGATCAGCCAACCCACCTGGCGCCTCAGACTTGCCATCGTGGCCGCTGCTGCCATGTGCAGCCAGAAGCTCCTCTGCATCATTCAAGACAAAGAGGGAAGATCCCATGGCACGGGCATGGCATACAATGGCAACATCCAGAGCCGCCATAGGATAAGCGGAAGAAGAGCCTTCGTGTTCATCAATTGGCAGCTGCCACCCACGGCGTCTCTACTCCGCCAATGCCTAGAAGTTTATTTCAAAAAAATTACTCTGTGTTTGCGACTGCAGTACCTCCAGTGTTGGTTTCATTGGCCCAACTTGACAGCCCCCTCCGACAGCAACCAGGTGGATGAAGCACATTGTGATAGCTCAATGGCCACAAAGCGAACCAAGGGTAGAAGGATGCGGAATGCAGAGATGGCATGAACCTTCGAATCACGGTCGGTAACAGAAGAGATTTGGCGACGCACGGCGGATCAGACAACCATGACCTCGATGGCCTTTGGCTTCTTTGATTCCGACAGCGGGACCTTCTCAATGGTGATGGTAAGCTCGCCGTCCTTGTAGATGGCAGTGATCGTGTCTGTATTGACGTTCTCTGGGAGGGAAAACCAATGCATGATCAGGCCCACCTTGCGCTCTATACGCACATACTTGCCCTCCTTTATCCTCCTCTAGGTATTTTGTGCTCATCGTTGATGGTGAGGACATTGCCATCCTCCACCTAGACCTTAATGTCCCCATATTTGACACTGGGCATGTCGACGATGAAGATGTAGGATTTGGGGCAATCCTTGACGTCAGTGGGAGTGGAGGCCATGGCCTTGGCTTCCTGCACATTGGTGCATGCTAGCACGTTGAAGGCCTTCTCTAGCTCAGTATTAGAGGAGGACGACGGCTCGCACCTGGCTACAGGTTGGCAGTAGTGGCGGCGGCGGCACCCCAAGGAGGACAATGGGTAGGGTAGAGAAATGGACATCATGTCAGTATCAGGCAACCCGAAAGAACCCTTAAGACCCCCGAAATTTCAATTTCGGATTTTCAACTATCTTTGAACCCGAGAGATGTGTGATCGAGTTTGCCATTAGGGTGTTTAAACTCGAAAACAATTTCGGATTCGGGTTATTTATTAGGTCCACTAACTTCGTTGACAAGTCTAGTCGCAATGTAGTGGTTAGCAGCCACTGACCTATGGCGGAGTTAACAAACATAGTAGGCAGGCGTCGATGATTACTTGGAATGCTGAAAAGTGGATTTTTTACCACATCCATAGATGTACAAGAGGTTCATTTACTTGATATATTCTAGGTCCTATAATCTTAACGTCATAATTTTAAAATTTGTAAGATGGTATCAAATTAGAGTGATAGCCTTGTTGTAACCTTAATTATGTATCTTATACGGTGTTTGGTTGCATGATAATAAATTTTTTTAAATTTTTAAAAATTGTAAGAAAACTTGTTAAAAGAGGTGTTTGGTAACCATGACAATTTTATGTTTTAAAAGTGATTTTCTTATTAAACAAAAAAAGAGGGTCTCACCTCTTTCTTTTTTCTTGTGGTCCCCCACTTTGTTTGGTTAAGTGTGGTAGTTACCCTTTTTTGTAATCACATCCCTCCAAACATGATAATTTTATATCATGAGTTGGTTCACTTTTTATTTTAATACTTATTTTTATCATGAAAGTGTACAAAAAATTATCATGCAACCAAACATCCCATTAACTCTTATATATTTGGACTCGATAACGAGGAAGAGTGTTGAAAAATGAGTTTTATCCAACATCGATAAATCGAGATGTATAAGGTTACTTTATATATATCATGGGCCTTTCACCGTCAGCATCATATATAACATTAGAGTTTGTAAAATGGAAGAGACTAATGAGATCCATCGGAAGTGAAAAGTGACAAGAAAGGAGAATATATGCAGCAGCCACCCAACTCCCACGGCAGCAAAGAAGCTCCTCCAGCCCCATTCTCACCTCTTGAACTCTATTCTGGATTTGTTGTTTCCTTCTCTGCTCTACTTCAATACAGGATCATATTTGCTCAATTGAAGCTCTGACTAGGTGTGGCAACTCAGCCGAGTTTGCAAAGATCCAGCTATGCCAACAGGGGTGACCAAGCAGCGGTGCACGAAGACCCCAACGGCGATGGATGGTGGTGCGTGCGGCATTAATGGTGGATTCAAGGATTGGGTGGTGATGCACGAAGGCCCTAGTACTTGCTGCTAGGGTTCTTTCCATCTTGGGGTCACTACGCCAAATTCGTCTTTTACCTACGCGAGAAAAACGTAGGTAAAGCCTATTTTCCCGTAGGTATTTCAATTTACCTACGAGACCCCCCGTAGGAAGTCGCGTCGGGCTAGGACATGTCGGTAAATGTTTTACCTGCGGTAGGTCCCGTAGGTATAGTACATGTACTATACCTACGAGTCAACAAACACCCGTAGGTATAGTCCCTATGTATACCTATGATCCATACACCCATTGGTAAAACCTGTTTACCTGTTTAGCAAGCGTAGGTAAATAAAACTGATACAAACGGACATACCTATGGTTCCTCTCGTAGGTAAAAGTAGTGGTAAAAAATGGACGGATCTTTGGCAGCGTTTTACATTTACCTACGGCCATAAACCGTAGGTATTCATACAAGTTCTTCAACCACTCATCTACACATTGTTCCATAACCACACTCTTCCATACAACCACTTATATACACATCATTACATAAACTCATTCATGTTCCATTCAATCACTTTGTTTCATACAATATGTTCCATGTCCCATACAACCTGTTTCATACATTGGTCCATATTGTTCCATACATCCTATTTCATACAACCTGTTCCATACACTGTTTCATCTACACATTGTTCCATACACCCATTCATGTTACACCACTTGACACACATTGTTCCATACACTTGTTCCATACAACCTGTTCCATACACATTGTTCCATTCATGTACTCAAATTTCAAGTTCTATTTAAGAAAATTTAAACAATTTTGCACATATCATTGAGTTGCTAAAATGAAAACGAAGAAGTTTTACAACATGTTAAAGTAACACATCTACACCTGTATTATACACCAAATATGCACAAGATTTAAGAGTTTTCATGTTCAACTACAATCAAAGTATTGATGAATTACATTTTTCATAGCTCCTCATGCATAGGAATGTAATCAATCTATCTTGAAGATAACATGTGGCATAAAAATACAAAAAACATAAGTATGCAAAATGATAACTTGTGTGATGTAACTTTGTATGTAAAGATGACTTACATAATCTCTCAACAATATTATATAACTTCTAATAACATCTTACATTTTCTTCATATGATTGTCTTTAATAAATAGGGGGCATTTGACTTTTCACCAATTACAATTGATACCATTCAAAAGCACAAACATATGTTCTTATAAGATGTCATGCCATCCTTCTAGTTGCACATAGCTCCATTAACTCAATCTCTATCTTTGGAACTCATATCTATACACGGATGTAAAGTATACTATTTAACATCTTTCTTAGTAGTCATCCTCATTCACATATGCAGATGATATACTAGTCTGTCCTAGCCTACAAATTCATTCACCTATAAATGAGTAAGGAAAAATATTCTAACAACAGAGGAAGCTATACCAAAGGGTTAGAGAATTACTTGTTATGATGGTGCTTGTTGTGGTTAATCCAATGAGACTGTTTGATCTGAATACAATAGTTGAACCTGTGGGGTTGGCACCATATGCAATTTAATTGTACTTGTAGCTGTTTGTTAGGGAGTAGGAATAGATGGCATTTACATATACACCTAGCAAAAGCAATTATCATTAAAAATAAAGCAAACTACTAGAGTTGATATGTATAGAGCATAGGAACAAATGGCATTTACATATCACAAATATCTATAGAAAGATATATAAATTATCAATAAAAGATGTATGAATTAGACATTACAAGGGTTAATATTCTAGTCCAAATCAGATATATGTACATCTTTAAATCAGATATATATGTATACGTACCTTATAGCTGGAGAAGACTGTCTAAATCAAACTTTGATGTTTTTGCAACCTCACATTCACCACTCTTAGCAAATCTTTCATGAACTCTTGGCTGATTGTTTGCTAAAGCCTTTCGACAAGCTACAACAACATTTGAAAACAAGAAAAAATTAGCTTCTAATGTGGTTACAAGATGAGATTTACTAGGGCAGTGAAGAAATTATTCAACCATCTTGCTCATCATCATCATTGTCATCAACTTGCATACGTGAGATCTAATCAACCTCTAAGCAACTTAACAACTTGATTCATAATAACCTGTATATATAACATTCATAACTTGAGCATAACACATAAAGCATTCATATCATTTAAACATGAGTAAGATATTAACATCTTGATTCAAGATATTGAGAGGGAATGCTTCTTCTTCTCTTTCCTCTTCTTCTTCTTGTAGATTATCGAGATAATAAGGACCTATTTAATCTAATAGACAAAAATAGCATCTGCAACATAACCAAATATGCTTTCACATTCTTAGACAATTAAGGGGAGGAACCAACATCAGTGTGGTCATATCTATTTTGCAAAGTATGGCTCATCTAACAATATGAAAAATGTGCCCTTTTGCTCAGGTACATGACAGTGGATAAAGCATTATGTCCATTGTTCCGTAAATCAGACATAAAGTCTATCTCTCCATAAATAGTTCAAACATAAAATCCATTGTTCCCATAGTTTAACATAATAGATTGAGCTAACAGTACAAACCAAATGATCACAACAACCCCTTGCCTAGGTAAATAGAAGATGCCATACATAAATACTAAGTTCTGGCCTCTGATTCTTCAAATCTTTCCTCTGTAAGACAAAGTTGGATAAAAGAAATTAACATAAATACTAAGTTCTGGACAAAAGAAATTGCACCAACAAGCTACAAGATAAACCAAGAAATAGTGACTTCAAGTAATGAGAGTTTACCTTAACAACGAGATTCTCATTCTCTTCTTACAAAGATATCAAGTTGCAAAGCAACCGAATGGTTCCATAAGAATATGTGAACAAGGCATCTCAAGCACGAAAACATAACTTTAGTCCATTTTCTATTGTTCAACTAACTCTATTAGTGGTTTATGTCTTATTAGTATGGTCTAGGTTTTCTTCAGGCACTAAGTTTGTTTTCCTTGCTCTACATAAAATAAAACAAAATTTGAGAGTGGTTTTACCTACTTTCACAATAAATATCAAAAGGTAAATACCTCTTCTTGAAGCACAGAAGCCTCGCACTTACTTCATAGTTCTCTTGCATTCATTTGCACATAACCCACATTTACTGGAAACCTATGGTGTATTCACATAAAGTGTTATCATGCATAGTGTCAAGCTCATCAGCCTTAAATAGAGCAATGTCACCCAAAACTTTTGTGAATAAAGTTGTCAAATTGTCCTGTTCCCTTGACAAAAATTTTACCGTAATGGGCATCTTAATTTCAAAAAAATTATGATGTCCTATGCTACAATTTTTTCGTTGTTGTTTGATTAAATAAAGGGCATACATAGAGAAGAAACATGTTCATAAAAATGACAAAACTCAACTCACCAAAATCTTAATCCCATGATTACTTAGGGTGAAAGTATTCAATCATACCAGAGTTGCAATATAAATAGTAAATGTTGCAAATTTCACCTCCTGATAGAGAGCATATGCACCTCCATGAACTATATCGACATCATTTTCCTGCAAAAAAAAAGCACATCCAACTTTTTCATCATCTATAATGTTGCAATCATGGAGAAGAGAAAACATCGTATTTGACACTAAACATGATTTATCTACAAACAAAAAATGGCATTTGCCAGGGTCCAGTGTCAGCCGCTGCTTGATGCCGGGGCCGGCATTGATGTCCAGCTAGTTAGAACTAACCACTCTCTCTAGCAATTTGAGCTAGCTATTGTTAAACTTGGATCTCTTATTTTGGAAAGGCCAATCAGGTCTAGATTTGGTCAATAGATGCTGGAGACCTCTGGCCCATCATACATGAGCATCAGAATGTTGTTGAAGGACAAGGTCTAGTAGCCTACTAAGTGCATTGTCGGTGACATGGAAGACACAAGCTTGGTCACCTTGGCCATGAGCTGCATTAGGAGTAGGGCGTTGGTGGGAGACGCGAAACTCTACCACAGAAGGCAGTTAGGGGGGTCCTTCACTACTAGGTTCCCCTGTCACCAGGATTTGCACCACTGTGGCACCCGTGGACCTGGTGTTGTTGCTCCAGACCACTGTCTTATAGGTGTCCAGCAATGCCAAAGCGCCATCCCAATAGAGCGTGAGCTGCGAGCTGCAGCCGTTCACGAGGCAATCATGCTTGGCAGTTCACACGAGCTTCCACCACACCGAGGTAGTGAACCAGATAGAGAAGGCGAAGGCAGCCTCATAAACACCGTGGAACCCGCACGTAAAAGCTTCGCCTGGCGACACCGGCATGTCCACTTCCTTCTCAACCGAGAGGGGGAAACCCCGTGGCAAGATAAAGGACTGGGAGGTAGACAATATTGGTAGGATTGGTAGGATAAAGGACTAGGAGGCACCCGTCTTCTTCCTCCCTGGACAACGTTGTTACTAAAATAAGAGAGAGGGGGAAGAGGGAGAGATCTCGGCTGAGAGATCGAGTCATAGGTGCATCGAGGCTGCATACCATGGTGCTGAAGGAGAAGCCAGCGATGACAGAGTTCTCGATGGAGACGGCGGCAAGCTCAAGTGTGCTGACGTGGCCAGTGACCATTTGGGTGATGGCGCCGAGGGATACTAGCAGATGTCGGTGAAGATGACGGGTCCGGCCAGGTACCACAGTTTTCGGGACTCGACTAGCAGATGGCGATGAAGATGGTGCTGAAGCTGGCTGGTCCGGCCAGCTTCTGGCCGCGAACTCCCTTCCCAACTCCCCCATGCTCTTGACAGCCTCGATATCGCTCTCCTCCCTGGTGAACATGTTCCTCCTCGCCTTGTTGTCTCCAAAGACCAACAGCTGCACCTCGCAGTTGGCTCCCGCTCACGCCATGGTGATCCGTTCTGATCCCACCATATCCTTAAAGATGTCTCAGGACGATGACTGCAGTTCACCACAGGCGCAGCCCGGCTATGAAATCAAAAAAAAAACAAACACAACATATGGCCATCTGTCTACTAGTCAGAGTTCGATTGCCAGCATGGGAGATTACTTAGTGACAGTGACCGCATCACGCCACCGTCGACGCTTTCTCCTCAACCATAGGTGCGGTAGCAGGAGCTTTCGGATGCATCTCCATTCTCATCCATGGGTGCGGCAGCGGCGGGCTTCCAGATGCATCAGCGGAAAGCGAGCTGTAGGGATTCGCGATGAGGGGGAGGGAGGGAAGAGGGAGAGAAAGCGGGTGGGAGGGGGAAATTAAGGGATTCACGATTTGGGGGGGGGAGGGAGGGAAAAGGAAAGTGGAGTGGATAGGAAAGAAAAGAGATTTTACGGGGGATAAACAAGAGAAAAAATCAGAGGGTAATATTTTTATTTAATACTTTATATATTATATATTAAAATATGATATTCTTATTACTAGTATTATATTGTGTTTATATATTATGTATATTTATATATTAATAAGTTTTCATTTAATATATCATATTCTTATTAATATTAGTATATTAATCATGGAAAGCCAGGTCGGTGACTGTGTCGACTAGGTCACCGACTCGGCCAACTCGAAATTTGGTTTTCGGGCCGACCGGCCTAGGTGACTTTGCGCGCGGCCTTGTGTAGGGTCGTCTGAGTCGTTGCCAGGTCGCCCGACCTGGGTCGATCCGCGACTACTCTACATCCCCATTTAACAATAGTATAACAATATTTCACTGTCACTTAAACTCTCACATATATATAAAATTTATAATCATAAATGTATTATATACTTAAATTTTATCAAAATTTATTTTAACTCTTTTCTCTTTCACACACATCATATTTACTTATATACATAGATAAACATTCATATTCAATTATAACATAAAAATCTAATTATATTTATGTATATTTATGTATATTTTGATGTTTACATAAATATAAATAACATAACAAATGGGTTTTCTATTTTTATTATTTTTATGTAATTTTATATTTTTTTATATTTTTCATGATAAAAAAATAAATCCGATCTCATCCGACCCGGGGTCGCGACATTGTTCGACTAGGTTGGTTTTGGGGCCGACCGACCCGGGGCCAACCTTGGGCCGACCCCCAACCCGGCCATTAGGGGTGTAAACGGAATCCGATATTCCGATATTCCGATTCGATTTCGATAAAAAATAACGGGTTTGGAACTTGTTTTTGTATCCTATAAGCTATCGGAATCGGAATCGGATATTCCAGTAGCTTATCGGAATCGAAATCAGAATCAGTTGGTTCTGTTTCCGTTAATCAGATTTCGATAAAAAAATAATTATATATAAATAAAATTAAATAAAATAAAGTTAAATAAATTATAAAATATAATATATAAATTGATAAAATAATAAAAATAAATTTTTAAGAAGATTATATCAAATTTTAATAATTATATGTAAATTATTGACTCACTTTTGAATAAAAATTAATATTTAATATGCATTTCGGATTTTATCAGATTCGGTTCCGATTTCGATAACGGAATCGGAATCGGATCGAAATCGGAACATAGTGATTCCGAAATTATCGGAATCGAAATCGGAACCCCTTAACCCTTATCGGAATCGGAATCGGATTCTGGTGAATCCGCTACCGAATCCGACCCGTTTACAGCCCTACCGGCCATCCTTGATATTAATTTTTAATATTTATATATTTTAATAATATATTATTACACTATTTTAAACTATTTATTTTATTATGTTAGTTTCATATTTAAATAATTATTTTATAATTTTAAACATTTTAATATATTTTATTATTATTTATAATAAAATATTATTTTATACTGATAAAATATTCATAAATTTATTTTACTATTTTTACATTTTATTTAAAATACAAATTTATATTAATATTAATGCATTTGTTATATTATTTATAAAAATAGTATTATATTGATATAGTATATATACATTTATTTTACTATTTTTATATTTTAATTAAATATATTATGTTTTCATTAATATTAACATTTTATTATTTTTATATTTTTATATTTTTAACATATTATCTTTTCATTGATATTAATATATTTATTATACCATATTTTACTAAATCTTTTATAGTATAGTTAATGTATAGGTGGATCACAACCGTCCATGTATTCCAAATGAATGGATGAGATTTGTTTATTAGTTGTATCATTTACCTACGGGATGTCAATTATACGTAGTATGTAGGTGTCAAAATATTTACCTAGGGACTCTTAATTAGTAGGTATAGTACATACGTATAAGTTATATTTACCTACTAAATTCTTACCTACGAGAGGGGGTCACGTATGTAAAGCCCAATTTTGGCGTAGTGGGTGAGGGGTGACGATATAGGAGAGAGAAACAAATCTCTCTGGATGAGATCAGAAAAATTAAGTTATTTACATAGGATCTAAGCTAGGTTTAAGACAGATTTGTTATTGGGTCTTGGATCTATATGGAAGTGTTTGCCGGATTTGGTTATCGGATCTCCTATCCGTTAACAAGATCCAATCTGGAAGAAGCAAGTGTGTTGATCAGACCGTCAGTATTATTTTAGCCAGAAGCAAGCTATAAATAGTTATCTCCTTTACTAGTTATGAAACAATTAGAAAGAGATATCTTTCGAATAAAGTGGACATCATGAAGTAAACAAAGAGAAGATATTTAAAGCATAAGTAACATTAACACATGCTTCTTATGACCTTGAAACGAACAACGTTATATCATTTTAAGAAAATGATGCAATACACACAAACACTTTTCAAAGAATAGAAGAAGAAAAATTACATTACCAGCGTATTTATTTTTTATTAATTTAATAGAATAATAATGATCGATGGCCTTAAAATACTAATATGAACTTAATCGATCCCAAGTTATTTGTGGTCATGAATATAGTTTTTCCGTAAAACTTGCTTCCAGGAAAAACCAATATCGGTGAATTCTATTTTTATGTCTTTTTCATTAATCAAACACGGCTGGCAATTTTGGTGATACAGAAGAGGAACCAAAGGGAAGCCTCATACAGCGTAATGGAGTAGAACTGAAGCTAAGATAAAATCAAATAGATATCTGACTTAAAAATGAATAAGATGACGTTTATTTTGACTTAATTTGAAATACACTAATCTTAATTATTTACTTTTGAAAATAAAAAATTATATTAAATTACTTAAAATTAAATTTTTTTTTAAAATTTCTGTCTCATCTTAACGTTAATTCAGATACTTTATTCAACCATCTGAATATCTAACCTCCGATCAAATAATCTTCGACCGAACCAAAAATTAGACGTTTTTATCAAAAGATGCGTGTGAATATCTAACATCTGATCGATTCAGAAGTCAGTCGTCAGATAAACTCAAACAAAATGAACCTCATGTAAACTTCGAATGGAAATCAAAGTTTTCAATTAGGAAGAGACCGAAACAACCTACGAGAGAAGGGAGCGTGGCGGCGGGTGATTGGAACCGGCGGCTGCTCCCTTCTCTGCTGCGATCCGGGCTCAACATGGAATGAATACCAGCTCCTCCGCCGTTGTTCCCCACCAGGACCACCGACTTTCAGCTGCTTCGACCGCCGCCCGCCGCCTGGGTCCTCCGACGTCATCTCACGCCCGCAGGTGCTCCACCCTCGCACCGACAGCGCCCCCGCCTGTCTGGCCGGACCACGCCTGCTTGCCGGGCGTTCTCATCTCCTCCGCCTTGATTTCACGTGCGCGACCGGCCCTACGACGGAGACGGCGGTGCCGAGAGCTGGCGCACCCAATGGGGGGGAAGAGAAGACCGAAGGTACGTCTTTATTCGAAGATGAGGTGCGCGCGCGCACGGTACTCAAGAAGGTTCATCTAAATCTCTGCCATGGAATTCCATCTGCACCTGATCCGCCATGTACACGCGGCAACGTCAATCTATCCAGTTACCGGAGCTGCATGCACGACGGAGAGGAGGGAGGGCTTCTGCGCCATTGTTGATCATCCTCTCGAATTCTCGCTTGTTCGCGAAGACGTGCAAGTAATTAAGATCGATCGATCCCATCGGCACCCGCAAGGGGTCATATATATGCAGCATGACTCCTGTCCGAGAGAGATCCGTTCAACCGTCGGTCGAGAGAAGAGACGGCGTTTGGTACGGCTTCATAGGTTTAAAAATCTTAGACAAGTTAGAAGCGGGATTAATTCGCCCAAGTTGATAATCGCTCAGTGAGAGGATCCCACCTGCCCGCCAAATGAATCAGGGTTCTTAGACTTTCGCAGAAGAGATTTCGAGGAACGACCAGAGAGAGAATTTAGGGACATAAATCTCGGACAAAATCCAAACCAAATGAACTTCAAATCTCTGTTAGAAAATTCTCTCAACCATGAGCTTTTGGGAATTTTGGCCAAAAAAATCTATATTTTACAAACCACACACTTATGGGGTGTTTGGTTGCATGATAATGAAGGTTTTTGTTTTAATTTTTAAAAATTGTAAGAAAACTTGTTAAAAGAGGTGTTTGGTAACCATGACAATTTTATATTTTAAAAGTGATTTTCTTCTTAAACAAAAAAAGCGGGTCTCACCTCTTTCTTTTTTCTTGTGGTCCCCCACTTTGTTTGGTCATGTGTGGTAGTTACTCTTTTTTTGTAATCACATCCCTCCAAACATGATAATTTTATGGCATGAGTTGGTTCACTTTTTATTTTAATACATTTTTTTATCATGAAAGTGTACAAAAAATTATCATGCAACCAAACACCCCATTAGACATCTAAGATCCTCCCCAAGTTGTAGTCTAAGTCACCTATGGGAGCGTTTGGCAAATTAGTTGGAGAGTCGTTCATGGAGAAGCACCTTCTTCCAAAAGACACTTCAAACGAAGACCTTTTTAATCGAAGTGAAAATTGTTTGGATACATTTTTTGTTCGTAAAAAGAAGTCCTTTCTATTGCTCATGGAGGAGACTCGCCAACCGGGTGCAGTGCACAAGGGGAGAAGGGAGCTCACCGGTGGGGCTCGCTACCGGGGGAAGGGGTGCTCGCCGAGGGGACTCGCGGCTTGAGGGGCTCATGCTCACTAGCGACACGCAGTTGAGTGGAAGGGGGGCTCGCTGGAAGGGTGCACAAGGGGGGGAGGGGGCTCACCAGAGAAGGGAGGGGGCTCGCATAGGAGGTTCGTTGCCTGAAGGGAGGTCGTGCTGGCCGAACGTACTCGAGGAGGGGCTTGTGCTCAGAGGACATGGTCACCATTGTTGTCACTGCCGGTGCTCCGGTCATCGTGGGGCGCTCCGATGAGAACATCGCTGATGAGGCCGGAGGGGACGGTGTTCGTACCATGTTGAAACACTTTACACAGAGGGTGGAAGGCATTCTCGCCAACGGGGGGGAGAGGGGCGCTCATGGGGATGAATCGTCGTGTGGAGGAGATTTTGTGAAGTAAGAAGGATAAAAAAATTCTTTCTTACTTTTGCCTTCCGTGGAAAGGAGAAGTGAATATTATCATGTATCCAAACACCTTAATTAAAATAAGAAACACTTTTTATTGGAGAAGAAGTGAAAAAAAAAGTGTCTCGAAAGAGTTCCCAGATGCACAATATAAATGATTCATTTGTATGATATGTATTTATAACCCAAATAGACTTGTTTATTACCATGTGTATAAGGGGGTTAGTAATGTAATTTTAGTTAGTAAAATATATAAAGAAGATTAGAAAAGGCAAAACAAATAGGTAAATAATAAAAATATTAATAAGTATAAATATAATTAGTAAAATATTTTACTGAACTTTTTAGCTCATAAATGCGCCACCTTTTCATAAAGTGTATATAATAAAAAGGAGAGTTTGTATCACCTCAATTTTTGGGTGAAGGGAGTAGCCTCAATCTCCAATCAAAAATGGCCACAACCCCAGCAACTTAAGTGGCGGTTCAAATAACAAGTTCAGTGAATCACTACCAAAAAGTGCTAAACTGTTACTGACGTTTTACTAACTTTCTATCCGTCAATAGCGAGTTATATTATATTCGGTAATGAGTTAGTAAGGTGTCGATAACAATTTTACAACGGTTCATTGACTCATTAACTCGCTATCAACAGGGTTAAATCATTACCGACGTCTTACTAACTTATTACTTATTACTTAAGTGGTTGGGATCATAGCCGTTTTGATTGGAGACTAAGACTACTCCTTCAACCAAGGGACTGAGGTGATCCCAACTCTAAAAAGGATGTCTGCCATTGATTATTATTCATAGAACCGACGTATGGAACCGCGAGGCGTTATCGAGCATAAAGCTGCATTCCGAGTGGAGAATATATAATGGCGGAGCCAAGCATTCCCTCTCGTGCCTCTCTCTGCGCAGAAGCTATTCCCCCTCATGATTGCGCCCTCACACTTTGACGGGCAACTCCCCGGCGGCCCGGGGACGTGCAAGAGGAAAGAACAGAGACGAGTGCAATACGGCAGAATTCTTTGGCTTTGCTGTGAGAATAGAGGATACCTAAACCACACCACCGGTGGTGTTTGGCATTGGGGATAAGTTCCCCACATCGGAAAGGAAAAATGGTGAGCAGGGAATTTCTTGAAAGTTGGTATATATCATCGTCGAGAGGCCGTGGGGAAGAGCAGAATCGATTCCGTCGACTAAACTATGGGGGTGAGACAGGTCTTCCGTTCTTCACGTGGGAGCAGAACGGGGGGCTTGTGTGCTTTTGCTGCTTGCTGCTCACGGCTGTCCATTTTCCGTTCGGCGACTCCCGGTGTCAAATAATTAAAAAAAAAGGTTGGGCGTCTAATGGTCCATGTATGGGGCTGCATTATTCCATGCGCATGCACATATGTGCAGGTGTATGTGTGAACTTCATTCATCTCTTGGATGAAGCTCAAGAACACTCAGCATGAATGTGAATTTCTTCAGCTCAGGTTGAAAAAAAAGAGTACTTTTTCTAATTGTTGACGTCAATATGGTTTTGAAGTTCGTAATTAAGTTGGTATCAGATTAGGGTGCTGATGTTCTCAAACACGTATCTGCCATTTTGTATTGTATAGCTGGAGGGGGAATATTTTTCTCCAGAAGTATTTAATAAGATGATTCACATTTCCTTCAAAATATCACAAAGCAAAGCACTAGCCTTTGCACCCTACCAACTAGTATCCATGTGTGGGAGATGTTTAATACTCGCCTGGAAGGACAAAGTGCTGAGTTAGATGAACTTAGAATCTGGTTAGGTCTAGAGAGAAAAAGAGTGAATGCCAAACCTTGTAAGCATTTGTTCGTTGCGGTCGTCAGCAATACTCAAGATGGTAAAGCTAAAAGTATAATGTAATAAATCTCTCGGCATAGAATCCACATATGTAATTTTTGTTACGTACATTGCATTCATTACGTTGGAATATACATCTCATACGTTTGTACTACCTAGATAGAAGAGAATACCCCTCAAATCCTTACTAAAAGAGTCGACGTCCACTATCTAAAAGTAGGTGTAAGACGCTGTGTTGTTCACAACTTCTAGATCACCTTACAAAAAGCAGTATTATTAAAAAAATTAGTTTTGGGCTTTGATGCGGCAACGACCAGTTTCTGCCCTGCGTAGAGTAGTTTGAACACCCTCGACCAAGTTTTGTCTAAGGTCAAGTACTTGTCGAAGACCCATGGCAAAACCCGTAAGGCCACACCCTTCAACCTCTATCCCACCATTCCCCCTCTATGAATATCCACCTAGCAAAGATTCATCTATTGGGGTTTAGAAATACTTGTTGACGATCCAAACTCTATTACGTTGTGGAAGACAAGAATAAGGAAGATTTGCCAGATATGAATCGTCCGTCTCCTTCAGACGACTCTATGGTTTTCTCTCTCTATTGAGTCTGTATGATGCAATCGTATGGGGAGTCGCAGCCCTACCTATGCTTATATAGAGAGGAGGGACCGGTCTGAGTTTGACTAGGATTAGGATCCTACCCATAGTCGAATCTTGGGCCTAACAGGAGATTAAGCCCAATAAGCCACGTTTCATCTTATAGACCTAATAGTGTGCTAAGCCGAGCCCTATAACCAAGTGGATCATCTTAATTAATATCGGGCCAACCCAACATTCTCTCACTTGATCCATCTTGCTCCTTATACATCAAATCTTCTCTTTGAACTATACATATAATACTAATATATATAATTTTGAAAAAGACTTTAGAAGATTTGACATCACGGGCTCAAATTTGAAATGAGAAAATCGGTATGCACGCGTGCGATAAAACAGAAAATCAGCACACTTTCTCTATTAGATGGAACCTGAATTGCCTCGTTATAGTAGGCCAAATGATAAGGGTCATGGCGGTAAATGCATTCAGTCATACACTACCTTTCATGTACCATATATCACGAACTTTCTCATAACCAAACACTGTATATGGCTATGTGAATAAACGTACACCTGATGTTTATTCGATGGTCACCACTTTAAATTACATTCTACATACCTAAAATCCATCACTGAAATGTATACAAATGGAACATGCAGAATATAACAACAATGAAGAATCAATTTCATAACTGAATAAGTGTCAAACAAAATTACAACATATCAAGAGGAAGAAGGAGATAGAGAAACAATCAGGTAAAATAATCAAGATAGTCAAATCTGATAGAGGTGGCAAGTACTATGGTAGATATACAGAGATGGGACAAAAGCTGGGACCATTAGCTCGATTCTTTAAGGAAGAGGCTAGTACCGCAGTACACCACCCCTGGTAGCCCATATCAGAATGGGGTTGCTGAAAGAAGGAATCATACACTTAAAGAGATGGTCAGGACAATGTTAAGTCACTCTACCCTACCATTATCCCTTTGGGGCGAAGCCGTTAAGACAGTTGTGCACATCATAAATAAAGTTCCTACGAAAGCGGCACCTAAAACTCCTTACGAGTTGTGGTGTGGTAGGAAACCCTTAGTGAGCTATATGTGCACTTGGGGATGCCCAGCTGAGGCTAGGCCATACAATCCACAGGAAAAGGCGTTTGATCTCAAAACGACCAGTGGTTTTTCATTGGTTATCTAGAGAGGTCAAAGGGGTACAAGTTTTATTGTCCTTCTCATGTGCCCATCATTATAGAGACAGATAAAGCAAAGTTTCTTAATGATGGTGGAATTAGTGGAAGTGAGACTTCTTGAGAGATTTCTTTTGAAAAGTTGCAGGATAAGGATAAATCTTCTACATCTACTATTAGCCATGTTCCATTGTTCATTCCACGGAATGATACTTTAGGAGAACAAAGTATTGAAGTTGATTCACCTCATGATGTTCCCATTATAGCTCTAGAGTCGATGGATATAGCAGTTGACCAACCACTTGTCCAAGTGGATCAAGGGCCATTATTGCGACGCCCTGAGAGAGTTAGCAGACCTGCTATATCTGTTGACAGGGGTAGCATGGAGGATCCAATGACGTTTTCATAAGCCACAAAGAGTGAAAAGTCAGGCTATTGGTTTGAAGCCATGAAAGATGAGCTTGACTCAATGGTTAAGAATCAAGTCTGGGATCTCATTGACTTACCAGAAGGGTCCAAACTTGTTGGATGCAAATGGGTATTCAAAACTAAAGTGGACTCTAAGGGTAATGTTGAGCGATATAAGGCCAGACTGGTAGCTAAATGTTTCACTCAAAAGGAGGGCATTGATTATAACGAGACTTTCTCTCCGGTTTCTAAGAAACTCTCATTCAGATTAGTCATGACCCTTATAGCTCATTTTGATTTAGAGCTGCACCAGACGGATGTGAAGACAGCTTTCCTTAATGGTGATCTAGATAAAGAGGTGTATATGGAACAACCTCAGGATTTCATGCTGAAGGAAGAGAACATATAGTATGCATGTTAAGAAAATCCATTTATAGACTTAAGCAAGCCTCTCGACAATGGTATCTCAAGTTTAGTGAGATAATTTTGTCTTTTGGGTTTAAGGAAAACACTATTGATGAGTGTTTATACTTAAAGGTCAGTGGGAGTAAATTCATCATCTTGCTTTTGTACGTGGATGACATCTTGCTTGCTAGTAGTGATCTTGGTTTGGTGCATGAAACTAAGGTTTTTCTATCTGAGAACTTTGAGATGAAGGACCTAGGTGTAGCCCGATATGTCTTGGGCATAGAGATCACCAGGGATACACCATCAGGCACCTTAGGTCTTTCTCAAAAGTCTTACATTTTTAAGGTTCTAGAAATATTTAACATGCAATATTTCTCTCTCGACAAAGTACCTATTGTTAAAGGTGATAAATTAAGTAAGTTACAGTGTCCCAAGAATGACTTAGAAAGGAAGCAAATGGAATCCATTCCTTATGCTTCAGCCATTGGTAGCCTGATGTACCTGCAAACTTGTACATGTCCAGATATAGCTTTTGCCGTGGGTATGCTCAGCAGGTTCCAGAGTAACCCAGGCATGGATCATTGGAAGGCTATCAAGAAGGTCATGCGATATCTTAAAGGCATAGTAGATCTTATGCTTACATACAGAAGGTCAGATTAGTTAGAGGTCATTGCATATGCCGATGCAGACTATGGTGGTTGTTTGGATACTCAGAAGTCCACTTCGAGTTATCTTTTCCTTCTAGGTGCTATCTATTGGTGCAGCGAGAAGCAAAGCATTATAGTTACTTCCACCATGGCGGCAGAGTTCATTGCATGCTATGAGGCTAGTGCACAGGCTATTCAGTTGTGGAATTTAATTGATTTTCTACCTTTTGTGGACATTGTTTCGAGACCTATACAGATCTACAACGACAATTCCGTTGTTGTTTTCTTCTCTAAGAACAGTAAGGCGTCTAAGGGTGGTAGAGCCTTGGACATAAAGTATTTTGCTCTTAGAGATCGTGTGAGGAATCAAGAAGTGTCTATTGAACATATCAAGACAGGTCTCATGGTGGTGGACCCTCTCACTAAGGGACTACCAACTAGCATCTTTTGTAGTCATGTGATTCGGATGAGTCTTGTCAGTTCTCCCATGTATAAGGCAACATGTATAAGGCAACAAACTATAAGTTCAAAGTAATTCTAATAACCGAAAAGAATTACAATCAGTCTAGTGCATCATTGTAATTTCTCCTTTGGGAGGCAATCACAACATGTTAATGGGCCAACTCCCCAGATAAACTGAAATGATAGAACTAACATCCATATATACTTTGATATCAAGAGAATTTATACCTTTGGGTACCAAACTCCCAAGAGTCGCCGTATACATAAATATTATTCTATCCAACTCTTAACTTGAAAATAAAGCACTCCTTTGGGAGTTAAACTTTATCTCCAAATTAAAAGCACAAATTTAATACTATTCTTATTTTCTTTATGAGGATTATTCAATATTTTCCATGTATAAGGTCACTTTGGTGATCTACTCACACACTTCAAATATTAAATCTCCCTCCCTCCAAATACAAATA
The DNA here is from genome assembly GCA_036172225.1 of Cryptocoryne crispatula var. balansae. Lineage (NCBI taxonomy): Eukaryota > Viridiplantae > Streptophyta > Magnoliopsida > Alismatales > Araceae > Cryptocoryne > Cryptocoryne crispatula. The sequence continues at coordinate 29,256,343 of CM069935.1, forward strand.
ATATTAAAACAGTATGCTCACTTGATGCTATTTAAACTAAAGAGTGACAAATTTTATTATTCCTCGTGATTGGTGCCACTTTGGTGATATACCCAACCATTTAGAATGCAAAAATTCACCACTAAACCATATAACAACATCAAATAATGACTTTATGTGAGCTAAGGATATGACCATAATATTATTGCAATAATAAGAAATATTCATGCATAAATAAAACTTTAAGAGGTCATGATTGCATGCTCAATATTTCTAACAAGAAATTGCAATAATCAATGTCCAAAATTTTCATGCTAAAATTCACTGAAATAACTTTAAATAGAAATTTTAGCAACCTATTTACATAAATATCCAGTTTTACTGTAGAAATATCCACCGAAATTAATTTCAAATTCACTGTTTTGCATATATATGCCTATTCTTTAAATTGGTTTTCTTAATAGATTTTAACCCTAAAAGATACTTAATGGGCCATAATCCTATAACCAATTCAAAAGATATAGTTTAACCTTATTGCAAACATAATTAACTTAAAGGATATTTCAAACTGAATATCGAACTTGATCTAAAAAGTTTAATAAGAAAGTCTGAATATGATAAATTCTAAGAATCCATGATGAAAACAATTCATTAATAAAACATCAAACATAATCCGATTAATCCTTATCGGATAAAGACTGGCATTTTCGTAATTACCAGCATCTCCTACCTCACGATCTGCCGTCCGAAAACCCTAGCCGCCTATGGATGCAACGACAGGGCTGGGTGAGGGACGGTAGTAAGAGCCCCTTCGCTGGTGGTGCTCCTTTAGATTCCTGGTGGATTGACTCCGGGTCTACTGTGCATATTGCCACATCCATGCAAGGATTCTTGTTCCAAAGGCCGGTTAATGAGGGTGAGCAGTCTATTCTCTCAGGGAATAATACACACTCGCAAATTAAGGCCATAGGAACTTTTAGACTTATTCTGAGTAGTCGATATGTTATAGACTTAGAGAATACTTTTTATGCCATCATTTAGTAGAAATTTGGTGTCAGTATCAAAACTTGATAGAAAAGGGCGCATGGGGTGGTTCTCATCCCCCCTCGTTGGGCGGTTGCAGGCAACACTATAAGCAACATCATGGTGCGCCGATTGGCGCTGGCCAATGGCTACACATCGCTGGCCCGCAGCAGCCAGGATCAGCAGAGGGGGAGGGGGGCGCAGAGCCGCACTTGACACCGCTTGGGCGGCCGGCGGCCCACCTTAATTTAATTAAGGATTCAGTTGTTGTTGGTACTGGCAATATTTCTAATGGCTTATATAGATTGTGTCTTTCTTCTTCAGTAGAACATGTTCATGATACCTTGCATACTTCAGTTGTGGTTGGCAATAAGCGTGATAGAGTAGATGAAAAATCATCCATGTTGTGGCATAGGAGATTAGGGCATATCTCCATTAAGAGGCTTCAAAGATTAGTGAGAGAAGGAGTCCTTCCTCTTCACATGTACAAATTGCATTCACCAGCTCTAATATATATGTAGCAGTAACATATACTAAGCTAGCCCAAAGTGCATCTAAGCAGTGGTGAAACTAAGAGAAAAACCGCGGTAATCTAGGATCTATAGGAGGGCCAGATTCAACTAGGTTACCGGTTGCCCATGGACAATTGACTAAAATAGGCTGGTGAAGTCTTCATAACATGCCGTAACAAGAATTTGTAAAAAGTTTCAATTCGTGACACACCTGGTGCACACAAGACATAAACATGACATTCTAGTATCTTTCATGCAAAACAACCTATTTTACCATAAACTAGACAAGACATGTACTAACCAACTTGGTTGACATATTCTAAATCAAACCTATACCAAACTTGACCATATGAACATAACCATATCATGCAAGACATATTACATAATCTGAAACCAAACTAATTAAAATTTACATGATTTACACACATGCAATGACAAGCCGAACTATACATACTTCATTACATATACAAGACAATTAACCTAAATCAAGCTTGGCATAAACTAAAAAAATTAAGTGCTGATGTAATCAACCATAATCTAACCTAAACAGGTTCTAAAACATCTAATTTGATGACCCATGATTTTTCCAAGTCTACACATAATTATATTTCAATTCTAGGTCCAATCTAGCATATAATCACATACATAATTAACATAGAGTCAAATCTTATGAAAATATTTTTACCCAACTATAATCATGCTAAACATGTTTCATAATATATAAAATATCAATTTCAAGTTCCTAGTTTCAAAGATTTTTGAGAAAAATCACTAATCTTAAGTCCAAAGTCTAAACTAGTCAAATTAGGATCCATAAGTTAAATCATAAGTGTTTTCTCATAAAAATGAAATAAAATAAATAGACATGCTTGAGAAACCTACCTGGAATCTCTTGTGAATTTTTTAGATTTTTCTGGATATTTTTGCTAATTTTATGGCCTTTTATCTGATTTTCATAATTAACAAATCCAGAAATTCCAAAAACTTGAACCAGGCAGCTTAAACCAGCTGAACCGAGTGCTGGACTGGGATGAACTAGGTGCTGAACCAGGCGGTTCAATCGGCTAGACCGAGGTGGCGAGTTGGGCTCAACCGACGAGTTCGACCTAACGCGCGCGCTCGCACAGTGGCACTCGCAACCGGAGGGTGACGACATTCAACGACAGCGGGGCTTTGGCGGCGGCGATTGGAGGTGACCAGTGAGGGTACCTCTGCCCACAATGGTGATGATGTGGAGGGGGCAGAAAGGGCCGACAACAGCGCGGCGAGAGAGATGTCTCGCGGCAGTTTCAGTCGGAACAAGGGAGGTCCGACAAGGCGATCGACGTCAACGGAGGGGCTCACGATGGTGGAGAACGGCGATGGCCGCGGCAAGGAGGGGTGGACAACGACAGTGAGGAGGGAGGAGGAAGGAAAAGCTGGCAACAACAGCGACCAGTGGGTCTCGGGCGGCTGCTTTCCAACAAAGTAGGGGAAGGTCGCAGCGACGATGGTGACGCGGCGGCAGGGAGGGAGAGGGAGAGAGAGAGAACTCGACGTGAGCATGGGGGGTTCTCGCAAGGATATCAATCAAGGGGAGGCTTTCGTAGCTGGGAGGGAGACGAAAGTCCGGGTGGGAGGAGGAGAACGATAAAACAATTCTATTTCTTTTTTAAACCAAATATTACAATGTTGGTTAGACGATGCATACTCTCAACCAGGAGACAATTCCAAGGATGAACCTAGCTGATCCAAATAATATGTCTTATAGGATGTTTGGTTGTACATTTTCGTGATAAAAGGTTGTATTAACATAAATGTGAACTAGTCAATGATATTAAAATTGTTATGTTCGGATAACAAAAAGAGTGAGTACATATACAAATTAAATACATGAATCAAAATTAGTGGGGATTGATCTGATTCAATCCCACTGATTTTGAGGAAGGAAAGTGATTCAAAATCAATTTAAATGGAATTTTTTATTTTTATTTTTTGTCTAAAAATCAAAAAAATATGAAAAATATTATAAAAATAAGAAACTCATCCAAAAATCTTAAAAATAAAAATGTAACATTTAACATGTTTTCATAGCATAACATTGCAAGATAATTTCACTTAACATATATAATAAGATAAAATTGAGAGTAACTGACATAAAATATAATTTGATATCTTTTTCTTCATCAACATCTATGAAATTAGCCTTCATCGTCTTGCTCCTCTTGAGTGTCTTGTGCTTTTATATTCCATTGAGATGTGCTTATCATTATCGGCCCCTATTCATATAAAAAACGGTAAGGCAACTATCTCACTAATATCATATGTAGTGTCCAACACATGCACTAGTTATGTAGATGGAATGTATGGTTAGAAATCATTTGGAGAAGATGGTTCTAAATATTGATATGATGCGTACTCATAAAAAAAGTCTTCATTCCATTTGTGGCTACTCCCACTAGAATGTTGCCTCAAGGCTAAATTATTTGCATTTGCCCCACTAGTTCACGCACTAGTAAAAGAGCCTCTACCTCCTCCTCCACCACCTCCTCCTCCTCTTCCATCTCCTCCTCCACCGAGCTGGGTGAGTGGTATGAAATCTTCTCATCATCATCTGAAAAGTGTAAGGGTGGTTGTCTACTATCTATTGGACTCAGAGGACCTCACATGATATCCATTTTTCTTTTTTTGGTACCTGCTATTGTGATCAACTCTCAAGCCCCCTACTTTTCTTTAATTGTGCACATTGTCCCATTTTTCTTGATGTTATTTGTCTTTGTCTTCATTAGATTGGGATTAAGTTGTGTAGCTGTGGGTGGGGGTGGAGCCACAATTGGGACTGGTGCTAGAGCTGCATCTAGGGTTGTTGGGGTAGAAGATGAGATTGGTTGAGGTGTAGTAGGAACTTTCTCTTGTAAACTCAACCTCAACATCATCTAGTTCTCCTTCTACCCATGGTTCTTTGGATCAAACTCTAGTGTTTTGTCCCTTACTGCCTTCTTCTCTATCTAAACAGCAAGTGAGTGCTCCTCCCTAAAAAATATAGTCAGTGTCAACCTCTTCTTGTGGTTCATGTGTTCTATGTCTCTTTTCATAGGCTCCACCTACAAACCATGCAAATCTATCCTCTGACAACTTCTAATGATCTTTAATACTCTATATATGTAGTCTCAAGTTATAATGACAAATAAAACAACTTTTCCAACTATCAAATCTCAATATATTCCTCTTTTTGGTGTGCATTAGGTTAAATATACTCTAGTTTCTCTCACAGTGGAAGGAATTTGTGCTCTAGCTCAATATATTGATAACAATAGATGCAAGTGGATTCCAACCACATTTTGTGTTCACCTGAACCCACCACTCAGTTGAAAACATAGAAAAAATAGAAAATGATTAGTCTTAAGGTTGTGGATTTGTCACAAATTGAACATATGAATATGAAATCTCATATTAAACATAATAGGAGAATTCTTGTCAAAAGAGCATCTCATATATGAATCTATGTATACTCCAACTCTCATCTTGTAGATTTAAAAATTGATAAATATGAAATGATTAGTGTTTGAAATAAATAATAAAAATATTTTCAAATAATTAAGAATCACTTATCTCTAGCTTAGCTTCTACCCTATCTTGTTGAGATCTAGGCAAGCGTTGTATGACTAATAGAGTCGCCCTTAAGACTTCATGGTTATTGAACAATTATTCTTCATATTACATGTGGGGTTAAGAAATATCCTACAATCATTCAACCAAATGTTAATGTCGCAAATAATACTTAAAGTTAAATATAATAAACACCAACATAGTAAAATACCTTCTGCATGTACATCATGATGTAATGTCTTATCCCATCTGGCATCAATTATTTTTCAGCATTTTTGTAGACTCTGAGATTTTTCTTTTTGATCCTCAATTTTGCACAGTCCATTGCATCATAAAGAGTCTCCATATAGTTCTTATCATCTAAGTTAAGTAACCTGAAGACAATTATCAGTGGCTTAATAATGAATAAATAGTAAGAAATCTTTTTCAAAAATCTCTTGTCTATGATCAAATTCCCCATCTTCACCAGAATTTTTAATTGATCCTTCATGTTGTGCAGATTGTCAACCATGTAACTATAGTAATCTTCGACATCTATGAACCTCATTAGTGCATGTCTATGCCAATGCAAACTCCCCTAGACAATATTTAGCAAATCTAGTTGGCACAGGCCTGATTAGATCATGGCCCTCAATATGCTCCCTCATGATATGCAGTAAATAAGAGTGTGAATAGATAAAAGATGTGATCATCTGGGTTTGCTTAACTAATGTAAATATTGAAGGCTCCTTACCTATGTCCTCCAACATAAGGTCAATGGAGTGTGCTGCATATGATACCCAGAAGAAATGATGTCTCTTCTTCATCAATTTCCTCCTTGCTGTCTTGTAGGATGATTCATTATGAGTCACAAATTGAACAACATTTTCTTCTCCAATGTCCTATATAATAGCATCCATCAAGAAAAAGATGTACTCGGCATTCTTAATATGGCTCAAAGCATCAATTGATTTCAAGAAAGTTGTGCCCTCTGGACAATAAATGAAAAAGTTGATCATCTTCTATTGGTGATGATTGTCCACCCATCACACATAACTATGCAACCTCTCTCCCTCCACAACAACTTGAAGTCGTCTATCCATATCTTTACTAAACTCCCTTGGCACCTTGTCACCTTGTCACATTTTTTTAATATTGCCGCCAACCTCGGCAATGTATTGCTTCAGTCAATACACTCCTCCATTCATCTCCATCCCACACCACTTGCACCTGACCTTTTTCTTTGCCATATCAACCATATGTCTATGCTCCTACCCATATCACGCATCGAGGGTACTTCACCTTCACTGTGGTCAGCCAATGCTTGTAACTACAAGCAAAAAAAATCAATTAAAGCATCAAACAACCAAGTTAAACAATGAAATAATTAAATTAAAGAGGAAAATGGTTGTTTATGGGGTGGCTGGAAAGAAAATAGCCCCTATATAAGTAGTTTAGGGAGTCAACAGAAACTGAACAGCCTATTAAGGGTTGAAAGGGGTTGTTCAGCATTAGAAAATAGTGAAAGGGGTGGTAGCAAGAAGGTAAGAAACCCTAAATACAATTTTAGGGTGTTCCAGGAGAAGAAAATTTATAAATGACTTGAAATGTTGGATTGTTGAAAAAGAATCACTACCTAAGAAAGCCCAGATCATTGGAATCACCGAAATCACCCAGAATTGCTAGAATTGCCTAGATCTATGCCAAAATCGATTGGATCACCATCAAAATTGAGTGAATTGCTGTTGGAATCACATGCTCGTTGACAAAATCACCTTCTAGCTATTAAAATTGCCAAGATCGGGAGCCTTAGTACTTCGGAAGTAGGAATCAGTCCATCAAGCTAGGCCGATATCAACCTTAAAATTGAATCGATATCGGGTCTAGTTGGGCCTGATATTGATCGACCATCAAGACTTAAGTTGTCCTGACAAGATCGTTTATCGACTGATTCTAGGTTAGAATTAGTTGAATCAGATTGATTTAGGCCTCTTCACCAGATTCTAACCGATTCTAATAGAATGAAGTCCATAATCAATTCTCTAGCCTAGAATTTGATCTAAAGTGACGAATTTTGGATGGAATCAACCAATTTGAATTCGATTCTGGTGATCCTGCAATCTATGACCATATATGACTAGACAAAGTGAAAGACCACAAGATAAAAAAAGATGTGAGACCCACTTTTTTGTTTAATAAGGAAATCACTTTGAAAACATAAATTTGTAATAGTTGTTTAAGAAAGATCTCTTTTGACAAGTTTTATTACAAAAACATAAAATTGTAGCAAAAACTCAATTTATCATGTAATCAAACACCCCATTAGTCCAAACGAAGCTTATTGCTTCAAACTGTCAAAGAGGGGGGTGGGGGAAGGGTAAGGAGTGTGCAGGATAATCCAACTTATTGGATAGCCTCTCATTTCATTAGGTTGGTGTTCTTCTCTCTTGCTGAAACCAATCACAATTGTTTATGTGAGAACCCATTTCTTGTTGAACTAAGAGATTGCAAATTTCCATATTAGTTATTCCTACTACAAATCATATTTGAGGGCATTGGCTATGGTGGTTTGAGAATATGAATCTAGAAACCTTTTTTTAGAATGGGAAGGATTTTATTTGTAGAGAAGAAATACATGGGGGGATTTTCCACCAAAACCCACTTGAAATGTATTTGATTCTTAGTAGGTCAATTGTAGAAGTCATCAAAGTAGTAGGAAGAAACTTCTAGAGAGGAAGTCAGGACTAAAGGATTATGGGCATCGGTAGGCTGGACATGGAGAACAAAGAGCCAACAACAAGAATATGTTGTAGAATCGAACCTACAAACAACTAGACTAAGGCCTTGTTTGTTTGGGCTTACTTGACATCTAACCTCTGAATCGGTCAGAGGTTAGACATTCAGACTGTTTGATAAAATGTCTAACCTTTAACTTGGTCAAAGGTTTGGTCAGACCATTTGGTAAAATATCTAAACTAATGTCTAAATGCACCAAAAATCTCTTAAAAACTACTTAATTTTAAGTGATTCAATATAATTTTTTATTTTGAAAGATAAGTAACTAAAATTGTTGTGTTCCACAAGATAAAATACTAGAGATGAAATTAGGAGTTTATATTTCCAGATTAAGCCAAAACAAATGCCATATAAAGCAAGTACTAGTACAGAGAAAGAATAAATGAAAATTCAAAGAATGAGAGCTTGAGCAGGCAATGTTGTAGAGCCTAAATTAGAAAAATAAGAGAGATAATCAAGGCAAAAAAGGTTGGTTTGGAGGGTGGCTAGGGGTCAGTCGACCCCAAAATAGTATTGGACTAGGTCTTGACCTAGTTTGACCAAGTCAAAAATAGAATTTTTTAAAAAATATTAAAAATTTTAAAAAGTAAAAAATATTTAAAATTTTTGAAATTTAGAGAATATGACTAGAAAAATATTTTTTTCATCTTTCATTTAAATGTTATGTTATATTGTTCTATATATTGTATACATACTCATAATACTCATCACTACCTTGTATAATCATCATAAGATAAGATCTTAAGGATCCACTATAGCTATCATACATGGACTATATGGAATTATCTGATAAATCTCCATATGATGCTTAGATTATTCCATATCCCTCTTGGTGATACGTAGGATATAAAGAATTTTCGGATGACTCAAATTCATACATGGAGTGTCCATAGTTGTAGTGTAGACCACAACCCATTTGTATGTGTCTAGCTCCTCCACCTCCATGTTGTTGCCTCACACCATAGTCGGCATCTTAGGTCACGTACGTGTAATGTTCTTCTTCTATGAAGTGGTGCATAGGGTACATCTCTAGATATGTTCTCCTTCCACTAGAAGCGGTGTCGGTGGTCATGCCTCTACCTTCTTTGTTTCTTGCTCCATTGTCACTACTTTTTGAAGAAGAATCCTCTGATGTCTAATATTGCTCTTGGATGTTCAGTTCTGATGTGTCTTCTTATTCTAGTCAATTATTTTAGCATTTGCAATGTCAAGGGGGTCAATTAAAACCTATTTACCTTTACCACTTGATTGTTTAACTTGGCAAGAAAATTCTCCAATCTTTTGTATCTTTGACACTAAAGGAGGGATCTGGAAATCCTCAGATAGAGGAATGTTATCAAGTTCTTCTTGAGCTCATTCTCAATCTTCTAGGTTGAACTCTGGTTCACCCATTTCTTCTTGATCATTGACCCAAGTTTACAAAGAATTTTGCTCATCAAATGTCTCCTCCAAATCAATCTCTAGTTCCTATATTGTTACTACCTCACTTCGTCTTCCACTTGCTTCTTCTCTCTACCTTTGTTTCTCCTTCTAGTTATCTCTTATCTTCTACAAATTCCTTAACTTCAATATCATGTTATAGGAACTATGGGCTATAAAAATAAATAGAAAATAATGATAAATGCTGAATTTACATGTCTTGATGGGGAGATGTGTATGGATTTTCACTTCCTTGTCTTCTTTAACCAGCCAAAAATGAGGAGCCCTAGCTTGCTCATTGTCAAAAAAAGTAGTTTATGTTGTACCAAAAAAAAACATGTTGAAAGATGATTAGAACTATAGAAGAAGTACTACATTTGTAAAAGAAATGAACATAAATAAAGATTGGAGTAAAAAAGATTGAGTGGTGGCTAGAGTTTAACCCCTCTTTTAGTGTTTGAAAACATAAGGTGAGATGTACTAAAGTAAGAAAAGATGATTAAACAAGTGTAGAAACAAGGCTAAGAACAAAAGAAACGATGCATGAATACAATAGAGGCAATAGGAGCTCACAACACTTGAGTGAAAATACTCCCTTATCAAAGTAGCATGGTGTTGGGGTGTGGGAATGAAGAAATCTCCAAGAAAGGCTTGATCGGATCCTTGAAGGACTTGGGCGTCTTCTAAGCTCAAAAATACCCCAGGAGAAGCCATAGTATGAGTTGTTTTGAGGAAGAGTGTAAAACTCCTTAAACTTGAGAGAACACCTCCTTTTACAGAGAGACATTTGTGAGGATTGAATCTATGACAGTGAAACAAATTTAATTTTCATTTCTTAAAGCCATGATCTTTGCCTTGATTGATGTTGAACTAGTAAAACCAGGAACTGAATATGAAGTTGAATGAGAGTCCCTCATGGGATTTCCAAAATCCCTCACCATGGATGAAGAGGGTACATTTCTCCTTACTGAAAATTGTTCAAGTGAATGGTCTCTAGCGGTATCCACACGATCTGCTTCGATAGACGAGTTCTTCCTTCCTTCAGGCCTCAAGAAAGCTTTCAAATCCAAGCTTAACCATAGGAGATCACCTTATTGAAGAGAGAAGGGAGAGAGGCTGCTTGGGACATGCTCCATCCCTATGACTTTCTTAGGGTTCGGCTTCATAAGCCATTTATTTATATAAGATGAAACTTTTCACAAAAACCTAAAATTTCTATAAAATTATGCCTATGCCCTCATCTTATTGACCATATCTCATGTGTGTGACCCACTAGGCTCAATAGTCAATTTGGTTGAAGCCTTAATTAATTTAACAGAACAATTCTTTTAAATTAAATAAAAAACGTTATCTGATAACATTGTTACGGCTTTTCCATCATAAAGGGTACATGCCACATTCTATGATCCCAAATGACTTTAGGGAGTTTAATAACATCCATTGAGTCTTTCCATCATCAATTACCACACGGATTTAAATCTTCGTTCATACAATGTCTGGTCGGTTAGGGATTCGGTACTGACTGTCAACTCTGAAATAATCTAACTCTATGGGATCCTGTACTCGGGTTTAGATCAATTAGAAAACTCATTTTACAATTATCTTAAGTACCTTGGCCAAGGATTTAGAGTAATATCCCATAAGACATTCTCTCTCTCTTACCGAGAGTGAACGATCCCTTGTTGTTCGCTCAAGTGCCTTCAACAGGTTTCTATTGCACCCAATAGATCAACTATATTGAACTATCAATATGGTGATTCATAAGTTAACAATCAAAGTAAAAGATATATTTAGTAAGATATCTTTGACAACTCAAGTCAAAGATCCAATTGTGCTATTGAGATATAAGAATAACATGATAGATAGTTCGATTAGATACCTATCAGGTTTTCCTAAATTGGTCAGTTCAGTGAACTCATTACATTAATGAGCACCTATGTGTGTATCCTAGTGTCCCCACACTAATGACCAATGAGATCGGTCATTCTCATCACATGAGATGACATCACACACAACTAGTCTATCCGGATCCTTGATGTATCCTTGATGTCCTGTCCCAAGGATCCTATGACTAGGAACATTTAGATCACATACGTCTAGATGATTGATCTCATCATGATTCAATCATCATTGCATGTGATCAAGGACTTCATTACGATATTCACATCTAATAAGCTACTAATGATGTTTTGCCTAATTAATTGAATGAGATATTCTTAGAAATGTTGAATCATATCACATATGATTGGCTTGTAGGGCATACATTTCTAACATTCACTAAATAAAATAAAATCATGGGTCTACTTTCCAAAATGCCCTGTCACTAGGGCATTTGAGCCCTAATATTAAGGTGCCAAGGTCATGATTGGTCATACTCAGCCTGGCCTCTAAAACGGCATAGAAATCAAATAGGAAAATTCTCATCAGAAGAAAGTACCCAAAAAAAGGCATTAGGTGCCCTATTATTGGGGCACTAGGGAATGAGACCTAGGCACCATGTTGACAAGGTGTTAGGTGCCCTTTAATTTGGGGACCAGGACCTGGGCACCCTAGTAATGGGGCACTAGGCAGAAAACATGCTAGATCAGTGGAAAACTAGATTTATTTGGCCCAAGCAATGAATATTATCCATGAAAACAAGTGATTTGGGCACCACAACTAAGCCAAAATTGTTTGTCTATAGACCTCTCTTGAAAGTTTTCATGTCAAACCTTTTAACTATAATATCTCTGTATACCGACTAGGTCTAGTCAAGTATCCTTTTAAATCTATCTCTATAGATCTTAGTTTTCAAAACATAAGATACTTTACCCAGATATTTCTTAGAGGAATACTTTGATAGTCAAACTTTCATTGATGATAACATACCTACATCATTTCTGATGAGTAGTATGTCATCAACATATAGGACCAAAAAAGTGATAGCACTCCCACTTGCCTTCTTGTATGCACAAAGCTCATCTTCATTTTGAACAAACTCATAAGATTTGATTGTCTCATCAAATCTTTATTCCAATTATAAGAAGCTTATTTTAGTCTATAAATGGACCTCAACAACCTACACACTTGATTTATTTAGATATTCTTGGGACTCATATCCCATATGTTGTATCATATACACCTCTTCCTCAAGATTACAATTAAGAAAAACATCATCTTAACATCTAATTGACATATCTTACAGTCATAGTGCATAGTAAAGCAAAATTCGAATGAATCAAATCATGTAAATAGGTACAAAAATTTATCATAGTCAACTACATGACTTAGACGATATCCTTTTTAATCATCCTTGCCTGGAAGGTCTCTACCTTCTAATCCACTCAAATCTTCTTTTTTATAGATCTATTTAGGCCTAATAGTTAAAATACCCTTAGGTGAAAGTATCAAGTTTCAAACTTTATTATAATCCATAGAGTCCATTTCTAATTTCATTACTTCTTTCCATTTCTTGGAATTAATATCTAATATTACATTTTCATAGATCTTTTGATCATCACCCTTGTTATATTGTACCCCACTTCTTCTATCATAGATCTATCTCACATATTTATCAGGTTGAATGGGCATATGTGAAAAGCTACAAAGTATTTGTGTGTTACACTTAGGTAGTACCCCAGTAGAAGTCTCATTGGGTTGTAGGATTGGAAAGTCTTCTAACTCTACCTTGCTCCCAATGTTTTCCTGAAGGAGGAACTCTTCCTATAGGAATACATTTTACTTAGCAACATAAACTAATTGTTCAATAGGGTGGTAGAAATAATATCTATATGTTTTCTTAAAATATTTCAGAAGCCTACACTTCTCAGTCTTAGATTCCGAATTGTTACAGTTATGTCTCTTTACAAGGGCATGATATACCAAACCTTAACACGCTTAAGGTCATTTTTTTATCCTTTCCATATCTCATATAAAGTAGTCAGAATAGACTTATACGATAACAATTTAAGTCGAAGTATTGAATGCATAGCTCTAAAAAGACAAAAAATATATTGTAAATGTCATCATGGTCCCTAACATGTCCTATAGTGTATGGTTTCTCCTTTCAGCTACTCTACTAAGCTAAGGAGTATAAGGAAGTTCCTATTGAGATAAGAGTCTAGTATCCTTCAAATATTGTGTGAATTTTGTACTCAAGTATTCCCTTCTTCGATATGATTGAAGAGTTATAATACTCTTTTCATTTCTTGTTCTCTACTTCATTCTTAAACTTTGAGAATTTCTCAAATGTCTCATATTTGTACTTCATTAAGTACACATATCCATACCTAAAATTTTTTTACCTAAAATAATGAAGTAAAAATATCTATCTTTATCTCTAATCAACATGGGCTCACATACATTTGAATGTATAAGTACTAAGAACTCATTGGCCCTCTCTTCATGTCCACTAAATAGAGAGTTAGTCATTTTCCCATAAGATAAGACTCATATATGGTTAATGGTTTGAAATCATTTACTCTAATGTATCCATCTTTATGAAACTTCTAGTGTTTTTTTTATTAATATGACCGAGTCTATAATGCTAAAGTAGGGATTAATCCACATTAATTATCACTTTTTCTCTTAGGATAAACATTGACACATATGATAGGAGGTTCCGTATCTTATATGAATAAACTATTTATTAAGCTCTCACTGATAAACACTTTGCTATTTAAAATAAAAAAACATCATTTCTAAATCTTACAATAAATCAACATTTATTCAAATAAAAAATATAGATAATGTTCTTGACTATAGAATGGTGTAATAGTAATATCTCAAAACTAGGACATCACTTGAAGACAACTTGAGGTTTTCTTCTCCCACAATCAATGCTGCAATTTTTGTATAATTTCTAATCTACGGAAATCATTTGTTATATAGCCTTTAGTTTTATGTAAACATCTGCAACTCATTATAAATATAGTATCAAATATCATGAAATGCACATAGAATATAATACCATGATGTGTAGATATAAGACAAGTAATTAATAATTATGAAGATACATGAAGTTTCTTCAAGCTCCACATTTGTTTTTTCTACAAGACATTTTGTAGTTTGTCTTCCTGTGTCCATCTTTATGTTAGTGAAAGCTTTTTAGGTTTATCACTCTTTCCTATACTTTTCCTATGTACATGAACATTGTGAAAACAACTAACCAAAATTTAAAATTAGCAATAGAATAAACATCTTAAAGATAGTATACTATATTTTTTAAACATGTGAAATTTGAACGCTGAAGATATTATGCTATGTATATCAAATGAATTGTCAGAAAAAAACAATTCTTTCATGGATGTTTAATGTCTGACCTTTCTAAATTTTACCATGAGAAAATAACTGATCTATGGAGGATTTTTTGGCCTACCATGGAGGTCAATTTGTTTTTCATCAATAGGTAATCCCAAAATTAGTCTAACATTTGATACTATTAGCTTAAGTTGATGACCATACATGTTGAATAAATCTCCTTCACTATATAATAATACTGTTTTGTTAAAAATATCATTATTGCAATTATACATAGGTACATTCAAGAAAGTCTAGTGTTTGAGAGATGACTTCTATATGACATTGCCTAAATGGAACTGTGACAAGAATCAAAACATAGTAAGAGATTATGTATCTCTATTGAATATAATATTTACCCACTTTAAAGTATATGTTTCCTTCTACACTTGCACATTACGTATGTTGGCCCATTGAGTTTAATTCTAAAGCACATCATCTCTAAAATGACATCTTTAGAGAAAATAGTTCATTGATAACAAATACATGGGTTAGAAAAAAAAATCATGTACTATATTATTAATATATGTTAGAGATTAATAATATATGTATCAAGTTAGTAACATATGCAAAGGTTAGTATATATGTACTAGGTTAATAATATATGTCAAGAATTAGTAATACCAAAGGGACTAATAGTATATGTAAAAAGTTAGTAATGTATATAAAGGGTTATTAATATATATACCATGTTAATAATATATGTCCAAGGTTAGTCATATATATAGGAAGTTAGTAAGATATGTAGTTGGTTATAAATATATGTAGGAGTTGGTTATATATGTAGTGAGTAAAAAATGTATGTAGCAGTTGATAATATATGTAATAGATTAGTAATCCATGTAGAGGATTAATAATATATGTAGTGAGTTAGAAATATACGTAGGAGTTGATAACATTTGTAAGGGATTAGTATTATATGCAGTGCATTAGTAATCTATGTAGAGAATTAATAATATATGTAGCAAGTTAGTGTATCGAGCTAAATAATATATGTAGTGGGGTTAATAATATATATAGCAGATTTGTAATATATACCACAAGTTAATAATGTGTAGCAAGTTAGTACTATATGTAGTGAGTTAGTAATGTTGTGCACATAGTGACTAAGTAATATATGTACCAAGTTAGTAATGTGCTAAAGCATGTTACTAAATATGTAGGAGTTTAGTAATATATGTGATGGAGTTGTAATTAGCTATTAAAAATCATAAAATCATATGAATAAAAAAAGGAACTATTCTTCTACTTGTGTAAACCTATACATGGCAGAATGTACTACGAAGGGACAAAGGAATAAGAGTAGATCAAACATGTTGAAGCCAATGAAGACCTTCAAGTAGTGGCCGGCCAAGGTAGTGCAACTCACAGCATCAAGGTGGGAGTCGGGAGTGAGAGTGAAATGTTTTCTAAAAGAAAGTGGAAATGTCTTCCTAGTCTTCTATCTGACATTCAAAATCATTCATTCAACTTGTAACCGTCATGTCATGTAATGGAGCATTCATCGTTTGTCTCTGCAACGCTGATATATATGATTGCACGTAAGCACCATTATGGGAGTTGTCTTGCCTTGATGTTGTTAGACCTCTTGAATGGCAAAGAGGCATTGCTGCTTTGGGATGTTGTGGCTACAACTGATTGGAGACTACAGGAATTGCCTTTGCCAGCCATGCAGGTGATCCAGACACTTTAGAAGAACGAAACATTTTCCATGTTAAGTAATATTGGAATTAAGTTATGTGAGGAGGATCTCCTAGACGATCAGTCCAACATCAGTACCTCTATAATCTACTATTGTCATCAAAATAAAAATGACTTGGCAGATGAACATGTAGATATTTCTTTTGCAAAGTAGATAAAAACATTTTATAACAAACTAAACTGAGGTATGTCCATACATAATACATTCAAAAACTCAACAAGGACCTCAAGCCCAATGAAAATTAGGAGTGCGGGTTTCTTTCGGGCATTCAATTCAGGAAACACCTTCTATCTCTAGACACAAAAGCTCGTGAAGCTCACTCCTGTCATGTAAGTCTCATGGGTCAATTAAGGAGACAAATTATGGTGAGTCCATATTTTTATGTTTGGGTGGAGGATGTTTCCATAGACATCCGCCCGAGGGAACCGTGCTCGAAAGTTAGTGGTGTGAGAGTTTTAGGCCCATTTTGACAAAGAAATGAGCAGCTCTATTAGAAATTCTATGTACAGAAAGAAAATGAATATTGTGAGTGCAAATCCGTGTTCTATGTTAGAACTGTGGGGATAGTCTCCTATTGACTATTTGAGACTTGATATTATAATTATATATCCTGAGCTCTTCTACCTCAATACCATGATTTTGAGGTTTGTAAAATTCTACAAGTATTAACAACCACCTCCACTTTCCGATGTTTTGGTCTGGCTCCATTGATAGCATCTACCAAACTTTTACGGTCAGATTCTATCATTGTGAGTTGGGTTAGTTGAATAGCCTTGTTTAGCCCTTCCTTGATGGAGATTGCTTCTGGCTAGAGAGGGTATCTGAGGTTAGATTTGATGACCTTGCATTTGATAGGAGTTTCGATTTCATCTCTAGCAATGACTCCTAGTCGGCTTGATGGGTCACATTAATCTTTATTGAACAAACTATACGTGTTCCAAATGCCTATTCCTTCAGTATCTCTGGGCACGTAATTGGCTGCAATCTACTAGAGCTTAGCTTCTTGATAAGCAAGCGTCAACACCTGATAAAAATAGCTGTCAGTGATATTTGACATCGTCTCATTATTCGTCAATATTATCAACCACTGCGGAATTGTTAGATAGCCCGACAAAAAAAATTTGTTTACGAAAAATTGTTTTGGTAACAAATTTATTAAAAGGTAATATTTTACAATAATTTCAAAAATATAATTTTACAAAAAGAATTATTATTTTAATAAAAAGAGGTGAGGCCCTTTTTCCATATGGTCTCTCACCTTTTCCTTTAGTTTTACTTGGTCTAAAATCTTTCTGTAATCGTACCACACCCTACGAGAAACATATGGAACCAAACAATAATTCTATTACTTCAGCTATGTATCACAGATTTTATTTTAATATAAAATTTATCATAAAAGTGCAAAAACAAATATTGTGCAATCAAACACCCAGTGAGAACATATTGTATTCTAACCCCAAAGATCAACATTCATCGTGGGACGCCGTTGTTTAAGGACTAAATCCAGTACGCTTGTACGCGGTACACGGCGATACCCAGCAACTTGTTCCTCCTTAATACTGCTTGAGGCCATAAAACCCTTCACGGAGATGCCCACTGTCGTCATCGGCATCTACGGGTCCTTGAAACCCTAACCCTGTGTGGCCCTGCTCAGCACCACCAAAGTGAAACAACAAGAACAAATTTGCGCGTGCTGCTGCTGACCCCCCTGCTGGTTGCTTGCAGGAAGAAAAATCAGCTCCCCACCGGTATATAAACCGCTCCATTCCCTCGGTTTCGCTCACCGATCCACCTGCTAATTGATTAAGCAGCAAAGAAGGGTACGTGCGCAGGAGCGAGTTTCCGGAGGGAACAGAGAAGAAGAGATCTAGAGGATGTCGGGCGTCTGGGTGTTCAAGAACGGCGTGGTGCGGCTGATCGAGAACCCCGGGAACGAGCAGAAGGGCGGGAGCTCCCGGCGGAAGGCGCTGCTGCACATCCCCAGCAACGAGGTGATCACGTCCTACGCTTCCCTGGAGCAGAAGCTGCTTAGCCTGGGGTGGGAGAGATACTACGAGGACCCGGACCTGCTGCAGTTCCACAAGCGCCCCTCCATCGACCTCATCTCCCTCCCCCGGGACTTCGGCCAGTTCCGGTCCATGTACATGTACGACATCGTCGTGAAGAACCGCGACGTCTTCAGAGTCATCGATGTCTAGCCCGACGATCCATGACATGATGGAGAGTGGATCACCTCAGTTCCCGGGTGGAGGGAGCTCCCGCAGTCCTCAATGGCGTGAGGACACCTGGTGTCGTGGAAAACGAAGCGTCAGTGCGCTTTAAATAGGGCTTAAAGTAGATTTGACGTCGCTCGGTAGTGGGTAAATAGAGGCTCGGTAGTGGGTCTTTGAAGCCTCGGTAGCTCGGTAGTGGGTTGAAAAGCTCGGTAGTGGATTCTCAAGGCTCGGTAGTGGGTTAATAGAGACTCGGTAGTGGGTCTTTGAAGCCTCGGTAGCTCGGTAGTGGGTAAATAGAGGCTCGGTAGTGAGTCTTTGGAGCCTCGGTAGCTCGGTAGTGGGTACATAGAGGCTCGGTAGTGGGTCTTTGAAGCCTCGGTAGCTCGGTAGTGGGTAAATAGAGACTCGGTAGTGGGTCTTTGAAGCCTCGGTAACTCGGTAGTGGGTAAATAGAGGCTCGGTAGTGAGTCTTTGGAGCCTCGGTAGCTCGGTAGTAGGTACATAGAGGCTCGGTAGTGGGTCTTTGAAGCCTCGGTAGCTCGGTAGTGGGTAAATAGAGGCTCGGTAGTGAGTCTTTGGAGCCTCGGTAGCTCGGTAGTGGGTACATAGAGGCTTGGTAGTGGGTCTTTGAAGCCTCGGTAGCTCGGTAGTACCCTCTATTGATCCACTACCGAGCATAGTTTAACCTGCTACCGAGTGTTTAAAGACTCGCTACCGAGACCTGTTACACTTGCTACCGAGGCTCCAAAGACCCGCTACCGAGCCTCTATTTACCCACTACCGATTATCAACTCGCTACCGAGCTACCGAGGCTTCAAAGATCCACTACCGAGCCTCTATTTACCCACTACCGAGCGACGTCAAATCTACTTTAAGCCCTATTTAAAGCGCACTGACGCTTCGTTTTCCGCGACACCAGGTGTCCTCACGCCATTGAGGACTGCGGGAGCTCCCTCCACCCGGGAACTGAGGTGATCCGCTCTCTGACATGATGTTACCTACGTAAGTAATCGTGTTCTTATCTGCAGCGTGACTTTGTGCTTGCCAGTCGTCCCGTTTGCTGAGACTTCATCGTGTGTGCATGAGCTTGTGGAGTGGAGTGCCAACTATGTAGTACTGTCTTCTGCTTGTTACACTCGAGCTTGTGGAGTGCCAAACTATGTAGTGTCTTCTGCTTGTTACACACGAGCTTGTGGAGTGCAAAGCTATGTAGCGTCTTCTGCTTGTTACATCTCTCTCTCTCTCTCTCTCTCTCTCTCTCTCTCTCTCTCTCTCTCTCTCTCTCTCTCTCTCTCTCTGTGTGTGTGTGTGTGTGTCTGTGTGTGTGTGTGATTGTGTACTGGCATATGGAACATGTAGTTCAAGAACAGTGAGATTTCTTTTGCCATAATAAGACCGGATGTATTCTTCCGGGTCCATTTAAGAGGACCTCGAAACACTGGGCATAGTACAGTCATGGAAATTTTTTATCTTTCGCACCATTCACAAAAGTTAACACTAAAAAGTTATATCAATAAAATAACTAACTTTTTATTTATCCAACATGATGATTTTGAATAATGATTTTAAATATTAATTTAATTTATAAATATTTGTAATCATGATACACTTCACTATTAAATCTTCATAAATGAAAACACAATATCATATCACGAATAAGTAAAGTTTACCTAGCGATTTTTTTAATCTAACAATTTTGAGAAGGGATGTAACTGTTAGACTCACTAACTAAGGTGGCATTTGATTAAGCTTAATCTGAAAATCTTAACTCTTAATTTCACATCTAACCTCTTAACTTGTGATAAAAAAGTGCTGATTTTGAATAAGACATAAGTAATTTATGTTGTTTGATAAAAAATCTGAATCATCCTCTTAATCTTTTTTAAATAAACATAACATACAAAATAAACAAAACAAAATATACATTTTTCTCTAAAAAGAAAATCTGGAACATAAATGTTGGAGTAGAAGGAGCCGACGGTGCAGGTGAAGGTGCCGGCGGGATCGTCGGAGGGATAGCTGTATGCCCCGGGGCAGGCGTCCTCGAACGGCTTCGAGAAGTTCGTCGGCTGGCAAACCGCCGGGTCCCGGTCCGCGTCGCGGCAGCAGACCTCATCGGCGCCGAACACCTCACAGGCGCTCCGGCAACCCACCGTCCGCCCGCCGACCCTCAGCTGCAGCTCCGGCGGGCAGGTCGGCAGCAGGTCGCCGTCGCAGCCAGCGGCGCTGCAGTTGCCGCGGCCGTTGACGGGCTTGACGACCACGGGCACGTTGAAGCCGCCGACGAGGGTGACGTCGTAGCGGTCGACCTCGGTGAGGGTGAACCCAGAGAGGCTGGTGGGGGACTGGCCGGAGGTGGAGCGCCGTCGGAGTCGCTGTGAGCGCCGTCGGCCCGTCGACTTCCGCCCTTCCGCCTTTCGCCCTAGGTGTCTGAATCGAAAAAGCGAACGATGAAATCTGAATCGTTCAGACGATTTTCAGAGTTTAGACATTAGATAAGATGGTAAATCAGCGATTTTATCAAACAATCGAAAATGTCTGACATCTTACCGAATCAGTGTTAAGAGGCTCATTAAGCCTAATCAAATAGCTGAAAATCTTAACTCTTAAATTTATGTCTAATCTCTTAATAAGTGGGAAAAAGTACTAAATTTAATTAAGATATAAGTGATTTCTATTATTTTGATAAAAAATTTAAATGATCCACTTAATCTTTATTTAATTTGAATTGATAAATAAAATAAAAATAAAAAAGATTTTTATTATCAGGCGAGTCTTAAAAGTAGTTGAAATGGTTGAAATTTTATTTTTAATAAAATTAAATAAAAATACAGCATTGTAATTACAAGCACCCACCGTCTCACGTCTCACCACTCATAGTCTGTTAGTCATGATTTTCCTCTGAAAATAAAAAAGCGAACTAGCAGATCTGAGCGAATAAGATGTTTTTAAGAGTTTAGACGTACATTCAGACGTGCTTTCAGATATTTTATCAAACAAGGAAAAAAATCTAACCTCTGACCGAATCAGAGGTTAGAGTTTCAATCAGCTGAATCAAACAGGGCCTAAGCCATCAACCATGCTAATCAATACTTTTTTTGACTAGTTCTAATAAAACATATTTAACTCTGAAGTTCTTTTCAACTAGACTTCTAAAAAATATTTAAATGTAATTGTTGATAGTGTATTCATTTAATCTCTTACCATATTCTCAAATGAGGGTGTTATAAGCTATCCATCGTCCTCATCAAAATCACACACATCTCACATCATATACCCAACTAAGTTATAGTGGAC
Organism: Cryptocoryne crispatula var. balansae; assembly: GCA_036172225.1. Lineage (NCBI taxonomy): Eukaryota > Viridiplantae > Streptophyta > Magnoliopsida > Alismatales > Araceae > Cryptocoryne > Cryptocoryne crispatula. The sequence continues at coordinate 29,278,131 of CM069935.1, forward strand.
ATTTCCACTATGTCATGCCCTAAAACCAATATGTAACAATTAAATCAATTTTTGGCCAAATAACAGTTAATTATAATAACATTTTCAAGAGAAAACTCATTCTCGGACTATTCCTAGCAAAACACACACGTTCTGAATGTTTTTTTCAACTTAATTTCTAGAAAATAGTTAACTAGAATTGCCAATAGTTCAATGATTTAATTTATTAATATATTCTTAAATTGATATGCTGTAAGTACAATTTTGGTGGTAGTATAATAGAAGAAAAAACGAAACCAAGGACATAAGGAAATTGACTTAGTGTTAAACAAATCAAAATAACAAAATCAACCTAGAGTTAAGAAAATAAAATGATTGAAATGGCGTTAAACATATTTGATTTAATAGTTTAGACATTTTTATTTTGATCAAAAATCAAATTTTCCAAGAATTAATCGTATGTGACATTTGATATGACTTAATCTGAAAATCGAATTTCATAATTTCACATATAATCTCTTAGTTTGTAGTAAAATTAAGTACCTAATTTCATTAAGATGTTAACCATGACTAGTTGATAATTTCACCTAACACCATATTAGATACATTGAAAGGACTTGATAAGCCCTTCAACATTTACAGAGAAAAAAGTTATTTTGTTTCATTTATTTTTAAAAGATGTTTTCAGATATAAGAGTTTCATTTAGACAATATTTAAGAGTTTTTTTCAAACACTCTACAAAATCTATTGTATGACCGACTTAGACATCAGACCTTCAATAAGTGCCCTCAGACAGCCCCTTAGTCCTAAATTCTTCCTACCCATCGCCATCAACGCTCCGATGGCATCCTCTGAGATAGCCTCTGAGATAATGGCGATAGTACGAAGAAAGATAGATGTAAAGCCCAACTCAAAGTGCTCAAGAGAGACAGGACGTGGAAGGGAAGGTTCTTACGTGGAGAATGTGACAATGCAGCAGAAAGCATAGAACAAAGGGGCGAGAGGAAGAAACGGCCTGTGGAAATGACAATTGTTCTGTGTATTCACACTCTAGCATGCCCACTCCAATCTTCGTGTTAAACAGAATACAGAGATGCGACACAGTCTTGACAAATAGAGCAATTAATTTTACAAATAGGTTAACACTTGATAAGAATAAGAATCAAGATGTTTCTCATCCTTATATTCACATATCCTCTCAAGCTGGACACCACGTAAAACAGTCAGCTTGGACCGTAAAAGATAGTGTTGTATAGAACCAAGAGTCTTTTAAACGTATCAGCAATCTGTATCAGCTGTAGAGATATGTAGAGCAATTAGCTTCCTTATGACCCTAATTACCTCACAAAATGGAAGTTGAATTCAACATGTTCTGGGTGTGCCTAAAACGTTGGATTGAATGCAAGATGATGAGCACTAATAATGTTATCACAATGGATGCCAGGTGATCTATGGAAAGGCAGTCCAGTTTCTATATTAGTTGTTGAAGCTATACAAATTCTGTCATAGCAGCAAAGATTTCATGGTGCTCTGCTTTGGTGTTAGAATAAGCAACTATACATAGGTTGATTCTTAGCACTTCACTAAATGAGATTAGGACCAAAGAAGATCACATAACCAGAAGTTGAGTGCCGATCATCAGGACAGACTTCTTAATCACCATCAAGATATATTAAATTGAGAGTTGCCGGGGTGAGCGATGAAGAACTAAGCTATAGTTGATGGTGCCCTTTGAGTATCAAAGTATGTACTTGACAGCCTTGAGCTGCAAGAAATTGACACATTTTATTAACAGAAAATGAATATTTGGCTTCATAAGCTAATGAAACTCCGATATAGTGGCGCATATGGATCACCAATGGTAAGAGAGAGAGAAAAGCTCGTGGTGCCAATCGGGTAGACATCAGTTTTAGCATCTTGCAACTCTTATATACGTAGAAGATTGTATGGTGATGTAGCTAAATAAAATTTGACATTTTTTATAGGTTGCATTGGAAGAATTAAACGAGATTCCATTTTGTAGTACGATAGTCTGTGTTCATGTGTAGATGTTTGCACTATAAATTGAACAATGGCATCTGCTTTGTCGTTATCAAACTCTGTTAATTTGTGTGTATTTTGGAAACACGCATATGTATTGATTTGCATGTTATGACGGACATGTATTGTAGATGTTATATTTATAACTAGCATGTATATTGGGGTTTTTAATTTTTAGTCCTGCGGAGGCTAAAAAATTATTTTTTAGTCCCACCGTTTATCTAAATTAAGTTTTAATCCCATTTCTGTCTATTTAAATTTTTTTAGTCCTTTCCGTTAATTCAAATGTCTCATTCCCATAATACCCCTTTGTCCCCGCCGTGTCCTGCCTCGCCCATGGGAACAGAAATCATCCAAACGGAGCAAACCCTAGCGCATTCGGTGTCTGCGTCCAGGTGCGGCGAGACATCACCGGCGTCCAGCGTAGCACAAGCACCGCCGGGACCTGTAAGTCCGCCTCGTTCTTCCTCTCTCTCTCTCTGTGTTTGTGTCGGTGCGTCGGCAGGCCTGTCTCGGACCCCCCCCCCCCGATGCCTCGCTCGACCTCTCTCTGTGTTTGCGTCGGCAGGCCCGCCGGAGGGGGCGGCTTCTCGTCCGCCTCGCCGTGACGGGGAGCCCGCACGCCGGCTTCTCTCTCTCTCTTTCTGTGTTTGCGTCGGCCTGCCGGAGGGGGCGACTTCTCCATCGCGATGGGGAGCGTGACGGGGAGCCCGCACGCCGTCTGTGTTTGCGTCGGCAAGCTCGCCGGAGGGGGCGGCTTCTCGTCCGCCTCGCCGTCAGACGGGGAGCCCGCACGCCGAAAATGGGTATGTGCATGTGTTGAGCCATTGGTTGAGCATGCTAATATCTTGCATCCAATCATAGTCCATTTACGTACAGGGGGATGAGAGTACGTACAAGGGATATGAGGGGTAAAATTGGTAAAACAAAAGTTGTTAACGGTGAGAGGGAGAGATAGGGGTGGGAATTACAAGATTTTCTAATTTGGAATTAAAAAATAATAATACAAACGGATGGGACTAAAAAATAAAGAGGAGCCTAAAAGTGGGGGCGGGAGTTGAATTCGCCATGTATATTTATGTAGTAGACGTTAATTTTTGTGAATGTTGTAACGGATAAGCATAATGAAATATTATATTTATACCAGGTGTATATATGGTAGACGTTAAATAATGCAAATATTATAACAGGTGTGTACGTTCATAGATGTTATATTTGTAACAGGTACATATGATAGTGGACCAGAACAGGAGCGTGTGCAGAGGGGGCGATCTGACATTGTTCTGACTGCGAAAGGAACGTTCTAATATCCTGGCGCGGAGTCTTCTCCGCGGATTGTTTCTCCCAGGAGCTTCTGTAGGAGCTTCAGGAGGTCTCTCCGGCGTTGTCCCATGTAGAGGGAAGGTCGTATCTCTAATATCTCTCACTCAGGCCCGGCCTGAGGACAGGCAGTTCTATCTTAACTCCCTGTGCCGCTTTGTTCTCAAAGGCAGTGCCGGGTGGGGCAGAGGGCAGTCGTGTGTGTTTCTCTCAATCTGCTTGGAGGACCCAGCCAGGAGAACTCGGAGAGAGATTTCAGCTAGCTCCTTCTTATTCCTGGGAGGACCTTTGGTGGCTTCTGGTGCCTCCGGATCGTCTTCATTGTGGAGCCCAGCTCCCGAAGTCTGGCTCCTATTTGCTACGTGTCTGTGACTGTTTTGTCTCTTGTCAACCCAGGTTAGTATCCGTTTTCGATCTTTTTCTTCTATGTCCTTTGGGTCTGTTTCTGCTGCTGGCCCTCTGTCCCCTTCTATTTGCTTTGCTACAATGGCGCACCAGCAAAATGAAGACAATCCAGAAACCAATATTATGCTCAAATTCCAAAACCTTCTCAAACCAACCAGATGCCCAACACCAGTTCACATTAGCACCCTTCCAGTCCAGGATAATCTTAAATGGAGATGAACTCTGGTTTTGAAAGTGTTCACGAACCAATCCACCAGACCAGCCGGTCTGAAGGAGTGGATCAGGAAAATTTGGAATCCCAACGGTCATTGGAACCTGCTGGATTACCCACATAACAGTTTTCTACTTCAACTCCAATCTGAACTTGAGGTGGATAAAATTTGTAGACGCGCGCCATGGTTCTTTAGTAATGATCTTATTATAGTTGAACCGGGTAGAGCAAACACAGCCCCGTCAGAGTATCAGCTGGATAAGGTAGATATCTGGGTCAGAATATACGATTTGCCTCAAGAGCTTCTGGAAAGAGACATAGTGACGAAGCTGGCGGGGCAAATTGGAACACCCCTAATGCCTCCTCAAGAGATAGTGGATAGTTGGAGTCGATATGTTAGAATCAAGGTGACTCTGAATGTGAATCTGGCCCTCCCAACGCACATCATAGTGGAGCTCTTAGATGGATCGTCTAAACTTACAATTTGGCATTTAAGCGCATATCAAGATTCTGTCATTTCTACGGCAAACTTGGTCATGTCATGGCCGATTGCGATACTCGGTAGCAACTAGCGAGCTTGATTAAGCCAGATTTGCCAGCTTTAGTTCAAGAACAACTCAAGGAGCAACTCAAACCAAAATTTGGTGATTGGTTACTTGTGTCTAGAGGTACTGCGGTCCAAGGTCCCAGACCGATGGTCCATCCTAGTCCCCCTGATGTTCGGTGTAGCAGAGGTATGGATCCCAAACAGACTTTTGACTCACGGCGTGCGGAGGATATCACTACTCTCCTGACATCGGATCCTCTCTACATTCTTCCGCCGGACCTAACCTGTAGAGGTATTGTTCCCACGATGTGCTGTCAGACTATGAAACAGGGTCAAACCTCGGAGGGCCGAAACCCAACCCATACCTCGAAGGTTACTCAACCACTCAAGTCCTGCCACCTGCGCCCTTAGCCAAATACACCATCCTATTCTCTTAAACCCATACCCACTTACAGCAAGTCCACTGTGCAAAACCATTCACCCTCCACTGTCAACCAAAATTTGACCAACCACCTTAACTTGCCTGTTCAACGAAATGCTCTGGAATTTGGAATCCTACCAGCTGATTCCTCGATGGGCACACCCCAACACCTGCCCATACTCAATGCCTCTAGTTTTCATATAGATCTAACACACACTACATCACCTTCTAAGCCTCCATCGCCGGTCAGTCCTCTTAAGAGAAGCGGTTTGAAAGACAAAGCTAAGAAGAAAACATTCAAGATCCTCAAGACTCAGCTATCAGATGTTTACATTTGTGATATCAACAAGACCTCCAAGGCAAACAAATCTGACTTCTTTTGGGCAGACGCAGCTGGCCCTAACAAGCTGCCAAGTCCCAAATGAAAATGATCGCTTGGAACCGTCGAGGTGGGAATGGGCGCTCGACAATTCGACATATAGATAGATTAGCTCATTATGTTCGACCAGATGCATTTTTTGTCAGTGAAACCAAGAGATCTTTGGAGTCTAGTCGTCATTTTTTCTCAACCAGGATTATTGATAACCAGCACATTGTCCCAGCTGAGGGGAGGGCCGGAGGGCTTTGGCTTTGGTGGTCGAATGAGATTAAACTTGAAGTCATTGCTTCATCTCACAATTGAATTGGCAGCATTGTAAATGGGAACTTAGCAAATTCTTCCTAGTTTCTTATCACTACTTATGTTCCAAACATTGATAGTGGTAGATCTCGGATGTGGAAGGATATGTCTGCTTGTATCAGGAGAGTTGGGTTAATGGTCTGTCTTATTGGCGATTGGAACTGCATCTCTAGTCCTTCAGAGAAATGGGGAGGTAACCCTCCTGTGCAGTCTTACATGCATCATTTCAACCAATTTATTTCTGCTAATGGGCTGTCAAAAATCAAGCAAGCTGGTCCTATTTATACCTGGTCCAATAAAAGACCCTTTCAGCACAATATCCATAAGAAACTGGATAGAGGGTTAGCTTCTGGTAACTGGTATAACATTTTTTTCCATACCCAACACTGCTAGTGGCCACTGCCCTTTGTACTTAAACACAAATCCTCCCTTTAAGCACAAGGGCTCAGTTTTTAAGATAGAAGCTGCTTGGTTCAGACATCCTTATTTTACCATAGATACTGTGAAGGCTTGGGAAAGTAAACCGAAGCTGGTTGTCAGTTACAAAAATAAAATGATTGGGTTTAGACAGAGCTTATCCACTTAGAGAAGGAAGAATGTGGGCAGCTTCCATAATCACCTAGTTAAAGTCCAACAGCAGTTAACAGACCTTAACACTGTACCTACTGATCAGAGGCACATTGACCAAGAACTCAAGCTTGAGAAGTAGATCCGGTAATTGGAAGAGATGGAGGAAGACTATTGGAGGCAAAGATCAAAAGTTCATTCGCACAAGTACGGAGATAGGTGCACAAAATTTTTTCAGGCTAAGGTTGTTGCTAGGAGAAGGTGGAATCAAATCCTTGGTATTCAGATGTTGGATGGGGCGTGGAGCTGCAAACCAGAGGATATAGTCTCCATTTTCTGCACCTTTTTCCAAAACTTGTGTACTGACAATTACATCAGCCCACCCTTCAATATTCCAACCCAATCTAGTCATCCCATGCTCTCCAGCCCCATGACTAATCTGCTGGAAAATCCCTCTTTGGACGAAATTAAGTTGGTCCTTTTCTCCATGAAGGCCGAGAAAGCCCCTTGTCGACTCTGAAAATTCGACGGGCCCTCTCCTTTTCAGGGAAGTTCATGAATCCATATCGTCACCTCAAGAGGGGATGATAAAGAAAGGAGAAAGCACGGAAAGCAACTCTCACCTCGGTCCCACACTCACATTGATCCCCGAACTTTCATCCCTTGGCATCGCTCGATCACCAAAGAGACAGTTCGGGTCATGTGGGAGGAGGATGAGAAGTAGAAAATTAAAACATGTGGTTGCCAGGAACCGCGGGTTCTGATTTATGAAATTAAATTGACCGTGTGTACCTTAGCATGAAGAGTGTGAGTCAAAGCTTCTCCTTCTTCGGCCGGCCAATGAAGAAGAGTCCTCAATGTGTGGGTGCTTGATTTTCTGTGCAACTAGACAAACAAACAAGTGAAAGAGACAATTATAACTAAAAAGGTGGAGTATATGTAAATAAAATGACATGAAACACACAATCGACCAGAAACTGACCGAATTCGGGTTATCTCTAACCCCTCTTTTTCTATTTTCGTATTAACAGACTAAAAATAATGTAAAAAATGTAAAAAAATGATAGAAGGACAGAGAATCACGAAACAAAGATATAGAAAAAAAACAGAAAGTTTCTGAATAGAATAGAGAGAGATATGGCCAAATCTGGGTTGTCGAAAAAGCCGAGCAGCAGTCCAGGATCTGCCAGGGGCGACTTTTCTTATGCGCTCGTCACGACCAGCCCCGACCTCAGAATCAAGTTATGTCAATTGAAAACTGAATAAGACTTGGAGAGGAAGAACTTTGATGAAGAGAGCTCTGGCAGCAGACGTCCACACGCTGCTATAGAGACTGAGGAAGAGAGACCTGGCAGATCACCTGCAGACCAGCCTTCCTCTCTCTTGAACCGACTTTTATCTCTCTAAAAAAATGAAATTCTCTCTTTAAAAATCACAAAATTGATGCAGGAGGTAGGTTGGATGTCTTGAGATTAGGACTGTTCATATGGAACCGAAAAACCGAACCGAACCGAACCGAACCGTTCGGTTCGGTTCGGTTTGAAAAATAAAAGTTCGGTTTTTGGAACCGAACCGAATCGATATTACATTGTTGGTTCGGTTCGGTTCTGGTGCATCCGGAGACCGATTGAACCGGTAACCCGAAATAATATTCTGTTAGTTAAATTCCATAACCCGCTCGCCGCTCGCCGCTCACATCGCCAACCCTACTTTCTTCTTCACATCGGCCGTCCGTCGCAGAGGCAAAAAGGCGCAGGTCCGCGGACGCTGTCGCGCTAGACGGCGGCGGCGCTGCTCTTTTTTTCCAGGTTCCGCTCCTCACTCGGTTGCTTGCCCAAGCGGCCAAGCCCCAAGCCAATCGCCATCGGCGGCCAGCGCGGCAGCACCTTGTGGCCTCGCCCGTCGGCGTCACCTTCCGATCATGGCAGACCGGAGTCAGCACCACTTCCACCTTATTTCCCACTCGCCGACTCGCCGTCGCCCTCACCCTCGCAGCCTCGCCATCTGCAGCCCACGGCCACGGCACCAGCACCACACCACGATGGGCGGGACTCACGAGGAGAGTGAGAGCCCCCGCGCTCAGCAGAGGGCCCACGGTCCCGGGAGCAGCGGTCCGCAACGGAATCGTGGTCAGCTGGAGCCGAGCCTGGAGCCTGGAGGTGCGCAAGCACCAGGGGTCAAATCGTTGCCGTAAAAAACTGTTTCAAATGGCAAGAGGACAGCCGGCCAAGGAGACGAACCAAGGGGGGATGCCACAGACTTGGGCTCCTTACCCTGTGGTAAAAAGGTTTGTTTTTTCTTCATCATATTTATGTTTCAAACTTCAAATCACAGGGTTTCTATTTGAACTTTTATTTTTAAGGTGGAGGGAGTATTGTAAAACAATATGTAAGAGATGAAGCTTCTGGCCCATTGACATATCCCTGACATTCGTTGGTTGCAAAGTTCGGTTTTGGGAAGGACTTCTAAAGAGGATCTTTTTTAGTTGATTTTGAAAGGGAAACGGGGCAATCCGACAGGCTCTCCCTCTCTCTCTGTAGAGTGTCAGTCGGCGTTTCTTTACGTAATTCATCGCTTCCTCCGTTTCCCTCACTTTCCTTCCAACACGGACATAAATCCAGCGTGAACCGATGAACCGAACCGAACCGTTCGGTTCGGTTTGGTTTGGTTCATTTTCGGTTTGGCATCTTAATGAACTGGTTCGGTTCGGTTCGGTTCATCATACCGGTTTGGTTCGGTTCGACAAAAATCGGTATCAAACCGAACCGAACCGAACCGTGAACAGTACTACTTGAGATGCCTGGGGGGTCGTGCACATCCCTTTGGAATGACCGGAATCGGAGTTTATTTTAGGAGAACGAACGGTGCGATCCACACTAGAAAATAGGTGACCTTGCGCCCTACCCCAGGGCGCATGCGCCCTGGTTCAGGGCGCATGCACCCCACTGAGGGGCGCATGTGCCTCCCAGTGAGGGCATGTCCAATCTTTTCAAAATTTTCGGTCTTATCCGGTCCGATCCGTTCAGAGGCAGAGTCCCAGTGAAAAACTGGTTCCCTCGTGCCTCAAGGTCAGGGTGCATGTGCCCTCAAGTCAGGGCACAAGGTCACGTGCCTCAGGGGTAGGGCGCATGGCCATGTGTCCTGGGTCCTGGGCGCATGTGACCAGGGACTTGGGCGCATGGGACTATTTTGCACGTCCTTCTTCCGGAAGCCATTGCGAACACTCCCGAACTCGGAATTTGACGCCGTTTGTTGCGTTGGAAAGATAACATGCTGAAGAAGCTCTACATAGAATTGGATCATCCATAACACTCTAAAAAACTTCAGAATTTTATCCGGAAGTTAGAACAGTGAACAGAAGATCCGATACTGGTCGGAATGACTCCGACGGCCAACCGAAAAGACACGGCATGAATCGAAACTTGTCCGGAGTGTGAATATAACCATAACCTTCAATGCATGATCATTAGGCATTGGTCATTCAGCCAATTTCCGTGTTTACACGATTTACGTGTGACTTTCGCTTGGAAATTATGACTTTTTGCGGAAAACTTCAGAAAACATCCGATTTCGTTCGACGAAACTCCAAATGAACTTTAAAAGACCCGGCATCATTCTAAGGTCAATCACACATGTTACCCTATAAAACATGAGTTTTATGCTCTGAATTAGGCAAATTTGGCGTGTCTACACCCCTGTGCTAGACAGGCTCCCCCCTTGTTCTTCCAACAACTCTGACCTACTATCTGTCATGAGATCAGTGAACTCATCAACAATATTCTCGTAACTGGCCATATTCCCCCTGGTTTGAACCATACAAACATCACCCTCATCCCCAAGAAGGCCAACCCCCAGACTACGGATGATTTCAGTCCTATTAGCCTTTGCAATGTTGTCCTAAAATTATTCACCAAGCTTATTGCTTCCAGAGTTAAACCCTTGCTTTGTTAGTTGGTTTCAGAGACTCAAGCTGCATTTGTTCCAAGTAGATCGGTCCTGGACAATATCATCATTGTCCAGGAAATTCTAAATGCTTTCAAATTTAAGAAGGGAAGAATAGGGTCTTTCAAGCTCAAGCTGGACATCCGTAAGGCATATGACAGTCTTAGATGGCCTTTCATCAAAAACACTCTGTCTTATTTTGGCTTCCCGGATCATCTTGTGAATCTGATCATGGAGTGCATTACATTGGCCACTTTCGCTCTTAATATTAATGGCCAGAGTGTTGGTTTTATCAAACCAACTAGAGGTATTCGCCAAGGATGTCCACTTTCACCTTACATTTTCATTATGTGTGCTGAGTTCCTTACCAAACTTATAAATGAAGCGGTGGAGCAAGGAAGGCTTTCAGGAACCTATGTTAGTAGAGGTGGCCCAAAGATTACTCACCTTATGTTTGTTGATGATCTTGTTATCTATGGAGCAGCTACAGTTCAAGAAATCCAGAGCATTCTAGAAATTCTCAAGCTTTATGAGGACCAATCTGGACAGGCGGTTAATTTGGCCAAATCCAACATTGCTTTTAGCAGGAATGTTTCAGAACAGGTTAGAGACTCTATTTGTGCCATTTTAGGGATTTATAAATTATCTTCATCTGATATTTATTTGGGGATCCCCATAACTCAAGATACGCTGGGAAAATCAAATTATGATAAGCTTATTGCAAATTGTCAGTCCAAACTGGTGTCTTGGGAAACAAAGCTTCTTTCAACTAGTGGGAGGACTGTGCTGATTAATTCCACCTTAAATCAAATGCCGGCCCACCTCATGTCTGTTTACAAATTGCCAGCAGATGTTATCAAGAAGCTTGACAAGATGCAAAGAGAGTTCTGGTGGGCTCATAGTCTGAATTCAGGGAGAAGGATTCACTTTTCTTCTTAGTAGTCTATAAAGCAGTCTAAAGGTTGTGGAGGGCTTGGGATACGGGACTTTAAACTTATGAACCAAGCCAGAATCATGAAATTATTCTGGGTTTTCACTCATGATAGTTAGAAGCTCTGGGTCAAAGTTTTACAAGACAGATATCTTAAGCATAACAACATTTGGGAAGCTAAAACTAGCCAGCATGATTCACATATTTGGAAAAACCTCCTATCTGCTAGATCTCAAATTCTCAGAGGAGGCCTTTGGAAGATCAAGGATGGAGGCAATGTTAATATTTAGGAACACAATTGGATTCTTGATAGAAGGGGGCCGCCTAACATGAGGTTCTCGACTAATCTCAGACCGAATATGGTCAAAGAGTTAATCTTCGACGGCTCCTAGAATCTTGCTCTTATTAATCACATATTTGATGAACAGGATTCGCACGACACCTATTTTCAATGATGCTACGAAGGATTGTCTAGTGTGTCCGTTTACTTCCGATGGAGATCTTTCTTCCAAGGCAGCATACAGATTCTTGGCTGACCAAGTTAGGCTACCTGGCCCATCGGATAATTCCCTATGGAGACTAGTGTGGCACCCAAATCTTGCTAAACTCTGCCCCCGAAGATCATAATTTTCTTATGGAAATGTTTGTCCAACAACCTACCTTCAAACCTGGCTATTGCGAGAAGATGCCCTCAGGTGAGTGGATTGTGCATGGTTTGCTTAGCTGATCAAGGATCCCTTCAACATATCTTTCTGGATTGTTCTAGAAGCAGAGCTGTTTGGTTGGCTTCACCACTTAGGGGGCCGGACAAGTGGCCTGACAGGAATTTTTATGTGGCTATTAGAAGCTGGTTAGAATGGATTCGGCAGGATGGCCCAGTCTTGGCCAATATTGTAGCATTAGCTATCTCTATCCTCTGGCAGGTCTGGAAAGCAAGGTGTGACTCTATTTTTAAGCACCGTAACAACACACCGTTGGCGATTCTCAAAAGGGCAACCATGGAAGCTGATTTTTATATGGCACATAAAAACCTGGTTGGCAGAAATCCTTCACCTGTATGGTGTCCTCCACCGGATGGTGTGCTCAAAATTAATGTGGATTGTGGAGTCAAGGATAGCCAGGGCTCTTGTGGTATGGTTGTATGGAATGATTCTACTCATCTAACTTTCTAGAAGGTGTATCCTTATCCTTTTGAAGATCCGCAGATTTTGGAAGATTTAGATATAAAGAAAGCTTGTTGTTGGGCAACCTAGGAAGGTATCCATGCTATTATTGAAAGTGATGCTCAATTGGTGGTTCAAGCCATTCTGGACTCTGGGCCTAGGATCTAGAAGGCCCAGAATGTTATTTCGGAATGTCAAAAACTCTTGTTTAATTCTAATCTGAGTCTTTCTTTTGTGCCGAGAGGGTGTAACCAAGCTGCCCATCTGTTAGCTAGATGGGGCCTAAATTTCCCCTCTCCATGCCCCATCCCTTGTGATCTACCCTCTGTTGTAAGGGATCAACTCTGTTTGGATGTTCCTATTTCTATCTAATGGTAATGTGTTCATTTCATTTCAAAAAAAAAGGTACATATGATAGTGGGTATAAACCTTTATAATAGGTATGTATATTGTAATGAGTACCAATGCTTGTAATAGTTTCATGACATACCATACTTATCTTAGCACCGAAGCATATTTTTCCTTTATAATAGGTTGCTTCTTTACCTACAACAAATTTTTTCTTGAACACAAACAAATGTACAACAAAATTTTCCTACACGAGTATATATATAGAAGGTAAAATATTTTATTTACCTACAAACTAAAGATTACTGGTACATTATTTTTTTTTACCTGGATGCCCATGGTAGGTAAAGTTTTACCAATGTATACTATACTTGCGCCATTGGGTCATAGTAAGAGTTGTAGGTAATTCTAGTACTTGCAATTTTTGGCATTATACATACGATTTTTTGTAAGTATAGCTTTATTTTGGGTTACTCTCGGCTTTTCCAGTTATTCCAAATTTTTTAGTTCATACCTGACTTGTCTGGTCGTCATTCCAAGTTCTTTCAGGTTGTCACTTGACTTTTTGATCAATACAGTGACTTTTCGGATAACTACTTAGGCCTTTGGCGCCACCGAGAGGATAAACCAGAAGTTAAAATCCTATTTGGAAGTCTCAAGGTATGTACCAGCTAGTTCATCAACATAGGGAGCTACGTTTGCGAGTCTTCTTTTAGACACAACAAACGGAAGTCAAAATGGACATCTGGTTTGCAAGTTACGGCTCGCAGATGGAAGGCACGTAAGAGAGAGAACTGAACGCGCTCTCACCCTGAGGGTGCGGCCACTGCCCCCTCACACTAAGGATGCAACCTACACACCCCCAACCTAGGGGCACGGCCTACGTGCCCTCGGACCAAGGGCACATCCAGTTCCGAAAGCTCGGTTACTTCTCTCATTTTTTGACTTTACAAACCATTTTGGAAGGTTTCCTCTTCAAAAAACAATCATTTTGACCACTCGCTCGAGTTGGGGATGCGTCCATTTTTAAAAATTATATTTCGGAAGGTTTCCAAAATTTTTGGGCAAAAAACGAAAATTTTGCATTGGATGTGCCCTCAGGGTGAGAGCACGGCCATTGTGCCCTCAAGGTGATGGTGCGGTATGCGCACCCCCAAAGTGAAGGCACGGCCACCGCTTCCCCAACTCTGGGGCGCATCTAGTTCCTTTCTTCAGTTTACACTGGGTCTGCTTCTCCTATAAATTGATGGTCATTCTCAACAAAATGAGGTTAGGCATCCTATTAGTAGCTCATCATCAATCTCTCAAGTTCTCTTCCACGTTCTTTTTCATACTGATGTTGCAAAATCACTCCCAAAGGAAGGGAAGAGGTCCAATCTGTACTCTTCAACGTTGACAGTCTTCATTGACTTCCACAGATTTCTTGGGATGCATGCTGACAAAGTTGTTGACATATAAAATCTTACACTCCATGTCCTTGTTCATTTTCAATGGACTTCACTCAATTCTGATGTGTTGTTTGTCCATGGTAATCATTGAAATGAGGACGCGCAATCAAGTTCTTTTTCCAACATTCCTCCACTTTTAAAAATTATACGAGATTGTATGGGCATATTCTAAAGGAGTCACATCAAAACTCCTCCACTCCAAGTTCTCTATCCATTGCAACAAACAATACTCAATTCTGACATTAGGGCTACCTGTAGCAACCTTTTCATCAAAGTCATGTCAAGGATGCCAGATTGCAGGCCGGCTAGATCGGTCATTCTTCATCGGTTGTCACTCCGATTGGAGTAGCTTCGCTTCCTATACCTTCTTTTTATTTATCCTACATCATTTATAGGTTGTTTTCATTATTTTTTCTACATCTTTTACATCATAAGAAAACCAAAAAAAAGGTGTTAGGGCTTGCCCCAATCCAGTAAGTTCTATTCTGATTCTGTGTTTTTCGCTTATACCTTTACAGTTTCTACACTTTCTATAGTTTTAATCAATTTCTTTCACTTGGTTCTTTGTCTCAAATTGCACAGATACATCAAGCTAGCATCAGTTGTTAACTCTTCTTCATTGGCCAATCGACGAAGGAGAAGGTTGAACCTAATACTTGTTTCCCGCAATAAGGTACATACAATCATCTTTTGCCTAATCCACGCATCATTTAATTTAAATTAGAGCTTGAGGCTCCTGGTGACCACCTTTCCTCACTTCTACTTCATCTCCTTTCTTATTTTTTATTTATTTTAATTTTTGCTTTCTTCATTCTCTCCCACACAATCCGAACTGTCTCTCTAGTGTCCAAGTGACGCTGAGGGCTGAATATTTGGAGATCAATGTGAGTGTGGACCAAGGTAAGAGTTTTCCCTCACTTCACCTTTCTGAGGTGACGAACCTATTTTTGGAGTCAACAGTGCCCACACTTCCTCAAACTCAAGCCCGTGTGCCCACGCTCCTTCAACCTTGGGCCCGTGTGCTCACTTTTCTTCAACATCAGACCCACGCACCAACCTTCCTTCAACTTTGGGCCCTTGTTCCCACCTTACTTGAGCTTCAGGCCCTTGTGCCTATGCCCTTCAGTGGTGCCCTTGAGCCCAACTTCCGCAAACAAGCCCATAAGCCCATCAACTTTAAAAATTAGGCCCCCAAGCCTATCACTCTTCTCGATTGGTCCAATGAGCACGCAATCCATATTTGGGCTCACAAGCCCATCAAAGATACTTAGGCCCACAATCCCACTCCCAATCTCTTAGATCAGGCCTACGAGCTCACTTCTTTCATTGGGTCCCCTGAGCATACCATGGACCATCCATCAATAGGGCCCTCTAGCCCACATGCAACTCTTGGGCCCACATTCCCTTTTTTTTCAACCATTCTTGGGCCCTCAAGGCCACTCTAAACTTTTGACCCACGAGCTCATCTTAACTTTTTTAGGCTCTTTCCTTTTCAATTGTTTTTTCAAACAAAAATCAAGGGAGAGAACTGATAGAAATGTATGCCCTACAAGCCAATCATATATGATATGATTCGACATTTCTAGAAATATCTTATTCAATTAATTAGGCAAATCTTCATTATAAGCTCTTATTAGAAGCGAATATCATAATGAAGTCCTTGATCAAATACAATGATGATTAAATCATGATGAGATCATGATAATGAGATTGATCATCTAGAGGTATTTGATCTAAATGTTCCTAGTCATAGGATACTTGAGATGGGACATCAAGGATCCGGATAGACTAGTGTATGTGATGTCTTCTCATGTGATGAGGACGACCGATCTCATTGGTCATTAGTGTGGAGACACTGAGATACACATATAGGTGCTCATTAGTTGAATGAGTTCACTGAACTGACCGAATTAGAAACCCTGAATGGTATCTTACCGAACTCGTCTATCGGGGTTTTCTATCATCACGGTTGCATGGTTGGACCTTTGACCTGAGTCGCCAAAGATGCCTTGTTGGGTGGAACTTGTGCTTTGACCATTGACTTATGGATCACAATTTAGATGGTCCTATATAGCGATGGATCGGGTACAAGGAAAATTCGATGGAGGCAATTGAGCGGACAACAAGGGATCGTCCACTCTCGGTAAGTGAGAGTGAATGTCCTATGGGATAGTACTCTAAATCCCTGGCCAGGGTAGATAGGATAATTGGAAAAGGAGTTTTCCAATTGATCCAATTCCGAGTACAGTATCCTATAGAGTCGGTACACTAAGGAGTTGACAGTCGATGCCGTACTCCTTTCCGACCGGGAGATTGGATGGATGAGGGTTTATATTCATGTGGTAACTGATGATGGAAAGGCTCAATGGAGATGAGATTATCCCCATAGCCATTTGGGATCATGGGATGTGGCTTGTACCCTTCATGATCGGTAGGCCAATTAATCTGTTATCGGATAATGGATTTAATTAAATTAAATAGAATTGTTCTATTTTATTTATGCCTCAACCAAATAGGCTATTGGGCCTAGTGGGTCACACACAAAAGGACTTATCCACAAGTACAGGGGCAAGGGCGTAATTCTCTATAAATACTAATGGTTTCGGCCAAATCCCATCAAGCCAAGGGTGAAAACCACGTCCCTAGCCTCCTCCCTACCTCCTCCTCTCTCTAGAAGGTGTCCATGGTCGATGGAGCTCCTTTCGGGAAGAGTTCTCGAGGCCGGCGCGAAGGGAGAACCTGCTGTGGATGAAGTTCGTGTGGATACTGCTGGAGACCGGACGCTTGAACGGTTTGTAGAGCTTAAGAAGCTCATATCCTTCCTCTCCATGGGATTATATGAATCCCTATCAGGTATATTCGAACCCGATTTGATCGGTTTTCCATTTTCGTCGTTCGATTCTGATTGAGACGGATTCTAAAGGAACCTATAGGAATCGTCGCTTCCGCTGCTCCAAACTTTTATGGACGATTCCTTACAAGAACATGTCTAGGTGATAACGCAATTTGTGCTTTACAAAATCATTGATGTCAACTCTGTGGTACCAATAGACTCATCTGCATCTTCCACTCTCCATATTTGCTACTAGTTTTGGAAGTAGAACAATTTTGCAGGTTAAGACATCAACAAGCACAAGCAACTAAGACCATGGCAATACCATCACTAACAATGATTTTCTTATTCTTAGGTACTGTATGAAATCGTATTCATCATCATTATGTCATTCTCAAGACAATATTCTTGAAAATTTTATGTCTTGCATTTTAATACAAACATGTAAAGATATAACTAAGAAAAAATTCAAGATTAATGGTATATTTAGCTACTTTTGAAAAATAAATTGTGTAATGAGGTAGATGACAAATGAATCACCTATATAATGTAATCTACCTAAAAATTGAGAGAGTTATCGATATGACTCCTAGAATCTGGATGACCTAACACCTAAGAGAAGCTAGGCAAGGCTCAGAGAAGGAAGGAAAAACCTCACCCTATTTACTTCTATTTAGTTCACTATAGTGAAGGAGACTAGAGGGGGATAGCATTGAAAGTATCCACTACCTAAGTAGGAGGCTACCTCAACAAGTCATATTTTAAAAGCCCAAAAAAATTATGAGTGAAAAAATAAAATTAGAAAATCATCAAAAGAAAAGGCATGATAAAGAGGGCAAGTAGCCCATAGGCTTTAAAGAAAAACCTAGTCCACTGTGCCAAAAAAGTTAAAAGAAAGGGAAAGTGCCTTAATGTCAAAGTCCTGAAGAGGCCAAACTACACGGACAATTAGACGTGAGTAGAGAAATCCCTCTCAACATCTCTAAAGCCTATCAAGGAGTACTTGTATATTCTTACATCTCAATCCCAAGGTATGGGGTGGACTGACCAATTCAAGGTTGAAACCTCACTAATCAAAGGTTGAAAGTCGAAAGGATTCTAGGTAGAGAACCCTCCTTTGATGTCTACCACTTGAACTTGGAATAATAGCCATGTGACAAAGGACTTAGGTCAAAATCGATATTCTTCCTTCAAAAAAATGCAGATATCTAAAATTAAAAACATTGCATATTTTTAAAATTTAAAAAAACTACATATTTTCAAAATCTAAAAAAATGCATATTTTTAAAAATCTTAAAAAATTACATATTTTCACAATTCCAAAATAAAATACATATTTTCAAAACCCAAAAATACAAAAAAATCATCAACATACTTGGCTTAACTATGATCTTTGTATTTTCAATCTTGCTTATTTTTTAGCCTTGCACGTTTCAAATTGTTGCATTGCCTATTTTCTATTTTTGTTTTCACACTTGAAGAAGGCTCATTCCCCTTTGACAAGGGTCAAGGCAAATCCTACTATGCAAAAGGTTGAGCCATGTTGAAGATATAATCTTCTTTCCCAAGGATTTAAGGTAGGAAGAACCAACGGGAGGAGATTTACACTAAAGCATAACAAGGCTATGAAATGTCACATCTTCATAAAAAGAACAAAATGTATACATTGGTAGTGGCAGGAGATGCATCAGCGCTCACCACTTCCTTCTCCTAGGCATTCTCAAGAGGCAGTTCCACCACAACCTCAGCCTCAGCAACGTCAAGGAGTTCACGTTAGAAAAATTTCCACGATACATTACGTCCTCATCAGGGCACATAAATCTCTTTAGTGAGAATGCATGTTGCAACATCTTAGTCTCACTCATATCCTTTCTCTTTTAGCATATAGTAGGCTCATTACTATATGTGTATGCACTGATATCGGAGACCATCAGGAAAAGAAGATTGGACCCTGGATCCCCTTCAACAAAATCCATGACTGTCTAGTCATTTACAGTGCTTACGGATAGGCAAAAATTGAACATCGAAAGATGATGGTTCCCAACTGGGTATCTTGACTTCCGATGTACAATATATATATTTAACTATCTTTTATAACATTTTTGACTTTTTAGCCCTACATGCATCATAAAGATGTTTGCATTTCTCTACATTGCATGCATCATTTCCACCTCATCATCCTCATCTTAGCACTCCTACATCCCTCAGTGGCCATCTTTTGTACCATTTTCCCACCATGTTCTTTGAGCCCCAACATGAATTTTCTTTCCATCATCTTCTTTTCAATTCCCAATGAAGGCATCGCTCCACTTCTATCTAATCACACTGTGACCCATTTGCTATCTGACTATGATCGTCTTCTGTGACATCATCCCATAGTGTCCTTTATCTGATCATGGCAATCTTTATCCTACCATGTCTGAACCTTCGTTTTGTCTATCTTTTCCACTGTCTTCCAATCCCATCATAATCCAAACCTCTATTTTGTCTATCTATCCCACCATGTTTTTCATCAT
This sequence comes from Cryptocoryne crispatula var. balansae, assembly GCA_036172225.1. Lineage (NCBI taxonomy): Eukaryota > Viridiplantae > Streptophyta > Magnoliopsida > Alismatales > Araceae > Cryptocoryne > Cryptocoryne crispatula. The sequence goes on from CM069935.1 coordinate 29,297,482, forward strand.
GTCCCACCATTTTCGCATGGGCTTGTTCTGCTATGTTGCAATGGTGTGATTTGGTGTATTCACTATACCCATGCAACTTTTATAGTGCTTTAATACAAGCCCTTTTAGAACTTGAAGTTATTCTACTATTGATCGAATTGAGTGTTTTGGGAAGTGCAAATGAACTTGAGAATTGGAATATGGTTGATTTGTATTCCTTTTATTTTAAAAATAATTTTTTTTTTACTTTAGTCCATCATAGTACAAGCACACCACACAATTTGGTCTATTGTCCATTGATGAACCTATGAATTTGCGATTTGGGGACTCCCATCGTGTTGGGGTTGGCTACTCTTTTATTTTATCTCTCTCTCATGCTCACAACACACCTTATATTAATGGATATAGAAGGATTTGACGGAACATAGTTGCAATCTTGAATGCTTAGAGAGATTCTCATTGTCGAACTGGGTTGATGGCCATGTCTATATCCATACCTTGACGCTACCTTTTCAATCTATCATCGTTTCATTCCACTACATTCATCTATGCTCAGTTGTGTTCCACTACACTTCACTATGGATCACTTCACTTCATCACATGTCATTCCCTTTCAAAACCAACATCAAGGCGAGGCAAGCCATAGACATGAAAATTTGGCCTAATAGACACCATGGCAAAATATCATGCTTGGGTGGTTGGGGCGTAAAACAAGGTAAATAAGATGGGAAAACTTGCCATGGTGGGTTATGACTAAGACATTGTGAAATGAGAAGCATGAAAATGATACATGAAATAATGCATGCAGGGTTTAAATAAATGCAAATTAGTGTAAGAATATATTTGAAAATATAACTTGTATGTGATGGGCTAGAATACATGAAATTAATAGAGTTGTCACTGATTTAGTTAGAGGAGTTCACAAACTCAACCTTCTCTAGACTTGACATCTTCAACATCCCACATACTATTATTTTAATAAATGCAAGACTAAAATGCAAGTCCAAAGGGTTGGGAATAGTCCCCTTTTGACTTTCTATTTTTTGATTTTTTCTGTTGAGTTTCTATCTTTAAATCAAGTGCCAGAGGATAAAAGCGATGAGTGTTGACATGCTTGCTACCTTAGGCAATGCCCTACTTATTTCCTGCATTCACTAGAAGAAAAGATGATTAGAACTTTATTTTGACTTAGTCCCTTGAAAGAGAAGTGTTGAAGTTGCTTTAATCCTTCGTCAAAGAATATAAGCTTTCTTCAATAAGACTGATGATAACAATAAAGAAATAAAGTATGAAATGCATGAAAGATAGGAATCAAATATGGATGCATACTTAGAGTAGGAATAAGTAAAATATAATTGTAAAGTTTTATGGGTATTAAAAATTTTCTATCTATTTAGGTTTTAAAATTTGATGTGTGCTTGACTAAAATTAAACATGAATGAAAAAGGATGTAATTAAAAATGTTTTGAAAATTATTTTTCATGGAGAAGTTTTTTGACAGCTGGACTTTCACTGATGATAACATGCCTACATTATTCTCGATGAGTTTTATGTCATCCACATATAGTACCAATAAAACAATGACACTCCCACTAGCCTTCTTATATACACAAGTTTCATCTTCATTATGAATGAATTCATAAGATTTGATAGTCTCATCAAACTTCTTAATCTAGGTATGGGAAGCCAGTTTTAATCCATAGATGGACCTCAACAATATGCAAACTTTATTTGAATATTCTTGGGATTCAAATCCCTAAGGTTGTATAATATACACCTTTTCCTCAAAATTACCATTGAGGAATGCCATCTTTACACCCATTTGCCATATTTCATAGTCATAATGTGTAGCAATGACAAGCAAAATCTGAATGGCCTTAACCATAGCAATTGGTAAAAAAGTATTGACATAATCAAAACCTTACCTTTGCAATATCTTTTAGCAACTAATCTTGCCTTGTAGGTCTCCACCTTCCCATCTACTCCAACTTTACTTATATAGTTCCATTTTCACCAATAGGTATAACACCCTTTAGTGGATCTACCAAGTCCAATTTATATTTCATTATTGATTCCCATTCCTTGGAGTCAATATCGTATATTGCCTCTTCATAGGTCTTTAGATCATCATTCTCAAAATATTGCACCTTTCTTCTTTCACTAGAGATACGTCCCACATATCTATTAGGTTGGATGGGTACACGTGGAGACCTATGAGGTACCTATGTATAATACTTATCAAGTACCCTAGTAGAAGTGTCCTCTAGTTGTGGATCTGGAACCTCTTCCAATTCTTCCATGCTCCCACTATCTTCCTTAAGGAGGAACCCTTCCTCTAGGAATATAGGTCTTTTAGCAACATACACCCTTTGTTCATTAGGGTGGTAGAAGTAGTATCCATAAGTTTCTTTAGGATACCCCACAAGCCTATATTTCTCAGTCTTAGATTCCAACTTATCAAGGTTATCATTTTTTGCATGGGCTAAACAACCCCAAACCTTAACATGCTTGAGGTCAAGCTTTTTCCCTTTCCATATCTCATATGGAATAGATGGAACAAACTTGAAAGGTACTTTATTCAAGATATATGTGGCAGTTTCAAGTGCATATCCCTAGAGAAACAAAAATAACTTAGCAAAAGTTGTCATTGCTTGTACTATGTCTAACAATGTACGGTTTCTCCTTTCAGCTACTCCATTAAGTTGAGGATTGTATGGATATGTCCTTTGGGATAATATACCATTGTCCTTAAAAAATTGTGTGAATTTAGTACTTATGTATTCCACTCCTCGATCTAATCGAAGAGTCTTAATACTCTTTCTTAGTTGCTTCTCTACTTCATTCTTATATTCTTGAAATTTATCGAAGGCTTCAAATTTGTACTTTATTAAGTACACATACTCATACCTAGAGAAATCATCAATGAAAGTAATGAAGTAAGAATATCCTTCTTTGGCTTGAGTTGATGTAGGCCCACATACATTTGAATGTATGAGTTCCAACAACTTAGCAGCTCTCTCTCCATGTTCACTAAATGGAGAGTTGGTCATCTTACCCATGAGGCAAGACTCATAAGTGGGCGATGATTTAAACATTTACCCTTTTGCTTCCATCTTTATGGAGCTTTCTGAGTCTTTCCTCACTGATATGTCCAAACCTATAGTGCTATAATAAGGTTTGATCTATATCAACCCTTTTTTGCTTAGGAGGAGCTTCACACACCTTATAGAAGCATGCATATCTAATATATACAAACCATTCAACAAACTTCCATTGGCAAACAATTTACCATCCATAGTTATAGAACTATTTCCATTCCCAAAGCTGACAATAAATCCACATTTATTTAAGCATGAAATAGAAATAATGTTCTTAACTATTAAAGGAACATAATAACAACTATCTAATGGTAAGACATCTCCTGAAGGTAACTTGAGGCTAGCTTGTCCCATGGCCAATGCTGCAACCTTTGCACCATTTCCCATGCACAGAGCAACCTCTCCTCTTTGCAAACTTCTAATACTTGTTGACATGCAATTCCACTTCAAGTGGCCATTCTTATGGCAGTGTAAGCATTGTTCTTTGTCCTTCTTGGGCTCTGTCTTCTTGGTTACCTTCTTGACTTTTGCCTTGCCTTTCTATTAGTCTTTGTTTTCTTGTTGGTCTTACTAATAAGTATCACAAGAGGTTTCCAATTGTTCAACGTGCCTTTAGTAGTCTTCAACATATTTAGAAGCTCTGCTAGAGAGCATTCTAACTTATTTATGTTGAAGTTCATGAAGAACTATGAATAGAAGGATGGTAAGGATTGGAGGAAAAGGTCAATTGCCAGCTCCTTGTTCATAAAGAACCTGAGCTCAATTAACCACTCCACCCACTCTATCATTTTGAGAATGTATGTTTGCATAGATGTTCCCTCAATCATCCTTGTCCTGAATAGATACTTAGATATCTCATATCTCTCTGTTTGACTATGTGCTCCAAATAGCTTCTCAAGATAAGCCATGATGGATACAACATCCATATTTTCATGTTGCCTATGTAACTTATTGCACATAGAGGCTAACATATAGCATTGGACAAGGGAAGCATCCTCCTTGTTCTTTTGGAAGGTGATGATCACATCATCACTATCATCTTTAGATGGTTCATCTGGTAGTGGCTTCTCAAGCACATAGGCTATCCACTCAGCAGTGAGAACAATTCTCTAATTTTTGAGCCAATCAGAGAAGTTAGGACTAGTGAGTTTGTTGGCATCGAGTATGCCACGCAACAGGTGGTTCACCATTGAAATCTACAAAGAGATATAAGAAAATTGAGATAACATTGCAAATATTCATTAAAATTATGATAAGGTTTTTTATCCTAATTTATTCTCCAACTAATTTTGGTGAATTTGCATAATCGTCATTATGCAAATATAGAACTTCACGATGACTTCCTAGTGGAGACTAAGATCCAATTAACTTTATGGTGATGACCTTGTGATAGCACAAGTCACCCCATACTTAATATGTAGGCAACTCTTGACAATTGCAACAATTACAATTCTTAGTCATGTTTAGTCTTTAATGTCATGACATTGTGGTTGCACAACAAATCATGTACTTAAGTTAGGTCAATTCCACTTGCTACATTATTAGAATGAAATTTTCACACAACCCTTGTGGTAGCACAACAAACCTATCCAATTTAAGATTGGCTCACCAAACCCAAAACAACGAAAGGCTACACAATTTATTTTTAATGTTTTATATTTATTGACCAAATTTAAATTAAAGAGAGATTTTATTTTATTCTCATCAGTATATGTGCTACATATAAATATAAATATACATTTGAAATATAATATATTTAAGATATATGAAGTATCGCACATCCACATATTTTATATGCAAAAAGAGAATAGGTGATCATAGATTTATTCCTAAGCATGCACCATAAGCACCCTTAATGGTGAAAAATTTAAAACCTTGCATCAAATGCTTGACTTGGTATACCTCCACTTCAGAAGGTTCTTCTTCAATTGGTCTTGCCCTCCTATCTTCTATGAGCCAGCTTCTTGTCATTACAAGCAATTCGGGATATGCAAACCCAATGAATATACATATCATTATAATAATCCTTAGTTTTAGCCAAGGAGAGTACAAGCTTGGAGGAAGATAGAATTTACAATCAAATTGTGAAGGGGGAGAGGAGACACACACAGGTCTCATTTAATTACATAACAACATAAATGAATAATCAATGCAAGAGAATTAAAGCCAAGTCCAAGATCACCATCCATACACACTACAAATCATCACATGAGCAAAGTGTGCATACATGATAATTATATGACATAACATTTATATCATAAAAAAATAAAACATAAAAATTTGAAATTCTCAATTTCATGTTTATAATATTTTTTATTAAATAAATAATATGAAAGGAATGCATAAACAATTTACATGCATAAGACAAGTAAAATTAAACAAATAACCACATGTAGGCATTCCCAAACTTGTGCAAACCACAGAAATAGTGATCTAAGAATAAATATGTTAAATCATAATTTTTATAATTAATATAGTCATCAATTTCACCAATTATGATCTTAAAATAATTGTAAAATCAAATGTGAGAATTCTATGACAACATGGCTAAAACTCATTTAATAGGTCATTAAACACTTTAATGACTCATTAAATAATTATTATATTTTTCAATAAAATTCTATTTTTTAAAATTTATTTAAATTGTTAAATAATTTAAAATAAAAATAAAATAAAATAAAAATAAATCACTAGACCGAGCTTGATCATACTAGCCCAATTCAACTGGTTCATTGTTGAGTGTATAGCCTGTGTGCTTGAGAAGCCAATCCTAAATGAGCCATCTGATGATGGTAATGATGAGACCATTCATGCTTATTTGAAGCATAAGGAGGATGCACTTACCCAGTGCTACATGTTAGTCTCTATGAACAATGAGTTATAGAGACAACATAAGAAGATGGATGTTGGATCCATCCTAGAGTAGAACTTAATATATGAGATATCCAATAGTCTGTTCATGGCAAGGATGGGTGAGGGAACATCTATGTAGACACATGTTCTCAAGATGATAGAGTGGGTGGAAAGTTTGACTGAGCTTGAGTTCTCCATAAACAAGGAGCTAGTTGCTAACCTTGTCCTCCAATCTCTACCATCTTCTTATTCCCAGTTCATTATGAACTTCAACATGAACAAGCTAGAATTCTCTCTTAAAGAGTTGCTTAACATGTTGAAGATAGCTAAGAAAAGTATAAACTATGAGAAACCTCCAATCTTGTTCTTTGGTAAGACCAACAAGAAACTAAAGGCTCATCAGATAAGGAAAAGAGCCAAGGTAAAAGTCAAGAAGGTGACTAAGAAGGAAGAGCCCAAGAAGGACAAAGGATAGTGCTTCCACTACCATAAGGATAACCATTGGAAGAGGAACTACAAGCTGTATCTTGCAGAGAAGGCAAAAGGGAAGCATAGAGAAGCTTCAAGTATTTTTGTCATTGATGTCAACTTGTCATTTTTTTATCCACATCATGAGTATTAGTTACTAAATGTGTATCTCACGTGTGCAATGACTTGCAGACGTTGACAAGTAGTAGAGGGCTTAGAAGAGGTGAGGTGGATCTGTAGATGGAAAATAGTGTAGGAGTTGCAGCATTAGCTCTAGGAGATTCAAGACTTAGATTGCCTTCTAGAGATAGCTTAGTCCTTACAAAGTGTTATTATGTTCCTTCCATTATCAAGTGCATTATATCTATTTCCTACTTAAACAATTTAGGATTTGTTATGAGTTTTGGAAATGATTCATGTTCTCTTATTTTGAATTGTAAAAGGTTTGCCAATAAGATCTTAGTGAATGGTTTATTCATATTAGATATGTAATCTCCCATTATGTGTGTGGACACTCCTTGTATGAGGAAATGGATTGATGTTGATTAAACCCTACTTTGACACCATAGGCTTGGTCATATCAATGAGGAAAGACTTAAGAAGCTATATAAGCATGGATGCATTAAAGTTAATGATTCTAAATCATTGACCACTTGTAAGTCTTGCCTCATGGAGAAAATGATCAACTCTCTGCTTAATGGACATGGAGAGAGAGCTAGTGAGTTATTAGAACTCATACATATCGATGTATGTGGTCCTATATCATCTCAAGCCAAAGGTGGATTCTCTTACTTCATTACATTTATTGATAGTTTTTCAAGGTATGGATATATGTACTTGATGAAGTAGAAATATGAGAATTTTGAAAATTTTCAAGAATTTAAGAATGAAGTTAAAAAACAATTAGGAAAGAGTACTAAGACTCTTCAATTATATCAAGGAGAGAAATACTTAAGTACTAGTTTCACACAATAGTTGAAAGACAATAGAATTCTATCTCAGTGGACATCTCCTTACACTCAACTTAATGGAGTGGCAGAAAGAAGGAACCGTACTTTATTAGACATGGTGAGGTTAATGACATCTTTTGCTAGACTACCTTTATCTTTTTAGGGCAATGCACTTGAAAAAATCACTTACATCCTAAATAGGGTATCTTCTATGTATGTTCTAACTACACCATATGAGATATGGAAGGGGAGAAAACCTAACCTTAAGCATGTTAAGGTCTAGGGTTGTTCAACCCATGTGAATAGGAATAACCCTGATAAGTTAGAATCAAAGACTAAGGGGTGTAGGCTTGTAAGATATCTTAGGGAAACCTATGGATTTTACTTTTACCACTCTGATAAGCAAAATGTTTCTGTTGCTAAAAGGGCTATATTTCTAAAGGAAGAGTTCCTCCTTAAATAAAACAATGGGAGGATGGTAGAACTAGAAGAGGTTCCAGATCCCTAGCCAGAGGACACTGCTGATAGGGTACTTGAAGGGATAACAAGCCCCTCGTAGATCTTCTCGTATGCCCATTCAACTTGATAGATATGTAGGACATAACTTTGATAGAAGAAGTGAGGTACATTATAATAAGAATGATGATCCTAAGACTTATGAGGAACTAATATCTGATATTGATTCCAAGAAATGGGAATTGGCAATGAAATCTAAAATGGACTCCATATACTCCAACCAAGTTTGGAATTTGGTAGATTCACCTAAGGATATTGTACCCATAGGAGGTAAATAGATTTATAAAAAAAATTAGAGTAGATGGGAAGGTGGAGACCTTCAAGGTAAGACTAGTTGCTAAAAGATATTGTCAAAAGAAATGTGTTAAATATAATAAGACTTTTTCATCAGTAGCCATGATTAAGTCCATTAGGATATTGCTTGCCATTGTTGCATACTATGACTATGAGATTCGGTAGATAGATGTCAAGACTTCTTTTCTCAATGGAGATGTTGAAGAAAAGGTGTATATGATACCACCTCAGGGATATGAAGCCCAGGAACATCCAAATAAAGTGTGTAGGTTGTTGAAGTCCATTTATGGACTGAAACAAGCATATTAAAGTCAAAATAAGAGATTTGATGAGACTATCAAATCTTATGACTTCATTTAGAATGAAGATGAACCATGTGTGTATAAGAAGGCTAGTGAGAGTGCAATTATCTTCTTGGTCTTATATGTGGATGACATACTACTCATTGGAAACGATGTAGGAATGTTATCATCAGTTAAAGCTTGGCTATCAAAGAACTTTTACATGAAAGATTTGGGTGATGCATCCTATGTTTTTAGGGTGAAGATCTATAGAGATATATCAAAGAGGATTCTTGGCTTGATCCGATCAATATACATAGAAACCATTGTCAATAGTTTTGGCATGGAAAGCTCTAAGAGAGATCTTTTGACTATAAGGCATGGAGTTTATATCTATAAGGAGATGTCTTCTAAGATTTCTAAAGAGAGAGAACACATAAGTAAAGTCTCCTATGCCTCAGCCATAGGGTCTATCATGTATGCTATGCTATGTACATTACTTGATGTGGCATATGATCAAAGTGTTACCAATATATATCAGGTAGATCCAAGTGAGAGTCACTAGATTGTTGTGAACTACATTCTTAAGTACTTGAGAAGGACTAAGGATGCATTTCTTATATATGGAGGAGCTGACTTGGTACTTAAGAGTCTTTATAGACTCAAGTTTCTAGTCAGATAAGAGTGACAACAGGTCAACATTAAATGGTGGTACAGTGAATTGGAAGAGTTTTAACCATGTAACTATTGTATTTTCTACAACTAAAGTGGAGTACATTACTACTGTTGAAGCTGCCAAAAAAGTTGTCTAGATGAAGAAGTTCATCTCAAACCTTGGAGTTGTTCCTTCTATCTCTGATCTAGTTCTATTGTTTTATAACAACAATGGAGCTATTTCACGTGCAAATGAGCCAAGGTCTTATAAAAAGTCAAAGCACATTCTGTGACATTGCCACTAGATTAGAGAGATTGTAGTTAGAGAAGATATATCCAAAGATAGATTATCTTCAACTAACAACATTGCAGATCTACTAACTAAGGCCCTAACTTAAAGTGTGTTTAAGGGTCATCTTGAGCTGATGGGGATCAGGTATGTGGGTGATTGGCATTAGTACAAGTAGGATATTGATCTAAATATATATCCTACAAGTCAATCATATGTGATATAGTTTTACATTTCTTGTATTATCTTATTCAATATTAATGGCATTATCCTCATTACTTGCACAATCTAGATGAGTCTATCATAATTAAGTCTTAGGTTGCATGTAATGATGGTTGAATCATGATGAGATTATGATAAGGAGATCAATCATCTAGAAGCATATGATTTAAATATTTGTAGTCATAGGATATTTGAGATGGGACATCATGGATCTGGATAAACTAATGTATATGATTTCTTCTCATATAATGAGGATGATCGATCTCATTGGTCATTAGTGTGGAGACATTGAGATATATGTACACAGACATGATAGTCAAAATGTTTAATATGAAAAAACTACAAGATAGGTTTCTTACCTATAAGATGTGAGGTTTATCTCTCTAGAAGAGAGAAGGATCACATAAATAAAGCACATTGAATAGCTAAGAAATGTATTCTTAAGTACTTAAGAAGCATTGAGGATATTTTTCTAGTATATGTAGATTAAGACTTGAAGGTTTGTGGTTGGACTCAAGCTTCTAGTCAGGCAAGCATTATAGAAAGTCAACATTAAGGAATGTGTTTACCATGAATGATGGTGTAGTGAGCTAGAAGTGTTCCATGTAAGAGAACACTATGAATTCTACAACTGATATAAATTACATAACTGCTGCCAACTACTTGGAAAATTGTCTAGATGAAGAAGTTCTTCTTAGATATGAGATTGTTCCTTCTATATCTAACAGTGTCCCATTGTTTTGTGAAAACAATGAATTATTACATATGCAATACAGTCGATATCTCATTATAAGTTTTAACTCTTTTGCGGTGAAACCAATTAATTAGAGAGAATACAACTTAGGAAGATATAATCTAAGATAGATGATCATATGACATTGCAAATCCACAAACTGAAGCGTTAACTCAAAGTGTGTTTGAGCATCACCTTGAGCTGATAGAGATCAACCAGATAGGTGATTGGCTTTAGTGCAAGTGGAAGATTGATAGAAATGTATGCCCTACAAGTCAATCATATTTGATATGATTCACCATTTCTAGAAATATTTCATTTAATTAAATTGGTTATCTTCGTTATTAGCTCTTATTAGATGTAAATATCATAATGAAACTCTTGATCATATACAATAATGATTGAATAATGATGAGATCATGATAGTAAGATCAATCATCTATAGGTATGTGATCTAAATATTTCTAGTCATAAGATCTTTGAGATAGGACAATAAAGATCCAAATAAACTAGTGTATGTGGTATTTTCTTATAAGATGAGGATGACTAATCTCATTGGTCATTAGTGTGGAAAACATTGAGATACGTATATAGATGCTTATTAGTGAAATGAGTTCATTGAACTGACTGAATTAGAAACCCCTAATGGTGTCTTATCTAACTGTCACTCATGGTTTTCTATCATCACGGTTAAATGGTTAGACCTTTTACCTGAGTGACCAAAGATGTTATATCAAGAGTATCTTGTGCTTTGGTTAGTGATTTATGGATCACCAATACAGTGGTACAATATAGTTAATGGATCGAGTAGAAGGGAAACCTGGTGGGGGCAATTGAGTGAACAATAAGGGATTGTTCACTCTTAGTAAGTGAGAGAGAATGAGTATACGATAGTACACTAAATTCTTGGCTAGGATAGAGAGGATAATTAAAAAAAATTCTAATTGATCTAATTCTAAGTACATGATCTTAATGTGTCAGTATATTAGGAGATTGATAGTTAATGTTGTATCCCTATCCGACTTGAGCATTAGATGAACAAAGGTCTATATCCATATTACAATTAATGATGGAAATGCTTAATGAAGATAAGATCATTCCCAAAGATGTTTGGCATCATGAAATATGACTTGTACCCTTCATGATCGGAATGTTATAAAATCTGTTATTAGATAATAGACTTAATTTAAAATATGTTATAATTTTAATCAAGTTTCAACCAAATGGACTATTGGGTCTAGTGGTCAAACACATATAGACATTTTTTATAGTATAAGGGAATGGGTGTTACTTATGGAAATTTTGGGTTTTTATAAAAACTCTAATTTTTTTATAAATATAAGTGAATTTAGCCAACCTATCAACTCAAGGGAGAACATCATGAGCAACCTCCTCCTACCCTCTCTCTCTCTCCACCTGGAGCATGTTTTGCCATGGTGAAACACTATTTGGGATGAATTGGAAGGTCCGACACGTAGGAGAGCTCGTTTGTAGTAGAAGTTAGTGTGGATACCACTTGAGGCCATGTGCTTAGGTGGGTTGGAGAGCATGGAGTGTCCCATGCTCATTGTTCTCTGATATTGGTGATTGGTTGAATTCCACAAAGGTATACTTGATCCAATAGAATCGAATGTTTGGTTTTTGATGTTAGGTTTTGATTGAGACAACATTCATGAAATCCAAAAGAATCATCACATCTTCTGCACCAATACTTTGTTGAACAATTCCCTACATATCTTCTAGAATTCTATTTCATATTCATGCTAGTTTATTCATGGAATGTAAGGTCGGTCTGGGGTCAAATCGAGTCACCCAACGTGGTCGATTTTCTAGCCAACAAGTTTCGCTCCAACTTGATTAGACCAACCCGATGATTGGCCACCAACCGGGTCATGCAACTTGGTCTGTTGGTTGATCGACCAGGTCATGGGGTCACTACCAATAGTCTTGGAAATGCATGGGGAGGAGCCCCCAAGGGCCCCTTTTGAGGGCCCCAAGGGGTTTCTCTTTCCCCACTACCCGTCTCACTCTCGCTCTCTCTCTCTCTCTCATATTCTAAAGTTCTCTAAGTTCCATTACTCTCTAGTCTTTAGTTTAAGTTGTGTTAATTATTTTTTAGAGTTAATCAATAAATATTTAGTGTTAAGCATTTAATTAGTAGTAATTATTTCTTTTAGTGTTGATCATTAATTAGTGTTGAAGGCTTGTTTTATAGTTGTGTTGCTATTCTTTTGTTTAATTAAGCTGTTAATCCTATTTTTAAAGTATTGTTGTTTGTTGTACTATTATTCAATATGTCTTCTCCAAGCAACAAGACTTCTTATTCGACCTAAAATGATCTGGTTTGGCTTCATTACACCTTGCTCTTAATAGAGCAAAGAAAAGTTTAATGTAGGTATTGCAATAAAATTTTTTATTGTAGAACTTACCGATTGAAGCATCATCTTGCAGGCATAAAGGGAGATGTAGCACCATGCACGTAGACTCCACATGTGGTACAAGCACAATTTCGAACCCATGTACAAGCTTTGGAAAAGTAAAAAGGAGCTTCAAAGGGACATAAAGACATATTCTATGAAGAAATTGTAAAACCAACAAGACATTCAGTACTGATACACGGTGTTGGAAAAGAGTGCCCAAACTTCCCTCAAGATGAAGGTTTTGATGATGGTACATTATCATTAATCTTTGATAATTTATATTAATATATGTATGTAATGAAAAATACTTAATTATTAATTTTTATTACAAACAAATGACTCAGTACAAGTGCTGGAGGAAACTCACAAGTCATTTGCAAAGGAAGACATGTATCATTGTACCGAAAGATTTATGGGTCAAGGTTTGGGTAGTTGGGAAGTAGGAGTAGTTGTCGAAGTGGGATAGAATCAAACATGGAGGGAGAATAGGAAATTCACCATCACACACGAGATGAAGACCTAATAGTAGGTCATGTAGATCTCATCCTCACGCAACCTTGATAAAAACAAACATCCATAAGCATAAAAATAAAAAATTTGAAGTTATGCAAGGAGAATATTAAGCGGGCAACTTCTAGATGGTTCTTTCATAGTAGCATACTGGCCAACACTGCAAAGGGTCCATACTATGAGTCAATGATTGACACCATAGCCGACATTGGTAGGGGAGTGCCAAGATCAACACCAAAAAAGATATACATCACATATATTCTAATGAATGTACAAGATTTCAAACAATATGTATGTCGACTCTGAAAATTCGACGGGGTCCTCTCCTTTTCAGGGAAGTCCGTGAACCCAGATCGTCACCTCAAGAGGGGATGAGAAAAGAAAGGAATAAAGCTCGGAAAGCAACTCTCACCTCGGTCCCACACTCACATTGATCCCCGAACTTTCATCCCTTGGCGTCGCTCGATCACCAAAGAGACGGTTCGGGTCATGTGGGAGGAGGGTGAGAAGAAATAAACGTGGTCGCCAGGAACCGTGGGTTCCGATTTATAGAATTAAAATTGACCGTGTGTACCTTAGCGTGAAGAATGTGAGTTAAAGCTTCTCCTTCTTCGGCCGGCCGATGAAGAAGAGTCCTCAACGCAGTGGGTGCTTGATGTTCTGTGCAACTAGACAAATAAACAAGTGAAATAGACTATTAGAACTAGACAAAGTGGAGTATATGTAAAGAGAATAACATAAAACACACAATTGACTAGAAACTGACCGGATTCGGGTTATCTCTAACCCTTTTTTTATTTTCGGATTAACAGAGTAAAAGTAATGCAAAAAAATGTAAAAAATGATAGGATGATGGATAATCACTAAACAAAGAGATAGAAAAAAGAACAGAAAGATTTTGAGTTGTATAGAGGAAGATATAGCCAAAACTGTATTGTCGAAAAAGCCGAGCAGCAGTCCAGGATCTGCCAGACGCGACTTTGCTTCTGCGCTCGTCACGATCAGCCCTGACCTTGGAATCAAGTGCCGTCGATTGTAAACTCAAGAAGACTTGGAGAGGAAGAACTTTGATGAAGAGAGCTCAGGCAGAAGACGTCCACACACTGCTGTAGAGGCCGAAGAAGAGAGACTTGGCAGATCACCTACAGAACAGCCTTCCTCTCTCTTGAACCGACTTTTCTCTCTCTAAAAACTCGAAATTCTCTCTCTAAAAATCATAAAATCGATGCAGGAGGGTGATAGGACGTCTTGAGATGCCTGGGGGGTCGTCCTCCTCTCTCTGGAACGACCAGAATCAGAGTCCTTTTATAGGAGAACAGGCGATCTTATCGAAGCTAGAAAATAGGGATGAATGCGCCCCACCCCTGGGCGCATGCGCCCTGGTGCCAGGCGCATGCGCCCCACTGAGGGGCGCATGTGCCCCCCAGTGAGGGCACATCTTATCTTCTCCGAAAATAAAGGTCTTATCTCTTCCGTCTGTTCAGCGGCAGAGTCCGGGTGAAAGACTGACTCAAGGGTGGGGCGCATGTGCTCTCAAGTGAGGGCACAAGGCCACGTGCCTCACTGGTAGGGAGCATGGCCATGTGCCCTGGGTCCCGGGCGCATGTGCCCTGGAACCTGGGCGCATGGGACTGGTTCTGCGCGTCCTTCTTCCGGAAGCCATTGCGAACACTCCCGAACTCGGAATTCGACGCCGTTTGTTGCGTTGGAAAGATAACAGGCCGAAGAAGCTTTCTACAGCATCGGATCAGCCATCACACCCTCCAAAACTTCAGAATTTTGTCCGGAAGTTAGGGGCGGTGAACGAGAAGGTCCGATATTAGGTCAAAATGACTTCGACAGCAAACCGGAAAGGCACGGAATGCAACAAAACTTGTCCGGAGTGTGAATATGACCATAACCTTCAATGCATGATCATTAGGCATTGGTCATTCAGCCAATTTCCGTGTTCACACGATTTACGTGCAGCTTTCGCTCGGAAATTACGGCTTTTTGCGGAAAACATCGGAAAACATCCGATTTCATTCGGCGAAGCTCCAAATCAACTTAAAAGGACCCGGCATCATCATATGATCAATCACACATGTTACCCTATAAAACATGAGTTTTATGCTCTGAATTAGGCGAATTTGGCGTGTCTACAATGTCAAGACATTTGAATGTATTTAGAATGAAAGGGGATGCACATTGATGATGGATGGTTGAATAGGTTAATCCTATTTAAATTTAACACTTCTTAGTCTACTTGCCTTTATTATTTTTAAATTTAGATCAAATATATAATCTTGTTCTTAATAGGTATAACTAGAAAGACGATGATAAACTTATTAGTATATTGTCAAGCTGGGACCGTCTTTTAGAAGTTTGTGGATGCATCTGAATAAGTAAAGAATATGAACTATCTATTTGAATTAATTGATGGTGTTGTCAAAGAGATATGAGAGGATCAAGTTGACCAAGTAGTGATGGATAATGCAACTGCCTATAAAGCTATCAAACAAATGTTGATGGTCAAGAGACCAAAATTATATTGGGTACCATGCTATGCCCATTTCTTAGATTTAATGTTTGAATATATTTGCAAAGATCTTCAAATAGATTAGGTAGTTAAGATAGCACAATATATTTTATCATTCATATACAATTACAACTTCATCTTAACCTAATGAGAGAGCACACGAAGGGTTGAGAGCTTGTACAGCCTGAGGCAACCTGGTTTATTTCTCATCATGGTTATTTGAAGAGCCAAACCACATTGGCTTCGAGCTGCGAAAGAAATTTGTCAATGTTTAGTGTTATTCATACAAAGCAAAGAAATAGGCTAACATCAAAGAGACTTGAGCAATTGGTCTACTTACACTTTAACATGATATTGAAGTTAAGAAATTTGTAGAAGATAATAGCCTAATACATCATGGGCATCCCCTTACCTAAATGATACTTTCACTGAGAAGGGCTAGTTGGATTGTTAGGACTAGTCCATCAGATAAGAGGAAAGGGAAGAAAGTAAAGGAGACCTTAAAGATTGGAGACTTTTGGCGGATTGTAAAGAAGACACTTGATATAGTGCAACTATTAATCAAGGTCTTAAAAATAGTAAATGGAGATAAGAAGACAGACATGGGATACTTGTACCATGCAATTTAATGGACCAGAAAGATATATCGAAGAAGGTCTTAAACTTTAGCAAGTGGTGGGAAATCATTGACCAACGGTGGGAAATAACATTGTATCATTCCATACATACAGCATGTATGTTCTTTTTGATTACGTCAAAAAATATATATTAATTAAAATTTTTCTGTTTATGCTCTATACTGACAATGATCTTTTTTACTTACAATTATTAGGTCACTTTTTAACCTAGATATTGTTTTAGTCTAAATTGAAGCCTATTAATGAACTACTAGACATCGTCAAATAGGTAATTTGCAAGATGCTTGGGGATGATGATCGCTCAATTATAGCATGTAACAAGATGCATGACTATAAAATGAGGTCATTTCACTTTAGGACATTAATAGTGCAATGAGCAGTTATGCTTTTTAGTCCATGTACGTATAATATAACTAGTTTTTCCTAATTTAGATAATTAACTTATTCTAATTATATTCTAGCATACAATTATATCATGCAGCTGACTAGCATTTGATTTATAGTAGGGCATCGGGATATGAAGACTTGGCCAATGTTACAATTCGAGTCCTAAGCCAAACCACATTGGCTTCGAGCTGCGAAAGAAATTTGTCAATGTTTAGTGTTATTCATACAAAGCAAAGAAATAGGCTAACATCAAAGAGACTTAAGCAATTGGTCTACTTACACTACCTTTCTTTTTGTTATTTTCTTTCTGCTCTAAACCGACATTGTAGACCACCTGAATTGACTCTCTGACGCTCAAGTGGAGTGAGGGTTGAACATTATGTGGGGTCTACCATGCTCCATATGCATCTAGAAGCTATGTCCACATATGTGGCGACCACGGTCGGACCATTTATGCCCTAAAGTTTGTGCTTTCATCAGAATTTGCTGGCATCTTATTTGCTGCACATTCTAGTGCACCCCCATTTGGGCAATAAGTGCCCTAACATGAGGGTATCAAAGTAGCTAGAAATATGATCTTTGCCTACATTTGGTTCCCCATTGGCCATTGTTCATTTATAGTTCATTTTACTATTTTGCATTGTCATTTCTTTGCTTTTTCTCTTTAATTTTTGATAGAACTCTTACCATTTGCTTTCCATTGTCTCTTAATACTTTTCATCTGTGTGGAGCTACATTCACCCTTCATCCCTATGGGAACAACATTATTTGGCTCCCACTTGTGCTATTTACTTCTTTACAACTTTATTTACTATTGTTACATATTTTATTTATTGTTCTTGCATTGTCATTTACATTTCTTTAAGTTTATCTCGTCATCTTTGCCCCACATGGGCCTCATTTCTTTGGAAATAGAGGACAACAGTCTCTTATGCCCCTTAGTGCCCCAACATCAGGGCACCCAACTCCATGATGCTAGGGCACTTTGGTCTACTAGCATGCAGACCCTGTTTATTTCAAATTTGACATGAGTTTAATTTTTCCTAATCATCTCCTTTCATTGTTTTATTGTCGTTTAGTTTAGTTCTTGGTTCACATTGCTCATTTTCATATCATTGCTTGCTTTCATATCTTTGCTTTCTTTCTATTATGGTTTCCCATTTAAGTTGTCTATTTACTTATCTTTGCTTGTAATTTTGTTACTTTTAGTTAATCTTTGCACTTGTATTGCATATCTTATATTGTTGTTTGTTCTTTATCCTTGACATTATTCTCTTTATATTAGAAATGCATTAGGTATTGGGGTCACCCGGCATATAAGACATCTAAGAAAGGGGGCTCATTCTCCTTTTAAAGACGCTTCTATCCAAACACCCCTCTTTCTGGTTATAAAATTCTCATCTAGGGATTCCCTCTTAGATCAATTGGGTTTGTTTTCATCAAGGCCTCTATAAGCATGCATATGTGAAGGTTTACCTCTTCACTAATCGGGCATGTTGTACTATTTATCTCAAATCTCATAGTTATCATACTACCTAATGTGGTGAGAAATGTGGATGGCGTCTGGGAGTCATTTTTGGGGCCTGCAGTGTGGTTTTGGTCACTAGGAATTGCGGGTTTTAACTGTGGGTGATGAGTTGTGGTATTGGATAAAGAAAAACTTTATGAGATGATTAAGAGACTAACCTCCATTGTAGAAAATTGTGACGCTTTTGTCTTCTCCTTTGTCATCCAGTCATCAAGGAAGAGCTTGAAGCTTTACTAGTTCTATTATATCCTTTATCCTTATGCCTCGCAAAGAAAAAAGTGAAATGTAACCTTGGATTAGACTTAAGAAAGCATAGTAATCATTCAAATAAAAGAATACGAAACCAAAAGAAGAAAGGATATGAATTAGATTTGGGGTGGTATTCCCAACCTTTTTTAAGTTTTCTTTAATTATTTATTAATGCATGCATGTGAAAGAAATGCTAAAAGATGACATGAAACAAATAGAAAGCTAAATTAGATTCAAAAAGAGTGAAAGAAAATAGAAATAAAACTACTCCTCACTATGCACCTGAGGGACAGGCACATGCCATGGGTAAGGTGCCATATAGGAGTTCCAACATGTTGAAATCGAGTCATTTCAAATATCTCCACTTGACCCACTATCATTGGCCATTCTCCGATGGCTGATAAGGACATTGGCATTTGTGGGGAACATCTAAAACTATGAGAGGTTGTGGGAGAGTGTAGAGATTGTGAAATAGAATGAAAAGGAACTCCTGCATCGCTAGAAGTGGGTGCACCAGCTTGACAAAGGTGCATGCGGCACAAGGTGTGTTGTGTAGATGTGTAGATGTTGGGGGGAGAAGGAGGGAGAATTTTTGTCTCTTTCTGGAGGCTGGGGCTATGTGGTCATACCTCTTATTAATCCTCTTTGTTTTTCTCTTTGGTGAGCACCTCTATTTATAAAGAAGAATCTCTAAATCTTCACATTTTCAAGAAAGATTGCAAAATGATATTTGATTTGACCTTATGCACCCCTAGGAATGGGTGCATTCAAAAATGCACTGCCTCAGTACTAGTGCATCTCAAAAAAATTCATTATGAGATTGCCAATCCTTGTGAAGATTTGGTGAAATTTTATCCTTCTCGAAATGTGCTTTGAGAGGCATGGCATGTCTAGGCAGAGGGCCAATGATGGTCTGACATTATATTAAGACAAGCATGTAAGGACAAGGAGGGGTAGTCAAGCAGAAAGGAACAAAAGTTTGAAATTCACAAGAAAAAGGGTGATATAGTTCCCACCAAGTGGATATGCCCCTAGTATGAGCGCATGCACCTTGGTGTGTGGCGTATATGTCTTAGATGAGGGTATTCTTAAGAAAATATGTAGTATCAATGATCAAATGTCTTTTTATAAGGAAACTCGAACATTATTTAAGATAACAAGAGTATTGACTCTATAATTGGACTAATTTGGCATGTCTATAACTTGCTTCGCCTTGGTATCGCCTTTGCAAAGGAGTGACATAGAGTGAAGTGTAGGCAAATATAGTGGAGTGTAATGAGGCGAAGCAGGGAGTAATGGTAATGGATTAAAAATGTGATGCTAAGGTGTAGATTTAGACACATTTGCAAAAGCCTAGTTGAGTAAATTGAACTTTGCCAGATTTTGAGATTACCCTTTTGTTCCATCTGAACCTTCTCTCATGGTTAGTTTCTTAAAAAAGTGTGCCCTGGGCACAAGTAGATGTCAAAATAAAAGAAAGCCCATGTGGTGGGGGAATACTAAAAGTAAATAAATGGCATCCTTCATGGTTAAAAAATTATCATCGGCTAGCACTCAAACTGTGCAGTGTGCTAAATTAATAAATGCAAGAACTTGCAAAAATGAAACTGAGCAAACTAAATTAAGAGAAACTTTCAATTGACCAAGGTTTGGTCTTTAGGTTCATTGGGTTATCTTAGGGTCATTGACTTAGTTTGGAGTGGAATAACCTTTTATTTTAATAAAATCATTGTTAAAGCACGATAGAGTATTGACCATCCAGAGATTCAGGTGTCACAGAAGTGTAGAAAACATAACTACAAAAACATGGTGAGATGCAAACATGGTGGGATTTAGACAAATGTTTGAACATAATGGGACATGTTGACACCTAAAACATGATATGATGCAAACAATATGCAAAACATGATGACAGAAAAGCATGATGGTGTATGAAAGCAAGTTGACACATAGTAGAAGAAGTACCTTGGTGTGATGAACACAGTGAGATGGGATGACAAGATGAGACCATCATAAAAAATAGGGCATGGTCACGGTGGTGGTACACACTCACGGTGAGGTAATGAATGTGGGTTGTGCAAGACCTGGTGGGAATGAATGAACACAATGGGATGAGAATAGCCATGGTGGGATAAATGGAGGTGTTTTAATGGCCATGGTGGGATAATGGTTGAAAACACAACTACCATGGTGGGATATGAGATATAGTGAGATACATGAATATGATGCATGAAGTAATGCATGCTAGGTTTAAAGAAATACAAATGTATCATAAGAATATAGTTGAAGATATAAACCATGTAGGATGGGTTGAGACCCTAGGATGGAATCCATCATTTTCGTCTGCGCAGTTTTGGCTTATCCACAAGTCTAGAAAGTAGCTACGTCATCATTGATTTTGTTGAAGGGTTCTCGAACTCGACACTTTTAGAAATGTGGTCTTCACCATCTCATGTACTATTTTATTTTGATAAAAATGCAATACTCAAAATGCAAGACGTAGATGCAAGACTATAAGAGGTTAGGAATTGCCCTTTTTGGATTTTTATTTTCTAATTTTTTTGGTTGTTTTGCTTTTTTCAAGCGTCCAATAAAGAGAGTTAACATGTTCACAGAATCCTCCCTATTTCCTACCTTTACTTGAAAGAGATAATTAGGGCATTATTTAGGCTTAGTCCTTTACAAGAGAAGTGTTGAGACGCATTGATCTTTCATCAAGGGACATAGGCCTTATTAACAAGGTAAATAATGAGTTGCTGAGTATGCATTGCATAAAGAAAAACATGCAAAACTAAAGTTAAACATGAATGCAAAAGGCAGATGAACAAGTAAAAACAAATATTTTAGGTATTTAGAGATTTTGTTTGTTTTGGGTTTTGAAGATTTTATATTTTGTTTGGGATCTCATAATTTATGAATTTTTATTATGATTTGGTTATTTTAAATTTTTAAGAATGTTCAATTTTCAATTTTTTTGTTATATTTAGATATTTTATTTTTAAATGTTTTTGGAGTTTTAAATTTTTGTGTGGAGGAGATAACCACTCTTATCCTCTACCTTGTTTGATACAGGTGCCCTTGGTTGTCATTCGAGGGTTAAGAGAAAACACCACATGTGGGAAGATGCCTTTCATTGGGGATCATCTACTTTTCGACCTTCAATAGACTAGGTTCTCACCTAGGTTCATTTAGTCAACCCTACCCATGGAGTTAAAAAATAAAGAACTTAAAATAAGTCCTTGCTAGATTGGGGAATATTGAAAAAGTTTCTCTACTTATTCCCAATCACCTATTTTGGGATTTGGTTTTTTTGGGTCTTTCCTTCTTTATTTATTTGTCATATATTTTTGTTGGCACACATTTAGATAGATTTTTTTATTTTTGTTGACTTGAGGGGTTTATTGCCCATCATTTGGCATCTTTTCTTTCTTTTATAGGCTACTTTGTGGTACACATTCAGAGAAATTTTTTTCTTTTCTTGACCTAAGGGATCATTGCCCATCTTTTGACATTTTTTTTCTTTATTAAAGTTGGGCCTTCTAAGCCAGCCTCTCATAGAGGTGTTATACATTTTTTATATTACTTCTTCTAAAACCCTGCATTTATCTTGGACTGAGATGGAAGAGAATAGGGTAGGGGGGACCTTCCTCTCTTAAGCTTTGCCTAGCTTCTTATGCAGCTTTTGGTCATTAGATCTTGAAATTTAGGTATGTGTGTGCAGTATGGTGCCTACTTTAATTCTTGGAGAATGGATCAAGGCACTAAGCAACGACCAGACTTTAGATACCAATGGTTATTCTCTACATTTTTTATTTTATAATTTTTTGAATGTATTTTAAAGAAAATATGTTTTGAGGTATAAGCCATTTTAAGGATGATTCAATTCTTTACCTTTTACATTAGCCAGCTTATAAGAATTACCAAGATAAATTGCAAAGATTATATTGGGACCCTCCTAATTAGGTTGTGGTTTGGAGCAAGGACTGCCAAGCTTAATAAATATTCTTTTAAACACAACCTCACTGAGTTCAAATTTTCACTTTTGGTAAAACCTTTTATGCTTGTTTTTGTAAGTTCTCGCATGTTCAGTAGTGGCCAACCTCTTTTTGCTCAAATGTTCAAGCTACGCGAGAAGATATTCTTGACGCACATCCATGGGAATGTCTTGATCAATCTAGACTTAGAAAAAGGGAATGAGTACTTCATATGGGTCCACAACCTCCATCCCATATACGAAGGCATAGGGAGTCTAACATGTGGGGGTCCGTACTAAAGTGTAGTAGGTCCATAGAGCATCAATGAACTTATCTAGGTAATCTACAAACTTGTTGGACTCACATGTCTTGTTAATAATTTGTATCAGTGTTTTGTTTGTGGCTTCATCTTAACCATTACCTATAGGGTAATAAGGAGATGAATGATGCATTTTTGTGCAATACCTATTGCAAAGGTCTTACAGCTCTTGAGAGAGAAACTATGATCTATTGTTGGTGATAATGTCACTAGGAATCCTAAATCTTGCAATGATGTTGCACTTGATGAAGGTGTAGACCGTTGATGTTTTGATCTTTGCATATGCTTTTGCTTCTGCCCACTTAGAGAAATACTCCATTGCTATTAACATGAAGGATTTAGCTTTGTTTAAGGACTTTGGGTCACCAGGGGTCCAAGAACATTAAATGTCCACATGGTGAAACGTCATCTTGTCGGTGTGGAGTTGACATTGAAGATAATCCTAGACAAATATCAAGCAATCTTCTTCTAGAGTAGGCTAATAATACCCCTACCTGATGATCTTTTTAGCATTGTTCTTCCTTAAGTACCAATTCAACCTCATTTTCATTTACACATCTCAACAAAATTTTAGCCATACTTCTCTTATAGAGCACTCTTCCTAGGATGGTGTACCTTTGAAAGACACTCTTGTTAGCTCTCTTCTTTCCAATGGCCAATCTAGGTGGCAATGTCTGGTCTTAATGATACCTTGCAATCTCATGACACTTGGTGGTTGATAATTCTTCCAACTCAAGTAAAGATATTTTCTCTTTCAGCTCAATAGATTTCTTCCTTTCAAGCTCTCCTTGACCTTCAAGAAATGTGCATTTTTCACTGTCAGAATGTTACATCGGCGGACATAGGTAGTCCTAACCTACCTGCCTAGAGAGGTAGATAGTGAAGATGCCAAAGTGGGGAGAGCATCAACAAGGATATTTTGAGCATGAAGAACATGAATGGGTTCGAGTTTAAAATATAGCTTGATGTATCTGGAGATGAGTTCTTGATAAGGTTTAAGCCTAGTATGAGTCGTACGATACTTTATAAGAAATTGGCAAAGAATTAATTGACTATCATTTATCACCCTTAGTTTAACCATATATGTAAGTGGCCTCTAGTCTAGTCAACATGGTTTCATACTCAATTAGTTGTTTGTTACTGGGAAATTGAGTTGGAAGGCCTTTGGAATGGTGACACCTTTGAATAAAGAAGGACAATCCCTATCTCTCTACCTTGAAAATTCAAAGCACCGGTGAAGTATAATATCCATAGATTGGAAGATTGGGAAAACATCAATTCCCCATCTAAAAGCTCAAATTAAACTAGTCAAAGATTACAATAGGATGGTGGGAAAGATTCTTAGCAATAACATTGCCCTTGGTCGATTTCTATTGAATGTAGGTGATATTAAATTGAAAAAGGAAAATTTACATCATGCTAGTTGATCAGTAAAGACAAATTTTTCAAGAAGGAACTTGATAGGATTCATGCAAACAATGAGACTAACTTCACGAGCTTGAATATAAAGCTTAAATTTTTGAACTACCCAAACTAGAGTAGCACATGTCTTCTCTATAGTTGTATATTTTTGCTCACAAGGATCAAAGATCTTGAAAAGATAGTATGACACTCGCTCCTTTCCTTCTTCACCCACTTGTGTCAATACTTCTCCAAGAGATTCTTCTAAAACTAAGATGTTCAAGATTAAAGGTTTGCCTAGAACTGGAGGTTTGAGCATAGGGAGACTTGACAAGTATTTATTTAAGTTGTCTAATGCTTCCTAACATTTGAAATACCATTGGAATTTGACCTTCACCTTGGTCAAGTTATAGAAAAGTTTACGTCTTGGGAGATGTTGTGAGTTGAATCGATGAATAAATTGTAGCCTCATGATTAGTCCACTGTGCTCCTTCATATTCTTTAGTGGGAGTGAATCAATGATTGCTTTCGTCATGTCGGGATATATCTCAATTCCTCTTTTACTAACAATAAACCCTAGTAGTTTTCTTGATGATACAACGAATATACACTTCTTGGGGTTCATTTTGAGCTTATCTTTTCAAGCTCTTTGCAAAATCTTTCTCAACACCTCATCATTCCTATATTGGGTCTATGATTTGACTACCAAATTATCTACATACACCTCTATAAATTTATGCATCATGTCATGAAATATTGCCATCATATACCTTTGACACATTGCACATACATTCTTTAATCCAAAGGACATAACGACATAATAATAAGCTCCCCAAGGTGTAGTGAACAAGGTTTTCTCTTGGTCTTCCTCTGCTAGCTAGATTTGGTGAATATCCATCCCTAAATAATAGGGTTTCATATTTAGTTGTATTATAAACCAAAACATCAATATGATATATGGAAAAGTCATGTTTTGGGCACACTTAGTTTAAAACCCTGAAATCAATACAAACTCAGACTTTTTTGTCCTTTTGCATGACATGGACTATGTTTCTACCCATTGTGGATAGAGGATGACTCTAATAAATTTTTCCTAGTGCAATTTATTAATCTCTTTTTTTTGTTTTTAATGTTACATCTGGGTGGAATCTCCTTAATATTTACTTGATAGGGATAGCTTTCAAATTTAGTGTCAATCTATGTTCTACCAAGGAGTTGTTTAAACCCAACTTATCATCATATGTCCAAGCAAATATGTTTTTATACTCTTGTATTACCCCCATTAGATTTTTATTTTTTGAAAGGGTAAGGTTGGTACTTATGAGGATAAAATTGGGGTCTTTTGGTGTTCAAAAATTGACTTAGTCAATTCATTCACCATGGTTGAAGGCTCTTGAAATCTTTTCAATTCAAAAGCATAATCATTAGCCAAATCTTTATTTTCATACTCAAGTTTAGGATCCATATCTGATACAACCTCATCAACCCCCAAATTTTGATCAATGTTATTTTTATTCTCATATCAAATTTCATTTAACTAGATTGTGTTTACCAAGTATTCAGGTAGCTTGGCGCATTTCATGCTTTTCTAAGTTAGTTGATGTAGATGCAACCTTAAAATTATTCAACCTATGATTTTTGTCATATTCTTAATTGAAACTAAACCCAAAGAAGAAGGAAGTGAAGAGGGATGAGAAGTAGAAGCTGATGAAGTGGCAATTATTGGAGAGAACAATAGACAAAGTAGATTGGTCAAGGATTTAGTGGTTCCATGGGTTGGGGTGCCCTATGGAGCAAGTAGGGACATCTCCTCAATCAATATTTGGGTTTTGAAGAAGTCATTTTTTAGAAGGAACTAAACTTAAAGATGGAAAGGATGTTGGGCACCCCGATCAAGGACAAGGATGGCCTTGGTGGCCTGATCAGTAGGAGATAATGAAAGAGAGGGGAAGGCCCCAAGTAATGTTTGATAGAGGGGCAAGCAGACCCGAAGCTATGCGAGAGACAGGATGGGCCCGTGGGCTTGATGATCATGGAATGGTTGGGCTAGGCCTAATAGTAGGAGGAAGTGGGCTTGTGGGCCTAAAAATAGTAGGTGGACTCTTGGGCTTGAAAGCATTAGAAAGAGAAGGTCTCTTAGGCCCAAAAGTAGTTGGTGGGCTCGTGGGCTTAGTAAAAACAATAAGATAAGTTGGGATAGAGGTTCCCAAAGAAGAAACAACTAGGGAAGGCCCTCGCGAAGTTGGTCGGACTAACTTGTGAGCCCAACTGGCAAGAATACCTTTGGGTAGGGTAGTGGATGGTTAAACAGCCTGGAGTAATTCTTTCTTTGACCCCTCTTTATTAGTGTAAAACAATTGAAATATTTTAGGTTACATCACATCCTCGAGGTTGTTTGTTCTTCTTCTCTTCTTTGGTTCTAACTCTTTATGATCCTTAGCCATTTGAATTGTTTCTTTCTTGATGAAAAATTTGTAAAGATAGCCCACAATGTACTTGCATTTTAGTTCTTGACCATTGGCACTTATTCCACCATACACAACCTCACTTATTGGTGTAGCTTCATGAGCTCAATTGATTGGGTGATGTCTTGCAATTCTTTGCTCAATCCCTGACCTTGTTGATGCCCCAGACCTTTCATGATGTGACATGCAACAACTTCAGTTGTGTCCATCCTTCACCAAACCTACCTAGGATGCCTACTTATTTCTGGTAAATCCAATATTGTCAAAATAGGTTGATTTGTCAGCCAAAGAGATGGTGAAGAGGACAAGCAATCAACATTGTCAATTAGGCGCATGCTAGTTACCTTAACCACCTAACCCTTGTAAAAGAATTTAATGTGCTGATGATTGGTGAAGGCGATTGCTTCCAAAGCTTCTAGATATGGCCATCCTAGAATGTCCTTGTCGGTTGGATCCATCTCTAATACATAAAAGTCCATGGTAATCATTTGAGGGCCAAGCTCAACATCAAGCATAATCATACCATGAGTAGGCTTCTTTGAATTGTCAAGATGGTCACTGTTAGTTGAGATGGCCAAACATCCTCTTCAGAATTATTGCACAAATATAGTGCTTCTAATGACAAGACATTGATGCACTCCCTGATATCAACCAAGACTGATTTAATGCCTGTGCCTTTGATGTAAACGGTGATGCATAAGGTGCATTTTCTCACCTTGAAGCAACTATTTCTTCCTTTGTGAAAACAATGGCTGGATGTTCACTTCTAGGGATTAGGACTGATGTGATCTTTTCTGAAGAGAGGTTCTCATTAACCATTACTTATTATAAATACTGTTGGAAAACCTCTTGGCAGATTTTGGACTGCTTGATTAATTCCAAGATAGAAATCCATGCCAGAGTTTTATCAAGATGCTTTAAAAACTCAGTGGATGTTCCAAGAAATGGTTCTTCAATATGTTCTTTCTCCAAGTCTTATGCTGGTAATGGTGTGGTTCTTGATGTGCCAGCTAGGGGGAAGATGTGTTGAAACATGTGTTTGCTTTGAAGCACCACGACAAATGGAAGGGCGACAGTTGAGATTCTTGTTGTGGTTGATGGGTTAGGTTGGATGATGATACCAGGTCTTGGAACAACAAATGGGAGTGGTTGTTTGAGGTGGAGATATGGCTATGCATGGCGGAATGATGATGGGCCTTGATGGTTAGGGTGTTGGTGGTGATTGAACAGGGTGGATTATGGTATGACCTAGTTAGAGCTATGTGGCTAGAGGTTTAATATTTGGCCGCGGAGGGGCACATATTGTAAGGAATCAATTTATGGCAGTAAAAATTTTTTATTCTTCAAATTCAAAGTCTTGGCCTTAGTTGAAAGTAAATGACAAAATCGGAAACCAAATAAGAAGGAGATTGAATATACCTTCTTAGGATTTGAAAAATCCTTTACCAGAGATGAAGAGTGGACGTTCCTTCCTTCTTCAAACCACTTAAGTGGACGGTCCCTAGTGGTATCCATAGAACATTCTCCAAGGACTATTTCTCCTTCGCTCCAACCTCGAAAATCCTTCTAGAATGGAGTTGGACCATTCAAGGTTACCTTCTAGAGAAGAGAGAATAGAGGGAGGTTTTGTGAACATTCTCCAACCCTTTGGCTTGTTAGGTTTGGCTTCTCAAGCCTTTTATTTACAAAAGAGGATTTTTTTCACAAAAACACAAATCTTCAATAAATTTACATCCTTGCCCCTATCCTTATGGATCAATTCTAACATGTGTGGCACACTAGGCCCGATAGTCAATTTGTTTGAAACCAAATTTGAAAAAGAAGAATTTTTTAAAATTGAATTAAATCTATTATCCGATAATAGATTTGATGGCTTTCCAATCATGAAGGGTACAAGCCACATCCTATGATCCCAAATGACTTTGGGGAGTTAAATAACATTCATTGAGCTTTTCCATCATCAGTTACCACATAAATTTAAATCTCCGTTCATCCAATGTCTTGATCGGTCAAGGGTTTAGCATCGGCTGTCAACCCCTTAATATTCTGACTTTATGGAATCTTGTACTCAGAATTGGATCAATTAAAAAACTCTTTTTCAAATTATTTTATCTACCTTAGCCAATGATTTAGAGTACTATCTCATAGAATATTCTCTCTCTCTCTCTCTTTCTCTCTCTCTCTCTCTCTTACTAAGAGTGAACGATCCCTTGTTATCTGCTCAATTGTCTTCACTGGGTTTCTCCTGCACCCGATACATTAACTATACTGGACCATTAAGATGTTGATCCATAAGTTAATAATCAAAGTACACGGTACATTCAACAAGACATCTTTGGTGACTCAGGTCAAAGATCCAACCATGCCATAGTGAAGATACAATACCCTAATAGATAGTTTGGTAAGATACTGATCAGGGTTTTTAAAATGGTCAGTTTAGTGAACTCATTCTACTAATGAGCATCTGTATGTGTATCTCAATGTCTCCACACTAATGAACAATGAGATCGATCATCCTTACCATATGTGAAGATATCACATACACAAGTCGATCCTTAATGTCCTATCTCAAAAATCTGACTTGGAACACTTAGATCACTAACATTTGCATGATTGGTATCATTATTATGATCTCATTATGATTCAATCATCATTATATGTGATCAATGACTTCATTACGATATACAAATCTTAAAGATAGATTATAATGAATAAATGCCACTTAAATTAGATAAAACAATACAAGAAATGTCTAATTATATCACATATGATTGGCTTGTAGGGCATACATTTTTATCGATCTCCCACTTACACTAAAGCCAATCACCTACATGTAGACACGCAATTTTGGCCTAGTTGAAGAGCTTAAATTCTTGTTTTCATGAATAATATTTGAGTAACCTTTCAAGAGAACCGAGTTTTCCGGAAAAATCAAGTTTTTCGATGCATTTTGAAGAAGATCGATAGGCGTTGACCAGGGTCAAAGTGCCCTATATACAGGGCACCTGGCGCCCTGTATGTAGGGCACCTGGTGCCCTACTTATAGGGCACCAGGCACCCTATAAATAGGGCACCAGGCGCCCAATAAATAGGGTGCCTGGCACCAAATCAAATCGACTTGACCGGCCGATTTGACCCCTCGCAGTGACTCGTCTAATCGATTTAACATATCACATGATGCTGGCGCCCCATATATAGGGCGCTATGCCGTGTGGCACTACTTTTCGAAAATGGCCAAAGTACCCTCTTTTGGGCTATAAATAGACCCCCATTTGGAGCTGGGAGGAGGTTCCAACTTCGTGCCACCCTAGAGCTCATCCAACATCACGTTTCTAAGCCATCTACACCTCCCATAAGCCTTCAAACCGATCCAAAACCCTCTCCCAAAAACCCCAAAAACCTGCAGTTTCCTTCTTCAGAAATATGAATTTTCTCCGACTTTGAGGGCCTCTACACTCCATTTCCCTTACATCTAGTGCCAAGACACTCTTCCATTAGCTTCACTTGGGTATTGGCTGCTTGAAGAAGTCCTTTTTCTGTCTTGGAGGTCTTCCTACACTCCGGGGCGACGCCGCGAAGAATAGAAGAAAATCTGCTGAAGCCAATCCCTGGTGCCCCATAAATTGGGTGCTTTGACTTTGGTCAACGCACCCCATAAAGGGGACACCTGCAGCAGGCGCCCCATATATGGGGCACTAGCAGGGGCAAACCCCGTTTTGCATTTTTTTGAGTTTATTTACCTTTCCGGTCGATCCTTTACTCCCTCCTTTCATTTTAACTCTCATTAACATGTCATTTAGCATATATTGAGCCACTCATTTGCATTTTCATGCATATCTAAACCTTCTAAATAGGGGTTGGGATTTAGTCCCAATCCGGTTAGTCTCTTTCCTTTTGCATGTTTGAATTCAAATTTGAGCACGATACTATGCTTTCATTAGAACTAATGAACCTTTCACTTGTTTCTATGTTTTCTTATGGACATTTTTAGGTAAATCCGATTGAGGCGGAGCTCCAACCGGATCAAAGACGAAGGACTCACTAAGCTCTCTTCTTTCGGCCGGCCGAGAGAGGAGAAGTTGGAACCCAACAATCTCCCCACTTCCAAAGGTACGACGGTCATTTCTCTATTTCATTTCATTTCATTCTACCATATTTTGGAGCCTTTGGCTCCTGGCGACCACACCCACTAACACCTCATCCACCAAGTCCCCAAAGCAAGTGTAGGGGCCGGAAAAGGGGAGATCTACGGATATCCCGTTTCGGGTGCTTACACTACATACTTGATCCCCATCATTTCAAGGTGAACCTCAAACATGCTTTGAGTCATAGCCTTAGTTAGTGGATCTAGAATGTTGTTAGCTAAAGATACTCTATCTATCTCTATATCTCTTCGAGCTATGGTCACTCTAGTCAAATGATATCACCGCTGAATGTGCTTTGACTTCTAATGAGACCTCGGCTCCTTTGCTTGTGCAATTGCCCCATTGTTGTCGCAAAACAATGGGACAAGATTAGAGATAGTAAGGCAACCTAAATCTGAGATAGACTTCTTCATCTAGATGGCTTCTTTGGCAGCTTTTGCAGTAGCTATGTACTATGCTTTAGTTGTAGAATCCACAATTGTCTTTTCCTTGGTACTCTTCCAGTTCACTACACCACCATTCAAGGTAAACACATACCTTGATGTTAATTTGCTATCATCTTTGTCTGACTGGAAGTTTGAGTCTATGTAACCTCAAAGTCTCAAGTTGGCCTCTTCATAAACTAGAAATACATCTTTAGCTCTTCTCAAGCACTTGAGGATGCATTTTACTACAATCTAATGACTCTCACCTAAATCTACCTAATAGCTTATAACACTTGGAGCATATGCTTCATCAGGCCATGTACATAGCATGGCATACATGATAGATCCTATGGCTGAGGCATATGGCACTCTACTCATGTATTGTCTCTCTTCAAGAGTTTTAGGGGACAAATCCTGAATGAGGTAAACTTCATGTCTCATAGATAAGAGACCCCTTTTGCAATTTTTCATATCAAATATTTTGACAATGGTTTCGATGTACATCGATTGGGTCAAGCCAATCATCCCTTTAGATCTATCTCTATAAATCTTAATCTTCAAAACATTGGATGCTTCACCCAAGTCTTTCATGAAGAAGTCCTTTGATAGACAGACTTTCACTGATGATAACATACCTGCATCATTCCCAATGAGTAATATGTCATCCACATATAGTACCAAGAAAACTATAGCACTCCCACTAGCTTTGTTATATACAAAGGTTCATCCTCATTCTGAAT
This sequence comes from Cryptocoryne crispatula var. balansae, assembly GCA_036172225.1. Lineage (NCBI taxonomy): Eukaryota > Viridiplantae > Streptophyta > Magnoliopsida > Alismatales > Araceae > Cryptocoryne > Cryptocoryne crispatula. The sequence goes on from CM069935.1 coordinate 29,329,538, forward strand.
GAAGTCATAAGATTTGATAATCTCATCAAACCTTTTATTCCAAGTCCAGGAAGCTTGTTTTAGTCCATAAATGGACCTCAACTACTTGCATATTTTGTTTGGAAGTTCTTGGGATTCAAATCCCTGAGGTTGTGTCATATACACCTCTTCCTCAATATTACTATTGAGGAACACCGTCTTAACATCCATTTGCAATATTTCATGGTCATAGTATGCAACAATCACAAGCAAAATCTGAATGGACTTAACCATAGCAGCTGGTGAAAAGGTTTTGTTATAGTCAACACCTTGTCTTTGACAATATCCTTTAGCAACCAATCTTGCTTTGAAAGTCTCCACCTTTCCATCTACTTCAACTTTTCTTTTATAGATCCATTTACACCCAATAGTTATAACACCCTTTGGTGGATCTACCAAGTTCCAAACTTGGTTGGAATACATAGAGTTTATTTCGGATTTCATTGTTAATTCCCTGTTGCTTGGAGTCAATATCAGATATTATCTTTTCATAGGTCTTAAGATCATCATCCTCAATATATTGCACCTTCCTCCTTCCATCAAAGATATGTTCCACACATTTATCAAGTTAGATAGGCACACGTATAGACCTATGTGGTACCTGTGTATAATCCTTATCAAGTACCCCAACAGAAGTGTCCTCTAGTTGTGGATTTAAAACCTCTTTCAGTTCTACCATGCTCCCACTATCTTTCTTAAGGAGGAACTCTTCTTCTAGGAATACAACTCTTTTAGCAATATAATTCCTTTGTTCATCAGAGTGGTAGAAGTAATATCCATGGGTTTCCCTAAGATATCCCACAAACATACACTTCTCAGTCTTAGATTCCAAATTATTAGGGTTATGCCTTTTCACACATGGGTTGGACAACCCCATACCTTAACATGCTTAAGATCAGACTTTTTCCCTTTCTATATCTTATATGGAGTAGTTGGAACAAACTTAGAAGGTACCCTATTTAATATATATGTGACAGCATCAAGTGCATATCCCTAGAGAGACAAAGATAACTTAACAAAAGTTGTCATTGCCCGTACCATGTCTAACAATGTATGGTTTCTCTTTTTAGCTACTCCACTAAGCTGAGGAGTGTATGGAGGTGTCCTTTGGGATAATATACCATTGTCCTTCAAGAACTGTGTGAATTCAATACTTAAGTATTTCTCTCCTCGATCTAATCGAAGAGTCTTAATACTCTTTTTCAGTTGTTTCCCTACTTCATTTTTATATTCTTGAAATTTCTCAAAGGCTTCAGATTTGTACTTCATTAAGTACACATACCCATACCTAGAAAATTCATCAACTGAAGTAATAAAGTAGGGATATCCTCTTTTGACTTGAGTTGACATAGGCCCACATACATCTGAATGTATTTCAACAACTCAATAGCTCTCTCTCCATGTCCACTAAATATAGAGTTGGTCATTTTACCCATGAGGCAAGACTCACAAGTGGACAATGATTCAAAATCATTTACCCTTATGCTTCCATTCTTATGGAGCTATTTGAGTCTTTCCTCATTGATATGATAGCCTATAGTGCCATAATAAGGTTTGATCTACATCAACCCTTTTTCTCTTAGGAGGTGCATTCACACAAATTATTGGAGCATGCATATCTAATATGTACAAACCATTCATCAAACTTCCATTGGCAAACAATTTACCATTCATAGTTATGGAACAACTTCCATTTCCAAAGCTCACAACAAATCCACATTTATTTAAGCATGAAATAGAAACAATGTTCTTAACTATTGAAGGAACATAATAACAACTATCTAATAGTAAGTCATCTCCTGAAAGTAACTTGAGGTGAGCTTGTCCCATGGCCAATGCTGAAACTTTTGTACTATTTCCCATGCGCAAATCAACCTCCCCTCTTTGCAACCTTCTACTACTTGTCAACACCTGCAAGTCATTGCAGATATGAGATGCACATCTAGTAACTTATACCCATGATATAAATCTATAGGACAAATTGACATCAATGACAAAAATACCTAAAGCTTCTCCAAGCTTTTCTTTTGCCTTCTCTGCAAGGTACAACTTGTAGTTTCTCTTCCAGTGGTCATTCTTAAGGCAATGGAAACACTGTCCTTTGTCCTTCTTGGGCTCTGTCTTCTTGACAACCTTTTTTACTTTAGCTTTGTCTTTCTTATCCCATCTAATTAGCCTTCCTTTTCTTGTTGGTCTTACCAACAAGTAACACGGTAGGTTTCCCATTGTTCAATGTGCCTTTAGCAGCCTTCAACATATTTAGAAGCTCTGCTAGAGAGCATTCTAACTTATTCATGTTGAAGTTCATGATGAAATAGGAATAGGAGGATGGTAAGGATTGTAAGATAAAGTCAATTTTCAGCTCCTTGTTTATAGAGAACCCAAGCTCAGCTAACCTCTCCACCCACTCTATCATTTTAAGAATGTGCCTGCACAGACGTTCCCTTAGTCATCCTTGTCCTGAACAGATTCTTAGATATCTCATATTTCTCTATCCGACTATGTGCTCCAAATAGCTCCTCAAGATGAACCAAAATGGACATGGCATCCATATTTTCATGTTGCCTCTACAATTCATTGCTCATATAGGCTAACATGTAGCATGTAGCATGTAGCACTAGACAAGGGATAAATCCTCCTTGTGCTTTTGGAATGTGATGATATCATCATCACTAGCATCATTGGATGGTTCATCTGGCAGTGGCTTCTCAAGAATATAGGTTATTCACTCAACAGTGAGAACAATTCACATATTTCTGAGCCAGTCAAAGAAGTTAGGAATAGTGAGCTTGTTAGCATCGAGTATGCCGCGCAACAGGTGGTTCACCATTGAAATCTACAAGGAGATATACTTAAAATGATATAACATTGCAAATATTCATTAAAATTATGATAGGATTTTATATCTTAATTTTATGCTCCCACTAATTTCAACGAATTTACATAACCCTCAATATGCAAAGACGGGGCATCTCGATGATGTCCTTGTGGAGACTAAAATTCCATTAACCTTATGGTGATGACTTTGTGGAAAACACAAGTCATCCCATACTTAATAGATAGGCAACTTTTTCCAATTGCAACTCATGCAACTCTTAGTCATTTATCTTCTAGAGTTATGACTTCGTGAAAAACATAACAAGTCAAATACTCTACTTAGTCAAATCCGCTTGTTACGTTATACGAATGGATTCTTAACATAGCCCCTGTGGGAAACACAACAATGCCATGCCAATGGTCCACCCCAAAGTTCAACTTTCAACCTTGGTCATGATCACCAATCTCTTGTTGAGTGAGTCTTGTAGGAAACACAACAAACTCACCCAATCCAAGATGAGATCATCGTGACCATAACAACGGAAGGTTATGTGGGTCATTCTTAATGTCCCACGCTTAACGACCTAATTTGAAATAAAGAGAGATTTTATTTTATTTTTAGTCTCATTAGTAAATGTGCTACATATAAATGCAAGTATACCTTTCGGATATTATATATTTAAGGTATAAGTAATAGCACACATCCACATATCTAATATGTATAAAGAAAATAGGTGATCATGGACTTATCCCTAAGCATGCACCATAAACACCCTTAATGGTGCAAAATTTAAAAGCTTGCCTCAGATGCAAGAATTGGTATTTCTCCACTTTAGAAGCTTCTTCGCCAAGTGATCCTTTTCCTTGCTATATTCCATGAGCCATCTTGTTATTACAAGCAGTTTGGGGTATGCAAGCCCAATGAATATACATCTCATTAAAAGAAACCTTGGCTTTAATCAAAGTGAGTACAAACCTAGGGGGAAGATAGAATTTACAATCATATTGTAGAGAGAGAGAGGAGGCACACACAAGCTCCATTTAATTACATTATAAAAATAAATAACCAATGCAAGATAATTAAAACTAAGTCCATGATCACCATCCACACACACAAAAAATCATCACATGACCAAACTGCGCATACGTGGTAATTATATGATATAACATTTATATCATAAAATTATAATATATATCAATTTTAAAATTCACAATTTCATGCTTATCATATTTATGATGAAATAAATACCATGAAAAGAATGCATAAACAATTTACATGCATTAAGATAAGCCCAATCATGCAAATAACCACATATAGGCATTCCTAAACTTGTGCAAATCACAAAAATAATGATATAAATATAAAACTATCAAATCATATTTTCTAAAATTAATTTAATCATTATTTTCACTAATTTTGATCTTAAAACAATTTTAAGATTAAAAAAAGAGTATAATATAACAATAGAGCTAAAAAATCATTTAATAAGCTATTAAACACTTCAATGACTTATTAAAAAATATCTAAAATTTTCAAAATTTTCAAAAAAATTTTACGAATTTGTTATAGTTTATTTTATTTCTTAATAATTTAAAAATTAAAAACAAATAAAAACAAATTTTTGGATCAAGCTTGGTCAAACTGGCCCAGTCCAATGTCGATCTAGCCTGAATCTGGGTCAAACCCTGATTCGGTCGACCATCCCGTCGAGTCCAAATCGGACCCTGCGGATCCTTCTCTCCCGCTGATAAGGGCGGATAGAGGGGTGGAAACCCTAGTTGGGACCAAGTTTTTTGGGCCAAAAATGGAGGTCCAATCAGAGTTTAAAAAATTTTTAAAAAAAATACTCATTAGAATCTTTAGAGTATCACGAAACTATTGGGATAGGTTTCAGCCTCCGAAAATTTATGTGCAACGCAAATACCATATCCGCCGAAAAAAATTTAATTCCTCCTCTTTGAGGGATGATTAGAGCTTAAACTTGAAAGGAAACTCAAGTTATGTCTATTACCCATCTACTAAACACTTTTGAATGTTTCCCCCATCCCCATGGAAAGAGAAATCCAAACTTCCCCAAATCTAGGTGACTGCGCAACCGTGACAGAAACACCCAATCTCAAGCACTCTATCAGATTCTATAGAGGTCTAAAATTCAAGAATTCTACGAATTTCAAAAGCCCTATGTCACTAGATTATCATGGAGAAAACCAATCTTAATATCGTATTACATACGAAGCATATTTACTTCATGCAAAACAAGGTTTACACAATTTTAGAAAAACTTAAAAACACATGAAATAACTCAAAATTTATTTTGGTTGCAACCAAGACTTCAATCTGGCTCTGATACCAATGTAAAGAATCAATCTAAGCATTTAAAATATTCTTGATTTCTTAAATTCAAGGTCTTAGCCTTAATTGAAATCGAAAATGATAAAATCGGGAACTAAATAAGAAGGAGATCGAATATACCTTCTTGGGATTTGAAAAATCTCTCACCAAAGTGAAGAGAGGATGTTTATTCCAGCTCCAAATCGTTCAAGTGGACAGCCTCTAGCGGTATCCACACGAACTTCCTCCAATGACTAGTCCTCCTTCACTCTAAACTCGAAAATCCTTCCAAAAGGGAGTTGGACCATGCGGGGACTTCTTCTAGAGAAGAGATTAGAGAGGGAGGCTGCCAAGGACATTCTCCAACCCTTTGGCTTGATAGGTTTGGCTTCTTAAGCCTTTAATTTATAGAAGATACAATTTTTTACAAAAACTCAAATCTTCTATATATTTACATCCTTGCCCCTATCTTTAGGATTAGTTCTAATGTGTGTGACTCACTAAGCCCAATATTCAATTCAGTTGAAGCCAAATTTAAGAAGAATAAATTTTTTAAATTAAATTAAATCTAATACTCGATAACAGATTTGATGACTTTTCCATCATAAACGGTACAAGCAACATCCTATGATCACAAATAACTTTGGAAAGTTAAATAACATACATTGAGCATTTCCATCATCAGTTATAACATGGATTTAAATCCTTTTCCATGCAAGGTCTCGGTCGGTCAGGGGTTTGGCACCGACTGTCAACCCCTTTAATATTCCAACTCTATGGAATCATGTACTCAGGAATGGATCAATTGGAAAACTCCTTTTTAAATTATCTTATCTACCTTGGACAAGTATTTAGAGTACGGTTCCATGGGACATTCTCTCTCTCTTATCGAGAGTGAACGATCCCTTGTTGTCTACTCAATGTTCTCCACCGAGTTTCTCTTGTACCCAATACATTAACTATACTAGACCATCAAGATGGTAATCCATAAGTTAATAATCAAAGTACAAAGTACATCTAGCAAGACATCTTTGGCGACTCAGGTCAAAGATCCAACCATGCCACAATGATGATAGAATACCCTGATAGACAATTCAGTAAGATACCGAACAGGGTTTTTAAAATGGTCGATTCAGTGAACTCATTCTACTAATGAGCACCTGTATATGTATCTTAGTGCTTTTACACTAATAACCAATGAGATCGGTCATTCTCATCAAATAAGAAGATATCACATATACAAGTCTATCCAGATCCTTAATGTCATATCTTAAGAACATATGACTTAGAACATTTAGATCACTAGCGTCTATATGATTGATCTCATTATCATTAGCTCACCATGATTCAATCATCATTGTATGTGATCAAGGACTTCATTACAATATGTGTATCCAAAGATAGATGGTAATGAATAAATGACTTTTATTTTGAAGAAGATGATACAAGAAATGTCTAATCATATCACATATGATTGGCTGGTAAGGCATACATTTATATCACTAGCCTCCATCTATCAACATATTGTATAAAATCTTTATTTGTTTTCATCCTTTCAGCTATTAGATTGATAATTTAATAGGCTAGTCCAATGTGGTCCCAATATCATTAGAAAAATTTTACCCTAACTATATCAAAGTCCCTTACCTCTACCAGGTCAAGTAAATCAAACATTCTAGGGGTTGCACCATCTAATGATCACCTAAAAAGAAAAGTAAGGGCCATCTAATCATTTTGACACAAAATTGATTCGTACATGAAATCTTTGATGTGAATGAAAGGATTACCAGTGCCATCATAGCAGCGATAGACTAGCCTTTCTGAAGGGGATATAAAAGATAGGGAGAAAAGGGACAGAAACTTCAAGGGTCACCCACAAATCTAGCATGAGCTTGAGTTCTTAACATTCTTTTTTTAGCTAGTTGAACTCATCAGTCATGGTCTAATCGATTGAAAGTTCCAAAGTGACAAGAGGAGGAGGTTGCATAGGGAGAGATCGGTGCAGAAAAGTAGCATGATCTAACTACGAACAAAGTGGGGGCCGAGTGATAAGAATAGGACTAGAAATATGGGCCAAAGGCTAAGAGGGATTGGTGCCTAGGTGAGCTTGTCCTTAAATAAGAATGGAGAGAAAAAGAGACAGCATGTACATAAGCCAAAGGCTAAAAAGGACTAATAAAGGCGAGTTTTGGCTTATTGGGCTTATCCACAAATGAGAAGGAGAAAGAGAGATAGTATGCTTGGTGTAGGAATGATTGACTCGGGGCACATCGGGTTGGTAAGCCACCAATTGGAGAGTAGAGATGGGTTGACAATGCTTGGTGGGAGCAAGACTAGCGGGTGGCTTGGTACTCATGATGGTCTAGATGGCTTGAACTAGGGTTTAAAGAAAAAACAATGAACTAGTAACCTAAGCGAAACCAAACTGATAAGACACGTTCAGATCAATTTGGGAGTTTGTTTGTTTGATTTATTAAATTGAACTGAATCGATAACTTTCATCGATTTGACTCAATTCGCCACCTCCCCAAATTGAACCGGACCAAGAAACTTGTTGACCTGCTTTGTCCCAATTTATTTTATATATTATAATAATTTTAAATATATATTATTATAAATTTAAGATGAGTAATATAACAATATAATTATCTATTATAAACAAAGTATTTATCTTTATGTTGACCTTAATTAATTATTATAACTTAAATTTTTATTTTTAATTTATTTTATTTAAATATATATTAAATTAACAAATTGAACCGATCTAGTTCAATTCAAGGTACAATTGAAATGATTCAGTTCAGTTCAATTTTTAGTTTGGTTCACAATCAGTTTAGGGTTCAACTAACTTGGTTTGGTTTGGTTCAATTTCCATTTACACACCTAGCCCAAAGTTGGTCAAGAGTGACATGGGTGGCAACGGGTCTAAGGATAGGACAAAAATCAAATGTTAGATATTGTGTGATTTCTTGTTGCATCTCGAACCCACCGATGGTGTAGTAGCTTGTTGTGTTGATCACCTTGATGGACCTTATGACATGGCCACGATGTTATATGCCATAAAATAAAATCCTTTTTTTTCATTTTTTGTTTTAAGTATTTTTTTTGTTTGAATTTTTGTTGGCTAAGAGGTTTTCACCTCAAATAATTTCTTCAGTTATGTTTGTTTTGATTTTTTTGTGAGCAGCATTACCTCAAACAACATTTTCTTTATAGTTTATTTTCATTTTGAAAGATATTTTTTGTTTTGATTTTTTGTTAGCAAACAAGTAAGAGTAAAAACTTGAAATGATTAATACAATTTATTTTGTTTCAACTTTAGATTAATATATTTTAAAATAATGTTGTCTACTCACCAATGGATTGGACCCTATACTCTCACAATGTTGAGCAATCTATAGTTAACACTTTTCATGATGCTTAGCTAATATGTGACTTTGAGTTATGCGATAATTTATACAGCCAACCCGATCAATTAAGAGATAATTCTCTTTAAAATTGGAAAATAATGGAGTCTTTGTGAGAATAAAAGTGATATGCAATGTAAAAGGACTTAGGTAGGCTTGCTATAACAATAAAGAAGATTGAGAAGTGCAAAGGGGCTCATGCAGGAGACAATTAGAAAGCTAGTTTGATGGGCTTAAGACTAAAGTGTACCGATATCAGGGTGCTAGGCACCTTGGTGTCAAGGTGTCTGGGTATCTTGGAGTCTAGAAGCTAACTAAACAAACAATCTGTGTAGGGACCGGAATCTCATCGTAAATCAATGAAAAGCAAGCTTAGAAATGAGTTGTGGTTCACTTTGGAACTGAGAGTATTGTACACATGGGGACATGATGAAAAAAGAGAATGGTTCATGCAAGAATAGGGGTTAAAGAGGAATATTTCAATCGGACAAAAAGAGAACAAAAGATGTTCTCAAGCACTAATGATCCCATCGTGGTTGCCACAAATGTAAACACGAATTTTATGAGACGCTGATGTGTGCTCCCTCCCCTCCCTCGAACGTTCAAACCTTGGCGTCACTCAAGTGCCGAAGAGCCAATTTGGGTTGTGTGGGGGGAGAGAAAGAGAGAGAGAAAGAAAGTGGTGGTGGTGGTGGTGGTGTGTGTGTGTGTGAATGTGGACACCAGAAATTGTGGGTTTTGAATGCAAATAGAAATATAAGGACTAACATGTGTGTGCCTTAATGGGAAGACATACAATGTGGGTGCTAAGTTCTTTCTCTTTGGCTGGCTTAAAAGAAGGAATGTAGGAAGTTCTTCTTTTGTTTGAACTGAGAAGTGGGGAGCAATGGGGGCTTCTTGGGAGTTCTTCGAGGAGATATCAAATAAAATAGACATGGAGAAAGAGATATGGAATCATTATGAAATGATTCAAAACTTTTAAGACATTGGGGGTTGACCCCTATTTATAGTCAAGCAAAGGGCATATTTGGAAATATAAAAAAATTAATTGTAGATCTAAAGTGCCTTAATGCTAGGGTGATAAGCACCCTCCTATCGAGGTACATTAATTGCATCAAAAGAGATGTGTAGAAAGCTATGCAAAACTGAGGCTTGCAGAAAGAAAGATTGACATTCTATCAAACCACCACAATGTTGGGGCACTTTGGTACACTTTAACATTTAATGCTTGGTCAACTCCTCAACTCTAGATAGTTCTTTTCACCATCCAAGTCAAGCGATTGCAAAGAGCCCCGATATCGGGGCACTTACAAGTATGATTATCTAAAAACATGTCAGATATCATCGGAACGGGTAGAAAAAACCCCCACCAAAAGTTAGTGACCTGATATCAAGGCGCTATGTGCCTGACATCGGTACACTTAGACATGTAGTCTGAAAAAGTGCGGAACAATATGGCTCGTTCGATGAAATCAATTTCTTTGGGTAAAATTCTTGAATAATGTCCATAGAAATAAGAAATTTGAACTCTTCAATAAGACTAATTTGGTGTGTCTACATATGTGTCTTTACAGATATTATTCATATGTAACTGATTGTTAGATGGATCACAGTACAATAGTGGGATATAAGGATTTAGTTTCGCTTGTAGTTAGAGTATTAAACTAAACCACTTCATGATTTAAATGAAATTAGTCAATCTTTACATTGATCCACTCAAAATAATTCAAACAAATTGACTTCTATGAGGTTGAGCAACTTGTGTACTACCGTTACAATACGTGGTTGAAGATAAATAATATATAGACATTAAAAGACTCACAAAAGGAGAAGTAAAAATAGAAAGATGAACCTAATAGCCAGTCTTGCTAAACAATAAATATAGCTGAAAAATATATAAACTTAGATGAAATTTTTGATGTGAAAAATACTTTGAAAATAAGGGGGTTAATGATAAAGGAGTTGGAGAACTTAAGTTCAATGTAGATGGTCAAACTTAGAAGAAAAGAGAATTAAATAATACACCATTAGCCAAAGAATTCCAAATTCCTCATTGATTGTTAAGAAGCAAAAGACTGGGTCGCCATCAAAGGTAAAAGTCAAATTGATAAGAGTAAATAAGTTCTAACTAACTATTTTTGTGCATCGCATGTCAAGATATGATTGAAGACTCAAGTGAAGATATATTGAAGCCATATCAACATCTAGTACTAGAAGTTAATTCATTAAACATCAAAGAGTAGCATCAATTATTTGACCGGTGATGGTGATTTTTTATCAAGACAAAGGGGAGAATCAAATTTCCTCACCCATGGGCTTCACCTATGCTTTTTACGGACGAAGAAATTTTATGCATGCAACATAAGATCATGATCATAGTGTCCAGATGCAAAATATATAAGACTTAAAAACTAGACAGCTATCAACAATATCAAACTTGGAGAATTGAATAATCTCAAAACCCTTGGTGTCGTATACATCAACAAGAGTCTTATCTTAATTCTCAAGATGGTTCGTTGTAAGTTTCATGTACTTAAACTATAGATGTGAAGTTTGGAGAGGAGATCAATATTTCTTCAGCTTAAATCCTAGAATAATTAAACAAGTGAATCAAGAGTCTAATAAACATGTGTACTCTTATAATGTCGTATGCTCAAACTAAATATCTTGAAATGGATATATTAATATTGTCAAACAAGCTCACTATGTAAGATTCGAATATAAATAATGTTATAAATATTTTTGCCAATTTCTTATATGATTTCTATATATCTTATTTTTTTCTAATTTTGAATTTGACCCAAGCCTAATCATATTCAAATCAGTTGGATCAACTGATAAAGAGTGACTTGGATCAGCCAAGAATAGGCCAATCCGATTTAAAATCCCTATATCATAATCTACATGTATGTGTGACCATTAATAACTCCATAACTTAACTTCATTTTTTTCTTGTAGTGTGGCAAAAAGGTCAAATGAATCATCATCTTTATCATTTAGGGTTCATAACATGGATACTCGTGTGACCCATGATCTATGAGCTGTGTTCACCTACAAAAGGAATAAGTTTTGATAGATAACACGTGGTTAACTCTGGTACATCACACATATCAGATGATAGAAAACATAATACAAATGCTCATTAAAATCTTAACTTAAATAGGAAAACAGTTAATCGGCTTTGGTACATTAGTGGATAGCATATGTATGTTAGTGGACGAATTCCATTAGTTATTATGCTCATGCAATGGGGGCATTAAGGGATTTACGGCATTATCACAATAGACAAATTAACTGTCTTCGTCACAATAGGCCAAGAAGCCTTCTAGTAATTCTAATCTATTATCTATTAGAAGTGGGAGTCCTTGTTTCATCAACAAGCATATAGCCTCCCTGTTGTCTAGATACATCCTCTCTCCTCATAGTTTTGATTTATCGATAGTCAATTGATTGGTGGTGTATACTATTTTATTATACCTTAGAAAAATAGTCTTTTATTGTCCATATTTACCATGGACTCGTCGTGATCTTTTTCTTTGAACTTAAATAGCATCTTAGGTTTGTGATAAATAATTATATAAATAGTTACAATTTTGTCATACAAAAGATACAAAATAAAAGTAAATATCAATGATAGTAAATTAGATGTAATAGTAATACATTCACGGTGAATTCATGGTCGGGTTAATAGTATCTTAGGTTTGTGATAAATAAATATATAAATAGTTACACTTTTGTTATATAAAGAATACAAAATAAAAATAAATACTAAAGATGCTAGATTAGATACAATAGTAATATGACATTTATTAATTTATTTTTGTATAGATTAATGTAAATTATATTTTCATAAATAAAATTATTTTTATTTTTATAAAAAACCAAAATTATAATAAAGTTTCAATTTATTCAAAATAACTTAACCCTTTTCATGATAATAGAAATATCTATTACCAAAATCCACTACCCTTGTCACATTTTAAAATGATATTTTATTATATTGATAACTAATAGAATGTACCTAAACTCTAAACTTAACATCTGACATCATTATTTTTCTTTATACGGTCTCATTTTGTGTGTGTGTAAAAAATGTAATTTTAATAACCATTTTTACAAACTTTGTTTTATAATAATTGTCAACATCACATCTTTAATAGTTGATATTATCTATTTTTTAAAATAAAACTAACATTGCATTCTATTATTTTATCGGTTGGTATTATAAATGTATTTTGTGTAAATATAAATGCTATATCATTATTAAAGTATGACATAAATTTAAAATATCTAAATATGTATTTACTAGAAAATTAAATAAAGGTAAAAAATGAAAGCATCTAAAAATGATAAGCTTATTGATAAATCTATTTATTGCTTGGTACTTATTGTTGTCAAATAAGATTCAACAATATAATATGACATGAGGATATTTTTTATAAATGTGAAATCAACAATGGTTGAATAGTTCTAGGACATAGTGATGATAAATTACAAAATATTTTACTAATAGATTCTCGGGTAACATGAAATGAAATTTTGACAGCATCTTAATTATATGCATTCATAAAGTGTTTGGACTTGATTTTTTATTTGTGTAGTTTTATTTTAAAAATATATAATCTACATTACGTTATTATAAAATTTAAAAAAAAATTTGGCATGTATTCATTCACGTCCTAGCTTTGCTCTTACATCACGTTGGGTGTTTGGTTGAACAATAATTTTGTGTACATTTTCATGATAAAAGATTGTATCAAAATAAAGTCTAAGCTAATCAATAAAATATATTTATCAGTTCTCGAAGATATGATGATAAAAAAATAGTGGATACCATATATGTTGAACAAGGTGGGAGATGACAAGATAAAAAAGTATCACTTGCTTTTTTGTTCATAAAGTAAAACTCTTTAAAACCATAAAATTATAATGATTGTCAAACACCTCTTGTAAGAAGTTTTGTTATAAAAATATAAAATTGTAATAAAATCCCAATTTGTCATGCATACAAACATCCCATTATGATTAATGAATTCAATAATAAAAATCTGTTGGTTGGGTTAGATTAAAATTCTTTCTTTCACAATTTTTAGAATCTTACTTTTTACGGTTTAAGAATTTCAAACCTCTGGGAGTTTTGAACTTTTCAAGTGTTTAATTAGTTGTCATATTTCTAATCTTTTCAAATTTCATTTTTCCAATCTTTTCAGATTTCCAAGTTTTTGGAGTTTCCATATTTTGAATCCCTACCCTTTCTAATTTTTTAGATTTCATAACTTTTGATGTTTCTATAATATATATTTTTTTTTATATTTTTTACATTAATTAAAATTTTTTACTTTGCAAATTTCTCTATTTTCTATCTATTAATTAATCATTTTTTATTCACTAAAGTAGGAGTTAGCTACTTTCTATTGGGCTACACAACATTATCTTTGATATCCATTATAATGACCAAAGCATAATTGACTTAATCCATTTCACTTCATGTAAATATACATGTTTGGTTTGCAGAATACAAAATGTTATCATTTCGAGCAATTCTCTCTCTCTCTCTCTCTCATATTTTGTTGAAGTTGTTGGCCGTTGAAAGAGTCAAATAAATAAGAAAACTTTATATTGCAAACCAAGTCATCAAAGTAGTTACTTTAAATCTCATAATATTTTAATGATACATATTGTGAACTAAGTCATTAAAGTAGTTACTTTTGGACCTTTCACTAAATTTTCAAAGTCTCTCATATTCAATTAAAAACTTTTAAGTGCTTTCTAATTCAAACCTAGCTAATACATTTAAATAAATAGTCATGAAATCCACAAACTATCTAAAATATTGCCTTCAAAATAAAATACATCATGTTATTTAAACTACGTGAACAGAGGTGTTGTCCCCTCGTCCAATCGTCCGATTTTCATCTGTGTTACAAGTGCCTACTGGCATCTCTAGCCGTTTTCATCTCCACCTCTCAGTGCCATCTCCGCCCCCATCTCCTCGCCGTTACTACCTCTCCCTCCTTGCACTGGCATCTCTAGCCGTTTTCATCTCCACCTCTCAGTGCCATCTCTGCCCCCATCTCCTCGCCGTTACTACCTCTCTCTCTCTCTCTCTCTCTCTCTCTCTCTCTCTCTCTCTCTCTCTCTCTCTCTCTCTCTCTCTCCGTTCTTGGTTGGTTTGCTCGGGCGAATGCTGTTTGTTCATCCCCGTCTCCCGATCGTCCGATCAACTTGAGCCGCTCGATTCGTCCTCCAATTCTTCCGCCAACTTTCTTCCGTCGTCATCCGTTCTGCGAACACGTCGCATCCCACATAACCCCATAGGCCCTGCATTATGGGCTTGGTGTATGCATCGGAGAATGACACCTCGTCCATGTAGAAAACACCGCTCTCCTCTCTATGCAAGGCTACATTGTTGCCGTTCTAGAGGAGATTTGCTAGAGTGAAGTAAAGAGGATATTTGCAGCCCTTACGAGACCCCTCCCCTACCTCTCGCCGGTTCATGCCGGCTTTTTCACCTTCTCTCGGACTCGATTGGCTCATGATTCTCCTCTTTCCTGCCAAAGCAACATCTTAACTTGACACGATAAGAGGAGTTGTCGCTAGACCCCTCAATGGTGACAATGGTCGGCTCGGGAGTGCCATGGAGTAGCTTTACCCCTTCCCCTAGGCTCCTATGCTTTTTCTTTTATATATGTGATTATATTTTTTTATATACACTTCATCGTCCATTTTTTCATGGAGCAACTTTACTCTCTTTTCTTATTATTCTTAATAGGTTGGTCGTCAACTTTTGTACTCTACATGAAAAAGAGTCTTGACACACACAAATGCTACTTTTTAAGTATATAAGGAGACTTCATTTCGTAATGTTAAAAATGTTTTCTCATTCTGTATATTTTCTTTTTTTCTATATGCAGTTATCTTTTTTATGTTCTATTTATTTTTCAATACCTTTTCTCTTTATGTGTACATTTGGCAATTGAGATGTCTTTAGTCACATATTACATTTCTCGTGTTTTTCTCTTTACATATCTTGTTACATTTTTTTATCTTTACTTCTTCATTCCTTTTCCACCATAGGTTACTCTCTTTTCATATTCCTATCCCGCATTTCTCATTATATATGAGAAAGAAGTCAAAG
Source organism: Cryptocoryne crispatula var. balansae (assembly GCA_036172225.1). Lineage (NCBI taxonomy): Eukaryota > Viridiplantae > Streptophyta > Magnoliopsida > Alismatales > Araceae > Cryptocoryne > Cryptocoryne crispatula. Next base: position 29,345,250 of record CM069935.1, read on the forward strand.
AGTGATGGGTGGGGAATCCCAATTTATTATTCTCTTACCTAGCAAGAAGTGTAATAGAATTAGAGGTTCTAAAATTGGAAATAAATGTCTAACAAATGTGACTTTATTTTTTATAAATGCCAATCCAAATGCCCTGATTATATACTATGATTTAAACTTAGTTTTGTACCATAAAATGACCTAGATATTTTATTGAAAGTTTCACTCAAAAGAAGGTAGCCATTTCTTATAATTAGTATTTTTTAAATAAATGAATATTTTTAGTTTTTTTGGTGAATGTAAGATAAAGCAACTGTATTAATATAATTTATAAAATTTAAGGAAGGACTTGAGTTGATTTGAAATTGGTTCAAAATATGATTAAATCAAATTCATCTAATCTAACTTGCCACTTCTTGATTATGACCAAGGTAATCATATCTGAAAATTGAAAAATGTCACCACATTATAAACCTAAAATGTCAAAAGTAAAAATGAAATAAAGTAAGATGTAAACTCTTAACTAAAAAGAAATTCTCAAATTTAAAATTTCTATCTCCGAAGTTTAACTGAAAATTTGAATTAGGCTTTGTAGACTCAATTAGGATTTGGAGCAATTTCTGTAGGTCTCAGTAGCGGACCAATTCGGAGAATTAGACTTTGTAAACCCAATTAAGATTTGGATTAATTGTTATACCTAATCCAATTGGGATCGGGTGATGTTGTCGTAGATGAGTTTAGTTTAAGTGAAAATTAGACTAGATCTGAATGTTCGTTCCCATTTTCTTTCTTTTAGGATTTTTTTTTTGTGAAGTGGAAAGTTTGTTGGTCAGGTGGGACACATTAATGTTGTCAATTCGGAATTTGACTTGCTATGAACAAAGTAAAATTTGAAAACATATTCCTCACTCACCTCTTTATATAACTTATTTGAGATGTATTCATGCATGGATGATAGCTTATCGTGACTTAGATTTTTGATGACTAAGTAAAAATTTTGTATCAAAAGCATGAGTGGCCTTTTTGTTACTCCGTGTCTAATTGACATAATATTTTTGTCCTACCTATTTTAGATTGATTTATGATTATTTATGTTGTAATATTTACTTCTTGCTAGGTTGTGGTGGATGTCTTCATTCTCCGCATCTTATTTTGCTTTCAAAATTATGTTCATTTTCATTTGGAATGTATAAGTCTAGAAATATAAAAATATATTATAACTAACTAGAATCAATCAATGTTTACATTGGTTGCAAATAAATAAATATGATAATAATAATAAATATAATAATATAAAAAGAGTGTTGTTTATAATATTATAATCAATCTTTATAAATGAAAGTTGTTAAATTCATATAAATGTCACTCAAATCAATATCAGTTTGATTACCGGTTTATGTGTATATTTGAAGAGTAAATTATAACATTTATAATTTAACTAATTTTTTATAATGTACTTATCTATCATAAGAATTTATCTCAATTATCCTATAAATTTATATATAATTGGTATATAATATATCATTCGAACACGTGCGAAGCACGTGATTTGACTAGTTTCATAGAGTTCTGGGTTTGTCTTAGTTTATTTCTTATAGGCTGTTTTCAAATGTCAGATAAATGAGTGATATAAGGGAGGAAGGTGTCACTGAGACAAATTTGCCATTGAGACATCTAGAAGTAGAGGTAGACTGGAGAGAGAGAATGAGAGAGAAATAATGAAAAGACTAAAGTTCATCAGAACAAAGGGAGATGGAGGACAACTTTACATATGATGTATACGGAGACAAACATGAGATGTGTACATATTAAAGAATGAAGTGAAAGACACAATAAAAATAGATTGAATAAGTTGATTTTAACTCCCATTTATCTGTTACCATGCCAAGCCTTGTCACCTTCAAAATTTTAAGTTATCTAAAGATGCACTGTGAACCAGCATACAAACAATTTTTTTATTTTAATTCCTCTGAGATGCTGCATGAACCATCTGCTGTGCCGCAGTGGACATGTTGCTTCGACGGTTTTTCTCTCGTTGTAACATCCCTTCCAAAAAAAAAAACATAGAAACGTGTGAAACTCTCATCAAGAAAATGGTTGAGCAGAAATCTGACAAATAATATAATTTTATTATAAATAGTTGTTAAATCAATATTTCTTTGAAGAATATAATAATTTTACCGTTATAATTTTTTGCAAAATATTTCTATAACTTTATAAAATTTTTGATATTTGATTACGTCTAAGTACCAAACAGACCACATATCATTTTTTGGGACAATTCGTATCTGTCAGGAGTTAGGACTCTACATCGTCCATCACACCCCTATTCTGATGTTTTTTTTTTGGTCACGCAGTGGCCCAGTGGCCGCGAGGCCCGCTGCACCGCGGGCAGCGAAGGTTCGAGCCCCGCCCGAACCTCACAATACACCCCCCCGGGGTGCCCGACTTTGACGCCGCCAGGAAGCGAATCTCCCACCCTGTGCCCTCGGGCGCAGGGCTGGTTCTCCGACGTCACTTTTATCAAGAAGATGCTTGAGTCTCTCCTAGAACAATTTAGATTACCTCAATTTCGTGATCAAATGAACACTTTAAGTCTCCAATTAAAACATATCACAACCTCATATAATTAACAATCAATTCATCATTAGTAGATCGTTATTGAACCAGTTCTTCGTTATTGAATCTTTATTGAGTCATTACAAAATCGGTTCAATAACAAGTTATAATGACTTCAATAACAATTCAGTAAAATTTTAGTAACAAATCAATAATGAGTTATATTAGTGTTAATAACTATTTAGTAATACTTCAGTAACAAGTTATGCTGATTTCAATAACAGTTCCGTAAAAGTTTAGTAATGTTCAGTGATGAGTTAAATAAATTAGTTTAAGTAACATTAAGTAATGATTTACGCTGACTTCATTAATAGTTGGGAAAATTAATTAGAGACCCAATTATTAAAATAAGTTTAATAAAAAACCCATTGACCAAAATATCTTTGTAAAAAACCCAGTCGACCAAATAAACATAGTAAAAAACCCACTCCGTCAACTGCTCCATTACCTCACCGTTTTTAAATTTTTTTCCCCATTCTGCCCCTCGCCCCCTCCCGGATAGTCGCACAGACCTAATCGCCCCCTCCCGGATAGTCGCCCAAATCGCGAACGCTCTGCGTTCTCTCGCGAAACCCTACCTCACGCGGGACGGAGAGGCTTGAGGCGGACAGAGTGGCTTGCGGCGGACGGAGCGGCTCTTCTTCCCAACGACCGACTTGCGGCGGCGACTGCGGCCAGCAACTTCTCAAACCGGGCGGTGGCGGCTTCTTCCCAACGAAGGTAAACCTTTTTCCTTGCGGCGAATCGGAAGCCATCATCTTCATAAACCAAGCAGCGGCGGTGGTTCCCGCAGAATGGTTCGATAGGACAATCTGTCACGATTTTTATTATTAGAAGCAGCACCGAGTGAATATTTTCACTGTTAGAAACAGCACCGATTCATACTTCCAGTCAGGGGTAAAAGAGTCTTTTTACTATGCCATCTAACGGTTACCATCCATTTTGGGGCGGAAACTATAATAATTCCTCAAATTGGGTTTTCTATTAAAACAATTCGTACACCGGGTCTCCTGTTAAAGTCATATTTGTAAAATGGGCCTTCCGTTGATTTCTCCTTAATAGTTTAGTAATATTTCAATAATATTCAATAAAGTTTTAATAATAATTCAGTAAAGTTTTAATAATGATTCAAACGAGAAAGATTTTATTAATATTCAATAATGACGAATCGATTTGGTAATAATTAAATAACAATGAATCGATTGTTATTAAATCGTCACTTTAAGTGACGTAAAGTTACGAAGTGTTCTGTTCACCGTGAGACTGAGATGATGTGCGCTTCTCCTGTAACACGTCTGGGTAAGCAATGGTAAGTTCCGACCTTACCGATCGAGTGTGGCTCGATCACGCAACCTCTGCTCTTCGGGGAGCAGGGGCGGGGTTCGACTCTCGGCAGAGTCGGATCCTGTGGGGATCGAGCCTCGCCAGCGCGCTGTGCCGTGCGTCCTCTCCTGTTGCGTTATGTGACCAAAAAAAAAAAAGTTCCGACCTTGATGCGAAGGCGACGGGTTCCAGGCATTCTTCTGGACCAAATCATAGCGGGTCCTACTAGCTGCAATTCCTTGCCGGCGAAGAGGTGAGAAGATGACCGGCCGAGCCATCACGATGATGCGGGCTCTGAGAAATGAGGTTTCGCACTGGTGTTCTTCCCCGTCTCTTCTCCCCGCATCACGGCGTGGGTCCTCGTCCCGATTTGTGAGCACTTTTCTTTGCTTCGTCTCCTATTACCTTGTTTGCACGCCCCTGCGGTGATCACTTGTCGACTTTATTCCGCGGGAACTCGTCGTCGTGGATAAAACCCTCTAACTAGAACTTGGAATCTGCACAAATAGCCGTGAGGTTGGCGGTTGGCCTACGGTCTTTACATGATGGAGACCGGTTTTATTTCCGACAGTCCCAAACTTTCTCGCGGGGAACGGACATTCTTGAAAGGGTTTATGCTGTTGATTGCCTTACTGATGAAAACCAAAACAATGGGGGAACTCTTGCGGGTGGGAAATTGACGTCCAAGGCCGTCAACCGTCATGGATGGTAGGCCTTGATAGGTACAGTGCGAATCCATAGCAAGGAGCGCAAGCCTATACTAGATTCATATATTCCCACTCGCGTTATCTGTCTACAAGTTGTTCATGCATTTCCCGAGCTGAATGCTAAAAGTTTGTAATTGCCGCTCGTATGTTAGTGTTCGTGAAGGGTTGTGTAGTATTATGTACGTGTATTGGAAATTACAGCGTAAGGTAAAGCCACTTATTTCTATGCAGTAGTTTCCTGCGGCTGCACCTCAAGTGACCTGTCATTCATATACATATTACATCGTTGATTATAATTGCAGATTTAAAAATGTCAAACTGTTATACACCTTGATGTGGTGTGACTAGGTAGTTATTTTCAACCTTTCACATGGTTATTGAACTCGCATGGCTGGCACTTTGGGAAGGCAAAAATTGCAAGCTACAGCCTGCCAATAGATGATGTTGGACAAAGTGATTTCAATTACGTCCAAAGATGAGGTGAAAGTTGGTACAAGCAAGGAAGGCAAGGTCGGGATTAGATCTGGGATTGGCCAGGTGACAACGTAGAAGACACATAAGCGGACGACATCTATCAACATTTCCAATTTTATGGATTTGAGACATCTCAAGACTATAATCCACATATCACCATGAGATTATTATGATGTCTTAAGATAGTTACTCCTATGCAAGTTCCATACACAACTTATGAGTGTCAAGTTTGGAGGGGAGATGATAGAATAATTCGAAGAGAGTGTACACTGCAATCAACCTATATATGCTTTTAATGTAATATACTCAAACTAAATGTTTTAGAATGAATATACTATTGATGTAGAACATTATTGATGTAGAACATGCTCAAAATGTAAGATTTGAATATATATACAATGATAATTTTTTGTCATTTTTTGTACATTTCATAATTTTGTAGGATTTCCGATCTTGGTCTACTTGGGTCACTGAGGGCTGGGCTGATCCGGGTCACTAAGGGCCAGACCGACTTGCTTTTGACCCCGGACCTGGCTTACCTTGATCTAGGGATGGGCTGCCATTGGTGCCATATAGGATTATCAGGATGAGAGGGGCTTAGTGTTTGATTGGTTTGGGAGTCTTGACAGGCAAGGTGGGGAACATAATGGCGGTGATTAATAAGACCATCTACTGCATGTTGAAACCTTAATTTTCCATCTTTTATGTTAAAGATGTTCTCACATGGCTCTTCATATTTCATATCCATGCCATAACGGCCCTTCCGGCCTGCATGACTCTTTATATCCATGCTGTAATTATCTTTTCAGTCCACATGTCTTTTCATATTTATAGTGTCATGACCCTTTGCAGCCTTATCGGTTTTTCATGCCTACACCATGATGACTCTTTCGGCCTCATTGGTTTTGTGCTCATGCCATCATGGTCTTCTTGGCCTAAATGGTTTATTCTTATGCTATTATGGCCTTCAGCCTTAATAGTTTTCAAGTTTACATCATCATGGTTCTTTCAGCCTGCCTAGTCTTTCAAATACTCATACCGTAATTACCCTTCTAGTCTAAATGGTTCATAAACCAGCATATCACCATGACCTATTAGGTCTAGACGATTCTCCCAAAATATTCATGCCAAATATGACCCTTCAGGTCTAAATGGCTTTTGGACTTCTATACTAGCATGACCATTCGGGTTTACTGACTTTCGCATCTTTATGCCATTATGGCCAACATAGGTCTATGTGGCTCTCGAGATCCGAATATCCGTTATATTCATGTTCTTGGAATACCATGCCCTCATAATCTTCAAGCCTATATTGCCCCCAAGCTAGCACGCCAATGGGCCTTGAGCGTGAAATCATACGTATTCCTTATATCTCAATCCTCCTTGACAAAATATGGATTTGCCAATAGGTTTGAGCACGGGATCTTTACATCTCTCATGTTTCATGTACCATCAGTGAAATGTGAACACCCTAACTCGAAGATATACCTTAAGCTTTCAGACCTGCTTTATGACCTTATGGACTAACGCCTTGTAGGGCATAGCTGGTTAAGGCCTTTTCCATTTTCTATGTGAGGATCAATAAAAATGCAATTCCCCACATACCATAAACCTCGTAATGTCCCAACGCCATATGGCCATCATATCTATGGCTTAGGAGAAGCCTTAATTCGCCACCACCCATAAGCATCTGTGGCCCAAAGGAAGTCTTAATTCTCCACCACCCATAAGCACCTATGGCCTATGGAAAGTCCTAATTTCTCACCGCCTATAAAGCCTATGACCCAGGCAGAAATCCCTTTAGGAGGAGGCGCCCCTATAATGTTGAGCCTCTCATGAGGTTGAATCAAGTGACTTGCAGAAAGTTATCCCGCAGCACATAACCCATGGAGACTCAAAAAGTGCCAAATGACGTTATGAGGCAAATGTTATGCTTGGATAAAATGACACCCCCCATGAGTTGGTGCCCTTCCAACATTTTATAAGGGACCCAAGATGTGCCGAATGACCGTATGAGGCAAATGTTATGCTTGGGTAAAATGACACCCCCTATGACTTAGTGTCCTCCAGCATCTGTATGAGGAACCTAAAAAGTGCCAAATGTTGTTATGAGGCAAATGTTATGCTTGGATAAAATGGCACCCCTCATAAGTTAGTGCCCTCTAGCATCTGTATAAGGGATCCCAAGAGGTGCCAAATGATGTTACAATGCATATGTTATGCTTGAATAAAATGAACCCCCCCCCCCCCCCCCCCGAGTCAATGCCATTCTACCATTTATATGAGGGACCCAAGAGGTGCCAAATGATATTATGAAGGAAATACTATGCTTTGAAAGCTACTTTTCCCATAAGATGGCAGCATTCTGACATATATTAATGTGTTACCCCTCAATTCATATGCATGGAGATTATATTATGAAAAGTCAACCCAGTGATGTATTCTTCACTTGGGGTCCCTAGTCCCTACCTATGGAGCTGAAGTTTTGGAACTGTTTAGTGTGATTCAACCATTTCTAAGATAATCCGATGGTGCAACCCGGAACTATATGATTTTCTTCATTGGGTGGCCTAGTGGATTTGAAGAGTGATTCAACCATTTCTAAGATAATCCAATGATAGGTCCTATGAGATGCCATGCCAAGGCTTATGGCTTGATTGTAAACTCTTTTTTCCAAGGAGTGCGAGTAACCCCTATGACGGCTCACCTCATGAGGTTATCATAGCCCCTATGAGGTCTAATTGAGCCATGTATTCTATTTAAGAATTTTGGCAATGGCACAGGAAGAAATGTCTGTAATGACTTAGTAACCCCTTGCTCTACTATGATGGGACTGCAAGAAATGTCTGATGACGAATTAATAGCCCCCGATGGATATGATGTCGCTAATAGCGAAGGCTTGCTGAATGGTGTTGGAAGTCATGCACGTAAGGTGCAAAGAAGATGCAGTATACACATAAATACATCAATGGAAAGAGGAAAAAATCTTACTTTTATTTTATAATAGTCGGGTGCTTGAAACATGCCTTGGAGCCTAATTGACATGATCGACAAATAAACTACTATGATGAATATATGAATCAACGTGATGGATTAATCAAATGAAACTACAAAGGAAGGAATGTATGTCTATATGTGAGGCTGTTGGTGACCAGTTGGGCGAACTTTATCCAGATCCTCTATCTTGCCCCTTAGGCGCTTCTCAATCTCGGCCCTATACATGCGCTCCGATTCCACATATGTTATTTGATCTTGGATCTCGATATGTGTAAAATGGGCAGCAGCAAGGTCTTTCTCCAGGCATTTAATATGTTTCTACGCATGACCCGTCCTCCTGGAGCTGCTTCAGTCGGACCTCGGCATGCTGTATTCCCTTTATGTGGCCTTGAAGTAGGTGCAACTTTTTCTCAAGCTGAGAAGGATAGACCATGTCCCACTCAACAAAGGCATGCTTCTCATGTAAACGGCCACACAATTGGCCTCATATGCCCTCAACTGCAGTAATCCATTGCCCCATAGCGTCACCCATCATGTGATAACACAAGGTCATCCGCTTTAGCTCCTAGCGCATGTCCTCTGCAGATAGCAGAGGATCCGGCAAATTGCCTAAGTAGATGATCATAATCCCTTTGAGGTGCTCAGAGTTCCTCAAGTCCATAGAGCGAGATGTGGGCTAGACCTAGTGCAACTCAGGATGGCCAACTTCTGTTCCAGCTCACGATGTGCTCTTTGGAATATCATTTCATCCAAAATGGGAAAGGGCAAATATGAGCTAACATCTGCATATACATGTATGGGATAGTGAAGGATAGAAATTGACCCTCTATAGGATCATTTACCGTTGCCACATGCGGTGAAGCTGTCCAAGTAATAATCGAGCATGTAAGAACCGATAACAAATGAGGACATACGCATATATGTATTGTTTATAGGCCAGCCATATACCCGGAGTTGCTGAAAGAAATCTTTCCTCCACCCATGTCGAGAAGGCCCAATAAATAGTTCTAGGCATTTGAAGCCTCCCTTTGAAGTGCTTGTCTTGTAGACTCCTATGAACCAAGATATGTCAGGGGGAAGCACATATGTATGCAAAAAGAATGAACTATGAATGCTCTGTGCATACCTAGCAGAAGTAGATAGAATAGTAGAATGACTAGCAAGCCGGCATCCCGACTCACCTTTCGTGCAACATGTAAGCAGCAGTCCCGATATCACCAAATCGTACCATTTGTTCCATGTATAATGCATTCGAGTGGTCCCCATGAGGAAACCAACGTACTGAGGTGCTTCTGCCAATGCCCTGCTTATAAAGCCAATGGTTCTTTGGATGATATTTGCTTGTGACCTGTGCTATCTAGCACCATCTGCCCATACCAATCAATGGCACAGGGTGGTGCTTGTTGTTTGGCTTGGAGGGATGAGCGGAGAAGCTCTGATAATGGATCAACCATCTTGGAATATGGTTCTTGGAAGGGAGCAGGTAGAAGACCATCGCTTGCCCATGTCTGATAGCGAGCTAGAACTCTGTCTTTAAGAGCATGATGATATGATTGAGATATGTTGCATCGATTTCAGGCTTAGCGCAATCCTTTCACTTTAATCTAACATGTTCTGTCTCAGTAATTGCAACTCACAATCTTCTATAATCGTGAGTTGGATAGTTGCCCAAACCGAGGTTGAATGAGTCGGCTTAGGGTAGGCATGTTTACCTTTATGGATTTACCCTCAGTAGGTGAGGAATGCTTCATACTATATGTCTCTCCTTTGTTTGTCATTTGTCACATGCCAGAGAGTAAAAATCAAAAGAACAATGAGATATACACATATATATGATGGCAAATGAAAGGGAAACATGATTGCAGGGGAAGGGGCAATCTCCCGATGACTGCATCTATGAGAAATTACCCGTGAGAGGCATTTGTTGGCACTTGAAATTTGTATGAATCTTTGAAGTAAAATACTATGGAGAAAATATGTCTTTCCAAAGCCTATCCTATATGGGATTTAAGTCCTAAGTGAATTAAGATCTATGTATTTTCAGCTTATGGAATGTCTTGTATACACGATTGGACTACCAATAGCTAGAATGCATGCAATGCTAAAACTTAGCATCAAAGAGATGCGAAACTTTATGAGAATCTGTCAAAATCAGATATAAATTTGGCCATATTCTATGAACAATGGAGAATTGGTCCCTTCTATGGAACTTGTAGCATTATGAGCATGGTTCCAGATCTGATAGCAGGTGGAGCATAATCAATGTACCAGGGGATTGCCAGGTCATGCGAATGATCCCTGGAATATTCAGATTACAAAATATATATGTATGTCTTACCTATGATACCTTCAATGGAAAATAAGAGGAAAAAGAATATTCTCTACCTCTTAATACTGAATGGCTGAACAGATAGACAGATGGGATGATCCGGGACTTGGTAGATTTGGAAACCACCAAGGCAATGGGGAATTAGCATTCTCACAGTGCTAACAGGCATATGACGATCCAAACATAGCCAGCATGAGATGAAATGGAAGTGATACGAATAAGGTCTGAGAAGGGCTGATAGATGCTAAGACTGAAGAAGGAGGTGTCCTCTTTAAAAATCAAATGCATACTTGATATGACTGCAATGAAATTAAAGCAATAGGTAAGATGTGTATATACTACTGTCGGCTATGCCAGCAGGAAATTGAAACTCGGTAAATGGAGGAATATGGCCTCAGCTGGGACCATAAAATGTTCAGATCAGTAGGGCCACATACCCTCTCCGAATTCGGTTATGTTTGATGCCTAATTGTGCATCTAATGCATAACAAATAGAGCTAAGAAAGAAAAGCATGCATGCATGCTTGAATGGGCCGATAGGTGTCTAAAATTGAGAAAGAACATACCCTTCTCAGTTTCGAAGAAACCACATACTCAGCTATGCATCCAATGCACCATAGCAACCAAAACAGAGAGATAAAAATCATACCTGCCAATACCGATGCCAAGAAGATGAATAATAGACCTTTTCACCCAACTTGTTCAACCGATGGTCTATATGATATGGAAAACGTATAATTCAGTTTGGATGTTCCCCAAAGACATGATAGCAAAATAGAGGGGGAAAAGGGCTTACTGGTCACTGCCAATGCAAAAAAGAAAGGTGGGTGGCTGTGCTCAGATCCGATACCAATTGAGTGCCAAGAGATGGGCACCGCATTGAGTGCTTCTGAAAGGATGGGAGAAGATTATGTTCTCCTTGTTTCGGTACCAACTTGCAACCAAACATGCCCTACAATGGTTAAATATGACAGTCCTCATAAGTCATAAGACCTGATCAGATGATAGAATTCTTATATGGTCTGCACACAGATGGGGGGAGAAAAGATGGAACCGAGATGATGTGCATACCTGATTGCCCCTGCGGTTGCCTAGAATTGTAGAATAGTATTCCTTCTTCAAACCATGACTGACAGATGACTGACTACACATCCAAGATGGCAAAATTGAATCCTGAGGGTTCTGTCACATGAGGGATGATCGCGGCAGAGAGAGGTAACAGAAAACAGGAAAAGTTACACCTACTAGCCTGATGAGATGATGGAACCTTTGAGCAATTCTCCCTCTCCAAGTCTGCCCTGGCAGGAGTCCATTTGATCACCGGGACAACAAGAAGTAGAGCCCAATGTCTCTCTTGGTAAAAGCAGGTCGCCGCGGTAGACGAAGAGAAAGGACAGCCTATTGAGGTGTTTTTATGCCGGAACCTTCAAAGGACCTCTTTATATGGGTTAACCAATGATTGGAATATGATCAAGGGTTAAAATGAGATCTGATTCTTGGCCAAACTTAATGAGGGTTGCACCACCGTCTTCTTGTCCTACCTAGGGTATGATTAAATGCTTATTTAAATAAAGAGAGGATCTTGCAATGATTGGCACAATATCTAATAGCTAGGATGTGTCTATGACTTAATTGATGGATCCTATCCTTAATGGGTCCTTAATGAGATTTGGATCCTACTTAAATCATGGTTGGTCATGATTGGATGATATTTAATGAAAGAGATGATGATGGCGCAAGAACCAAGGGTCAAGATGCCTTAAGGACTTAAGTTATGAATTCTACTTTTAATGAGTCTTTAATAGGATCTAGATTCTACTTAAGTGATGAATGATTATGATTAGATGATATTAAATGATGAGATGATTATGGGACATTGATTGACACAAGATCCAATGGATGAGATCTTATGTTGACATAAGTGATGGATCTTATCTTTAATGGGTCCTTAATAGGATCCAAACACCATTCATGTTCAATATGGATACCGCCCCCTTTTCTTAGTCCTAATTGGATTAAGACTTGGTGATATGCAAATAAATGATGCACCAATAGCAATTGAATGAAGGTGGCTCAAGGCCAACCTCTTAATGGGCCTATTTCTCCTATGATAAGGCTCAATAAATTTAATGGGCCCATTATGATTAATGAGAGACCCAAATGTCAGAACATTCATATTTCATATTTATTGGGCCAAAGAAGTCAGAAAATGGGTCTATATAGCAAATTCAACATGTTTCATGGTTATTGTGCCATAGATATCAGAAGTGGGCCCAGATAGCCGTTCTATTATGTTTCATGGTTATTGGGCTGCATATGTGAAAAGATGGGTCCAAATGACAAAATTATCATGTTTTATATTTATTGGGCCATAGATGGCTAAAATGGGTTTGGATGTCAAATGTGACATATTTCATTTTTATCAGGTCACAAATGATATAAAATAGGCCCGGATGGCAAATTCACCATATCTTGTGTTTATTGGGTCATAGCCGGCTTAAAATGGACCAAAATGACAAATTCTCCATATTTTTTGATTATTGGGTCACTAATGTCAAAAGTCTCATGTTCTAGGCTTGTTAGGTCCCAGACGATGTAAGTCAGGCCCGATACCAGGCTGACAATGACACATAGCTCAAAGGGGCTGATATTGATGAAAGTCAAGTCCAATCAGAAAATTCGGATGATATGGTCTGATTATACATAAAATATCAAATATTGACAATTTCTCAAAGTTCTCAATGAGCATGATCAAATGAAGAGCTCAATACATATGATCAAGCATATGATGGTCAAATGATGACCATAATGAGTCGAAGTGATGTCTAAGGTTTACATGGATCAGTTGGAGAATTATTTGACCAATGAGGTCATTTAATTAGATGCTCCACATATGAATGATTTGAATTATATGTCAACCGTATAGTATGATTTTTTAACAAGATCTGAGGGCTGCGATTTGATGATAGAAATTAAAACAATTTGCCATGATCTGGATGCAATCAATATGAATATATTGATGGGTTATGGAAATGTATGAAGTCAGGCCCACATATTGCTCAAATCCATCCCATACCGTGGCTTTTTTAAGCATCATTTTAATGATCCTAACTTAGGATCTGGTGATCATCATGGACCCTTGGATCATGTGTTTTTATTGGGATCCTAGGTTAGGAGGAGAAGCTGCCAAAGATCCTACATAATAGGACTGTATAATTCACTTGGCAACCTCCCTCAACCGCACATGACTTCAAGAGAAAGCTCTCATCAGATGATCTTACAATGTAGGCAGAGAAGACAGCAGATCTGGCACATCTGAGCTTGACTTGGTCTTGAAGGAACCATTTGTCAATGGGAGAAGTCCATCTATGTGAGGACTGAACGGATATTCAAATGAGCTGTGGTATAGGCTGGAAAATAGGGGATGACTGGGTCTTTCTTCTCCCCCTGACGGTACCTTTGTGCAAAAGAAAGAAGAAGTCCCTATCGGGGTTGCTTCTCTTGCCGAAGGCCTATAAAGACAGTCTACCAGGGACTGCTTTCGGTTCTGGATTATAGAGGAAGGATAGTAGGAGGAGGCGACATCACTAGGAGCACCTTAGGCCGTTGCTATTGCTGCCTGCGCAAGGATAGGGAGCAGAGAGGAGAAGTAGAGAAAATGTGAGATATTCACGGTGTGTTGGTCCCTACTTCTTCCCTTCACGTGCCCATGAGATTTTTCAACCATTCCCTCATGGCCTACCTCCGCATGACAGTCCCCATATATAACCTTGCCCTAACTCTCCTCTCATGGCTACAATTTCAGCCCATGATCATCTCATATAAACCATGCTCGGGTTCTCATCGTGGACATGTAACTGTCTCATACGCAGCCATTGTATGCTCATCTTCGATGACTGTAACCCTTTGCAAGTGAGCCATTTTTTGGCCCATCCTTTATGGTTGTATGACAATTTATGCATATCCTTGTTGGCCCTTCATTCATAACCCCATGTTCAGCTATATGACAGCCCCCTCTTTGGCCCAGGCACAACCATCATATACCCCTACCTGATGACCTATACCCATGCATGCAACCCTCTTTGTCCGACCCTATCTCAGGGTCCTATGGCAACCTATATCTGCTACTGTTCGGTCCCATATATGGTTATATAACAGTCCTTCTACCCTCTTACCCGACCTCCACCATATGGTCACATGACAGCCCCATACACCCACCATTCGGCCTCCACATGCATGGCTTATAACATCTCCTGTGTTCATACACTTTGGTCTGCAGCCTGCAGGACTCTAGTTGAGAGTTGTGAGAACCTCATTTTCTTCATTTTAAAAGATTTTTTTGTATCTCTTTTGGACTACTTAGGAAAATAGATGATAGCCTATAAATGTATTAAATAGTCCGACGATATATTTTAAAAATACTAGAACCAAGGTTCAAGTTCTTTGAAAATTTAATTTTGACCTCTCTTTGGTGGATGGTGCGAGCACTTGGCGTTAACTTACATCAAGCAACTACTTGAATATCTTTGATTAACTGCCATATCAATCCATTTCGTAGAGAGTACACATCCACATAACAAAAGGAACTCAAAAAAGGTCTAGCCTTTCGGGCCTGATAAGATGCGAACAAATTATTTTAAATTTATTGGATGTTGATTTTATTTGTTTTAGAGTTGTTTTTTGATTTAATTTGAGGTTGGTTTCATTTGGTATGAACTGTGAATTTGCAGATTTGGTTTTATGTTGATTTTGAATTGTTTGATTTTGATTTTGGTTGCTTTTATTTCAATTGGTTGAAGTTATCTTTTTTTATTTGAGTTTAAAATTTGATGGATTTTGATGTTTTAAGTAATCTGATTTATTTAGTTTAATCAATATGTAAATTAAGGCATTTTGTTGTTTTTTTATATTGGTTGATGTTTTGGTGTTAGTTTGAGTATGTTTGATGAGTTTTAAATGTTTTGAGATTTGATTTGATTTGATTAATTTATAAATTTCAGATTGTTAATGATATGATTTTTTATGATTGATTTTTAGTGTTTTAAAGTGCTTTTAATGTGGTTTATTCAATTAATTCGAATTATTTAATTTTTACTTTGTTAAGATGTTGATTTCTATTAAATTATGTGAGTTTAATTAGAATTTCCAAATTGTTAAAAATCTGAATTTTCTTCATTTTCAGATTTAATGAAATATGTTTTTATGGTATTTTCAGATTTATTTTATCTTTTATTTACATTCGGTCTACGTCTCTTCCGATCCATTGGGCTTGCATCGATGCCCAGTTTGCAATGGTCTACATCAGCACTTGACTTTCATTGAATTTTGCAATGTCGGTGTATAGTTGATGAAGATTAAATAATATGTCGGCATCCCTTCTCACAATGTAAGTTTTTATAAGATTAGAGAAATTTCGGCAGCATGCTGTCTTATTTCTGATCAAAATGGAGGTTTATTCATCCGGTGCAATAAGTACTTGACTCGTCACATCTTGGGATGGAACCATCCGCAATGGGAGTGTGTTTGCGCCTACGTCCTGGAGGGACTAACTGGGACGTACCCGAGTTCGCTGTTTGATAAGGCGCTCAAATTTTGAGCTCACCTTTTATTTAATGTAGCATTTTGCATTTCATATTTTTATTTCAGTTTATTGTTTTGGTTCAAAGTCCAATGGGCCAACTTCAAATCCCATTGCCCAATATGGTCGGCTTCATGTCTTCATGGCCCAATTAGGCCCATCTTCAGCATATTGGGCCCTGGCGGCCTGTTTGCACCATGTGGGCCCGGGTGGCCTGTTTTCCCCTTCTTGGGCCTTGGCGGCCTGATTTGGCACCGATTGGGCACCTGTTCGACCTCAATTCAGCATCTGTTTGGGACCAGTCTAGCACCCGTTTTGGGATTGGTCCAGCACCTGTTTGCCGATCGAGCCAACACCTGTTTTGGCACCGAACCGGCATTTGTTTTGGTACCGAACCTGTACCTGTTTGCCGATCTCAGTTTAGCACCTGCTTTTGCACTGGACCAGCACCTGTTTTTGGGGTGTTTCAGGGGGCTGTGACAGCAGGTCAAGATGGACTGAATTGGGCTGGTTTGTAAGCTGATTTCATGGGCTGTTGTGGAGACAAATTTAGATCCGAAGGGGGGTTGTTTAAGGAGACCAAAATGACTGATTTCTGACCTGTTTAGGAGGCCTGACTGGGGGGACCTGGTTAGAGGTCAAATTCAGGCATTTTGACGGCCGAACAAAGATTTTAAGTGGTAAGTGGGGTTTGCGCAAAGGACCAGACAGGGACTGAACTAAGGCCATTTTGGCATTGCTCAGCCAGGCCAAACGGTGGGACCTTTGGGGCATCTAAGCAGGAACAGACAGGTGGGCCAAAGGGCACTGCGACTGTCTGAATTTTGGCCTGTTTAGGGGGCTGTTAAAAGTGATTGTTCAGGTCTTAAAGAGAGGCGCAAGGGGGCAGTGCACGGGGGATGAAAATAGAGGCCATATGGTGGTTGAATAGGACTGGGATTGAGCCATTTAGGAGTTTGATTTTGTCCTGTTTAGGGGGGCCAATTGTGGGAAGAACAGGGGTAGGCTGTAAAGGAGCTTTAAGGGGTGGCTTGTGGATGGTTCAGCCAAGGGAAAAGGATTGGTCAAGAGACCCCTTAATCCTGATTTTTTTTGTGCGCATGAAGCTTGATTAACGGAGGCCGAATGGCTGTTGGGGAGTTGTTTGTGACCTGATGGGGGATTGATTGCTCTCAGGTTTACAGGAGGGGCACAAAGGGGGTAGAATGGAGGCCAAACAGGGGGGCCTGAAGAAGGCTTTTTTTTTCTTTCTTTGCTCTGATGGGAGGATTGCGGGTGCAGGAATGGGCCACTGGCTGGCCCAAACAAGGGTCTTTTTTGGGTTTTCTGGTTTGTGCTGAGGGCTGGAGACAGTGGAGACCGGTGGAGAAAGTAAGGGGGGTAAATAAGAAGAAGGAAGAAGGGATTGGAGGACTACATGGTGGGACTCCTCTTTCTTACCTTTTTTGCTCTTTTCATTTCTTGCACTGCAGGTTCCACTGAAGGAAGAAGATTGGCCTTCCTCTTCTTTTTCTCCTTTCTTCTTGCGCACAGATGGGGCAGGCTGGAGAAGGAGCTGGCTGCTGCTGTTGTTGTTGGAGGGGGGACCACCTTGGCTGCTGGGGAGAGGACCACCAGAAGGAGTTGCCTAGGAGAGCTTCTTCTGATGGGGTGATCTTTGCTGGAAGAAGCTGCAAAGGGCTGTTGGAGGGAGGGAAGGAGCTGTGCGTAGGAGTTCTGTCGAGCCTTCTCTTTCTTCTGATGACTGGTGTTAGCAGAATGTGATGTTCTGCCCCTCTCTTGGTTGGCCACAGCAGGAAGGGGAGGCTGGAACTCTACTGTTGCTGGGAGACCAGGATCAGGCCACTGCTTCTTTCTCTTCTTCACCTCTTGTTTCTTCACTTGATGCTGCCGCTGCTAGAAGAGGAGAAAGATGAAGCCTGTGGCTATCGCTGCAGTTGGAAGGAGCTACACAGAAGAGAGGACTGTGGGAGGGCTTTTGATTGGGGCTTCTTCTGGCTGGGATCAGGCTCTAGTCGGGGAGAGGCTACGACTGCTGGAGGGAGAGGTTGCTGCTTGAGGATAAGATCACTCGGTGAAGGAGGGAGCTGAGGGAACTTCTGCATGCCGTGGGAGCTCTGCCAAGGGGGAGGTATTTTTTTTCTGCTGCTCTCCAGGTCACGAGGATGAGGAGTTCGCCCGAGAGAGAGAGAGAGAGAGAGAGAGAGAGAGAGAGAGAGAGAGAGAGAGAGAGAGAGAGAGAGAGAGAGAGAGAGAATCAGGCCTGGTTTCCTGATTTCTCTCCCTGATTTTTTTGCCAAGGGAGGGAGGAATCCCGGGACTTGGTTGTGCGTGGCGCTGCCTTTTGGGTAGGTTCTACTGGTGCAATCACCTCATTCCCTCCCTTTCTTATTTTTTAAATGCCATAATTAATGAGATATTTTTCTTTTTAATATCTCCAAAATCTTCTTCTAAATCATAGGAGACAATCGGGGGAAGAGGGCAAGCATGTTGGCAGGAGGAGGGAAGGGTGGCAGCTGGTATTTTCAAACCGGCTCCGACTTAATTCCCATCAAGATGCTCCTGATCTGATGGTTTATATTAATTCCGGCCGGAATTATCTAATTAAACTCCAAAATTAGCCAAAAAATCTAGAAGACATCTCAACAGCCGTTGATTTTGTGTACCATTAGATCTACGACTGAGAACCCTCCATTTTGTTAAGAGATCACCAATTCAATGATTTTTCTGATTAGTGTGATTGAGGTTCTCAAAAATTTCAAAAATTGCATGTAAAATGCAATCAAATTCAGGTGCACTAGAACTTTGATTTTCATGCAAAAACAACTTGTTCAAGGATTGCTTGGATAGATTTGCCCCTGCCTTGGGATGTGTGCACGCTTCGCAAATTTTTGAATTTTGTTTCTAACTTCTCAAATACGGGTTGGATTTTTTTATCTAACACCGACATTGTTCTTCTGGAAGTCGAGCGGATGCTCTAGTGGTGCCGAATGTTAATGGGCTTGCCTCGATTTGACAGGGCCCAGTAGGGGCAAAATGGTCACTTTTTCGTCCTGAGTCGGATTCCGTCATTCAGGGCACCGTTTCGGAGCTCTCGACTGGGGCAACACTGTGGGCCTGTTGCTTGGTCATTTGAGCCCATTAAGTCCTACAAAGGCTATCTGGAAGTTTACTTGACTATTTTCATCATGACTTGTCAGATATGAATTGAATTTCTGATCTAACTTCAATGTTACTCTAGTTGGAGTTAGGTGGACCTATTGATGCGTCAATCTGTTATTGGGCTTGCCCTGAATTGTTCGGACTTACCAAGGACAAAAGAGGTTATTTTACTAATTGGGGTTTGTTCAAAACTATATTTTAACATTCGGGGTACCGTTGCGAAGCTCTCAACTGGTACAGTCTATGGACCCACTTGTTTTATTTTTTGGGTCTGATATGTGCCCGATAAGGCTATCTGAAAATTGACTTTCGGTGTTTTCCCTGGAACTTCCTAAATATGGGTCGGATTTCCGATCTGACACTGGCATTATTTATTTAGAGGTCGAGTGGACCTTTTAGTAGTGTCGTTATTAGGTCAACATTTGATTGATCGGACCCAATAGGGGCAAAATATGCATTTTATCACTTGGAGCCGAATTTTGGCATTCAAGGCACCATTTCAAAGGTCTTAACTAGTACAATATCATGGACTCACTTGTTTTACCATTTGGACCCATAAACCCTAACAAAGGCCAGTTGGAATTCTGTTTTCACTATTTTGCCTGTAATTTGTCGAATACAAGTCAGGTTTTTGATCCATCTTGGGCGTTACTCAAGTTTGAGCTGGACGGACCAGATGGTGGTGTTTGATTGTTATCGGGCTGCCGTCCGGTCAGTCGGGCTCAATAAGGCTTATTGGGCCCATTTGACCCCTTGGTCCCAAATGTCATGAAAAGTGGGTCCCACCTATCTATTCGGTTTTATTTTGTGTTTTTTGTCCGAAACTTGTCATTTTTAGGTGTCATGACACTTTAGGTGCCAACAAAAGTCTAATCCTGTTTATAGTTAAAATTGGTCAAATTGTCTGATCTCCAGTTGATAGTGTTTCTTTTCATTTTTTTATTTTTGAATTGCTGAATCTTTCCTGGCTATGTTGAACCAATCTTAACAAAGTTCTTGTCTGATTTTTGGCCAATTGTCCTGATTCTGGCCGACTCTGGACTGATCCTGACTGATTTCTATTTTTCTCATTTCTAGGGGTGACCAGGTAGGTGTAAACTGATTTTTAATTTAAATCTCAGCCAGTAACTTGATTTAATCCAGACAAAGTCAGACTGATCCTAACTGAGTAGAGAATGAAGCTGACCAATTTTCTTTTCTTTTTATATTTTCTGGTTAAATAAGATTGACCATAGACATTTCAATTTGGATAAGCTGATTCTGCATGCCATACAAGTACTTGATGCTTCTATGGATTGAAGTCATGTTTCTCATTGCGTGATTTTTGATTTCTTATTTCTGTCAGTCCTATTGTAGTTATAATTTGCTGAATAGATTTATGTTCACTCTGTAATACGATACCAAACTGTTAAGTTTCCATGAAAGTCGTAACTTCTCTTGTTTGTTTCTGAAGGGGTGTTACACCTCAATTAATGCTTTCATCACAACTCTTTATTTCTCTGAGTACTTTTCTTCTACAAAATTTTTAGATAAGCACACTTGTGTTAGCTGAGCATGAAGAAGGCATTGTCAAACCATCATCTTTAAGTGCTATAGAAGCTGCAGGAGCTATAAATAAGGAAAATTCAGTCTCTGTTCTGTTGGCTGGTTCTGGCCCAAACCTTCAAAAGGCTGCTTCACAGGCTGCCTCAAGTCATCCTTTGGTTTCACAGGTAGCTATTTGAAATTTATTTTCTGACTTAGTAATTTCTTGCTTATGAGAAGATCTTATGCCAGGTAATTCTTTTCTCGTTGTAAAATTGATTGACCAATTGTATGTATGTATCAGTTTGTTTGACACATTTTCTATTTCTGTTGAACTAAGTCATTTAATGCTTTAGCATAAAGCGCTCTGATGTCTGTATTAGCAAACTTACACAAATTAGTTCAGTACAGTTTAACATACTTTGAAATTTAAACTGATGATGCTTAGCTGGTTACTTGTAGAAACTTTTATATGTATGTAAGGCAGATCCTATCCAGGGGGGAGCCCAATCTGACCTAGGACTTCCCACTGGATCATTTGGATTGAGCTTGGATTGTCCCATCCGGATTGGGATCACCCAATCCCAGCCCATCTGTCAGAATTAAAAAAAAACAAATTGGACTGGGGCAGTCCGATCCTGCCTGATAGGGAAATGGATCGGGACTTAAAGTCCCAATTGCTCTCCTGTGCAGACAGTTTCCTTCAATGGTGCTTGAAGATTCTGTCCTTGGCATCAAAACTCATCGGAGATGCTGCCGCTCCATCTTGCCACAGTGCCATGAGAGGGTTTTTTCATCATTTTTATTTTCCATGTTTTCTATTTTTTGTTTTTTAAGGTGGATTGTAAATATACTAACTAGCAAACTTTTTGATTGTTTTCATCTTGTTTCGTATGGAAATTACAGGGATGTAGGATTTTTGTTCCTTCAATTTGGAAGGTCTACAAGATTACAAGGATCTTGGGTTTTCATTATATTTTGCTTAACGTTTTGGGAAATGTGTTTTATAGGAATATGGCTGATCAAGAGCATGATATAGTTTATATCTACGGGACCTCGTGATATCAGATGAGATCACATTTTCATGGTTGATGTGGTAAAAATAGTGCTCAATGTAAATGTTATCATTAAGAGATGAATGAAGGTGTGTTTTGCCTAAAATAAAACATTGTCATGAATTGTGGTAATGTGAATAAATGTGACAAGGTCCTAGTCAATCTAAGAGAATAGATGAGAATTTGCATGACAGGAAGAACGTGTCAAAGAGAAAAGAGTAGCGAGGTGCACTCTCAGGATTTAGCGATACAGACCTGATAAGTGACAAGACTGTATTTTGTAGGGGCTCCTTGACCTAGTCAGCTATGAACTGTTGGCTGCATATTTATGCACTCACAATTTACCGAACCAATGGATGATTATCTCTTAAAGAGGTAGAGTTCGTCTAAGAGAACAATCAATTAAGCTATGAAAGGTGTTAAAGCCACCTGCAAAATTTTGCTGATGAGGTGTCAGAATTGTAACAATAGATAGATGTACTTCACTTTGTGTAGAAAGTGAGTGGATGTAGCATCATGTGTGATGGTTGGACAAAAATCACAAGGACAATGATAAATTTTTTTGTGTACGGTGTACCGCTTAGAGGGGACTATATTTATGAAGTTATTTGGTGCTTATTTAGATTAATGGATCACGTTGTGGAAGAGATTGGAGAAAACTATTGTTCATATTGTTATAGATAATAAGCTTTCTTTTGTGGCACTGTTGAAAGAAAATCAATGAAGAGAAGGCATGTTATAGTGTTATACATTCCGTATGTAGCGCATTCTATTGACTTGATATTTAAGATATAGGGAAAAATCATCAGATGATGCCACTTGTTAGAAAAGCACATTAGATCATCTCTTTCATATATAGTTACCCCAAAATCCAAATGATTACATAACATGAGGTTGCATATGAATGGGCATGTCTTAATTAGACCTGCTCCCACACGATTTGCCACAAATTTTGTTACTTTAGAGCATGGAATACCATCTTGCATGATTCTCACTTTTGTTGCCTCACGAGATCCGGAATAGTTGAAATCCTTGTCTCATTTGCTGTTTAAACGATTTGGGGGCTGGCTCTAGCTGCGAGATGGCGGAGCCACTGCAACATCTCTTCTCAACCCTATCGGGCAGGGAAGGAGCTCATATTGGGTCCTCTTGAACCGGTATGAGTATCAATGCAACACGAAGCTGTTGTAGCGGCGGCACTGCCTCGGTGCCGGATTCCAGACTGTAAACTTCACAGAAATCCATCTATGGGCTTATTTTTAGGGTTTTTATTTTTTATTATTTATATTGATAGGTAATGTATGCCCTACAAAAATAAAATCCGAGATCCGAACTCTTTGAGATTTTTTTGAGAATCTCACGAGATCTCCTCTTTCACTTTTCCGATATGAAACTGAGATCCGAGACAACAATCTTTGCTTTAGAGAGTCTTAGCAAATACAAGCATGCATTGGGGCGCTTTTGGCATACATACAAGTATGTTGACTATATGCATGATCTATGGCACAAATCTAAACAGTTTGAAGTCTTCGCAAAGCTGGAACGTTCAATTCAAGATGGTCATTTTTGTGGATAAAGTGCATTACTATTTTGACATCATAGAACTCCTAGTGCATGTATTGAGGTTGGTGGACAATCATGATAAGCATTACATAGTATACTTATACAATGTACTTAGACGTGTCAAAGCTGAAAATAAAGAAAAGAAGTATCCTAATGGATGCAAAAAGTTCTGGAAGATAAGTGATGCAAGATGGAATAGAACACTACACCGTAATGTATATGCTTCTGGTAATACATATCCATAGTATTAGTTTTTTAATTATTTTCAATTGATCTAGTTGTATATTCGTTGTTTGTAAGTTACTTTCTAAATTTTCGAATTTAATATGATGGAGATATCTACAATGACGCCAAAGTTGTGAAAAGCACATTGGTAGTGATCTAACATCTTGCTCAAACTCAACAAAATATGACTAAGTTTGAGTTAGAAGTAAAATTTGAACTTTTCAACATTTTCATGTTAAAAAAATGTGCTATATTTTTACATAATTATTTTATTTTCAAATGCAATCATATAGATAAGGAAGGGTATACTCAAACATAGATTTGCAATATTCATTTGACAAAGTTAGGTTTAGTGAGGATAACATAATCTGATATTTTCAAAGGCTAAATCTATTGCTAGTTACATGTTACTCACATGATTTTTTTGTTAAAAGCAATTGAATGATGGATTCGAGTAAGCAATAGTAGTGGATGTAATCCTTTGACAGTTATTGCACTGTGCATCTAGAGCCAAATCACAAGTCCTCACAATATCACAATACTAGGGGAATTGGAGCACATTCAACTTGATACATACAAAAAGCATAAAGCATAAATTGGTTGTTAGCTGCAAAATTGGAAAAGTTGATCTTTTGTTAGATTTAGAATAAGAAACATTGACAAACGGCAAGGATTGTCTAAGCAAAGATTTTCTCACTTTGTT
Source organism: Cryptocoryne crispatula var. balansae (assembly GCA_036172225.1). Taxonomy (NCBI): domain Eukaryota; kingdom Viridiplantae; phylum Streptophyta; class Magnoliopsida; order Alismatales; family Araceae; genus Cryptocoryne; species Cryptocoryne crispatula. Next base: position 29,369,488 of record CM069935.1, read on the forward strand.
ATTGGACATTCTAAAACTTAAGAAGAAGCAAAGACAAACAAATGTAGAAGACCATATTAGAATTGACTTGAAACGATTGTTTCATGAGGAGCATCCATTGGCTGCTTGGGTGGAAGCCAATAGTGAGAGATTTGTTCGTGTTCTACCCAAATGATCATGCATGGACCAAGAGAGCTTGATGGTGTTGAGACTTAAGATCTTGAGCTCATTGGAGATACTCCATCAGTTGTTCCACCTCCACCTCTAGTACACAGTGCATGCATTGGTTCAACCTTAACAAAAAAGGGTAAAGAAAAGACAAGGACTAACACCAAGTCACCAACTACATAGAGTAGGGTTAAAAGAATGAAGAAGGTTGTATCAGAATGGTACGTATATTGATCCATCACCACCACCACCAGAGATACAAACCAAGGAGGAAGATGGAAGAACAACAAAAAGAAGATTATGATTCAAGAGAGGACTAGTAGGGTCAGATGATAGTACCTAAGTGTTCTCTTTGCCTGGTAGTGGTCAAATTCCTAGGATATGAAGATGCAACTCCTACGTAGTATACTTTGAATTACATTAAAAGCCTCAAGGTCAACAAGGTCAAGGTGAAAACAATCAAATGATTGGTAGATATGATTCCAGTGGTTAGCAAGCACAAAGTGGTTGGTGATGTCACTACATGTACCATCAATATCTAATAGGTTCAATCATATTTCACAGAGAGCAGCATTACATCTAGAGGAGCAGAGCTATACTGAAGATATATATCATCTATTTAGAAACCCACCATTCTGGATATGAATGTCATTTTTACTAGAGGTCATTTTTTACTAGATGCTTTATGGAGCACTCAGTATCTAGAATATAGAGGTGCTACTTCTCCTTAAGACCAGACATGAAGATAGAGTTTTAGGAGATGTCATATTATTTGGATATGGATATGGAGTTTTTATGACTTTGATGACATTTGACATCACAACAACATGATAAACATGAAGATTTATATGATGCTTATTGCTTATTTTAGTGAGATAAAAATTACATTTTAAAATACTTTGATATTAATGAAATTATATATATTTTTAATTTTTTGTATTTCAATTTTAAGTGTATGATGAATGCCTACATGACTTAAATATATTTGTTATGGCTAAATTTGTTCCTTATTTTTTTCTACTTTTTTAATTTTTCTGATTTTCTGATTTTTTGTTTGTTTTTCTTTTCATTAAGAAAACCAATCTGGGCCAATGTTGGGTGGGATTTTGTTCAGTGGCCAATCCTGCCATTCTGATTTGGAACTTGATCCTGATCCAAAATTCCGTGCAAAAAGTTAAGTTCTTACATACGTACCTCTATAATTGGCCTATTTGCACGTATGAAAAGTTTCTGTTAGATTGTATACCTTTACTAATCTTAAATGTTGCAGCTATATGTAATAGAATTATTAACTATGATTCCATGTACTTCATGTTAAATTTTCTTCATGAATCCACAACTTACCCCTTGGTTTATTGAGACAAAAAGAAAAGACTCAGCTTAGTAGTTCTTCCTGTGAGATACCTGCCATGCCCGACATCTGTAGCTCCTAATCTCTACTCACTCACTGTTGTCTGCAGCATCAGCAATCACATTTTTATCAAAGGTGGATGCCAGTCACATTCCATAATCAGGTCTAAGCTGGAGTAACAATGAGGTTAGGTGTTTCGGCATGAAGGAAAGATGTTTCATATGGTAAGCAATGTAGTCCTGAGTCATCTGTGGCCATTGCATATAGAGACATGAGAAGCACAAACAGAAGCATGAATGACTTGGTCACACACATATATATGTATGTGCGTGCGTATAGGTTTATCTCTGCCCCCATTATTCCTCATGCACTCCAATTTGATGGCAAGCAGGCAAGCAGCCAATCCTCATTAGGAAAGTTGTTCTTACCATGCAAAATACAGAGCAATGAATTGTTCTGACACTAAAATTTATATTTTAACTTATTCAATTAACAAACTGAGATAATGTTTCTTTACATAGTGGGATGTAATGACAAGCATCTAATACTTTTTCAGCTCCATACAACATTTGCAAGTTAATTTCTCTAATGGTATCACCTGAAACATTTGCTCTGTTCAATCCTCAATTCTAACTTCTCTTATCTCAATCTTCTATATCTAGGTCCTGGTTTATCCATTGCTCATGCAATTTATGCATCCTAAGTTCCTTACCAAAACTTAGGAAACTGTAAAATGGTCTTACCACATACTGCTCATAAAAGAAATGAAAAAGGTACATAAATGGAGCCCTACAAAACAAGTTAAGCTTCAAAGTTGATGTTGGCTGACCATAAACCATGAAGACAATTCAGTCCTCCTTTGACACCATGATTCTGACCCAACACGACTCCACTTGACTCAACTCAAGGCTTGACCATTCATGTCAATTTTGTGTCAGCCATATAGGTTCTCTTTTTTCTGTACACATGATTTCAAGTTATTTCTTGGCCTAGGCTCTTTTACATGACCAATATATTTTTTTTCTTTGAAGAATGGCTGCCCATTTAATTATAGTGAAATCTTATCAAAAATTTTCACAATTACCTATACTATTATATATGTTTAATAATTTTAATTATGAACATGTACTCAAAAGTTATAAATTTTTTTTTCAATCCTTTTCTCTCTCTCTCTCTCCATCTCACTTAGTTTATCAAGATTATCGCATTTCCATAGTTTTATACACAAATACCTAATTACATAAATAAAATATATTTTATTGCATGCATACCTAATACACATTTAATTATAACATAAAATTTGTATATAATTATATGTAAAACTCTTTTATATCTGAGTTTTTTGAAGTCTACTCTATTTTCTTATTTGCTTTCTCTCTCTCTACACATATATTGTGTATATATGTGTGTGCGCATAGTGTTGACATTTAATTTTACCTCTCAGACTGTGCCTAAGTTGTCACCTTGTTGCTTAAGTGGAATTAGCACCCTTGAGCACTTTAGGTATCTTGTTGCCTTGACAACTGTGCAATCTTTGCAAAGAGCACACCTGAGTTCTTTTAGTAAGAATGAAGTTGATTTGACTTTTATTTTATTCACTTTTAAATGTTATTAGATGATATTGCTTTTTAATAAAATGAGTAGTTATTGATATAATATCATAGACCATGGTTTGTAGATTCGGCCGATTCCTAGATGGGATATCCGATCCGATCTTCATTGGTATAGGTGATTTTGGATGGAATTCCAGTGGAATCGGGCCAAATTCCCAACTGATTAAATCTGATTCTGATTTGCATAGCCCGATTAATAGTTTATTCAGCATTTCTACATATCAAGGAGGGTTGGGTCGGGGGTCGCGACCGGGTCGCGGGACCCCCAGGCCGACCCGGTCGCGACCGGGTCGCGACCCTAATTTTTAATTATTTTTTTTTGAAAAATTCAAAAAAATAAGAAAAATGCGAAAAAAAAATGAAAAAATACAGAAAAATTGGATAAATTAAATGACATGATTTAAATAAATAATGCATCAATTTTATTCCAACATGATGTGTTGTACACTTTGTAGGTAGTTGATGTACTCTCCCCATGTCATTTGGGTTGAGTACGAAACGATGCATGTACGCGTGACGATCGTCATATCGTCGTCACTCGAAACTATCCTAAGACTTGATCGAAACGAGTCACCATAACTATAGGTCGATTGGATCGAAGTATCCGATGACTCGCGTAATTCATTCCGCGGTACTCGTGATCGTATGTAGGGAACCAAGAGCAGGATGAATCGTACACATAGTCGGAGGCATCGTGGTATTCGTGCCAACTACGTGGCTACGATGACCTCCTGCTACAGGGCGGCCTTCTACCGTGATCGGTATGATTGGGTCGCGTGAGTATATTGCTCCCTTGTAGGTAAAACGTAGCGACGTGGTAGGAGATATGGGAGGATGCGAGGTCCCTTGTACTCAGAAGTGTCCGTGCCCCCGTATCGAGCACCATCGTATTTGCTACTCTTTGACGACGAATCCTCGGACGTACGGTACCGCACTCGGATGTTCGGCTCCGGCGTATCTTCTCGATCGTCTTCGACCGTATTAGCGCATGATATCGAAAGGATCGGTCATAACTTGTTTACCTTTTCGCCTACTTTGCGTGCCTTGGCTAGTTCCTTCTCTAGGTCCTCTGGCGCTTTCTTTAGTGAGGGAGGGATGCGGAATTCTTCGGTAAAGGGACATCGTCGAGCACTCCTTCGGCCCATTGTCGGTCTTGGGGTTGAACTCCGGTTCTCCCGACCCTTCTCGGTCGTTTACCCAAGCTTAAGGAGTTCTTCTCGTAGAATATTTGATCGAATCGATATCCTCCTCTTCGATTGGCGGCTCGTCGACCGAACGTCCCGGCCTTGCTGTGCTATCCAACTCTTTTGTTCCCATCTACGGTTACCTTCATTCTATCCCGGAATTCCTCGAACTTTAACCGCGTGTTGTAGTGACAATACACGAGGTCTTCAAGCCTCCTTGATGTCGGCTATTTCTGCTTTGTGTGAATCGAGGCGAATGTAGACCGATTTCGCTCGCGGCCGAAGCCGATGTGGTTTGACTTAGGACCACGATGGCTACGTCCGCCAAGTCCTCGTACTCGGTACTTTACCACGGTCCATCCACCGTCGTACATAAATTGAATGTCGTACATTATTATCTAAGTAAGCTTTGATTAATTAAGTGATGAAAAACATTTCTACGTACCCGGACTTAGTATCATCACGGCTCGTTCGGCTCTGCTCGTTAAAGTGAAAACTCCGCATTCTGTAATCCGTACATCTTGTTGCGAGCGATAATAGCCCGGTCGTCGTCACCAAGCAACCGTCGGATGACGCTCTTCGCGTCATCAATAGCTCGTTCGTCGCCTTGAAATGTGGACTATAGCGATATCTTAGGGTTGAAAAAGTAACCTACGAAACAAATAGTATTAGTAAACAAGTTATCTGTGACTTTGATTAATAAAAAGATTAGTAAATGTTTAAGAAAATATACTCGCATGTATGGGTTGATGTAATGTACGCTCCCGGCGACGATGCATAATATCCCATCGCTTGGCGAAGTCGGACACGGTCTTGGAGATTTCTTCTTTGGCTCTCTCAATCGCATCATATAAATACCCCATGTCTACTTTTCTATCTCCGTCAACTATCCTTAGTACCTTCATGTGGCTATGGGTTGGACGATGTCTAACGTCTTAACTTTACAACTTTCCAAAATCTCCACTCTCTATTGTCTCTTCTACTTTTCTCCCTTTCTCTTATCCGATGGGTTACATCTAGCCATCCAGTCACCCCAACCCGGTGAAATGACCATTTGAGTTAGAGCTCTCCTTTGACTCGATAAACTTTCTAAGGAAATATAGTGGGAGGCGAACCGGGTTGCTGCACCGTAACAACTCTCGCCCACGGGTGTGTTCCCTCGTAAGTGCGAGGACAAAGTTGTGGTTATAAATAAATGAAGAAATAAGGGGAACAGCTACCTGTCTATTTGAGGATCCTTGCATATATCCTCCAACATCGAAATCTAAAGAGTGGGCGGAACGGGGTGTCGATACAACTTTGGTCTTTTGACCGTAAGCGCTCCGACCGGCCGCTTTGTATGCCGCCGCATTGCATGACTACTTGAACTACCCGGCTCTCTCCTATTTCTTCTATCACTCCATCTATCGATTGGTAAAGATACTCCGCATTCTTTACCTATCCGATGCGTCGACCGACTTCCAAAAGATCGTGCCGGCTTTGTACACTAGGAAATTGATCATAGTCTTCCTAGTAATACCGTTAAGTATAAGATGTTAACTAAGTTATACCCGAAAAAGAATGTTAATACATCTAATATGAATGAGTAAAAGAAAATTTAATTACCGGTCCATCCGTCGGTCATTAACGTGCAACCTCGTTCCTCCCGGATGCATTCAGTAATTTGCGCGTACTTCTTTGTTTCTTGCACCTCCATAAGATATACATTGTATATCTCCTTTGGGTTTGGACCGGGCACTCCTCCCGACGTACGCGATCGTGTCGATCGTATGTTCTCGTAGTATGGTCCCTTCGCGGCATTTGCGGAATGCGTAATTGAAAGAACCACTTTGACGTTGCCCGGCCAATCCTATCCTTACGTAATTTGAGGTTCTTCATCGCCGTCGTGATTGTTGTTTGACGTTGTCGTGGTGCAGTGATTACGGGATCCACGGGACCCTCTTGCCGGGTCGTCGTCTTGTGTGAGATCATGTGAACACGATCTTGCGGTGGTTGTTGGATCCTCTTCCGCTACCTCGACCACTCCCACTTCCGGACCACGACCCATCATTCGGCCGGTATGTACATAGAACTCTTCCTCGGCGAATGATCTTCGACTGCTTCTCCATCCTCGTGAGAGTTCATCTTTTTAAAAAACATTTAAGTATCGAGACTACTTAATTATCCTTTAAAATAGAATAATGAACAACGTTTATGAGTAACACCTCCCATACCTTCGTACTCTTCGTCTCCGAAAATATCCCGGCCTCTCTTGTCCGGTTAGTAAATGTGTACGGATCGTCTCCCCGGTTGTTGCGATTCTTCTCGGACGGTCTCTTTATGTCTTTTGCTAGTTCCCTTCGTTTGCTCCATCGCTTGTAGGTGCCTACGAAATTGAGCTCGACCTCACGGCGGAGTCCGTGTGCGAGGAAGAACATTTCCCTTCGTACGCAAGATGAAATTTTAAACGATAAATACCACCGAATATTACTTTGTCATGATATTTACATTGCACTTTTTTCTCCGCCATGGAGATCAAATTGCAATGCAAGCCGGATCACTCCGGGTCGCGCCGGTAGTTTGGGTTGTTTGGCTTGGAGAAGACATTTTTTTAAGTAAATAATTACTTAAGTAAGTAATTAATTATTTAAATAGCTAATAACCTTAATTAGTGACTACTAATGTAAGTATATTTTTATTTATATAAATTGAATGATTAACTAAATATATGATTAAGTAAGTAATTAATATTCCTTCAAACTAATGATGTGTTAAGTAACTACTAAACTAAATATCTAACTAATCTTCTAGCTAACTAACTATGCAAGTAAGCAAATAAGTATTAAAAAGAATAAACTACTTAACCCACTAATCAATGGAACTAATATTAAATAAATATACTAAATGAACTAATGAAATGCTTGATGAAATAATTAAGTAAATGAGAAAAAAAATTTGAGCAATGAAAGCAATGAGAGCACAAATGAGAGGTTGAGAGTGAGAGTGGGGGGGTGGGAGTAAGGAGAGCCCCTAGGGGGCTTTAAATAGCCCCCAAGGGGCTGAATGGGGGGGCTGCGCCCCCCCAAGACCCGGCCACGACTCGCGCGACCCGGCCACGACTCCGCGACCCGGCCGGGGGAGTCGCCCCGATCGGGTCGCGACCGGGCCGGTCGGGCCTAAACCCGACCCGGCATTCCATGCTACATATAATGTTTATATTACAAGATCGATTGATTGAGTGTGTGTGTGCGTGTGTGTGTGTGAGAGAGAGAGAGAGACCACAAAGAGCGGGAAAGGGGACATTGGGAAATTTCATTTCATTCTCTTCATCGTCTTCATTATCTCATTTTGATACGGTAAGGGGCTTATATAGAAATCCCATGGACCTTTACGATTAAGACCCTAACAATGCCATTATTGCTCATTAATCCCCAAGTATCAAAAAGTATCATGAAAATTGCAGAAAATCAATATGACTACTAATTACTTAATACAATTATTTTTTATTTCTAAACTTTAATGGCAACGTTTGCATTTCTATCGTCTTTCAGATTCGATCCCATTGTCATCAATGGTAAGATTTTATTGAGGTTGAAAGGAGAATTTTGTCGGGCAACTATAATTCCTGTAATATTGTATGGTAGTGGGATATATAATAAAAGAAAACATGTTTCTCAAATAAGTGTTGATGAAATGAGAATGTTAAGATGGATGAGTAGTCATGTTAGATTAGATAAAATAAGACATGAATATATTAGATAAAATGTATGAGTAGTGACAATTGTAGACATTGAAAGATGAGAGATTGAGATGGTTTGGGCATTTTAAATGTTGACCCGAGGAGGTTTCAGTTAGAAAAATAAAAAATATTAAAATAGAAGAAACAACTAAAGGCCACGGTAGACCTAATTTAAGTTGGAGGAGGGAAATTCAATGTGATTTGGATGATTTAATATATCTGAAGAAATAACTCAAAATCCACGTGAGTGGAGAAGGAGAATCTATATGGCCGACTTGAAATAATTTATCGGGACAAAGGCTCAAGCTGAGTTGAGTTGAGATTGAGTATGTGCAACTTTGCTTGAAGCTGGACGGTGGGTCATCTGCTTGCTGGATTAACACTTCTATAAACTACATGGCTTCTTGTTTGTTCTCTTGATGTTAGGCTTTTGCTTAAGTCTTTTGTTTTGCATCTTTTTCTTCTTTTCTCCTAGAGAGAAGTTATCTTTTTTCTTGTCATATTCTGTTGTTTCTGTTAAATATTGAACTATGCCCTCTTCTAGGACATGTTGAAAGATGAAGTTTTCAAAGACTAGCCTTTTTCTTCTCATAGGTAACCTCAGGCTTTCTGATCTGATTAGATCAGTGATTCTTAATTCAACTTCAGACCCGATTCCTTTTCCTCATCCTGAGTTTCAAGTGAATGGTTTACGGTATGTGTTTTTGCTAGTCTTAGTAACTTGGTTGAGCACTCTATCCATAGATTGTAGAATCGGCCAATCCCGATCGGGATCAGCTGATTCCTGGATTGGATCGGCCATTGTTGATCCAATTCTCGGCAGAAGGACCGATCTAGAAAAAAGTTTCAGTAGAATCGGCTGGATCAGATAGGAATTGGAATTGGAATCGGATTGGTCAAGATCGTAACGGGATCGGATCAGAATTGAATGATTTTTTTGCTATTCTGGTCGGATCGGCTGGGATGGGCCAGGTTCGGTCCGGATTGAATCGGAATCGGAATCAATTTTCTTACTTACTGATTCTGAATTGGTTTTGTTCTAGTGGATCGGTCAGATCAGATTGGTGTGTACCGATCCCAATTCTGATTCCGATCCCGTGATCCTTGGACTCTATCAGGTTGGTCAATGTCCAGCTTAGATGGGCACTAATTAGGTAGAGCAACTTTAATTATTTTGAAGTGCTCATCATAAACTTGTTTATGTACCAAAAATTCATTGCTTGGTCTACTTTTTCTCTAATAATGCATGCCTCTCCATGCTTATGGTGCTAAAATCATCAATTTTTCCAGCAATATTAATGGCTTATGATTAATCTGTCATTAGCTATACGTAAATGTCGACACTTTTGTTGCAAAGACAGTTCTGGCTTGGTGTTTTCTACTACAACCAATGCTTCAGCAATTTTCTATACACAGGTGCTTGTTGCTGATTCAGACATTCTATTTCATCCTTTGGCTGAAACATGGGCTGAACTGGTGAAGTTAGCTCATGAAAGGAATGGTTATTCTTATATAATTGCTTCTTCAGGTTCATTTGGAAAGAATATACTACCACGGTCTGCCGCTCTTCTTGATGTTTCACCTATTACAGATGTCATTGGCATACCAGAGCCTCGATTATTTATCAGGTCTATTGGCTTCATATTCTAATTCCTTCCAGAATGTTTGCGTTTTAGGGCATCCATTCTGCAGTCTCAGCTTGATGCTAGAACCAATGCATGACATGTCAACTGCAAAAAGTTTATGTTATCAAAACCTTTTAATTTGTGCGGTGTTCAAATAGTATGTCAAAACTAAAGTGGCTACTAGCACATCTTGCACCTTTTGGATATTGCATATTTTATGAAAATCATTAAAAGATAATGTCATGAACATCAACTCTTATCAAGGTTTGCAAATTAAGGGTTGCAAGTGAGACATGATAACATGGAGACTGAGAGGCAGGGATTCAGTGATTCAGTAAGGATGATCCTCCAACCCTGTGCTGAAGGATTGGACAGATCGGTCGATGGATGAAGGGGCTCTCTTTTGGAGTCAGCACAAGGGAGATGGTCGCTGGCACCTGGTCTATCATCAGAAGCTGCTGCCGGCAACCAGTGGAACCTGGGATATGTCATCAGGTTTTTCCTAGACACCTGTGCTAGGTCACTCGGGTGTTCACCATTCGGTTTCAGGCCATTTTTTTAAACCAAAACCAAACCTAAAATTGAACCAAACCGAACTAAACCAGTTCGGCTAAACCTTAAACTGATAGTGAACTGAGCCGAGTGGGTCGGTTCGGTTTGGTTCGTCGGTTCTATTTACATTATTTATTTATAAAATAAAATATAAAATAAATTAAAAGGATATAATATTAAATTAAATTAATTTAAATAACTAGGGTCAACCATAAGTTAAGGCCCTGTTTGGTAACACTATTAAACACCTATATCATTATCAATTTCAAAATTGATATTCATAGCAATCATTAAAAGGTGTTTGGCAAATAGTATCAATTTTGAAGTTGATAGTGGAAACAAAGTACGTTATATAATGGAAGTGTCAACATGTATCAATTTTGATATTGATACTCCAACCTCTAAAATTATCAATATCAATATTGATATAGTATCAAATTTGAAACTCTAACCAAACGGGCTATAAGCATTTTATTTGAAGAAGAGAATTATTTTTTTCGATATTATTTTATATAGATTTATAATAATATAATTTTGAAAATAATATAATTTAAAAATAAACTAGGTTAATTGGGTCAACTGGTTTACAAGTTTGGTTGGGATTAGAGGGTGCTAAACTGAACCAAACTGATAACAATTTAACAGTTTCACTTGGGTCAAGAAACCAAACAGTCAAACTCTTGAACAGAATTGAGCCGGTCAATTCAGTTTGGGTCAGTTTTTCCGGTTTGGGTGAACACCCCTAGCTACGTGTCTTGATAGGAGGCACTGGGCAGCCAACTACTGGAATGGAGTTAAATGCTTGAGCTATAATGGTGTGGGGTCATCGAAGCAAGGGTTGCTTAGGTAGAGTGGATTATCAGGGGTTCAAGAAGCGGAAAGGGTGGTGTTGCCAGCCATGCATGAATAGTTGGGACTGCCAGCTATCCAATACTCTGTTCTCCCCGAGACAGGAGCAGTAGATTGAGATGATCCAAGGAGATAGTTGGGACTGCCCATGGATTACAAAATCGGTGGGATTGGATCGGAATCGGCCGATTCTAGAATCGGATTGGTCGATTCCTGCGGAAACAACGATTTCAAGGGGAATTCCGCTGGAATCGGACTTAATTGGTTGAATCCGATTCCAACCGCTTCAGCCTGGAATCGGTCGATCTGGCCGATTCCGTTGGAAACTGGTATGTCCGGTCTGGTTCGATTCCTGGACCGATTTCGGACCGGGAATTGAACCGATTCCAAGGATCGCGGGATCGGGATCGGATCCTGGATTGGTGGGGTTCGATCCGATCCGGATCGGATCGGATCGGACCGATCCAGGCCGATTCTCTTGGAGCCAGACCGATCCAGAATCGGTCTGGATCGGTTTTTTTTTTTTTTTTGCTCTTTGAAAAAATATGGAAAAATCGCCAAAAAATCAATAAAAATACATAGGACTCAGAAAAAATGTGAAAAAAATATAGGGAACACTCATTCATATAAAAAATTAACAATCAATCATATAGAACACATATCATATCCAATCACACAATAGAACAATCATACATCAAATAAGATACATATTTTTACCAAACAAACAATCATACCCAACTCCACAAATTGTACACCACATATTCTTCTTACCACTCATATTACATTGCGTGAAATAAACAAAGAAATACATTATACATATGCCATCACCACCAACTATGGTAATGTCTGAAGTAGGATGGATCTGGATCTGGATCTCTGTCCTGGTCATTCTGATTTTCTGCAAATCTCCATTGATTAGGGTCAGTCATAATTGGCCCGTATCCATAAGAAAATAAAGACTGGGCCATGTCGGTAAACTCATAAACTCCCTGATCAGTCGGAGGTGGAGGTAGAAAAGATGGTGGAGGTGGATAGCCAGGCTCACTGTCTGAGGCAGGCTCTGGATAGGAAGATGCAAACTCGTCAAAAACATTCAACCTCGTCCGACGTCCGTCGCCCTCGCCACTCGAATACGAGTGTCTTTTATCACTCAAATCATCCGGACCTCGCTCCACTCGTCCGAGCACTACTAGTAGAGCCACCCTCACCTGCACCTGAGGCTGAGGCGCCGCCTTCACCTATGCTGCCGCCACCCCCACCTCCACCTCCACCCCCCTACACTGTTGTTGTGTGGGTGGCACAAATTCTTCTTCATCCTCATCTGATGAAGATGGCTGAGTGGTCTCGGTGTCAAGGAGATGATGTCACCGTTTGATACTTATCTTCTTCCTCTTCAATGTAGGATCTCCTTGACTTGCTTGCTGTGAAGGTAAGCATACTTTCTTTAAAGCCCTAAATAATCCACCATTCTTCTTGGTGGTGGTGGTGGTAGAAGGACCAAGGACTTGACATTAGCATCCCTACCAATATCTTCTAACATCAGGTCAATAGAATGTGCCGCACAGGGCACCCAAAACAAGTGAGGTCGAGCCTCCATTAGCTTCTTTCCTGCAGCCTTATATGAGGCCTCATTGTCTGTGACAAACTGCACAATGTTGGCCTCCCCTATCTCATCCACCACGTTGTTCATCAAGCCAAATAGGTAATCTGCATTTTTCACCTGGCCTGATGCATCAACCGACTTCAAAAATACGGTGCTCTCCGAATAATACACAAGGAAGTTTATAAGTGACCTCCTTGTGATTCCAGTCTATCCATCGCACATTACAGTGCACCCCCTCTCCTTCCAGATGGTTTTGAATCCATCTATCCATGAGGTCAACTCATCGACCTCCTCATCCAAGCCTGTTTCATATATATACTTTGATGTAGGGACTTTCAACCCCGGCCCGGTCTCACCAATCGCATCAACCATAGTATGGAAATATGGACTGGTGGCTGCATGTGCCGGGACACCTACAAATTCAAAAACAAGATAAGAGAAAAGAGAGGGTTGTTAATAATAACTAACCTAATAAGAAATTCATATAGACAAGCAAATGCTAACCACAACTTCAACAAATCTTTACCTGCATGTAGAAAGAACTTGACCATATGCTATGGCTTTCTTTGCACGCCCGGGCCGATGCCTTCACCCCTTTAAGTGCTTGTTTTATACCCCTCCGACCTCTCGCCACTCTCCCTATACATGGCGTTGTCTCCTCGTCGCACGGTCGAATAGAATGTGTCTTCCGAATTTCAGGCTCTCGAACAGGGCGTGTCCCCGCCCCCACATCAAATCGTCTAGAAGCCGAACCTCCTGCTCCTCCTCTTCGTTCCTCATCCTCACGGGCCCGAGCCCTACTCTCAGCGAACGGCTCTCCTAACTCGGGCCTCTTCCTCATCCGATGAAGACGAAGAATCAACTTCGGGACCCTTTCACGTGGCCGGCCCTTTCCCATTCTCGCTCTTTTCCGCCATAAGATCGGCATCTCTCCGACCTAGCAACTCGTCACGGAGGTCTTGTCTCGACCAATTCTCACCTCCCTCTCGTGATGTCCTTCCAGCTTAAATAACCCCTCATCTCCTCCCTCAAATTTCACCGTACTTTATCACACTTCTTAACATTGCCACCCGTCCCGGCTTATATGCTGTTTTCGAGCCGATACACACCTCCATTCATCTCTTGGCACCACTCGCATCTAACTCTCTTCTTCTCCGAATCAAGGAGATGGCCATGTTGCCATCCAATGTCACGAAATTCCGCGGGTCCGGTGCCATGCTCCTCGTCCGACATCTTATTTACAACACATAAAACCATACACAATATTGTTAATTAAATCCACCCCCATCGGGGGTGAAATAATCCCCCCCAATGGGGGATTTTATACCACCCCCCCACCTGGGGGGGCACCGAAAAGCAAATACCCCTTTCCGGGGTGATCGTTCATAATCCCCCCCAATGGGGGATTTTATACCGCCCTCTAAAATAAATACCCCTTCGGGGTGATCGTTCAACACCCCGGCGGGGTGCTTAATCACCCCTTCGGGGTGTATTCCACCCCCATCGGGGGGGTGAAATAATCCCCCCCCAATGGGGGGATTTTATACTACCCCCCCCCCACCTGGTGGGGGCACCGTAAAAAATACTACCCTTCGGGGCGATCCGTTCAACACCCCCCGAAGGGGTGCTAATCATCACCCCTTCGGGGGTGCACCCACCCCTATCAAAGTGAAATAATCCCCCCCACCGGGGGATTTTATCCCAGCCCCCCCCCCCCTGGGGGGGGGGGGCATCAGAAAAATTACCCCTTCGGGGGTGATCGTTCAACACCCCTGGGTGCTAATCACCCTCGGGGTGCAATTCCACCCCCATCGGGGGTGAAATAATCCCCCCCAATGGGGGATTTTATACCACCCCCCCCCCCCCCCACCTAGGAAGGGCATCAGTAAAAACCACTACCCCTTCGGTGATCGTTCAACACCCCAAGGGGTGCTAATCACCCTTCGGGGGTGTAATTCCACCCCCATCGGGGTGAAATAATCCCCTGTAACGGGGATCCTACGCCGCAGCCGCAATGGCCAGGGGCCAAGGCCCGGGGGGGAAGGAGATCGAAACCCCCCCCCCCCCCTTACAAACCTTGTGTACTTTGGTGGTGGATCGCCCTCCGCGTCGTGATCGCCCTCGAATAGGCCGGATCGCCCTCCAACAGCTTGGATCGCCGACAGGGGAAACCCTAGATCTCTAAGGCGCCGTGGGGAAGCGAGAAGAAGCAGAAGGGGGCAAAGGGGGGAGAATCGGTCCGGATCGACCCCAAATAAAGGGGGCGATCGGACCTTAAAACAGATCGATCGATCCCGAATCGGTTCGATTCCGGTCTTCCGGCTCGGCGAATCGGTCCGGATCGACCGATTTTGGGATCGATCCGGGTGGATCGGTCCGGGATCGCCCGATCCTATCGATTCCGGCCGATCCAGCCGGGACTCCCTGCTGGATCGCTAATTCCGACTGGAATCGGATCGGTAGGTACCGATCCGATCCAAGAATCGGTTGATCGCGATCCGGATCGACCGATTCTGCAATCCATGACCGATTCTGGCCCTTTTAGGGCCGGAATCAACTACGTAGGTCGATTCCCATGCAACCAGTAGGCTGCGGCGACCAGAGCAGTGATTCTAGGGCACAAAATCGATCGATCTGGCGATTCCGAGCTCGATCCCAGCTATCAGCGCCGATTCCGGAGCGATTCCGTCGATTCTAGCGATTCTAGCCAATCCCTTCAAGGGATTCTGCTGATCGAAGCTCCGATCCACCTCGATTCATTTGATCCTAAGCTGATTGTCAGTAAGATTTCTTCGTCGAAAACCCAGTACATCCTTTCTTACGCATTTTCGACGACTCCAAGCATGGTTAAACTCGTTGATTTCTGATTGAACAACTCCGTTCAACTTGTAAGAACATCGATTGGATATTCTTTTGTACGGGAAAAATTCCAATCGATGTTCTCGATTTTGACGCGTTTTCAATGACTCAGTACTATTTAACTTGCCGATTTTCAATCGAACAACTCTGTTCGAGTTGTAAGAACATCGATTGGACGTTCTTTGTACGAAAAAAAATCCGGAAACCCCATACGTCAATTTACAAGCCTTTCCGGCAAGGACGTAACCCTCTAAACATACCAAATAGTATGTTCGACGGGTTGTCTGCTTCCCGAACAACTCCTAAAGCAATTTATAGGATGTCTAATAATTTTCTATGAATTGTTTGCAATTTTTAAAAGTATAAGCAATGTCCGATCAGGGTGATGTAGCACCAGTACGTCTTTCTGACGTGGGTTGAGAACACGGCCATATGGTAGACGTAGTCAGAAAGAGAGTGCAGTGCAAATGGTGTGGGAAGGAGATGAACGAGGGTGTGTTCTGGCTGAAACAACATATTGCCAAAATAGTTGGGAATGTCAAAAAATGTGATAAGGTGTCGAGGGAGAAGAGTGAGGAGATGAGAGGCTACATGACAGGTAGAGCTTCTCAACGATCTATTGGGATTGAACAGAGGGAGGAGTTGCATGATAAACTACTTGAGAGGAGGAGGGACCGAGATTTGCCTACATACAAAGGGAAAGGCAAGGGGAAGGCACCAGCTGAGCTGGAGCCAGAAAGTGAGGGCGACTTCACGAACTCCGAGCTTAGACATGTTAGGCACGTTGGCAACCGTGCATCTGTTGTGGAGGAAGATAGGAGGAGGGGAGCAGGAGGGTCAGAGTCCAGAGCTAACCCAGTTCTTGGCCGATCAGCATCGGCTCGCCCTACCCAAGACCGGGAGAGTGAGGGATGAAGATAGGAGCCACATCGCCATTCTGCCAGTACTCGGTTTACATCGAGTGATGAGTATCTGTTTAGGAAACAAAGCGCTGGACAGATGGGGATTAAACAAGCCATGAAGGGGATGAAGACATCAGGAACGGCTGTAAAGGGAGTCGTTTGTCACATTGTGAAGTGGTTTTTACATGCAGGTATCATTGTTAAGATGGCTTTTATGTGTGTTTTATTTAGTTAACTTTATTTTTTGTTGATCTATTTTTTTTAACTTAATGTAGGCATCCTAGCACATACAGCCACTAGTCCTTACTTTCAGACTGCGATAGATGCCGTGGGTGAGGTTGGACCGAGTCTGCAAGCCCTGAGCAGCAGGCATATATATGGTGGTGGGCTGGAGGAGGAGGTGCAGGAGTTGAGGGAGTGGATGGATGGGTTTAGATTGCTGCGGAAGGAGAGGAGTTGCACGATTATGTGTGACGGGTGGATAGGTATCACCAAGAGGAGTATGATAAATTTTTTGGTGTATTGTTTTGAGGGGGGACCACGTTTTTGAAGTTTGTGGATTCTTCTGGGAAGATTAAAAATACTGACTATATTTTTTCTTTGATGGATGCTGTGGTTGAGGAGATTGTGGTTCAGGTTGTCACTGTCAACGAACTCTCATATAAGGCGATTGGGAAGAAGTTGATGGAGAAGAGGCAGCATCTGTTCTGGGTGCCCTGTGCAGCACATACTGTTGATCTCATATTGGAGGATATAGGTAAGGAGGAGAGTGTCTCTACCCTTGTCAGGCAGGCACAGACGATTACTTCTTTTATTTATTTGCATATCTGTCTGCTACATATTATGAGATCACACACAGGAGGGCACGATCTTGTCAGGCCCTGTCCTACACGTTTTGTCATGAATTTCATTGCACTGAAGAGTTTACATCGGCACATACATGCATTGGTTAGGTTTATGCAGTTCGAGGAGTACTATAATTATATGGTGGACCACCTGCATAACAAGTAAGACCAGTTGGATATTCTTGTCAGATTTGAAAAGCAGATCACTGACAAGAGATTTTAGGAGAGGATTGCCTGCTACTTGGCAATCATTGAGTCACTGGTAGTTGTCTTAATGTTGATAGACTCAGATGACAGGAACCAGATGGGTACGTTGTACGATACTATGGACTGGGCAAAATTACAAATCAAAGAGAAGAATCCTAGGGGTTACAAAAAATGGTAGAAGATCATAAATGACCAATGGGACAAGACTTTGCACCACGATGTCTATGCTGCAAGTTAGTGGGTGAAAAAGTTATTTGTGCTTATCTACTTTAAGTTTAGTCAGTAATTGCCTTCTTCAAAATGTTAATACTAATATTAATAAATTTTTGTAGGATATTTTTTGAACCTCCGCATCCAATATGGAGGACATGTGGTGAACAACAATGAGGTGATGCGGGGTACACAATCTATTATTAAGCGTCTTTGCCAATCTCAGTAAGGCAGGATAGAATCTAAGATAGAAGTAAGTTAGAGTTTAGTCAATAATTTGGAGCCTAAAATTATTAGACAACTAATGATTTTTTTTTAAATATTTTTCAGATGCAGAGGTATAAGATGAGGGTCGAGGTATACTCAGGTGGCGTTTGATAATGCTGAAGTATGAAGTCTGAAGTCTGAAAATCATATCTTACATCTGAATATGTCGCATAGATATCTGAAAACTTAATCATTAAGACTGTTTGATAGAACGTCTTAATCTGAAAACTGAATAATTAAGACTGTTTGATAAAACATCTGAATCTGAAGACTGAATAAGTAAGACTGTTTGATAACACAGCTAAATCTGAAAACTGAATACATAAAATTAATTCATAAAACACATGAAATAACAATCACAAATATAACATGATAACAATTAGAGAATTCATCACAATCCACGTCGTTCTGCACGTGTCCTTCGATTTGCAAATAACGTATTTGCAATATTGTCACGTAAGTTGATCATAAATCGTCGTTCTTCGTCGACTTCTAATTGTAATTGGTTGTTCTTCTACTTCATCCACCCCTTGCTCGATATTTGCATATGGATTTTCATATATCTCAAACAGATCATCTTTGACTTTTTCTTTCCTCAGAAAATTGTGTAGTGCACAACAAGCAATAACAATGTCACGTTGTGCTTCTAATGTATATGGTGGCATACTCTTCAATATTTTATATCGAGCTTTTAAAACACCAAATGTCCTTTCAATAACATTTCTTAATTTCGTACGAGCTTGATTAAAAACTTCTTCTTTACTTTGAGCACTCCTTTGATGACGAAAATCATTGATCCAATATCTTGTGTTTCGATATGGAGACATAAAATATCTAGTATTCACATAAGCTGCATCACAGAGATAATATTTATCTGTTTCACATAGTTAACAACATCATAATTAGAAGGTAATACAACATAGAATTTTTTAATAAATTGAACACAAGTGTTTACTTACCTGCAGTGGGAAAAGGGAATCCGTGATTTACATCAAACGCTACCTCTTGTAGAACTCTAATCACGTACTATTCCTTCCCATCCGCAAACACAAATGTAAAAATCATATTAAAGTCACATACTCCTAATACATTTTGGTAACATGCGTTCCTCCCTCTTCCCTATAAGTTGCTTGTTTCTCTATCTAACATTTGCGTGAATAAGAGTTCCATCTAAAGCACCAATAGCACCGTAAAGTTAAAAAAATTGAGTGTCACGATACTAACAAAACTCAAATAAGAAAAGTATCTTTATTACCTTAAAAATTTGATGAAGGCGTTTATGATGATGTAGAAGATTTGGATCTTCATTAGAACAATAAACTCTTTAGCAAGTTTCATCATCGCATGTAACACTTCATGAAAAATAGTAATGTACGGTTTGTGTGGAGTGTTGAAACCTTCTTTTATAAATCTAACACATAATTCATGACTTACTATCATTAAGAACATGGCTATTTTCTCTTCGACTGATATGTATCGGCTATCCTTAAGCCAACCTTTATCTTTAAAGAGTTTGCAAAGATTGATGAAAGCAACTCGAGGCATTCGCAAAAGCTTCGACACCGTGTGTCATTTCCACGAATTAGCTCAAACGTATGTGTTGCACCCGAGCAAGATGAACTTAAGTCTTTATTCCTTCTATTTCGACGATTCCGTAGCTTACACCAATAGTAAATAATAACAAATATCTTTAGCCATCTTTGATTCGATTGTTGTTCATTGATTCACCTGAATAATAATTGTTGTAACAAAAAACAAAATAGGTAAGATATAGGAAATATAGTTCACAAATGAATTGTAGAAGAGTAATGCAATAATTTTATTTTCATGAATGGTGATAACAAAGTACTTAATATTAAATAACCATCTTAAGGAACATATAATACTATGATAATTGACTACATTACGACTAAATAAAATTTTTGAATTGTAACATAGTCCTCAACCACTCAATCCTTGCTGAAGCATCTGATGTGACTGAACACCATTGTATCCATTGTTCTCTCATTTTTTCGTCTGAGAATAAGACTGTTGCATGTATGTAGATCTTATCACATAGTGACAACATCAAGTCATCTAAAAGTTTAAAGCAATTAATGAGTTGGAGTGATCAAAGAGGAAGTTGATGACTATTCACTTGTGGGTGCTTGTATATCTTTTTTCTCTTCTAACAACTGGTCTATATGTAATTCAACTTTCCTATCAATATCAGTTGACCTTCTCTTCTTCGTAGGCTTTTCAAACAACTCCACTTCATCATCATTATCAACATTGATGTGTGCTTCTTTTTTAAAATTATCATTGTCATCAACGCCATCTTTGTCAGGTGTATAAGAAGCATCAATTAATTCTATCGTAGATTGTGGACCGAGACTAGCTGGACCCCAAGCCAAGTTCCCTGTTGCTGACACTCCTTCAAATAAAACTCTTCCTTCATCCTCCCATTCAAACCTGTTGTCTTGAATGCGGATGCTTTTGGATGAGCCTATATAAAATAAAATATTTATAAAAAATTGTAATCAAAATAGAAACAAAATTTAAATCTAACCCTTACCTTTAAGTACTCCTCCCACTTTTCACTTGACCAATCCATTGTTTTTGTAGATGGATTATAACCATGACCTGTATTCTTGGTAATTAAATTTGTCCATTCAACGTATTGGCTTCGAAGGTAGTCATATTGATTTTTCATCTCGCTTTTGTGTTAAAAGCACTCCGAAACTTTCTTTCATTTTCTTGCTAACTCTGTCCCAGGAGTCCTTTTTCAAAGAAGTCCCCATTCTTCCGTAAGTTTTGACTTCTTCAATACAAATATCTAAGAAATATTTGACCCGATCTGGATCTCTCCAACTAAATCTAGTGACGTTCTTCGTTCCACTCGAACCTTCTATATCGACATTCCTACGACAATTAAACCTTTGTAATACGCACATTAAGTAAATAAAACAAAATATTAATAAATACATATGATGCATAGATGAAGGTGAACAGTAACAAATAGAAGGTGAACCAATTGTTACCAATTATAGTATGTTTAGAAAGAGTTCTCTATTTAATATATCACCCCATCTATTCATGTGTAACCATTTATTTTTATGTGAAGGCATGTGTAACCATCAAAAGAATGAAGCTAACGTTAAAAAAAAAAATTTTTTTTATCTACCTTAAGTGATGGTTATATATCTTCGATAAAAACTCGACTCGACTCATTTATTACGTTAAATAAACAAGTTTGAACAGAAAAAAAAACTCGCTTTGTAAACAAGATGAGTTTGAACATATGTATGCTCGGCTCGATAAACTCGCGAAAGGCTTGACTAATTACTCATTTAAATGTTTGTTTAATTATTTAAAAAGTTTTATACAAATAACTTTGTAAGGTGAATTTTATTAAAATTTAAGATGTGGATTTATGTAAAAACGTCGCCGATCAAGTTCTCGTGATGGCATGGCATGTATGATGTTACGTGGACCTCATGGATGTCAAATGAAAATAAATTACATTGCATAATGCATTTTGAAGAAGGAGCCGTGCTGCCCCTTTCTCCCATCTCTCTCGCCTTCCATGCCGCAGGAGATGGTGCCGGAAGCGAGAGGTTGGCGAGGCACCGCGCCGTTGGCACGGCACGGTGGCGGAGCCCACGCCGGGCAACCATCCAACTATCCGCGCGGTCGCACCGCCAACAGCGAGCTCCCCCCCCGGCTGGAGGCCGGCGAGGCGGAGTTCCCCGCCCTCTCCCCACCCCGGCCGGAGGCCGGCGAGGAGGAAACGCGGCGGCATCGCGCGGCCGGGGGCCGGGCCGGGATTCGCGCGTCACCGGAGTTCCCCCCCACCCCCCCCCCCCCCCGCGCCGTGGAGACTAGGCCGGAGTTCCCCCTTCCCTACTCGCTTGTTCCCGGCGGGGCACCGATCCGCGGCCCACACGGATCTCGGCGACGGCGACCGGCCGGAGGCCGGCGAGAGGAGACGCGGTGGCATCGCGCGGCCGGGGGGCCGGGATCGGGATTCGCGCGGTCGCACCGCCAACAACGAGCTCCCCCCCGTTCGCTTCCCGCCACCCACTCCTCCGGCCACCGCAGCCCAATGTCGCCCATCCTCCAATCCATCCAGCCGACGAGGCACAAAGCACGCCGCCCTCATCCGACAGCAACAACGGTGGTCCACGGCCGCCGGCCCGGGAGAGTGAATGCAAGCGCCGCCAATCGGTGTTCCGTAAGGCCTACGAGAATCGGGCGTGACTACGCACCGGGATGCCGGGCTTGCCACGGCGAGGTCCGAGTCTCACACGCCGATAGACATGGAGATCGAGGGGGACGACACGGTGACAGCCGAGCGCACCTCCGCCGCGACCATCCGCCAATGCCTTTTTCCTCGCCCCCTCCCTCTCGCTCCTCCGCAACTATCGTTTCCTTCATTGTCGAGAAAATACCTCGGTGGAAGGCTTCGCGAAGATGAAACGAGGCTTCGCGAAGAGGACTCCCAAAGCTAGGCGATGGCGACGATGACCTCTCGTAGAGCACCTCCTCCAACAATACCGTCACAACACGGCAATGGGCAAGCGCGACCTCCCGGTGATGACGATGGGCAAGCACCACCGCGAGATAGCACTTTTATACGCATCGAGAAGTTATCGGGGCGACTACTCCGCAGTTCATCGTTAAGTGGATATACTCCACTTAGCGAGTCAGACGTGAAACGTCTCTTTTTTATGAGATAAGATCTGATAAAATAAATTTTATCAAACAATCTGAACCCAGCGTCATCTGACCGAATCAGACTTAAGATGTCACTAAGCGTTATCAAACGAGCCCTCAGATGTTGATCTGAGATATTCGTATGACAAAGTGTCACCTTGTATACTTATCTATAATGAAGATTTTGTTTACTTATCTTATAAGTTATTAAAGATGTGGGGCTGATTGTTTGCTTTTTTTTTGCAGCTCAGTAGTGGGTTCAGGTGAACACCAATAGTAGATAGTATTCACTTGCTGCCATTAGTATTAGGATACTCAGCTAGAGCACTACTTCCTCTCATTGTGAGAGGAATTGGAGTACATTCAACCTGATACATACACCCTCACCTGCACCTGAGGCTGAGGCGCCGCCTCCACCTATGCTGCCGCCACCCCCACCTCCACCTCCACCCCCCCTACGCTGTTGTTGTGTGGGTGGCACAAATTCTTCTTCATCCTCATCTGAGGAAGGTGGCTGAGTGGTCTCGGTGTCAAGGAGATGATGTCGCCGTTTGATACTTATCTTCTTCCTCTTCAATGTAGGATCTCCTTGACTTGCCTGCTGTGAAGGTAAGCATACTTTCTTTAAAGCCCTAAATAATCCACCAGTCTTCTTGGTGGTGGTGGTGGTAGAAGGACCCGAAACTGGAATCCGAGCAGGAGCTGTAGCGGCCGGGGGCGGAGTTGGATGTCTCTCTGGAGAAGCTGTAGTCCGGGGTGGATCAGGAAGTGGAGCTGTGCACGGAACATGACTTTCTTCAACTTCCTGCATGTCTTCATCCTCACCAACAACGCTGTCAAGCTCTCCTTCGGCCCATGATCTGTCGTTCGGGTCGAACTCTGGCTCTCCCTCAGCATCCTTGTCTTTCACGCATGCTGCAAGTGGATGTACTTCTTGGGAATAGATATTTCAAGTCCACATCCGCCCGGGGACAAGCCCCGAGTAGCTTGGGCCTGTGCTCTTTCTTGGTACAATCCACCCGCAACCGTGCAAATCTCTCGCTTCCGATGTCTTACGCCTATCTTTGATATTCTTTATCCTCACCTCATATTGTAATGGCGGTAGACAAGCTTCTCCAATCTTTCTCGTCTTCAACCTATTTCTCCTTTTCGTATGAATAAGGTTGAAGGTGCTCCAATTTCTCTCGCACTGGGATGACGATGTGCTCTGACTTAGCACCCGAATTGCAACGGCAGCGAGTGGATTCCATCCAGTTCTGTTTGTCACCATAATCCACCACTCAGCTGTAATTGTAAAGAAGACAATTACATGCATCAGTAACGTTATGTAAAAAAAAAATCAATTAACCAAAGAGTCATTAATTCGGGTAAGCATATTACTAGGGGGGACCCTATCATGTGAGTACTGCAAATCTGGATCCCCGTACACCCCAATCTTGTGCCTGTATGAAGTCATCTGAAAACACAAACTAAAACAATTATCTTCTCTTCTTGAGATAAAGTTAAAAGTTTAATTAATATGAAACGTATTACTTACTTCAACCTCAGCGCAGCCCCCCCACCTAGGGGGGATTTTAATATGAACCAATGGGGGGATTTTATGCTGCAGCCCCCCCACCTAGGGGAGGGGACTGTAAAAAACAGTCACCCCCGAGGGGGTGACTGTTCAACACCCCCGAAGGGGTGCTAATCACCCCTTCGGGGGTGCAATTCCACCCCCATTGGGGGGTGAAATAATCCCCCCCAATGGGGGATCCCATGCTGCAGCCGGCCAGGGGCCAAGGCCCGGGGGGGGGAGGGGAAAGGAGATCGAAACCCGCCCCCCCCTTACAAACCTTGTGCTGTTTAGGGTGGATCGCCCCACCCCAAGGTGGATCGCCCCTCCCCAAGCCTTGAATAGGCTGGATCGCCCCTCCAAATGCTGGATCGCCGGATGCTGAAGCCCTAGATCTCCAAGGCGCCTTGGGGGGAAGGAGAAGAAGCCGAAGGGGGCAAGTGGGGGGGAGAATCGGTCCGGATCGACCCCAAATAGGGGGTGATCGGACCTTAAAACAGGACCGGATCGATCCCGGAATCGGTTTGATTCCGGGTCTTCCGGTTTTCCGGCGAATCGGTCCGGATCGATTGATTTTGGGATCGATCCGGGTGGATCGGTCCGGGATCGACCGATCCTATCGATTCCGGCCGATCCAGCTGGATCGCTAATTCCGATAGGAATCGGATCGGTAGGTACCGATCCGATCCAAGAATCGGTCGATCCCGATCCGGATCGACCGATTCTGCAATCCATGCCCTTGGCTGTAGATTCCGGAGTGAGTCACCAAAATTGTTGGCCAATTTGAGCCGAATCGGTTTTGATCTAGGTTGATTTAGTCAATTTCAGCCATTCCACTATGAATCCGGGGGTGGATCGATTCCCCCATCCCCTAAAAAATCAGATCTACTTATGCTGATCCTATCCAAGAATCGGTTGATTTTGCAAACCAAAGTTTGGATGGTTATTTTGATGCTTCTTGGAACCGAGAGATATCCAAGTAGAAAAATTAGATTGAAGATTGATTCATTGTTTCTGTGGAAGGTTTGAATACTAGCATTGCTATTGAAATGACATTAAGAAAAGCCTTGCAGACTGTGGTCGGAAACTAGAATTTGGTGGGTCTTGAATGCATATAACAAAGAATGTTTAGTGAAGAGCTGTTTAGTTAAATCCATAGTTGTTAAGGCGACAAGACGTCCAAGGCACCCGAAGGGTCTTTTATAGTTTAGGCGACAAGGCGTAAGTCTAGGCGTCGCCTAGGCGATAAGGCGAAGCATGAAGCGGGGTGGGATGTATATGACATTTTTTGAAACTATCATGACATTGTAATACATAAAGTTTGAAATTAAACATACAAATCTAATCAATTGGTATACATTCATAACCAAACTTGAATAAGAACAAAAACATAACATGTAAAAAAAAATTTAAACTTAAGACAATTTAAACCAATTGAACTTACCAAATAATGTTAACGTTGTTTGAATTTCTTTTCTTCTTTAAGAACTTGCATAATAGTGTTCACAATATATTTGCAAAATACAAGCACAAAACATTTCACATTATCACAATATAAGGCTCTAATATAGTGAGATATGAAATAATCAAATTCAAAACATTAAAAGTACATCAAAAGACACAATACAACTAACATCACCATTTATTAAGAACATAAGTAACATTAAAAGAGTACTTAAAACTTGAAAATTGAAAGATAAAACTTAAAAAAGCAAGAGTATTTAAAAGTTACATTATCAACTTAAAGTTTAAACCCAAACACAACATTTTCTAAGATGTCAACATCAGGTGCATTAGTTTCCTCATTTTCTTTGTCTTCTTCACGTGTCTCTTGACTCTCCCATGATACACCTCCGTCATCGTCATCATCATTATCATCTATATCATATTATCATCCTCTGGAAGCTCTTCATCACTATTTTCATCTCTTGATGGCGTATAATGTGATGCACTTGATTGTCTAATTATTTTTTTAGGTCTACCCTCTGAAGCTCCCATAGCATCATTCACATCTTTTCGTGTGAGAACTTCCCCTTCATGCACTGAATCTTCATCTCTCTTTGTCAATCTATTCATTTTCCCAATTTAGATCTTCAAAACAACTAGGATCATACTTTTGGGGATCTTTTTTCCGTGCATTAAATCTATCTCGAAGATGTCGATTGTATTGCACATATACCAAATCATTCAACTGCTTATGTTCCAAACAGTTCCTCTTCTTAGTATGAAACTGAAAAAAATGAATATAAAATCATGAATTAAAATATAAATCATTAAATGTATATCAAGCTAGCTACATGTATCACAATTTTAGAAATCTTACAAATTCAAAAGTGCTCCAATTTCGCTCGCAACCCGATGAGTTACAACAAAGGCCTAGAATCTTCAATGCAAAAGCTCTCAACGCCGGTGTTTGTTTGCCATATTGTATCCACCAATCAACTATATTGACAAAGAAATATTAACCACAGCATGTATAAATAATGCTAATGGGGTGTTTGGTTGCATGATAATTTTTTGTACACTTTTATGATAAAAATTTGTATTAAAATAAAAAGTGAACCAACTCATGACATAAAATTATCATGTTTGGAGGGATGTGACATGGTTCGTCATCTCGCGAGAATCTCGCGAGATCTCGCGAGATTCTCGGTCTCGCCGGCAGGGCGAGAAACGAGATGACCGAAACAGGTGTCCGGGTCTCGGCCCTCTCGCACGTTTACAGGGGCACAATGTGCTCCCTCTGTGAAGATAAGAAAGCCGTAAAGATGGCCACCGGCGGGCACGAAGAGGGGAAGAAAGATGCTTCGCCGGTCGGCCACACCGTCCTTTACACCGCACACGGCTAAAGAAGCCATCATCTGGTCGGCCACGAGAGCATTCACCGGGCTATTAAAGCCCCTCGCCAGACCTCCGATGGAAGACGGGAGGAAGAGAGCAAATGCTTACCTTCACAGCAAGTCAGCGACCGAGGGTTGCGGTGCCTGATCCAGCTCTCACGGCGGCTTCCGAGTGGGGTAGCATCGTCTCCGCGCTCCGGCTGTCACGGCGGAGGCTCCGACGGCAGCAGCGACCTCCGGCGGACGACCTCTCGCAGCGAGCCCCCTCCGCCATCGTCGCGTCGCGTCGCCGTCGGGGAAGAAGGTGAATTCGCGGCTTCGCGCTCGCCGGCCTCGCCCCCGCGGGTCATCGACGAATCGAGGTAAGTTAGTAAGTATTAACGCAATCGCGTTAACACAACGTACATATAAAACAGTAGGTTTTGTAATATTAATTATATAAAACAGTAAGTTTTATAAAACAGCGTACATATAAAACAATTATGAAATATAATTATTAATTTGTTTATGTAATTAATAAACAAATTAAAACATCAAGTTTAATTATTTACGTAACATCAAGTTTATGTAATTATTAATTTGTTTTAAATTTTTATACAGTGTACATATAAAACAGTAAATATATAAAAATTATATATTTTGATAATGTAATATAAATTATGAAATATAAATATTAATTATAAAAATATTAATTATAATAGTATTATATAAAGTTTATCTATATTAAAAATTATTAATATTAATCTGTTTTTAAATTTTATTGTTTTTTGTAGTTTAAATTTTATATGATTAATTATTTAAACATTATAAGATTAATAAGATTAATTATTTAATAAGGGTTTTGTAAAAATTAATTATAGTTTGATTAATTATTTTAGTATTATTTAAAGTTGATATGTATACAAAATTATTAATCATTTTTATTATATTTTTAGTTTATAATTTATATATTAATCAACTTATATTTTAGTTAGTATTTTTTTATTAATAAACTTATATTTTTAGTTTATATTTTAAATAATAATCACTTTAACAATATAAGATAGTTGAGATTAAACCTATATGTATTTTTTGTTGATTTTTTTGATTATATTTTATATATTATTCATCTTATTTTTTTGTTAGTAATTTTCTTATTAATCAACATATATTTTTAGTTTATATTTTAAATAATAATCACATAATTTTTTGTTAGTATTTTTTTTATTAATCAACTTATATTTTTAGTTTATATTTTAAATAACAATCACATTATTTTTTGTGAGTATTTTTCTTATTAATCAACTTATATCATTAGTTAATATTTTATATATTAATCACTTTAACATTATAAGATTAATAAGATTAATTAATTACATTAATTAGAATAGTATTGTATAAAGTTTGTATGTAATAAAAATTAGTAATATTAATCTATTGTTAAATGTTATTATATTTTATAGTTTAAATCTAATAAGATTAGGTATAATAACACAATAAAAAATTGAGTAGCAATCTATTTGTTAGTCAATTTTTTGTATAAATATAATAATATTAATTTTATTAGTATTATATAAATTTTATAGGTAATAAAAATTAATAAATATTAATTTATTTTTTGATTTTATTATAGTTAGTACTTTGTAGTACAAAGATAATAATGGTATCTATATTTTATATGTTATACAAATTATAAACTATTAAATAATAATATACTTAATGAATGTTGTAGGAAAAAACAAATAAATAAAAAATGATTATGTAATAATTGAACATAATAATACTTTTTAAATTTTAATATGTTCCATAAATTTTTAAGATTAATGTTAAATATAAAGAAGATTAAAGTTAAATATAAAAAATTAGGATCAAAGATAAATTAGGATTTTATACTATAATCTTAATTAAGAATACTCCTTAAAACTATGCAGGTCTAGGAAATCCAAATAAGAATAATCTCTTATTCAGCTAGAGATTTTTACATTGAGAACGTTTGACGAAATAACTTAATTTACCATAATTCATCTCTTAATTAAATAGATCTTTTAAAATGGATTAAATAAATGCTATATACTTATGCTTTTTAATTTTTATACTTAATCTTTTAAAGGATATTAATACGAAACAGACATTCACATGTTATAACTTTAAATAAAAACTTAGTTAATAATATAAATTAAATTTTTGTATAATTTTATAATTAAATTAAATATTTATTACCATAAAATAAGACCTAGGCGTGAAATTCAGACCTCAAAATTTTAAAATTTAAATTAGGGGATGAAGTCGTACAAGAAAATAAGGGGATGAAGTCGGTTAAATTCTAATAGTATTATATAAAAATAAACTAATATATTAATAATTAAAATAATAATATTAAACTTATTATTACAATATCAAGTAATATTGTTTGGAAATATAATAAGTTATGCAATTTATAAGATATCTACGAATCAGTAGGTGCATATTGCATATTATATATAATATTTACTTCTTTATATTTTTAATTGCTGAAGGAAGATGTCTACGAATGACATAGTGGCAATATGGAACTCCCGTTGGTAATAAGGGTTCTAAATGTAACTTTGTGGAAAAGTAATGCAAGCAGGTGGTGTTACTAGGTTAAAATACCATTTGATTGGAGACAAAGGATCGATGTAAGTAAATGTGTAAGTTGTCCACGAAGTGCGTAAACAATTGAAAGAATTGAAATCACAAAAAAACATCCGTACTATGAAGAGTAAGTTGGCAAAAGAAGTAGTCGTGGATGAACTTCGAGAAACGGGTGGTCATTCGAAGGTTTCTCATCGTACGAAGAAGAAGGATCCGAGGAAAGAATACAACGGGAAATTGCAAAAACATCCGCCGAAGCTAGATGGCAACTTGATGAGTCCGAGCGTCAAATAAGACACGCACAAACAAATGGAGCCGGAAGTAGTGGTCTTTGCAGGATTTGCGGGTGGAAGTGGAAGTGGAATGAAAAGAATGAAACGAAGTATAACCGACTTTACGCGTCGTGGTGGACATGGATCGGTAGGTATTGGTAAAAGTTCTTTGTAGAAGGTAGTTTGTATAAATCGATGACGCACGACAAAAAAGAATGGAGGAAATGGTAAACAAAGGACCTTTAAGAGAATCACTTGGTAAGATGGTTTCAAAATTTTTTATATTCAATCATATTCCAGCTCATGTTGCAGGAGATCATCATTTCAAGAATATGATTGTTGAAGCACAAAATCTTGGACGTGCAATCAAACCTCCTACACCGAAAGACATTAGGAAAATATTTGGATGAATTAGTTACGTATACGCAAACGTAAATCAAAAAATTAGAACCACATTGGGATACCCACGGTTGTTCTCTTTTATGTGATGGATGGACAGGACCCACAAGAATGTCCATCATTAATTTTATGGTTTATAGTGCAGAAAATGTCATATTTTTAGATTCAATTGATGCATCAGTAAAGAGAAGAATCAGCGAGTTCATTATGCAATTGATGGAGGACAAGATTAAGGAAGTTGGAAGAAATAGGGTTATACAAATTATAATCGATAATGCCATAGCTATAAAAAGGCAGAACACTTTTCGCATCAAAATATAATCTTTTTCGTCACCACGTACGCTCATTGTATAGATTTGATGTTTGAATATGTTCCAAGGAATGTAATGGTAAAAAAAGCCATGGAGGTCGAATTGTTACACATTTCATATACAATCATGATTGGGTCATGAATCGAGTAAGAAAGGCTTGTGGACGTGCTTTAGTTCGACCCGGTGCCACTCGTTTTGTAACAAATTATCTTTCATTGCAAAGTTTGTTGCGTGAAAAAGATAGTTTGAGAGGTTTCTTTCTTTATTCAGAGTGGATTAATTTAGAGTTCAGGAACACTCTTATTGGAAAGAATGTGGAACAAATCATATGCAATCCTATGTTTTGGGATTATGCAAGAGATTCGATAAAGATTATGGAGCCCATGTATAAAGTTTTGAGAGTGATGGATACTGAAAATTATCCAACCATGGGCAGTGTATATCATGCGATCATTGTGATGAAGGATGTAATAAAGACAACTTCACCAAGAAATTACACACGGGTTCATAAGATCATAGATGATAGATGGACAAAATCAATGGATGCACCTATCTACAAGGCTGGGATGTTTTATTCCTGTATCCTAAGTTTGTATTTTTGTTATAAATGTATAAAATAAATTACGAGACTAACCTTTTGAATAATAATATTTCGTACGTACAAGATATTTTCTCAATCCAAAGTACCAATATAAATTGCATCTCGAGACAATCAAGCACTTATTAAAGCACTTCATCAAGTTTACGAGAAGTTGTTTCCAAAATCTAAAGGAAGAGGCCAATTTGGAAACGAGGTATCATTACGCTATTTATAAATTTCATCATTTAAGTTGATATTAACATTAAATGTTTTTATA
The DNA here is from genome assembly GCA_036172225.1 of Cryptocoryne crispatula var. balansae. NCBI lineage: Eukaryota > Viridiplantae > Streptophyta > Magnoliopsida > Alismatales > Araceae > Cryptocoryne > Cryptocoryne crispatula. The sequence goes on from CM069935.1 coordinate 29,400,941, forward strand.
TACTAGATTATAAAGTTTAGAGATGCATTGGCCTCTTTTGGGACAAAAAGTGCTATCATAAGTAGAGAATCTATGTGGCCAGGTTAGTAATTATTTAATCAAAAAGACAATTTACTTGGTTCGAATTACAAATATATGATTATTTGTTTCACTTTCAGGTGAATGGTGGAAAATGTACGGAGATGATTCTCCAACTTTAAGAAAACTTGCAATTAAAATTTTATCGCAGACTTCATCAGCTTCTCCTTGTGAAAGAAATTGGAGCACTTTTTCTTTGATACATACAAAACCTAGAAACAGGTTATCATATTCAAAGTCAAGAAACTAGTTTATTGTCATTATAATACGAAGCTAAAGGTAAGGAGAATGGAGGCTGAACAAAAGCAAAGAGGTGATCCGAAGAGGACCCACTTGATTATTTTGCACTATTAGGAGAGAATGACATGGATGATCGAGAAAATCCTTACGCCGAGTGGGTTGCAAACAATGATATGGATGAACACGATGGTCGCCCATCCGAAGAAATTGTTAAGCCGCACGCGAAACCGGAATGGATGTAGATACAACCGTACAACAAATTCTTCAATCATCTTCCGAGTCAACTCATCTTCACAATGATGATCCAACCTCTCGATATGGATGCTTCCGATGGACGAGGAAGTGATGATGATGGAGATGGAGGCAATGTCCTTCGTGATGGTGGTGCTGACGACGTAGAAGAAAACCAACCATTCCCCACTGATGCTGCTGAGAAAGTTCATCATCAACGTGACAAAACATATAGACGCAAGAAGAAGAGTGCTGGTCCGTCACATCAACAAGGTTTGTCACAACTCGAGGAATATGATCTTTCTCACACATTCGCTTCAATGGATATTTCGATAGGGGATATTATGGATACGGACATTCTCAAGATTCATCATCATATGAATACGAACACAAACACGGATATGGGGAAATGCAACAAGGTTCTTCACTTGCATTTTATAATGAAGGAGATCAATCTTCATACGGATATGGACATACCGCAAGTGAACATATTCCTTCAAACATACCTTATGACAATAGTTATTATGGTTACGGTCGAGTCACGGTCCTTATGGCTATGGATATACAACACAAGATGACTCTTCAAACATCTCTCGATTCTTATCAACAAAGATTCAGCTTACCACGAGAGGGAGATCATCGCCTAATATGTCAGCGGGTTGAATATTGTGATTTTGTTGGTGATTTTGTGGCACAACAATCACAACCGACCAACAAAGTAATATATCGAAGCACCTGCATCATCTTTTTGGTATTGAGAGTGTTTCATTCACACAAATGGTGTGGGAGTGGAGTTTGACATTGAAAGTGCTTTGTGATTGTACATTCACATAATTAGTGTGAAAAATTGTTGTGTTATTTATTTTCACGTAATGTATGTGAATTCATTGATGTACTCCAATCTTTATAACATATTATGTTATGTTTGTCATTTTATACATATTACATATATACATTTTGATCCGAGAATCCGAGATCTGATCTCCCGAGATTTTCCCGAGATCTCTCCGAGATCTCTTCTCTTCCACCCCCCCGAGACGAAGCCGAGGTCCGAGACGGCAAACCTTGGATGTGATTACAAAAAAGAGTAACTACCACACATGACCAAACAAAGTGGGGGGACCACAAGAAAAAAGAAAGAGGTGAGACCCTCTTTTTTTGTTTAAGAAGAAAATCACTTTCAAAACATAAAATTATCATGGTTACCAAACACCTCTTTTAACAAGTTTTCTTACAAATTTTAAAAATTAAAACAAAAACCCTTATTATCATGCAACCAAACACCCCATAAACAAAAAATTGTAATGATACTTATGCCCTTACTTGGAAGTTTTTTATGGCGTGACTTCATAGCGAATGATATGCCAAATGTGCCTTTTGCTTCCATGTAAGAGGAAAGGTGTTCATCTATTTTTTCTTGCAAATCAGAATCTCCCACAATTCTCTCCATACATGTGTAAAAAGTACCTTCCAACTTGGCGGTTGAAGTTGTATCTCTTGCTTTAGCATTAAAGTAAAACATAGGATTCAGAAAATATCCAATTAAATGTAGAGAGCATTGCATTTGTACCTCCTATCGACGATCCACAATTTTTAAGATGGGAGTATATTTTGTTTCCTTTCCCACAAAGTTTTCAATAATTTTCTGCTTTACACATTCCATTGCAGCATACAGATAGCCCATTGCTGGCTTCTCATCCCCATCCACTATCTTTAAAACTTGTAAAATTTGCTGACATGCTCTCAAGATTTCTTCTACTCCTTGCCAAAATTTGATTTGAAAAACAATGGATTGCACATTTTTTTCTATGTTTGTCTTTGCCCGTACACTTTTATGCCGAGCATCGGAAGAGAATAATCTCCTCGATCCTCTTTTTATCACATTATCATTTAATATGTCCAAGGTGAGAAAAGATGTGACAAACCGTGTTACGCCGCTCCTTACAAGTTCTTTTCCTTTTGTTTCCTTTCTCATGAAATCCAATAAACGTGAGTGATTATACATATAATTAGTTACCTTTTTGGCTTTTGAGATTGTACTTGCATAAACTTTCATCTTTCCGTTATCATCCAACATTAAATCAAGACAGTGTGTTGCACAAGGTGTCCAATACAAATGCTTTCCTTTTTCCATTAACAATCTCACAGTTGAAACGTTGTATGATGTGTTGTCAGTCACAATTTGGAGCACATATTGCTCGTCAATCTTCTTACCAACTTTGTCCAAAAGCTTATAAATAAGTATGGTATCTTCTTTGCGGTTAGAAACATCTATAAACTCTAGAAAGTAGGTTCCCTCTGGACAATTGACTAAGAAATTAAGTAATTTTTGTTGTCTTCTATCAGTCTAGCCATCGCACATGATGATACAACCATAAATTTTTCAACATTGCTCATACTCCAACGCATTGCAGTAATTTTTTCAACCGTTTTCTTCAGCAAAGGCACCCTCAAACAATGATAACTAGGAGGCTTACAATCTGGCCCAACTCGACATGTAGATTCACACATGTCCTCGAAACTTCTCAATTTTGTAGCATTAAATGAAATGCCGACTTCATAAAACCAAGTGGCTGCATGTTCTTCAAACAATGTTTGCTCTTCTTTCTTCAATTGACTGTTTAAAGTACTTTGATATTTTTTGCCAGTTCTTGCATCAACAAAGTCCTCAGTCGACATTCTTGTACAAGCATCTATTGGACCCTTCTTTGTCTTACTTTTATCTGGATGTGAAACTAAATTTGTAGATTTTGTACTCCCACTTCCTTTCTCTGAATGTTGTATATCGCCCTCTTGGGTTTCTTCATCACTATCAGAACATGCAAGAATGTCATTTGTTTTTGAAGATGTTATTTTCCTCTTCTTACTTTTATTCAACAAACTTAACATCTCGTCGACAATTTCCTTAGTAGTTTTTGGACATTTCTTGACATCGCTAAATCCTCCAATCAAATGTTCCTTTTGTCTATTGATTCCACCATTTGTCACCAAGCCACAAAGTTCACATTGAACTCTACTATTGCCCTTATCATTAGGCCAATGAGTATACTTCCAACTTGGATCATTCGACTTAGCTTTCTTTTTTTCAGTAACATTCATGTTGATTGATTCTGATTCAGATTCCATCAATCAACCAAATACAAAGTTCACTAGCTAAAGACAAAATTTATCAGCTTAACACATTCTAATTATATAAATTGACACAAACAATCATATAAGAATAGCAATAGACGACAATAACAATTTTTTTCGGTTTCAAACTGTAGCACAAATGACTCTGGCGGGAATTGAGAGGATTTCAACCCTATTACGTATAATATAACAATGTCAATATATCAAATAATGCCAATGTTATATGTAAAAAATATAAACATGCTTGAAGAAACAAGAACAAGAAAATCAAAAATTATCGACGCATCGGAGATGTTTAAACACGCAATATTTTAGGCATTCATACATAGAAAATGTATAAGAAGATTAAATGCATCGTAATAGATGTTAAAACGATGAACTAGTGAGAAGAAATGAGAATAATAATAATAATAATAATAATAATAAAAAGGTTTTAGAGAGAGTTGGAAGTTTGTACGGAGAGCTGAGCCAGTTAGGGCTTCTCATAGAGATGAAGAAGCCGCCGTGGAAGGAGGAAAAGAAGGTTGCAGGGTGGAAGGAGCTGCAAAGGTACGTCATTGGAACTTGGAGGGCCGCGGGAAGGGAACACCAAACACCTCCATCGGGGGCATCCGCAGGCTTTGGGCTCGGGCAATCGAAGCGGCGTCGGGCATATGTAGGAGCCTCTTCGGGCTATGGAATCGGGGCCAGGTGGCCCGGGCCTCACTTAAGAAGCCAGCCAGATTTTTTCCTTGAATCGGTGGCACCAGTTTGGCCAACAAACCGGGCGGACAACCGGACAAGGCGTCCGGGCGCTCGCCAAGGCGCCGCCTTGGCCGCTTAAGTGGTCAAGGCGTACGCCTTTTCAAGGGGCAATAAGGCGGGCGAGCTAGGTGCTATTCAAAATATGCCTTGTCGCCTAAGCGGCGCCTAGGCACCGCTTAGGCGACTACCTTGACAACTATGGTTAAATCATGGAACAAAGTGGTTTTTGACAAGTCCTTGGAGGTGGAGCTGTGAGTCTTCCTTCTCAAGGTAGTCATTTTAGTTTGGGTGTTGCAGGTAGAGTGTCCTATGTTGACATGGTGTGTATTATCAGGGGTACCATCAATTCTTGGTAGGTACAGACTATTAATGCATAATTGACCGCGAAGGGAAGCTTATTTCCATTGAAAAAGGAGCTTCAGAGGCACCTATTTTAAGTCAAGTGAGGGTCTAGTAGGAATTACATCATCCGAAATCTCTACCAATGCATGTTAAGCTTTGTGCCAGCGATATTTGTCGTTGGACTCGACTTTCACAGTGAGAGAATGAAAATGTTGTATCCAAGGAGTTATCTCCAACGAGGGGTGGCATTCAGTGGTCAGTGTATCTATAGAAGAAAGTGGACCTTATTTTTTAGTATGGCGATCACCAACACTTTTTGTAATTGATTGCCGTTACTCAGGTGATATTAGTCGGAAACATTTGAATCCAATCATTAATTTTTACTAATTCAGGGGTTGTGTTTTTCTTGGAAAAGGTGCTTGGCAAATTCTTGGTTCAGCTGTGGTGGAGTTTCAGTGATGAGAAAAGGGTGGATTTGGGTGGAGGTGATTGATCATTTATTAGGGCCATTCGAAATGATTAAACAGTTGGAATTAGATATTGAACAAGAGCCAATTAACATAAGTTGTGAACTGGCTATGAGCATTCCTGAACTGGCCCAGTTGGGTCTTATTAGTGACCACTGCTATCCATTGATTGCAAAATCAGTCGTATCAGATCGGGATCAACTGATTCTGGATTAGATTGGTCGGTCTTAATCTGATTTAAGCTCGGAGAACTGCTCTAGGCTGGGTTCTAACTAAGGATCGCAGGATCAGAATTGGAATCAGGATCGGTCGGTACCAAAACGATTCGGATCGGAACGGATTAGACTGATTCCGACCGATCCAATGGAATAAAATCGATCTAGAATCGGTAAGCAAAAAAAAATGATCCGATTTCTGACCAATTCTAGCCGTTCCTAGTCGGTCCGATTGGAATAGCAAAAAAAAGAAAAAAATGATCCGATTCCGATTCCGATGCCAATTGATTCGGCTGATCTGATTCCGATTCTGATCCGATTCCGACCGATCCGGCCTATCCCGACCGATTCTGCCGGAACCTTTTTTCAGATTAGTCCTTCGGCAAAAATCGGATTGGCAATGATTCCGATCTGGATCGGCCGTTTCCGCGATCTATAGTTCTAACAGAATTAGCCTATTATGTGGAATCATAATATAATTGGCCAATTTCTCCAATTCTGACAGGAGTCTCTTAACTCTGTGGATCTTCCAGATTTGGGTCCTAGTCTGATCCGATATCAACGATTCCAGCTGATTACCTCCTACCCCTCTTTGATTCCCCCTCCCAACGGCCCCCTCCAATGATTCTATTGCTCCCCCGGCGGACCCTCTTTCCTCCCATTGATGATTCCCCCTATTTTGGTAAGAAACCTTTCTTCTATCCCATTCTTTCTCTTCCCATGCCTATAGGGCACCCCCACGGTGGAGGGCACCCTCCTGTGGTGGATGACCCATCCCCCTCTCCTTTGGATGTCTGTCACCTCCCAAAAGGGGAGTTATCTCACCCACCCCCCCTTCCCCTCCCCTCTGGACCCCTTGCCCTGTGCCATAGTCAGCCCCCACCCACTTAGAAGGGGGGTTGTATCCTCTCCCTCCAGGACCCCTTGCCACAATCACCCCTGGGGTGAAAACCCTTTAAAGGGTTGGGGGGGGGTGTCTTCCCACTTGACCCCCTTAAGCCAGTAAATGTATCAATCTGCGCATTCTAATATTTATAATTCAGGAAACTACTAGGAAAAATCAACTGAAACAAATGTGACTTGCTAGACATTAATATATCGAGGGATCCATGGGCCTTACTTCCCTTGATTTCAACACGTTTTTCCAATTAAATAACTTGATCTTTTTTTATCATATAATGGAATCAAAAGAAAGGATTAGTTTACCTCTCATCAACAACATAGAATGAAAATTGTAGGTGTTGGCACCAAAAATTTTCAAAGTTATTGTGGTGGCATCCGATCAAATTCAATCTCTATGAGGCCACAATACTCAATTCTCAGATATAGGTCGTCAATTGGGGTCCACTTTAATGACCATCCATGGAGAAATGACCCAATTTTGATCCTTATTGCATAGGTCACATGTATTTAATGGTTTAAGTTACATTGCAAGATAGGCCCATTTCGTTCTTAATCCAACTAGGAAATAGGCGTCCCCATATGTTATTGCCATAGCTTATCATTCATATGCTAAGTGGGCTGATTTAAATGAGAAATAGGCCTCCCCATATGTTATTTTCGCAGCTCATTAATCATATGCTAAGTGGGCTGATTTAGATGAGAAATAGGCCCACTTTATATGTTATTTTTACAACCCACCTATGCTTGACCTAATGGGCTATGTTTCTATGTTAAGATGGACCCATCTTATGACTAAAATTGATCCACATAGTAACCTATTTGTGCAAACACTAATCTGCCACCTCAGCAACTTAGGGTGCGTTTGGGAACCCACTAGAAGTACTTTTTTACTTCTCTTTCAATAAGAAGTACTTATTTTAATTAGGGTGTTTGGATACCCATTAATATTCACTTCTCCTTCCCATTGAAGACAGAAGTAAGGAGGAGTTTTTTTTTCTCCTTCTAGTTTTAGAAAATCTCCTTTCGATATCCACCACCACATGGCAATTCACCCCTGCCCGACCGACCACCCCTGTGAGTGTCCTCCCCCCCTACAGCACCTCACCAGTGTGCACCTTCCGCCCTTTGCGAGATCTTCTGCACCCCGCCGATGAGTGCCCTTCCCTTGAGCACATCGAGGATGCAGCGGTTGCAGAGTGGGCAAGCACCATGGGTCAGCCACACCTCTCGCGAGCACACACAACACACGGTATGAACGCCACCACCCTCCGCCATCAGCCTCATCAGCGACGTTCTCACTAGAGCCCCCCACTGCGACCAGAGCCACCCCCAAGCGACGAGGAGGGGGTTATCATCAGGGAAGAGGACGCAGGAGAGCAAGGCCTTGGTAGCAAAGAAGCTGTGGGCGAGGCACTGTGTCTCTGCCAGCTCCTTGATCATCCGTTGGAGGTGCGGCATGGCCCTGCAATCCGCGAGGTGGACAGTCGCCCAAACGGGAAGGTCAGATGGCACAGTTGCATAAGGGAAGGTGGCAGGGGTGTTGCCGAGTCTGGAGCTCCCGGCAAGGAGAACTTGGGAAATTCCCGATTCTGACTGATCCAATGGAAGAAAATCGATCTAGAATCGATAAAAAAAAGTAAAAAAAAAACTGATCCGATTTTGATTTCGATCCGATTCTGGACCGATTCTGGCCGATTTGTACCGATTTTGGCCGATCCTGGTCGATCCGACTGGAATAGCAAAAAAATATGAAAAAATGATCCGATTCTGATTCTGATCCCGACCAATTCGGCCGATCCGATTTCGATTCCGATTCCGATCCGATTTCGACCGATCTGGCCGATCTCGACCGATTTTGCCGGAACATTTTATTGGATCGGTCCTTCGGTCAAGAATCGGATCGGCCATTGCCAATCCGATCCAGGAATCGGCCGATTCCGATCTAGATCGGCCGATTCCGCAATCTATGGGATGGAGTCTACAGCTTTGTGCCCCTGACATTGTTTTTGGAGACATCTCATGGTGAAATCTTTAAAACATGGATGAATTATTCGGTCCTTGGGATATTTATGGCACATGATGAACTCCGAAAAAATGAGTCAAGCATGATTGGTTCCTTGGGACTCCTTGGTGCATAGCATCTAATGAAATCTTCATGGTAGAGGCCTAATGCCTCTTCAACTGTCACCATTGACACTTTTAGCTTCTTCCTCGTAAGGAAAGATATAAAGCATATGTTAGATGTATGTAAAATATGATGAATCACTTTCTTAATTGCAATGGTGGAGAGATGAAGGGAATGAGAGGTCCCGCTAGGCATGTCAATTAGTGAAACCTCAATTTTTAAATTTTTTGATATTCATTCATTTTTTGAATGTTAGTATTGACAACTATGAAAATAGGTGATATTCTCCGCGAGTACTATCTAGTTTGAGTGATATGTATAAAATAGACATTGAGGTTTTAGGTTTTCTGAAATTTTTATTTGGCATCTCCCCATTGGATGGTGCAAAGATCCGATGTTATAAAATTGGGCAAACAATTCAAACACCCTTAATTAACCACTATAACAATATGTGACTAGAAGACATATATTCACAAAATAAAAACAATGGAGTATAGCCTCCATACACTTGGTAGAATACAAACTTTGTGTTTCAAATTTGATTTGAATTATTTCTAGTTGATTTGAGATTTGAGTTGGGTTTGTTGTTAAGATTTGTTTTAGGCTTGCTTTTGGTTTTTTATCTTTGTATTTTGGTTAAATCCCTTTGCAATTTTGAGTGTTCTTGATTTTCATTTTGTCGGACTTGTTATCTTTTCAATTTGGAATGTTTAACGGACTTCCAATTAGAGTTTGAAATTTGACAGATTTTTGGATTTGGTCTTTTTTTTCAATTTCTGATCTGAGGCCTTTTTTCTTTTGAGATTTCCTATTTAAGGGTTTCCTTTGAGTTTTGATTTGATGTTTAGAGAATTCAATTCTAGTTTTAGATTTTGATTTTTTTGTTTTCTTCGGGTTAGGAGATTTGAAATTTGGAATTTGATTTCAGACATGGAATGCCATCTCGCCAGATCTCGCGAGATCTCGGTCTCGCCAAGGAGGCCGAGAAACGAGATCGCCGAGATCTCGCCCCATGTAGACTGGTCCATAAAAAAATTTCTTCGGGGGGCTTTGCCCCCTTAATACCCCCCACAAGGGGCGTTGCCCCCTTAATCCTCGCGACCTAACCGCGCAGGTCGATCCGCGACTACTCTGCGCCCCGTTTATGATAGTGTAAACACATTTAATATATTTCACTATCACTTATACTATCACATAAAAATGTGTTATAAGTTTAATACCATATTAGTATTTAAATAAGATTACATACAAGTTTAAATCTTTTAGAAGCACAAAGATTATCTTTTTGGTATTGAAAGTGTTTGTAATTGTTTATTCACATAGTTGATGTACAAAATGTATTATATATTTTCATGTAAATTCATTTATGTACTCTATTTTTATAAGATATTATGTTATGTTTCATACATATATACATTTTGATATGAGAATCCGAGATCCGATCTCCCGAGATTTTTCCGAGATCTCTCCGAGATCTCTTCTCTTTCACTCCCCCGAGACGAAGCCGAGATCCAAGATGGCAATCCTTGATTTCAGATTTCAAAAACTTATATGAGTTTTATTAATTGAGATTTCAAATTTCAGAATTTGTTGATTTTCAGATTTTGGGATTTTTGGAATTAAGTTTCAGATTTGAGGACTTTTGCATTTCATTTTTTTTAGATCCGAGATTTGGGATTTTGAAATTGAGTTGATTAAAACTTGCTGTCTTTTGGATTTGAAATGTTCGTGGAATTTCAATTTGAGTTGGGACTCGTTGGTTTGAAAATTCATTTTTTGATATTTGGACCATTTGAAAATTGTTTGAGTTGGAAAATTTGTTTGTTGCGTTTTAATAATTTTAGATTTTTTATTTGTTTTTTTATCTTTTTTTGTTTTAAGTTGAGAAAATAAATTGATTTTATATTTTAGAACATTTTTAATTTGTTTTGGGCATTTTCAGTTATTATGGGCCTTTTTGGTTACTTTCAGTTTTATTTGTTTATTGTCTGGTTTATTGAGTTGATTTGATTTATTTGTCTATTAATTGTTCTTCGGATTTGAAAAATTTATCCTTTTGACATTTCAATTATCTGAGAATTACTTTTGAGTTTGAAATTTTTTTTTTTTAGATTGTATTAACTTGTTTGGGATTTGGTATTTTTGGTTTTATTGGATTTATTTGTTCATTAATAGGGTTTTGGTTTAGAAATTTTATTTTTATGTGTTTTAATTATCTGAAAATTATTTTGGGAGTTAGAAAATTTATGTCTTACGTATTTAGGTGGCGTTTGATAATGCTGAAGTATGAAGTCTGACGTCTGAGAATCACATCTTACATCTGAATATGTTGCATAGATATCTGAAAACTTAATCATTAAGACTGTTTGATAGAACGTCTTAATATGAAAACTGAATAAATAAGACTGTTTGATAAAACATCTGAATCTGAAGACTGAATAAGTAAGACTGTTTGATAACACAGCTGAATCTGAAAACTGAATACATAAGACTATTTCATAAAACACATGAACAACAATCGCAAACATAACATGATAACAAATAGAGAATTTATCACAATCCACGTCGTTCTGCACGTGTCCTTCGATTTGCAAATAACGTATTTGCAATATTGTCACGTAAGTTGATCATAAATTGTTGTTCTTCTTGTCGACTTCTAATTGTAATTTGTTGTTCTTCCACTTCATCCACCCCTTGCTCGATATTTGCATATGGATTTTCGTATATCTCAAACAGATCATCTTTGACTTTTTCCTTCCTCAGAAAATTGTGTAGTGCACAACAAGCAATAACAATGTCACGTTGTGCTTCTAATGTATATGGTAGCATACTCTTCAAAATTTTATATCGAGCTTTTAAAACAACAAATGTCCTCTCAATAACATTTCTTAATTTCGCATGAGCTTGATTAAAAACTTCTTCTTTACTTTGAGCACTCCTTTGATGACGAAAATCATTGATCCAATATCTTGTGTTTCGATATGGAGACATAAAATATCTAGTATTCACATAAGCTGCATCACATAGATAATACTTATCTGCATCACATAGTTAACAACATCTTAATTAGAATGTAATACAACATACAGTTTTATAATAAATTGAACACAAGTGTCTACTTACGCGCTGGGAAAAGGAAATCCGTGGTTTACATCAAACGCTACCTCTTGTAGTACTCTAATCACGTACTATTCCTTCCCATCCAAAGAAACACAAATGTAAAAATCATATTAAAGTCACATACTCCTAATACATTTTGGTAACATGTGTTCCTCCCTCTTCCCCTATAAGTTGCTTGTTTCTCTATCGGAACATTTGCATTAATAAGAGTTCCATCTAAAGCACCAATAGCACCCTGTAAAGTTAAAAATATTTGAGAGTCATGATATTAACAAAATGAAAAAGAAAAAAGTACCTTTATTACCTTAAAAATTTGATGAAGGCGTTTATGATGATGTACAACATTTGGATCTTCATTAGGAGCAATAAACTCTTTGGCAAATTTCATCATTGCATGTAACACTTCATGAAAATAGTAATGTACAGTTTGTGTGGAGTGTTGAAACCTTCTTTTTATAAATCTAACACATAATTCATGACTTACTATCATTAAGAACATGGCCAGTTTCTCTTCGACTGATATGTATCGGCTATCCTTAAGTCAACCTTTATCTTTAAAGAGTTTGCAAAGATTGATGAAGGCAGCTCGAGGCATTCGCAAAAGCTCTTGACATTGTGTGTCATTTCCAGTTATTATCTCAAACGTATGTGTTGCACCCGAGCAAGATGAACTTAAGTCTTTATTCCTTCTATTTTGACGTTTTCGTAACTTACACCAATAGTAAACAATAACAAAGATCTTTAACCATCTTTCTGTTCGAATGCTGTTCATTGATTCACCTGAATAATTATAATTGTAACAAAAAAACAAAGCAGGTAAGAATAGGAAATATAGTTCACAATTGAAATGTAGAAGAGTAATGCAATAATTTTATTCTCATGAATGGTGATAACAAAGTGTTTAACATTAAATGAGCAGCTTAAGGAACATATAATGGACTACATTACGACTAAATAAAATTTTTAAATTGTAACATAGCCCTCAACCACTCAATCCTTGCTGAAGCATCCGATGTGACTGAACACCATTGTATCCATTGTTCTCTCATCTTTTCATCTGAGAATAGCACTGCTGCATGTATGTATATCTTATCACATGGTGACAACATCAATTCGTCTAATGTCATAAAGAATCAATTAGAGTTGGAATGATCATAGAGGAAGATGATGATTGTTGAGATGTGGGTGCTTGAATTTCTTTTTTCTCTTCTAACAACTGATCTATAAGTAGTTCAACTTTTTTATCAATATCAGTTGACCTTCTCTTCTTCGTAGGCTTTTCAATCAAATCCACGTCATCATCATTATCAAGATTTATGTGTGGTTGTTTTTCAAAATTCACGTTGTCATCGGCCAAATCTTTGTCCAATGAATAAGAAGTGTCAAATGATTCTGATGTTGGTTGTGGACCCTGACTAGCTGGACCCCAAGCTAAATTCCCTGTTGCTGACACTCCTTCAAATAAAACTCTTCCTTCTTCATCCCATCTGAAGCCTGCTGTCTTGAATGCAGATGCTTTTGGATGAGCCTGTTTAATAGAACACTGTCATAATACATTCTAAACCAAGTAAAATAATTTAGCATATAACGATTACCTTTAAGTATTCATCCCACTTTTCACTCAACCAATCCATAGTTTTTGTAGATGGATTATAACCATGACCTGTATTCTTTGTAATTAAATTTGTCCATTCAACATATTGGCTTCGAAGATAGTCATATTGATTTTTCATCTGCTTCTGTGTTAAAAGGACTCCAAAGTTGTCTTTCATTTTCTTGCTAATTCTTTCCCACGATTCTTTTTTCAAAGAAGTTCCCATCCTTCCATAAGTCTTTACTTCCTCAATACAGATATCTAAGAAATATTTGACTCGATCTGCATCTCTCCAACTGAATCTAACGACGTTCTTCTTGCAACTTGAGCCTTCTATCTCAGACATTCCTACGATCATTAAATCATTGTAATAAACATGTTACTTAAATTAAAGAAATAAAAAATTTATGTTGAATGCATACATGATTGCTGATCACAGAAGCCTGCAAACCTTGAAGTCGAAAGAAAGTAGGAGTAAATTATGAAATAATGTATTATTCTAGCTAGCTAGTTAAGCTCGTTAATTTGCAAATACAAAACACGGTCGATATCCTGCTTCTAACAACTTGATATATCAAAGTGATATCTTGCTACTCACAATATATCCGGACTATAAGGTAATGCATGTCTATAACAATCACATCATTAATATATACATAAAGAATTGTATACATCATTAATATAAACATTATACTGGATTGTGAGCATGTGTTTGCCAATTTTCCAAAAAAAGAGACTGATTTCGATGGGTATGCATGAGTGTTTTAGAACACTGCGGTTAAAATAATATTGATAATAAAATACGGTGCCTTGGCCACTCATTATTGTATTGGTTATTTGGCTATAATAAAACAATTTCCACCAACACAAATCTGTTTTAAAATGCATCCTCCGCAATCATGATAGAATATATTCTCATGCAGAATTTCTTCTTGGATAAAATGAAAAGAGACCTCCTATTTTTCTATATTGTGCCCCCTTATTTTGTCATAAAGCATGGTAATTTTATATTATTATAGGTTCTATGTTTTATTCTAATATATTATTTTGTCATAAAAAGTGTATACAGAATTATATCAATCATCACCCAAACACCTAACCTTATAAGATTATTGATCGGGATAAGCTAATAAGTTGAAATATAAAATCCAAAATTTGCAATTTTGTGCTGTGTATACAATACCATTTTCTTGTTCGTCCTTCACTTGTACTGTAGATCGTGAGATAATAAAAAAATGCACAGCGCGGTCAAAATGGAGAGATGGCTCATGAAGCATGATCATACCTCACATGATCATGTGAGCAAGGGGTCATGGGTTCGCGCTGGCGCATGGTGTCGACGGTGCACGGCGGGTGTTGGAGGACCGCGCGCTCGCGGCTCTGCTGCCCGCATGGGCGGGATCATGCGGGCGCAGAAGAAGAGAAAAGGGGGTGGGGGGGAGAAAAAAAAGGGCGCGCGCGAGAGAGGGAAAAAGGAGGAGAGGGAGAGCGCGAAGCGGGAGGCGGCGAAGGCAGCGCCGGGCGAAGGCAGCGCCTTCCGACGACGAGGAGGCGACGACCACGGGCCACGGCGGAAGAAGAATAAAAGAAGAAGAGGAGGAGGAGAAGAGGAAGGGAACAGAGTAGGGACGGCGACGGCGGGGATGAGGGGGGAGAGAGGAAGTGAACGCGACTAAGGGGGAAAAGGAGGAGAGGGAGAGCGCGAAGTGGGAGGCGGCGATGTCCGGCGATGAGGAGACGATGATAGTGGTGGAAGAAGATGAAGAAGGAGAGACCAGAGCAGGACGGCGACGGCGGTGATGAGGGGGGAGAGAGAAAGGGAAAGCGAGAGAGGGGAAAAACAGTAGAGGGAGAGAGAGAAGCTGGAGGCGGCGATGGCGACATCTTCCGACGCCGAATGGGGCTGAACGAAGAAGAGGTGGAGGAGGAGGAGAAGAGGACGGCGATGGCGCCCTGGTGCCAAACAAACGCACATGCAACTGATGACTTCACAGCACGGTTTAGAATATACCTGCAAGACGAGGACGACGAGTTCACAGCGCGGGGAAGATTACTCCCGAGCGTCGATGGCGATGACGTCGATGACGAGTTCACAGCGCGGTGAAGAATACTCCAGATTTGCCACTGCGTGAAGTCTGCAACGATGACTCATTGAGTTTTACGGATGCGTGAGGGCTGATCAGGGCGACGACATCGGCGATCTGCACGTCGTCGTTCAGCGTTAAGTGGATATATTCCACTTAACCGCTCAGAGGTGTAACGTCACCTTTTGACGGATTAAGATCTGAAAAAAAAAAAAAACAAACGATCTGAACGGTGATACATCTGACCGAATCAGACTTCAGATTTGCTTAAGTGCTATCAAACGGGCCCTTAGTCCTGTTTGGAGTATTTTGGGTTTTATTTGGCTATTTTAGTGTTATTGGGTTTAATTGGAATTTTTTGAGATTTTAATTTTCTGAAAATTATTTTTGAGTCGGAAAAGATTATATTTGACTAGTTTGACCAGATTTTGGTATTTTAGGATTCACTTA
Organism: Cryptocoryne crispatula var. balansae; assembly: GCA_036172225.1. Lineage (NCBI taxonomy): Eukaryota > Viridiplantae > Streptophyta > Magnoliopsida > Alismatales > Araceae > Cryptocoryne > Cryptocoryne crispatula. Next base: position 29,416,666 of record CM069935.1, read on the forward strand.
ATTATTATATTTTCTCTCTCTTTCTTTTTTTTGTTTGCATTCCTTTAAGTTTGTGGGACTTCCGGAAGCTCCCAATCACACTCGCTATGTGAAAAATTCGAAATTTTCATTCTTGGCAAATTCGAACGCAAATTACATGCGAAAGGCATAAAATGCCTTGTTTTCCATTGATGAAATTTTTCTTAGCCCTTGATGGGCATGGGATGATCTGTCCTTGGTATTCTTCTCATTTTAATGTAAGGGAATTTCGGCATGACCTGCCCTTTGATAAATGGGATTACCCACTCTTTGTAGATGGAGTTTGATACACTCTACATTAGGGGAAGGATTAGTGGAAGATGAGAACATGTCCATTTCTCTATCCATGATCAAACACATCGGGATCATGTCTGTCTGTCCAATGAGGGGCCTATGTTGATAGGTTAGCCTCTTATATATTTTTTTGTTGAAGTTTATTAAAGGATAGATTTGCCATTTTGGGCCATGTCCGGCCTTGATCTTTTTCTTTTTGTCTTCGTTGCTTGGCCCAAGCGACCTAGCATATCATGCTCTTGATCCATGGGAGATGGATTCTTCAAACATCTCTTCTAGGCCCTGGCGGCCCATTGATTACTTTGATTTGGGGCCATGGCAGCACTTAGGCTAGGTGTCAGCAAGGTAGCAGCATACAAGGTAAGGGAGCATCTTCTCCTTTGTGTACATCGGTGGCAGCAGGAGGCTTCTATAAGTAGCGGAAGGGAGGCTGATTGATTACCTCTTCTCCTTCTTCATCCTTGGTCGCAGGAGGCAAGCATTAGTGGAAAAGGGGGGGTGGCATCTTCAATCAACATGACATTCTCATAGGCCTCATGATTGCTTCATGGGAAGCTGCTGCAGGAAGAGAGAACTTACGTCCTCACTTTCATCCTTCTGACACATGGCAAGTGGGAAGGGCATCAAGAAGGCCTCGATCCATCTTCTTTCACCATCTCCTCCTCTCTTATGATAGGTAGCCATAATGGAAGGTACGATGGCAGCATAGGGCATAGAAGGAGTTTATGGAGAAGGCACCAGCATTAGTGAACATCACCTTCCATGTGGGTAGAACATCACCAACAGCAGCATGGCCTGAGGAGGATCAGGAGGAGCCAGTGTCTTCTTCTCCTTCTCCATCTCCATCTGAACATGGTCTCTCCAACCTGTTCTCCCCTTCCTCTTCCATTGGCGCAACAGCAAGGGCAGGAGACAGTGGTAGCAAGAAGACCCCATCTGTCTCATTCTCCTCCTGGATCTCTTTGTATGGGCGTAGGCAACAAAAGGGGGTGGGGGAGATGATGGTGACAGCAACCTCTAAAGGGGAAGCAGTCCTCTCTTCCTCCTAGGGCAGGCGACGGCAGGAGATAAGAGAGGAAGGAGGAGGACCACGGCTGGGTTTTCCCCCCATGGTCTCCATCGGGAGCCCTTTTATTCCCCCAGTCCCATCCACGTGTGTGCAGCACCTTTCTTATCTGAAGATGGGCATTCGGAGTTGCTTGCGTATGAAGATAGGATATGTGGGAGAGAGGACTCGGTCAAATGAGAGGAAGTGAAGGTGCGCCAGGTCATGGGGAGGTGTGCGGCTAGGTTTTTTGACCTAGGTCCCATCTCAAAGAGTTAGATTTGAGGAAGGATATTTAATCCTTCTTGATCCAATGGCGAGGATTGATGATCTCCTCATCCAATCCTAGCCATTCATTATAAGTAGGATCCATTACTCTTAAGGACCTAATAAGTTAGGATTCATAACTTAAGTGATGAACACATCTTGACCATCCATCTTGGGTCCATCACTTGGAATAAGATCACATCTTGGCCGTTTGCTTTTTGCTCCTTCATCTCACCATCTTTGATGGCCAATCCGATGGCCCACATTTAACATTAGACCCAACATGCTATGATCATTAAATAAATGTCCAAACGACTATGATATAAGTTGGAATTGAGCTCCAATTGGGCCTGACTTCGTGCATCTTCATAATCCATCATTTTGGACACCTAAATTGCATTATGATCAACGTGAATTGCTTTAATCTACCCCAATGAATATCTGCTATTGGATTATAAGATCTTGATATGAATGGCCTAGATAATTTGGTCAAATTCTACACAAAAAATACGAAAAATACCCTTATTGGTTAGATCATTCTTCGATTGATATTTCGGGTGTTTTGATATCATTTTGGTTCACTGTTAACCCCGCAAAAAAAAAAGGGAAGCTGACCAAAGTACTCTGGCAAAAAAAAAATAAAAAATGCAGCATATATTGAAGTGATCGGGTTTGATTAGCTTAAATTAGCATGGTGCTATGAGACAGAAAAATGAAAAATCTATGCATAACTTGAGAATTGAAAAAAAAAAAAAGCGACTACAAGCGAAGCAATTGTCATAAAAAAAATGGTCGCTAAGAACACAACCAGACTGGGCAGCTCATGTTTATGGTTTATTCATTAAGCCGATTGACCATGATCCTCCGAAGAGGTGGCCAACGGCACATGTCATCTTCATTCAGGCCGAACACCAACGGTCCTCCAACGAGGGGTTGACGACCGCCTTTTTCAATAATTATCTTTTTTTTAAGTCAACCGGCCATGGTTCCCGGGAAGGGTGGTCGTTGACAAATGTCATCTTCATTCAGGCCGAACGCCAACGGTCCTCCAATGGAGGAGTTGACGACTGCCTTTTTCAATAATTATCATTTTTTTAAGTCAACCGGCCATGGTTCCCCGGAAAGGGTGGTCAGTGACAAATGTCATCTTCATTCAGGCCGAACGCCAACGGTCCTCCAATGGAGGGGTTGACGACTGCCTTTTTCAATAATTATCATTTTCTTAAGTCAACCGGCCATGGTTCCCCGGAAAGGGTGGTCGGTGACAAATGTCATCTTCCTTAAGGTCGAACGCCAACGGTTCCCCAACCGGGGAGCCGACGACGACCTTGTCTATTCATTAAACCCCATCTTCGAGCCCTTCTACCCGGTTCATTCATGAAAGAGGGTCAACCGATCTCAAGCGTGGTTAAACAGGCCATCTAGCATTCTATAAACAAGTTTAATGCGCACAAAAGGGGAGATGCAGTGGTCCGATGCAAAGAGAACAGAGCCAAAAAAAAAATAAAAATAGAAACAACAAACAACATGGGCAAAAGAGGCTTACAGCGAGAAACGTAACAGAACCCGGTGCCAAGAGCATCCCGGAAGAACCCCTCGCGACTCCGCTTGGCTGCCCGAAAATACTCACGAAGCAGACAAGCCCCGCCTGCATATACAAAGGATGTGGTTGTGAGCGGACTGAGCATTGCCTGCCTCTCCTCCCTTTCGGCAAAAAAGAAGAAGAAGAAGAAGAGTAAAAAAAAAGAAGGGGATTGCACTCATGCCTACCTCTGCCAACCGATCCAGAACGAGAGCGGGCAGCTTACAGAAGCCCAGAATGAAGGTCGGAGGGACCAGCCTCGTGCGATGCAGTCGGCCGTGGAAGGAGTGGCTAGTCGGGGAAGAAAGCTCGGCAGTACGGCGCCTTAGATCCCTCCACCACAGATGTATTCCAGGTTGGCGTCGTCTCCGCCAATCAGTACAGTCACCATCCCAAGCAGATGAGGTTGCCTCCGGCCGAAGCTACGTTGGAGAAAGAGGTCCCCGACAAGGGAGACGCCTGGAACCGTCGAGAACCGGACGCCGGATGCCACACTCTGCGCAAAAAAAGAGAGAAAGAGAATAAAAAAAAAAACAGTGGCCGCAGCCTAGTGACCCCGTCCGAGGCCAGAAAGGAGTTTTGCCGAACGGGGATGAGGAGGGAATATGGAAAAATTATATACCTCGAACGATCGCCACCCGCGACGGCCGTGTCCCCTCTCCGGCGCGGTGACAGCCCGCCTACCGACGGACGGATGGAGAAGGAGGCTCGGGAAGGGGGAGGGCTGGGCCTATGCGGACCAGCCAACCGCGAAGGAGAGAGCCGAGGCGGTGAAGAGACCTGATGCCTGCGCCGTCGCCTGTTCCGGCCGGTGCCAATGTGTCTTGCCGAAGTCCCGCGCAGGCCGAGCAGGAGGAAAAAAGGGGGGGCGCAGAGGGGAAAGGCGTCCACTACGGCGGAGCTAGAAGTCGACGGCGATGAACTACACCGGGGCCGCTCAGCTACGGGGCAGCGGTGTGAGCTTCGCCGCAGCCAGGAGATCCGGAGGAAGTAGCTTCGCCGCACCAAGGAGGAGCCCGTCAGGGGAAATCCAGAGAGGAGGGAGCTTCGCCGCAGCCAGGCACCGAAGCCACAAGCCTGCAGGACCGCCGGCAGACCTGCGGGAGCCCGACGATGGTGAGGCCGGAGGGGAGGGAGCCGCTGTCGCCTTCGGTAGCCGGTGTACCGCCCCCTGTCTTCCTGGCGCTCTGCCAAGCCTGCCAGCCGCGGCGGGGTGAAACACCCAGGGGCGGAAATGCCAAGACTACCCCCTTCGCGAAAGTTCTTCCGCCGAGGGCCGCTGTCGCGAGCCGATGCCCCCATGTTCGGGCGGCATATTATTCAACGCCGGCCAAATTAAATCAGGACGCACGGTCTGGCTTTGGGCGCTATGGGGATTTTGACCGAAGTCAAAATTGTGAGAGAAATGGCTAATACGGTGCCACGACCCCCCCATACGCCAACAGAATGATATATATGCGTTTTTTGTAGATACCCGTGGAGCTGGTCCGCTGTGAAGCTTTGTACACATTAAGATGTGAATGGACGATTTTGACCATGGTCAAAATTAAAAGATGCAAGGAACGCCAGGAGCCCCTTCTTGCACAATTGATCAAGGAAATGTCTATTTCAAAAAAAAAGAGGGAGGGATTACAATGTACTAAAACGAGGTACATTTGTATGCAATGAAATTTTTTATTTAAGTCAAGGAAAAAAGAAGAGAAGAAGGGATGTTCTTTCTCGTTAAAAAAAATATAAAAAAAGAGAGAAGGGAAGATGGTTTCCGTCAGCCAAAAAAAAAGGGGGGGAAGAGAAGTGAAAAAAGAAAGAAAGAAAAGAAAAGAAGATAAAAAAAGAAGGAAAAATGTAGAATGAGATAAAATCAGCAAAAAAAAGGAGGGAGGATATATAAAAAAAAAGAAGAAGAAGAGGAGAAGAAGAAAAAAAAGAGGTGAGAGATTCCTCTCATTGGATTATACCATTAAACTATTCATTAGTAAATTTAAGTTCGTTTAAATTTGTGAGGAGGGAATAAAACCCCCCTAATAGCTCTCAAATGGGCTCAAATAGCCCCAATTGGTTCATTGGACCCATGCACATACATGTGGGCCTCTATTTTGGCCATTTGGGCCTCAAATTCTCAAAAGGAGAAGGCCCAAAATCTGTCCCAAATGGGGCATCCGAAAATCCCCTTGTAAAATGATTTGAGGGACATTTTGTGTAATTAGCCACCCCAACCCTCCATAAAGGTGACCAAAGCCCAAAATGCCCCCACCTTTTTCCCTCACACCTACCATAAAGCAAAAGGCATAATCAAATATTTCCAAAGTTACCCTCCCCTCTCCTCACACCATCAAAAACAAGGAGAAGTTGGGGCATTTTGTGGACCAAAATACCCCCTCTTTGGCATATAAAAACCCACGAATTCCTCTTGGAGAGGAGAGAGGCAACATACCCCAAGGCTCCCTACGTAAAGTGCAAGGCTCTCCCCATTGCCCCATTGTCCAAGAGTTTGCAAGGAGAGAAGGAAGTCCAAGGTCCTTTTCTCGTGGGATTGGCTAAGTCCCAAAGTATACCTAGGGGTCAATCATATCATCTCACACCACGATAGCGTGTGGAGATCACATCATCTCACACCACGATAGCATACGAAGATCACATCATCTCATACCATGATGGCATGTGAGGCATCAAGCAATCAATGGCCCATTAGGCAAGGAGGAATATCATTCATTTCATCAAGGCCCATTAAGGCTCTCAAAGCCCAATTGGCCATCATCCATGTGGATCAAGATCATGTGACCTCATTTCAAATAAATCAAGTTCAATTAACTAAGGTCTTAAGAAAAAAAATCACTCATCAAAGCCCATTAAGGCTTTCAAGGCCCAATTGATCATCTTCAAATGAAATGCAAGACCACTTACTCCCACTTCAAATGAGCCAAGTCCAATCAACTAAGCCCCAATTAGCCTTGACCCAACACGAACAAGAGACCGGTCCAAGGCCCATTAAGGTGGGACTTAGGCCCATTAAGGTCTACAAGGCCCAATTAACCATTTTTTTAAGGAAGCTCAATGCCACGCGACTCCATTCCAAGTGCATCAAACTCGGTCCATTCAAGCCCAATTCGGTTTCAACCGAGGTGGGCATGAGATCGACCCAAGGCCCATTAACATGGAAAGTGGGCCCATTAAGTCCGTGATGATCAAACTCCAATTGAACCCACATGAACAAAAACCCAACTCCACCATGAAAGAGAAAACCCCCAACGGTTGGAAAAAGAACACCCCCAACGGTTGGTGGAGGAAAGAGAAAACCCCCAACGGTTGGAAAAAGAACACCCCCAACGGCTGGTGAAGGAAAGAGAAAACTCCCAACGGACCATCAAGGCCCGTCAGCTCGGTTAATCCCCGATCGGGAGATACCGACTGGCGGTACCAGTCAGTGGATGAGAGAGAAAGCCCCAACGGCTCACCTAAAAAAAAAGAGAGAAAGAATCTCAAATTTCATCAACTCGGCTCGCTCCCAAACGAGCAATGCCGACAAACAAAGTCCAAGACCCATTAATCCGGTTAATCCCCGATCGGGAAAATACCGGGTAATGGATGAAAACCCAAATTCATCAACTCGGCTCGCTCCCAAAACGAGCAATGCCGACGAACAAAGTCCAAGACCCATTAATCCGGTTAATCCCCGATCGGGAAAATACCGGGTAATGGATGAAAAAACCCCAAGGTTCATCAACTCGGCTCGCTCCCAAACGAGCAATGTCGACGAACAAATCCCAAGACCCATTAATCCGGTTAATCCCCGATCGGGAAGTACCGGGTAATGGATGAAAACCCAAATTCATCAACTCGGCTCGCTCCCAAACGAGCAATGCCGACGACAAAAAGTCCAAGACCCATTAATCCGGTTAATCCCCGATCGGGAAAATACCGGGTAATGGATGAAAACCCAAATTCATCAACTCGGCTCGCTCCCAAACGAGCAATGCCGACGACAAAAAGTCCAAGACCCATTAATCCGGTTAATCCCCGATCGGGAAAATACCGGGTAATGGATGAAAAAACCCCAAGGTTCATCAACTCGGCTCGCTCCCAAACGAGCAATGTCGACGAACAAATCCCAAGACCCATTAATCCGGTTCATCCTCGATCGGGAAATACCGGGTAATGGATGAAAACCCAAATTCATCAACTCGGCTCGCTCCCAAACGAGCAATGCCGACGAACAAAGTCCAAGGCCCATTAATCCGGTTAATCCCCGATCGGGAAATACCGGGTAATGGATGCAAATTCCAAGCCCCGTTAATCCGGTTAATCCCCGATCGGGAAATACCGGATAATGGATGAAAATCTCCAACGCCCATCGGTCCGGCCGGTCCCTAAAAAGAAATGCCGGGTCATGGGTATCATGTTCAAGACCTAGCAAGTCGGTCAATCCCCGATCGGGAAAATACCGCTTGTTGGATGTGGAATCACAAAGCATTGGATAAAAAAAAAAGGAGAAGACTGTGAGGCTAGATTCGGCGCATGCCGCCTTCTAGCCCCGGACCTAATCCCAAAAAAAAGAAGGAGAAGGAAGCAGAAAGAAGACAAAAAAAAAAGAAATAATGGGAGAGGAGAGGCAGCGCCGATGCTCCTGCTTGTTATTTCATTATTTACATTCAAAAAAAAATGAACACATACTTTTTTCCTTGCATTTGTCCCGTCTTGAATGTGTTATCATGGCAGTTAATCAGGGGTTACTGAGCCGCCGCTCAGTGTAATTAACATCGAATCCATTCGTGGATTGATGGAGAGAGGTCAAACCATAATTTAAAGAACCCACACCATAACCTCGCTATGTTATTTATAATAACTCTAATAATCATCAAATTAATTTTTTTATATATACCGAAAGAGGTAGAGCGAGAATCTTGTCATCATCGTTGTTGAGGATTTTCGCGCCAAAACGATAAGTGAGGGAAAAAGTTGTCGCACCCGCGTAATATAATATTTTATTTTTATCCCTCAAATAATTTTCACCAAAGATTAACCACAATTTCCGCCGCAAAAAAAAGAGTTTTAAAAAAATAAATAAATAAAAAGATGGAGCGGTGTAAGATAACGATAACAATAAAATAATAACAACGATAATCGCGAGGTTCGTACAAATGGCACGCCCGGTGGGACCTCTCTCTCCCCTCATCTCTCTACCATGGTGACATAACAAGACGGACATTTAGGACAACTTCTAACCGGCATTTTGGTTTGTTTTTGCAAGGTTCAATGCCGAGCGCTGACGGCGGCGTGTTTTTCTCCCAAGACTACATCCGAGACCGGCGGGGATTTCTCGAGGTCCCCTTGATTTTCGGTGCCTTCGCACCGGTCATTCAAAGGCCTGATTGCCTCGGCACTATCCCGGCTCTCCCTATCGAGCCGGATGTTGTTCCCTTTGGGGAGACCGAAGTCGAAATTCCCAACAATGAACTCACCAAGCTGTCCTTAAACCGGAGGAAGAGAAACGAAGTGATGACCAAGTCGGTCACCTTCACCGCCAACACGGTGACGGCAGGCCCTTCGCACCAGCCGTGCGACGACCTCGCCGAAGAAGAACTCCACCAAAGCAAACTTCTCACCGGGCGCTCGCTGACGGGCAGTGCCCAGAATGCTCCGAGGGTGACCTAGCTTGCCACCCCCATGCTCCGCGCGAGTTCAAGAACCCCACGACATCGTCCAACCGGTTCGTCGCACTTCGAGAAGCTCCACAACCAAGAATAGTTGTCGCGAAGAATGATAGTGCGGCGCGCTATGATGCCGCTCCTATGATGATAGTCTCACACCTAAGTTCTCGCTAGTGGCCGGGGGCAAGCCATGCCACCCGCCCACCCATCAACACGTACAAACCTGTAAGGCCGGGGGCATGTCTGCCCCACCTTTCCCACCACAACTCCCAAAAGCTACCAATGCTGGCCGAACACCAGCTTCTCAGGTTGTCCCATGCCCCTCACAAGCCATGAAGGCCGAGGGCATGTCACCCTTAACAACCACCCATTTGTCCTCACATGTCATGAAGACCGGGGGCAAGCTCCAAAGAAGAATTCCGCATATGACAGAAGACACCACAACCACAAGGCAAGTTTTTTTCCAGGCAATCAAGGATGCTCCGATAATGGCAAGATCGAAAGGAAAAGAAATAATTCAAGAGAATACCCAATGTTACCCCATGTCCAAGCCAAGAGACTTGAAACCGGCCTATGTGCCAAGACAAGCCGCGAAAGCAAGTTCAAAAAAGAAAGAGTATGCTCCAACGCCCCAAGAAGCTCTCGGCCAGGTAAAGTCAACAAGTTCCCAACGAGTCACCAAGTCTCCTATGGCCATTAAGGCTCAAGGAGAAGGAAGGACCAAAATATCCTGAGTTTGGGTTGATAAGCGAAATCGCAAGACGAGAATCGGGCTCATGTTCATGCCCATGATGTTCTGGCAAGGGAAGGATGTTCCAATCCCCCCTTAAGTGAAAAGCAACCATGCCCGAGGGTGTCAATTAGACCGCACCCGGCAATACCTGTCGTAACACATAGTATAGATGGAGTAGAGCATTATGATGAGGTATCACGTCGGTCAGTTTTGGATCGACTTGCATTTCCTCCCAGCTCAGCCCCACGGAGTCGGCAAGCCAGCATACAGGAGGGGCGAATTCGTGTCTACACTTGTTATGCATCTAGTATGAATAATCGGGCCGAGGAGACCGTAAATGCCCCCCGAGCAGCACACCGTGCCGGGCCGGTCACTCGCCGACAAGAACAGATCGCAGCCTTACTCCATCAAGCGGTTCTCTCACCTCCTCCACAGCAACCATAAGTGCTACATCCCGAAGAGAATGAAGAGCCAAACTTGGGAGACCATCACGTTGATCAAGAAGCCGTGCCAGCTAACATAACATTGGAAGATTTATGGAGAGAAAACCAAGAACTCAGGGCTATGTTGCGTGATTTCGTGACTGCCCAAGCTCAGTCTCCACGCCATGCTAGACCCCTGGAAGCTGCAGAAATTCCGCCAAATGCCCAGATGGATCCGCCGTCACCCGTGTTCCCTCGGGGTCCTGTTCAACACCCGGTTCCCCCACCTCGTGTGCAAGTCGATTTCCAAGATTTTGAGCCTCCGGTGGCTCACCAAGCCCCCCACGTTCCACCCGAACATGCGGCGGTCTCTCAAAGAATCATGATAGAACGCATCGTGGATGCAAAGCTAGCGAGTACGATGATGGCTTGACGACGGTGGACTTGTACCGGGTGCCGTACCCTATCCACCATCAATTCGAAGGCTGCCCCCGAAGTTACGAAGATCCCCAAGTGCCCTGTGTTTGATGGGCGGGGTTCTCCGAGAGAACACTTGGCAATGTATGTTACTCGCGTGGGCGAGTTGGCCCTCGAAGAATCATACCTGCTTAGTTACTTTGCAACTACCTTAACCGGAGCTGCATTCGAGTGGTACTCGAAACTTAAACCAAACTCTGTTGCCAATTGGGAAGATTTACAGCGAAAATTCATTGAACGTTTCAAGCTTACGGAGCGGGCTGTAACATTGGTGGAGCTCACTTCGTTAAGACAAAGAAGAGATGAGTCCGCCGTTGACTATGTGAAAAGATGGCGGAACTTTAGCATGAAATGCCCAAACCCCCCGCCGGTGAGGAGGCTGTAGGACTATGCAAAAGAGGCCTACGCTCCGAATCGCTCGAAAAGATGCTCATTGCAAATATCAAGTCATTTGATGAACCGAACGAGGGTAGTATCGAGCCAGAGATGTTCTATGTCGAGAACCCGGCTATGTCACCGCCAAAGCCAAAATTAACAAAGACAAAGGATATGTGGCCAAAGACGTCAACATTGTTGACTTTGTTCCGGCTCCGGCTAATGAAAATACGAGCAAGGGAGCCTCATCCTCTTCACCTCCGGCGGTCGAGGCCACCGCGACAAGGTGGGGGTCTCACGTTGGTCGACCGATTAAAGAAGCCGTATTCTTTTGCTAGGGAGAATACCGGGAGACTATTTGATATATGCGTGAAGAAAAGCCCGGTAAGCCTACCATCACCCAAGAGGCCAGCCGAGGCGGGCAAGACTAATGATCCCAATTATCGCGCACTACCCGGATGCTAGGGCACACCATTGAGGACCGTTACCCGTTCAAAGACATGGTAGAAAGAATGATTCGAAGGTACTCTCTCTATGGGGAAACACGCCGTTAATCCCCCAAAACCCCACGAAAAGCCTAAACAAATGCAGAATTTTACCGTCAATGTGATTGACCACGGAAGTGGCTCGCCCGGGGTGAGTCCGGGAGCAAGGGTACCCGAGGATGACACCTGAACAAGTTCAGTTCAACAGAATGGTGGATTACATGCGTCGGCGGATGTCCCGGCTCCACCAAAGATGCTTACGTCTGGCAGATGACGTTTTGTTAACTACACTCAGCATACCGTCCATCTTGAGGGGCCGGTTTCCAGAAGACAATTACTCCTCAAGCAGTGCAACACCTTCATACTCTCCCCCTCCTTGCAGTACATCTAGTAGTAATGCTCGGCCAGAGTACCCTCCTGCAAGGAGTGATCGCAAAAGAAAAGCACCTAGCCCGTGTGTCGAGAGATACGAGGCGTAAGTCCAAAGACCTACCAAGCCAACAAGAATTAAATCATCCCGTGCCGGTGTGCCCCCGAGCAAATGTTCCTAGGCCCACAAACAACCATTCATTCCCCGGGCGTATGACCCGGCACCTCTTTGACATATGTGTTCGGGAGGGACTTATTATGCCTATGAGGCCATCAGGTGAGGTCGCAGGACCTAGTGGCTTGAGGCCACCCAGATATTGTGCCTATCATCAAACACATGGCCATATAACTGAAAATTGTCAAGCCTTATGGCACCAGATTGAAGAGTTGATGCGAAGGGGAGTGATCACCATCAGAATTGGTACACTTGGGCACTCACACCCACCCCGAGGGCCAGTGACGCATCATCAAGCAAATGTGATCCACGTCCAAAGTGACAAAAAGAGCTGCGACGATAAAGGGAAGCAACCACAGGATGTTGGAGAAAGTTCGGGACACCCGGTACGCTATGCAATTTACCAAACTCTGCCCGATGAAGTGGTGGCCCGGAACATTGAGTTCATGGAAGAACGTGCAAAGAGGCTCGTGGAAGAACGTGCGAAGAGTCACGTGAGCCAGCACGAAGTCGCCCAAGTCGAAGATGATGAAGGCTCGTGGACCATGGTCCGACCCCAGAAGGAGAGGACGACCTGCCCACGTCAAGAATTTCCAAAGATTGAAAAGGTTCCCCAGAAGGAAAAGATCTCCCCGGTCATCGCCCTTCCCCCTCCAACTTCTCAGAAAATGGCAGCTAGCACCGCCATTGAGAAAAGGCAGATTAGAAACAAAAAGAAGGCAGATAAGAGAAAAGAAAGACGACGGGCTGAAGCCCTCCCAGTCGGAACAATGATTCATGAACGCAAAACTCCACTCCAAAAGCTCCAAATGTTGATAGATGAAATGGAAGAACCAGAACCCAGAATACCCGCGGGCCCCGCCCCTTTGCATGCGTATGTCCCATGGGAAGAACTGGAAGCCAAGGCACGCACGAAGCAGTGGCTTCATGATCTAAGAAATAGAATGGAAAAAGACGATGCCCTTTCTATAATTGATGAAACTCCAAATTTTTGGGATAGTGCACTCCTTGACATCGAAAGAACAAACACAGTACATGACATAATCCGCAGGATGGAGAATTTGACATGCAATATGGTGGGTATTCCCCCACCCGATGAGCTATATTCGGAACAACATACGATGAGAAGGAATGGTCGGGGCCGTCGAGGGAGAGGCGGTGGCCGTCGCACATCAGCTAAAATAAATGACAATGTAATCTACTTCAGAGGAGAAAATCCAAGGTCGGTACCCCCGCCACAAGTAAAGCAACCACCCAAAGGGGTGGTGCATTTTTCCCTATCATCTGATGAAGAGGAAGGGTTTGATGCCTCGGCAATGGTGCCGATCATGGTAGAGCTTGCACCAGAAGTACCCCAGCAGGATTTACCCATGGAAGAAGAAGAAACCCCGGGCCGATTTGTTCGGCGACCGCTTGCGAGCGGTTAAGTCGCAAGAAAAAGTTAAGGCTCAGCCTGAAAATGAAACCAACATGCCGCCACAGGAAGAAGAGGCCAAGAAGGGCGTGGGGATTTTGCCTCCCATCAAAGATGCCAAACAAAGGGCCGATAGAAAAGTGCTTCATCATATGAAAAGATTCCCTGTCTCCTTAAGCATATGGGAGGCAATTTCCCTAAGCAAAGAATTGAGAGAAACCCTTGTGTCCGTACTTCAAGATCCAGAAGCGTACGAGACACATGCTGCAGAATTACAAAGGTGTGAAGCCTACATGGCATCGGTCACTTTCACGGATGAAGACATGTTGTTATCCTCCGCTTTCCACAACCGACCCTTGTACATGAAAGGACATTTGAACGGGTACGAAGTCGGTCGGATATTGATAGATCCGGGGGCTTCGTTAATTTGCTGCCCCTTAAGACCTTCAAAGCCTTATATTTGATGCCGCACTTGCAGAAAGTCGCGGGTGTAAAAATATCAGGTTTTAACCAAGATTTTGAACAAGCGTTGGGCAAAGTCGAAGTTGAAATGGCATTGGATGATTTCAAGACAAACGTCACATTCTATGTGATCGAAGCTGATACAACCTATAAAGCTCTTCTAGGCCGCCCTTGGCTACGAGAATCGAGTTGTTCCATCAACTCTTCATCAATGCATCGAAGTTTTCCCGGGATGGGAAACAACACAGCTATATGCCGATCGCTCTCCATTTGAAGTATGTGAATGCCACCTGGCGTACGCCGAATTGTACTTTGAGATTGGGGCATCCACGTCATCTACTGACAAAGGAAAGCAGAAGGTTAGTGAGATAGAGGAGGAAGAAGAATTTGAAATAATGGTGGATGAAGCCAAAGCTAGGATACACCGCCTCATGATCCAGCCGCAACCTCCACCGCAACATATGAAAGGGCTAGAGTGCCGAATGGTCAAGTTTGGAGCAAATTCCATCACTAAGGCTGTGAATGCGAGCATAAGCATGCCCCCTGAGGTCATGTGGATGGCAGTCGAACATGAAGAACATACAGTGGGAAGACTTGACACTTTTACCGTCCCTTTTCATGATGGTCACCTCTTGGTGTATTACAAAAGTGATTGGGTCCCTAAGTGTGCCCCGAAGGATGACTTTGGTTGGCCAGAGCAAGATCAACACATGGAAGTAACTCTCCCGACATATGAAAAGATGTCTCAAACCATTAAACGTTTGTGTCACAAACTCCAAGTTCCACACTGCTGCCACCACGAAGAGGTACGCAGATTTGAACGAATACGGTACCCTACTGGTGAAGATCCCCAGGCCCAAAGAGGGCACCGTGGCTTGGGATATGATCCCGAGGTCTCGTATGATACGGACTTCGTTGTCCGAGGTAGTTCGAAGTTAAGTTTGATGAGCCTCCATCTTCTCGAAAATCTCGAGGTGCACCCTCCGGTTGAAGACGGAAATGGGTATGATGCCCAACAAGGCCAGCCAAATGTTGACCCCGATATAGTTGACTTATCTCCTACGGCTCCGCCCCTTCCACTGCAAGTGCCGAGTGAAGCCGATGTGGTGGGAAGTGAAGAAGAGGAATTCGTCGATGCCCAACTCCGCTCCCGAGGAAATCAAGACGGGGCGAGCCGCGGTGGACGACTTGGTTGAGATAGACTTCGGTACCCCGAAGACCCAAGGCCTATTTTGTCAGTGCACTCGTAAGTGAGGGACAAATAACTCAATACAAAATGTTATTATCCTAGTTTAAAGAATGTTTTGCATGGGCATATAGTGAAATGCCGGGGTTGGAGTCTTCGGTGGCCGTACATAAACTCGCCATACTTCCGACGGTCGAGCTTGTAAAGCAAGCCCAAAGAAGGATGCGGCCCGACCTTGAAATCCAAGTCAATGCCGAGGTCGATAAGTTCTTTAGAAGTGGACTTCATCGAGCCATGTATGTATCCGATTTGGCTCGCCAACATAGTCCCCGTTAGAAAAAAGAATGGTCAAATTCGTGTTTGTATCGACTACGGGACTCGAACCGGGCATGTCCCAAAGACGATTTTCCTCTTCCAATTCCGAAACAATGATAGATGGCACCATTGGATGTGAAACCTTTTCCTTTATGGATGGCTCGTCAGGATACAACCAAATATTGATGGCAGAAGAAGATAAGGTCAACACGGCATTCCGAACACCTAAAGGGGTGTTTAATTACAAAAGAATGCCGTTCGGTTTAAAAAATGCTGGGGCAACTTATCAACGTGGCATGACCAAGAGATTCAAAGAAAAGTTGCATGATCCCGGGGAATGTTATGTGGATGACTCGGTCATAAAGACAGGATGCCGAGAAAACCATGTCCGAGATTTAAGGAAAGTTTTTGGGCGGCTCGAAGCAATACAAACTCAAAATGAATCCCACGAAATGCGCCTTTGGCGTATCGAGTGGAAAGTTTCTCGGCTTTGTGGTCGGATATAGGGGGATCGAGATTGACCACGATAAAATTAAGGCCATCGAGAATTGCCACCCCCAAGGAACATCAAAGAACCGAGGTCCCTCCAAGGAAGATTGGCGTATATACGCCGGTTCATTTCAAATTTATCGGGAAGGTGTCACCCATTCTCCCGATTGGCAAGAAAGGAGCTCCGTTTGTGCGGGATCAAGCTTCGTCGAAGAGCCCTCGATGAAATCAAAGACTATCTCCTCGGCCCGCCGATCTTTGGGGGCACCTATCAAAGGAAAGCCACTCATATTGTACATAGCCGCCTTAGATGCATCCTGGGGGCATTGCGACACAAATAAATGAAGAAGGTAAAGAACAACCCTTATATTATTTGAGCGAGACGGCTGGTCGGGCCGTAACATCGATACTCTCCAATGGAGAAAATGTGTACGGCACTTGTGTTCAGCGGTAAAAAGCTAAGGCATTACATGTTGTCACATGAGGTTCAACTTATATCCAAGTTTGACCCGCTCAAATACATGTTAAAGCAGCCGGTCCTAGCCGGCCGACTGGGCAAGTGGGCCCTCATGCTAATGGAATTTGACATAAAATATATGCCTCAAAAGGCGATTAAAGGACAAGGAATGGCAGAATTTTTGGCAGCCCATCCAGTGCCCGAGGATTCTCCACTCAACCTTATGTTGCCAGAAGAAGAAACGTTGAGGGAAGATGAAGTATACAGTGTGCAAGAAACCCAAATTAAATGTTGGCGCCTATTTCGATGGGGCGGCAAGTCCGAAAAGTTACCCAATGGAAAGTTTAGATACCGAGCGAGTGTGCCGGGATAGTGTTCCTCTCCCCGAAAAGGGAGTTTTACATAATTCATACGCCTTGCCCGAGTCATTGACTAACAATGAAGCCGAATACGAGGCACTCATTGTCGGGCTGCAGCTTGCTCTCGAAATGGGTATCAAATGCCCGGAAGTGTTTGGCGACTCCACGTTGGTGGTCCAACGGATGGCAGTGTGTGTTTGAGGTGCGGAAAGAAGAGCTTGTGGCCTATCACTCTGCGGTAGAAGGCCGAGCGAGAAGTTCTACATCTTTAGTATACACCACGTCAAGCGAAGTCGGAACTCCCGCGGATGCGCTTGCCCAAATTAGCATCCGCGATAAGGCTACCGCCGCAGGGTGTGATAGAAATCACTATCAAACAAAGAAAACTCCTCCCCGGCTCCTCGAAGCCGATGATGGACAAGCAACTCGGGAAGTGATCGTGGCCGACCGTATTGAATATCCCTTAAGCCACGATGATGATTGGAGGCTTCCCTCATAAATGCGAAGAATGGTATCTTGCCTAATAATCGAGCCGAGCGTGTCCGATTATTGCGGAGAGCCGCTTCGTATCAATTGATAGAAGGAGAATTATACCGCCTTGTCCCCGAAAAGGATAAAGCAATTTTGTCAAGATGTCTTTCAAACAAAGAAGCCTACCGAATCATGAGTGAGGTCCATAGAGGGCTATGTGGAGCCCACCAAGCAGGTCCAAAGATGAAGATAACCATCAAGTTGAAAGGGTTTTATTGGCCAACTATGTTCGAGGACTGCGACAAGTTTGCCAAATCATGCCATGAATGTCAGGCGTTTGGTCCTTTATCGAGACGCCCCCCAATCCAGCTACACCCCACAACCCCGACATGGCCATTCGCCGAGTGGGGTATGGACATAGTCGGTCCCTTGAAGCCGTCAGCCAAGGGTTGCAAGTTCATACTTGCCGCAACAGATTACTTTTCCAGATGGGCTGAAGCAATACCGGCACGAGAAGTCACGGGTGAAGTCGTGGCACGATTCATCCGAAACAATATCATCTTCCGTTATGGAGTTCCCAGCCGAATCGTCTCTGTCAACGGCACTCCGTTCAAGAACCGTACAAGATATAAAATGGCGGCCAAATTCAACATAGATTGGAGGACATCCACCGTATACAACCCTCAAGCTAATGGCTTGGCGAAGCCTTCAACAAAACCTTGTGCAAATTGTCGGTAAAAGTTGTTGGCGACGAAAAGAAAAGATTGGGATCAAAAGCTATACGAAGCGCCGTGGGCATACCGCACCGTTTATAAAACACCAACGGGGTGTTCGCCATTTTCCCCGGTGTATGGAATCGAGGCCGTGGTCCCGGTCGAAATCGAGCCGACATCGTATAGGGTGGCGGTCCACCGTGGGGCTCCCACAGATGAGCCGGATGAAGTGGAAAGGCGGCTCACCGAACTCGCAAGCCGGAAGAAGAAAGGTTAAAAGCATACGAACAACGAAAGTTTATCGAAGCCGAATGTCGTGCGCATACGACAAGCTGGTTCGGGAAAGAATATTCAAGAAGGGCGACTTGGTGATGATCAAGCAGAGAGATGCCATGGCATCTCGACTCAAAAACAAATTCATTCCGAATTGGTGTGGTCCCTACATCATCGATCAGGTGTTCGAGGGAGGGGCCTACACAATGGTCGACAGTAAAGGAAACGTCCCATCCCCCCCGCTCAATGGGAAACACATCAAAAAATACTATGCCCCAGAACATGAATTCCATAGGAAAGACTGAGGTCGACTTTGAAATCAATGTTGAAAAAAAAAAGAGGAAAAAAAAAAGAGAAATAGTAAAAAAAAGAGAAAAAAAGAGAGAGAGAAATAAAGAAAAGAAAAAAAAAGAAAAAAAGAGAGAGAAAGAAGGAAAGAAAAAAAAGAAAGGAAAAAAAAACGACACAAAAAGAACAACACAAAAAATATGTGTAAAAAAAGAGAGAGAGAAAAAAAAGAAAAAAACAAAAAGAAAAAAAAAAAAACAATAACAATCATCCGACCGGGCGAGCTTCTCTACCCAATAGGGTAGACGGGCGAGCTTCCCCCTAATTTTATTAGGGAGGGGGTCTGAGTTGCCAATGACGAAGACGTTTCCCATAAGGCTTATCTACCTAGTAGTAGACGTGCCGGGGAGACCATATCTGAGATAACGAGGAGGACCGTCTCCCGCCCGTAAAATTCTTGGGAAAGTCGCTTGCGCTACCTCGTTGGGTAAGTGTACAGAATTCCTGCCCTAAAGGAAAGCCGTTCTTATGCATTTCCGAGTCCGCCTACGAGGTCCGACTCTGTAATGCTTAAACTGCTTCTTCAGTTTGTGAAAAGCGCCAATTCGAATCATGTAGGCTTTGTTATTTCTTCTTGGGCTAAAGGAAATCTCCAATTCTTGCTTATCAAATTTTTTTTTTAAAAAAAAATGATGAAGAGAATCCTAGATGCATTGAGTACTTATTGAGGAACTTGTTCGCATGAAGCTTATTGCACGTTGTGAACTGTAAACATCTCCATGACCAGGGTGGTGTACATAAAGACATGCTGGGTTGTGATTCAGCATTCCCATTTTGGGAGAAGCTAGTTTCATTGGCTCACTTTGTTAGGCATACCAAAACCTAGGAAATCATTCTTTGCTACATGGGCCTGTATATGAGGAGGCTCCGACTGTTTAGGAATAAGGTTTTCGTCCACCAATTACGAGTAGAAGACAGGGGTGAGGATGGCTCTTCGACTGACGCACCAGAAAAAGAGGAAAGAATGGAGGGCATTGGCAATTTCACTATTTTTGTCAAGCAGTATGCTGCACCATCTGAACCAACGGATGCCAAGAAAGACTGCAGCAGAATCTATGATTGTATCAGGTTTGCCTAAGGGGGATGACGGCCCGCATAATGCAACGCTTAAGTTGAGCTACGTACCGATGCACATCCAAGTTTACAACCAATCGGGAAATCCCCTGAACATGTCGTTAAAACAAAAAAGGGGGGAATCAAAAAAAAAGGGGCCTGTTAATGCTGATGAACGGGGACAAATTGCTATGTCTAGAAGTTCTAGAAGCGTGGTAAAGCCAACGACGCTGTTCACGTTCTAGAGGGCTACGTGAAGGAAGATGCGACAGAGGCTGATGTAAGCGCAATCGTCATGCTGGTGGGGGTTACTTTGAAACAGAAATTCCATGAAAAAGCACCTGGCAGTTGTACATCAAAAAATGAACAGCACCAAGGGCCAGATTAATCAAAATTAAAGCAAGGAGATAATTTGAGTGCGAATTTCAACAACATATCGAAAGCATCAAGCCACGGCTTCAATAGAAATCGAAGGGGCCTAAAAGAAGGGGCGTTGGTGCACAACCGAATCAGGCGTGTGTCACGCGCATACACATTCAGAACATAATAAATTGTTGGAAAACAAAAAAGGACATAATACATTTGGGAATGCAGCCAGAATGAGTCTCCCGACACTGGAAGGGCAGCGCTGACATTAAATCAACCTGCTGAAGGAAGGACGGCCAGGCCCGGTGAAGACGGAGGCCCAGTTGATAAGAAAGACAGCATGCGGACCGCCAAAGATAACGTTGCTTGGCGCGCCAACAAAGCCATGGACTCGATGGATAATGCAGCAACTGCTAGAAAGAAAAAGGCCAAGTCGGAATAAGTGCAGGGGACCAACAAGAAAAAGACCTAAAAGAAATTCTGGATGTCCAGAACATTGTCATAGATATTAACAAGGACTGACAGAAGAAGGGGTCAGCGAAATACCTTCCTTAGCGTGACCAAGACACTTGCCCATTCACGCAAAGGGGAGGAGTGCCCTGCAACACCTAAGAAATACTGGAGAGAACAACATACAAAAAAAATATATGAAGGAAAGAGATAGGGGATACCAGATTTTTTTTTTTTTTTGGTTTACAGCAATGAAAACAAAAGAAATCCTTGTTAAAGGATACAAGGGTGAAGGGGATCCACTGCTGCAGTAGACGATGGAAGTTCTAGGTGATCCTGACTTTTGCTAGCGTGTGAAGAATATCTTCTAATGGACATGGGGCTTGCACAAGCAGGAAATAGAGAATGCCTTGAACGGACCATATTCTTCACAGGACTATTGTTTTGTACAGAGCAAGCATTGGGCATCCAAAGTTGGCATATGACGTAATACTGCACCATGCCTCAGAGACAAATCTCTCGTAGAGATTCAACAAGAGGAGAAACAAAGGGGACGGGTAGAAACATCTACGGACGTTTTTTCATTGTCTATTATTACAAGTGATTTTTCTTCAGCTGCTTGGTCTGGCATTGTTGCAAATTCAGACTCTCGGTCTGAAAGGGACAAATCCTCTGGGACTAAGGTGCAGCCGCAGATGGCACAGGGTGATAATGGTGGTAATATGAACGCAAAGAAGACAAAGAATCAGTTGCGTGACTTGTTGGCAGAAGCTTCTATTGGGTCAACGAAGATGTGGCTGGCATATCCACAGCTGTGGGCGAGAATTTTATAACTTTGCGGCGCCTGGTAGATATGAAAGATCAAACGGATGGTGCAAAGGCCTTTAAACTGGGACTCTTCGTTGATAGTAATCCTTATCTCAAGCAGGCTGTCCTAACAAAGACATGTCACATGATTGACCCAAAACGAAATGATCCTTGTGAACCTTGCGTCTGAGGGAGGGGCATTTGCGCATGGTCAGCGTATGATAAGTCTTTGCAAATGAAACAGGCCTGGAGGAGGCCATTTCAGCACGTGCATCCATGTCAACTTTATATTTCAAAGATGGGCAGACGCATTTCCCTCAAAATCCAACGTGTTGTCAAGTATTGATAACACATGAGGGGGTGCGTACCGTTTTCCAAAAAAAAAGAGCAACAAACAACAAGACAAAAACACAACAAAAAGAAAGGCAAGACTGTCACCGTTGTTAAACCAACGGGGAAGGGGCAGTCTGCACCAAACCGCCAGGGGAGGGAGAATATTCTCCAAGTCTTCAACTTAGTACAAAAAGTGTGCAATAGCTACAATCTACGAAGAGCGGGGCCGTCGTTTCTCTAAAGCTTCGACGAGTGCGTGTAAACGCTCCCCCTCGGCGTGCGCTTCAACTCGGCGCAACGCGACCATCCGAGAGGTCTTATCGGCTTCGAAGGGCACCACGAACCGCGGCCGCCTCGGTAGCCAAAGTCGGTTGCGGCTTGCTCAGCTCGCTAAGGCCCGTCAAGATAGAGCTTAATTTTGTGCTTAGCCCGGCCGTACGATTTTTCGCCTCGCCCTCGTCGGCAGCTAAAGAAGCGGATCGGAGGCTCGTTTGGTCCAGCCCGCGAGAAGCTCTCTCGAGTAATGGTTGTAGGACCTTCTCCCAATGTGTGTGGGCATGGCGCTCTTGCTGTAACGCACAAAAGCTACTCCAAACGGCCTCCACGGCGCGAATCCATCCATCCATAGGAAGTCCCAAGGGATGGTATGAGTTCGTCAAAGATTGCAACTCCGCCCTTAGGTCTTCGGGAGAGAAGGCCAGATCCGACTTCTCCAAGTCGGCGACACTTTTTAGCGTGAACTCCCCTGTGCGCTGGCTCATGCTAGTGAGCTTCGGAGACGTCGTCGGCCACACTATCCCGAGTGAGGATTGCCCGAGGGCAGGTGGAGCAGAAGCCCCTTCGGACAGTGCATCATCAATCGCTGCACCAAACATGATTTAATGAGAAGATGTCTCGCGACCAAAGAAGTTGAGATACGAAAAAAATCAGAATTTTACCCTTGAAAAGGCAAGACAGGTCAATCATGGTATCAACCGGGGGGGAGTCCGAAGCTCGAACCGAACCTCCAGGTGTTCCGATGGGCTGGGGACTGGTACTTGAAGGCGGATCAGCCACTGGTACCCCTGCCGGTGTCTGGGTCTCCTGCCAACATGCTAGGAAATGAGGTGTAAGCACCGTACAAAGGGAGAGTACACCCTGCCGAATATCATGTTACCAAAATCACCTCGGGATGAGGGCTGCCACCCAACTCAACACCTTGACCCTCTGCCTGGGGTGCATCCATCCCCGCCATGGCCGCCTCGGGGGCCGAGGAGGTGAAGCTCCAATGCCGAGCTCTTCCGAGCCGCCTTCACAAGTGGAATGCGGCACTTCCCACCCAAAGGCAGGGGCGGGCCACACTTCAAGAAGAAAGTATGAGAGTTAAATGCCAGCAAGCTAAAGATAGTAAAAAAAAAGAAGGCGATGCTCTATCAGACCCTAGAATGGCATGGGAACAAACCAGCAAGAGGCGTGACGCATTGAATGTCACCATAATCAATCAAATCTGCCTCGATCCAAGCGAGGGGAAGGGCATCGCCAGGAAGGTCGGCCGGGGCCGCAAATGCACCCCCTTCCCCTTCAAAGACGTCATCTGTCATCCCACAAAAAAGAGCACGTTAACACTCAACATCCTCTAAAAGAGGACAAGGGAAAGCGGTCGAGACAAGATGCACTATCCAGCATACCTTCTGCTTGTGCCAGCTCAGGGGTGGCTTGATCGGAACAATCAAATGCGGGTTCCGAACAGCTAGCCGGTAGCTCCCCGGCCTCAACACTAGCCACCTTGGGAGGCGAGCATGAAAGTGATCGAAGCCCAGTGAGAGGGGCAGCTCCGCCCGAATCAAGACTCCGCATACCTGACGGGCTCGATTCCACCGCGAGCGAGGGGAGTGGGACTCCCCGCATTTACGTGTAATCCGAGCCCTTCGACCTCGATTGTGGGTGGGGGACTGGTAGGAGGAGCTGGAGCAGGATCTTTGTCCGCCTCTTCACATGCGCCAGATTCTGCCCCTAAAAAAAAAGAAGAAAAAGAAGAAAGGGATGGATAAGTGTAAGTAAGCACGGGATAGTTCAAAGAAAAAGTGAAAGGAAACCAATGAGCCAAACGCCCGTGATTTCTTACCCAATATATGCTCTGGCGTAGCACACGTCGCAGATGCCCCGGTTCTTTTTAGGTGGCGGCTCGACGATTTAGAAGCACCGGCGGCCATACGCTTCTTATTACGCCAGAAGGAGCGGGTGAAGGCCGAACCCCGGTTTCGGGGGCCCGCGAGTGACGGAAGGCTCGCGAATAACACCCTCTGCCAACAGACAAGGGGTAGTGGATATGACAAACCAAGTCGACAAAGTATGGAAATCCACTAAAGCAAAAAAAAAAGTGTATAAGAAGTCATTACCGCCGTTGGTACGGTAGTACGCAGTAGGGAAGTGATAAGATGCCCGCATCCCGCCCCCACCTTCCGAGCCGCACCGGTGGCGGCACCGATCAATTCGCCCACGGTCGTAGCCTCGCTCTCGCATCTAAGGCCTCACCCAACGGCCCCCAGAGGATACGAGAGCAACAAGGTGTGTGACCCGGGCGTCGGCGGCACTGTCGGCGGTAACGGCATGGATAGCGAGCGGTCGACGGGCAACCCGCGGTCCCTCGGCAATCGTGAGCGCCGGTCAAAGGGAGTAGGATCACCAACCGCCTCCATATGCGATGCGCACGCAAAGGCTCATATAGGCTCGAAATAGTGCCCGCATAATGATGCCTATGGGTCACCACCCGCCCGCCGGCTCGGGCCTTGTCCGTACGAGCTAAGAAGTCGCTCGCTAACTCGGGATACAATTGCCGAATCAAAGGCGCGGTCACATTGGGAGGAGGTCTCCTCTCATCCGATAGGCGGTCGCGCTCGGCGCAACAATGAAACGTGGGGCCCCGCGATGGTTGAAAACGTGACGCATCCACCACGTGCCATAAGAAACCTCAAAACGGCGAGAATGGCCCAAGGCGGGATGTCAAAATGCGTCCCATGGATCGCACGATTAAAATAATTCCACCATTACGCAAAGAATGAGGTGACTATCCCGCCGGTCACACACCCTCTTCAATACCGCAAAGTCAACATCGGGTGGTGCACCCCGATGATACCCGAAGTTGCGAGCAAAGCGGTGGGGATAATATGGCTCCAATATGGCACTACGGCCACGCCGGGAACCCCAAGACACCGGGGCGAGTACACAAAAACCATTCTCGCCTGTCGTTTTGTCGGCTTTCCGACAAGAGGATCCACCCATACTAAGCCCCCTTCCTCCTGCGTCGGCCGAATGGGGGCGATAGGCTGGCGAACAACGGTCAAGCTTCACGTACATCGAACCATCGGCACGGATGCTCGACAAGCAACGACGAGCTAAGGCCAACTCCGTGACGGAAGGTTCGGCCATAACTCCGATGAGACGGAACATCAAAGGGTGGAAATGTTCCACTCCCTCCCTAGCCACGGGAAGCCCTCGGAACAAAGAGGCGGCCCACGCGCTTACATAGTGAGTGGCCAGCGGGGACCCGGCAATCCCTCGGAGAAACGTGTGTTGCAAGAGCACCGAAAGAATGATATATGGCGGCCAACGCCGCCGGAGCAATAGCCGCCTTTGTACCGCAAGCTAGACGGCACGCCGGATAAATGGCACCGGCCCTCGGGATGCCATCTTCCCCATACGGAACCACAAAGGTACAGAGCCGAAGCCGTGTAGGCGGCAAGATGAGTGATCTCCCCAATTCCTGTGGGTCTTCAGTCTCAGAACATGCTTCGATGCTTCGGCCACGTGGAGTGAAAACATGCTTGTCAAGTTTGGTATAATGCTCCCGTCCGATGCCCAGCCTTACAAAGCAGTTTCGATAACAATACGGGCCCCCATGGAAATACCGGAGCCAGGCTATAGCCAAAACACGGCGGGCAACAGTGGTACGATGATCTTGCCCGCTCGATGCAAGGTCCCGCCAAGCTAATATCAAGAACCGGTAGCAATAGGCCAGCCGGTAGTTGCCATTGCCATCAGTCATACACCGGTGGGCATCTTCAAGCACAACTTCTTCATAAGGCTCCCCGCGGATCGGAAGACCGGAGATCGTGTGGAAGCCCCAAAGGTCTAAGGTCGTCTCGCCATCGGCGATCACAAAGGTGTTCCATCTCTGTTAAATCGTTCGCCGTACCTTGGACGAACCCCTCGCGATGAGGGTAAGAATATAAGGCGGCGCCGCGGCGCCACGCAGCCAATCCGCCGTAGCCTCCGGCTGAAATTTGCCAAAATGTACTCTAACCACTCGCACGCCCCCATCCGGGGCTGATGAGACTGAGGGATAGAGAGTTGTCCGTACCAACTGGGGGTATTTCGAGAAAGAATGTCATCCAACATACATCCGCCATCGTACCCCTCTTGGGCGAAATGAGGTCTTTGCGTACGGGGCTAGAAACAGCCCGGTAGTAAAGTCATCGGGGATAGGGCGGCACGGCCCGTTATATGTCCATTCGCTCTCGGCGCGAAGCTCAACCCTTGATACGCTCGGCGGAAAATCGCGAACATGCCTAGAAACACCGCAGAAGGCTGGAGCTGGTGTCTCGGCATCTCCATGGGAAATGAAGCATAGGAATAAGAAACAGTTCCTTTCATGATGTCCCTATCACGCAAGATAGCTCGCTCCAGCCGGACTCGCTCTTGAGTAGTCAAATGATCATCTCTACTACTTGAGGACGCACGATAGTCGCGAAGAAATAATAAGAGAGCCTCGTCTGAAGGCCAATGAGCGGGATATGATGATGATCGCTCAAACTTGAAACAATTCCTGCGACATGTGACAAGTCGCTCGTCCACAAATTCAGAAGCCGGGTCAGCATCAAGAGGACCACGGGCTGGACGTCGGAGCTCAAGATTCCCCAAGAGAGAAGCATCTGGGCAGCTAGGACTGGGCATGGGCTCCTCAGTACATCTACCCCGCCCACGACCCGTGCCACAAGGCATCCCCCTAGCTGCACCTCGTGGAGCACAAGTACCCCTCTTCATCCTCTAGCATAAAGAATAAGAGAGAGTGAAGAATTAGCAATAAAAAAGAGAGAGAGAGAAGAGGCGGAGGACGCGCACAAAAAAAAAAAAGAAAAAGTCGAGATAGATAAACCCGCAATATTCTTTGAAAAGAAAGTGGAGAAGAATCCGACATGAAGCGTGAGAATGATTCCCGCAAAAATGCATGTGAAGAAAGGCCTGAAATCCGTGCACGGGACATTCCCCTCTGACGTTGTCTACGGGAAATCCCCCGTGGGGGGCAATTGTTAACCCCGCAAAAAAAAAAAGGGAAGCTGACCAAAGTACTCTGGCAAAAAAAAAAAACAAAAAAATGCAGCGTATATTGAAGTGATCGGGTTTGATTAGCTTAAATTAGCATGGTGCTATGAGACAGAAAAATGAAAAATCTATGCATAACTTGAGAATTGAAAAAAAAAAAAAAAAAGTGACTACAAGCGAAGCAATTGTCATAAAAAAAAATGGTCGCTAAGCACACAACTGCATCGAGTGTACTCACGCTTATGGTTTATTCATTAAGCCGATTGACCGTGATCCTCCGAAGAGGTGGCCAACGGCACATGTCATCTTCATTCAGCCGAACACCAACGGTCCTCCCGATGGAGGGGTCGACGACCGCCTTTTTCAATAATTATCTTTTTTTTAAGTCAACCGGCTACGGTTCCCGGAAAGGGTGGTCGGTGACAAATGTCATCTTCATTCAGCCGAACGCCAACGGTCCTCCAATGGAGGGGTTGACGACCGCCTTTTTCAATAATTATCATTGTTTTAAGTCAACCGGCCATGGTTCCTCGGAAAGGGTGGTCGGTGACAAATGTCATCTTCATTCAGGCCGAACGCCAACGGTCCTCCAATGGAGGGGTTGACGACTGCCTTTTTCAATAATTATCATTTTTTTAAGTCAACCGGCCATGGTTCCCCGGAAAGGGTGGTCGGTGACAAATGTCATCTTCCTTAAGGTCGAACGCCAACGGTTCCCCAACCGGGGAGCCGACGACGACCTTGTCTATTCATTAAACCCCATCTTGAGCCCTTCAGTCCAGTTCATTCATGAAAGAGGGTCAACCGATCTCAAGCACATGGTTAAACAGGCCATCTAGCATTCTATAAACAAGTTTAATGCGCACAAAAGGGGAGATGCAGTGGTCCGATGCAAAGAGAACAGAGCCAAAAAAAAAATAAAAATAGAAACAACAAACAACATGGGCAAAAGAGGCTTACGGCGAGAAACGTAACGAGAACCCGGTGCCAAGAGCATCCCGAAGAACCCCTCGCGACTCCGCTTGGCTGCCCGAAAATACTCACGAAGCAGACAAGCCCCGCCTGCATATACAAAGGATGTGGTTGTGAGCGGACTGAGCATTGCCTGCCTCTCCTCCCTTTCGGCAAAAAAAAAGAAGAAGAAGAAGAGTAAAAAAAAGAAGGGGGATCGCACTCATGCCTACCTCTGCCAACCGATCCAGAACGAGAGCGGGCAGCTTACAGAAGCCCAGAATGAAGGTCGGAGGGACCAGCCTCGTGCGATGCAGTCGGCCGTGGAAGGAGTGGCTAGTCGGGGAAGAAAGCTCGGCAGTACGGCGCCTTAGATCCCTCCACCGCAGATGTATTCCAGGTTGGCGTCGTCTCCGCCAATCAGTACAGTCACCATCCCCAGCAGATGAGGTTGCCTCCGGCCGAAGCTACGTTGGAGAAAGAGGTCCCCGACAAGGGAGACGCCTGGAACCGTCGAGAACCGGACGCCGGATGCCACACTCTGCGCAAAAAAAAAGAAAGAGAATAAAAAAAAAAACAGTGGCCGCAGCCTAGTGACCCCGTCCGAGGCCAGAAAGGAGTTTTGCCAAACGGGGATGAGGAGGGAATATGGAAAAATTATATACCTCGAACGATCGCCACCCGCGACGGCCGTGTCCCCTCTCCGGCGCGGTGACAGCCCGCCTACCGACGGACGGATGGAGAAGGAGGCTCGGGAAGGGGGAGGGCTGGGCCTATGCGGACCAGCCAACCGCGAAGGAGAGAGCCGAGGCGGTGAAGAGACCTGATGCCTGCGCCGTCGCCTGTTCCGGCCGGTGCCAATGTGTCTTGCCGAAGTCCCGCGCAGGCCGAGCAGGAGGAAAAAAGGGGGGGCGCAGAGGGGAAAGGCGTCCACTACGATGGAGCTAGAAGTCGACGGCGATGAACTACACCGGGGCCGCTCAGCTACGGGGCAGCGGTGTGAGCTTCGCCGCAGCCAGGAGATCCGGAGGAAGTAGCTTCGCCGCACCAAGGAGGAGCCCGTCAGGGGAAATCCGGAGAGGAGGGAGCTTCGCCGCAGCCAGGCACCGAAGCCACAAGCCTGCAGGACCGCCGGCAGACCTGCGGGAGCCCGACGATGGTGAGGCCGGAGGGGAGGGAGCCGCTGTCGCCTTCGGTAGCCGGTGTACCGCCCCCTGTCTTCCTGGCGCTCTGCCAAGCCTGCCAGCCGCGGCGGGGTGAAACACCCAGGGGCGGAAATGCCAAGACTACCCCCTTCGCGAAAGTTCTTCCGCCGTGGGCCGCTGTCGCGAGCCGATGCCCCCATGTTCGGGCGGCATATTATTCAACCCCGGCCAAATTAAATCAGGACGCAGGGTTGGCTTTGGGCGCTATGGGGATTTTGACCGAAGTCAAAATTGTGAGAGAAATGGCTAATACGGTGCCACGACCCCCCCCCCCCCATACGCCAACAGAATGATATATATGCGTTTTTTGTAGATACCCGTGGAGCTGGTCCGTCGTGAAGCTTTGTACACATTAAGATGTGAATGGACGATTTCGACTACGGTCAAAATTAAAAGATGCAAGGAACGCCGTGAGCCCCTTCGCACAATTGATCAAGGAAATGTCTATTTCAAAAAAAGAGAGGGAGGGATTACAATGTACTAAAACGAGGTACATTTGTATGCAATGAAATTTTTTATTTAAGTCAAGGAAAAAAGAAGAGAAGAAGGGATGTTCTTTCTCGTTAAAAAAAAATATAAAAAAAGAGAGAAGGGAAGATGGTTTCCGTCAGCCAAAAAAAAGGGGGGGAAGAGAAGTGAAAAAAGAAAGAAAAAAAAGGAAAGAAGATAAAAAAAAGAAGGAAAAATGTAGAATGAGAGAAAATCAGCAAAAAAAGGAGGGAGGATATATAAAAAAAAGAAGAAGAGGAGAAGAAGAAAAAAAGAGGTGAGAGATTCCTCTCATTGGATTATACCATTAAACTATTCATTAGTAAATTTAAGTTCGTTTAAATTTGTGAGGAGGGAATAAAACCCCCCTAATAGCTCTCAAATGGGCTCAAATAGCCCCAATTGGTTCATTGGGACCCGTACGCACATACACGCGGGCCTCTATTTTGGCCATTTGGGCCTCAAATTCTCAAAAGGAGAAGGCCCAAAATCTGTCCCAAATGGGGCATCCGAAAATCCCCTTGTAAAATGATTTGAGGGACATTTTGTGTAATTAGCCACCCCAACCCTCCATAAAGGTGACCAAAGCCCAAAATGCTCCCACCTTTTTCCCTCACACCTACCATAAAGCAAAAGGCATAATCAAATATTTCCAAAGTTACCCTCCCCTCTCCTCACACCATCAAAAACAAGGAGAAGTTGGGGCATTTTGTGGACCAAAATACCCCCCTCTTTTGGCATATAAAAACCCATGAAATCCTCTTGGAGAGGAGAGAGTGAGCATACCACAAGGCTCTCTCTACGTAAAGTGCAAGGCTCTCCACATTGACCCTTTGTCCAAGAGAGTGCAAGGAGAGAAGGAAGTCCAAGGTCCATTTCTCGTGGAATTGGCTAAGTCCCAAGGTATACCACGGGGTCAATCATATCATCTCACACTACGATAGCGTGTGGAGATCACATCATCTCACACCACGATAGCATATGAAGATCACATCATCTCATACCACGATGGCATGTGAGGCATCAAGCAATCAATGGCCCATTAGGCGAGGAGGAATATCATTCATTTCATCAAGGCCCATTAAGGCTCTCAAAGCCCAATTGGCCATCATCCGTGTGGATCAAGATCGTGTGACCTCATTTCAAATAAATCAAGTTCAATTAACTAAGGTCTTAAGAAAAAAATCACTCATCAAAGCCCATTAAGGCTTTCAAGGCCCAATTGATCATCTTCAAATGAAATGCAAGACCACGTACTCCCATTTCAAACGAGCCAAGTCCAATCAACTAAGCCCCAATTAGGCCTTGACCCAATACGAACAAGAGACCGGTCCAAGGCCCATTAAGGTGGGACTTAGGCCCATTAAGGTCTACAAGGCCCAATTAACCATTTTTTTAAGGAAGCTCAATGCCATGTGACTCCATTCCAAGTGCATCAAACTCGGTCCATTCAAGCCCAATTCGGTTTCAACCGAGGTGGGCATGAGATCGACCCAAGGCCCATTAACATGGAAAGTGGGCCCATTAAGTCCGTGATGATCAAACTCCAATTGAACCCACATGAACAAAAACCCAACTCCACCATGAAAGAGAAAACCCCCAACGGTTGGAAAAAGAACACCCCCAACGGTTGGTGGAGGAAAGAGAAAACCCCCCAACGGTTGGAAAAAGAACACCCCCAACGGTTGGTGGAGGAAAGAGAAAACCCCCAACGGACCATCAAGGCCCGTCAGCTCGGTTAATCCCCGATCGGGTGATACCGACTGGCGGATGAGAGAGAAACCCCCAACGGACCATGAAGGCCCACCGATCCGGTCAATCCCCAACCGGGAGGTACCAGTCAGTGGATGAGAGAGAAAGCCCCAATGGCTCACCTAAAAAAAAAAAAAAAAGAGAAAGAATCTCAAATTTCATCAACTCGGCTCGCTCCCAAACGAGCAATGCCGACAAACAAAGTCCAAGACCCATTAATCCGGTTAATCCCCGATCGGGAAAATACCGGGTTTTGGATGAAAACCCAAATTCATCAACTCGGCTCGCTCCCAAAACGAGCAATGCCGACGAACAAAGTCCAAGACCCATTAATCCGGTTAATCCCCGATCGGGAAAATACCGGGTAATGGATGAAAAAACCCCAAGGTTCATCAACTCGGCTCGCTCCCAAACGAGCAATGTCGACGAACAAATCCCAAGACCCATTAATCCGGTTAATCCCCGATCGGGAAGTACCGGGTAATGGATGAAAACCCAAATTCATCAACTCGGCTCGCTCCCAAACGAGCAATGCCGACGACAAAAAGTCTAAGACCCATTAATCCGGTTAATCCCCGATCGGGAAAATACCGGGTAATGGATGAAAACCCAAATTCATCAACTCGGCTCGCTCCCAAACGAGCAATGCCGACGACAAAAAGTCCAAGACCCATTAATCCGGTTAATCCCCGATCGGGAAAATACCGGGTAATGGATGAAAAAACCCCAAGGTTCATCAACTCGGCTCGCTCCCAAACGAGCAATGTCGACGAACAAATCCCAAGACCCATTAATCCGGTTCATCCCCGATCGGGAAATACCGGGTAATGGATGAAAAACCCAAATTCATCAACTCGGCTCGCTCCCAAACGAGCAATGCCGACGAACAAAGTCCAAGGCCCATTAATCCGGTTAATCCCCGATCGGGAAATACCGGGTAATGGATGCAAATTCCAAGCCCCGTTAATCCAGTTAATCCCCGATCGGGAAATACCGGATAATGGATGAAAATCTCCAACGCCCATCGGTCCGGCCGGTCCCTAAAAGGAAATGCCGGGTCATGGGTATCATGTTCAAGACCTAGCAAGTCGGTCAATCCCCGATCGGGAAAATACCGCTTGTTGGATGTGGAATCACAAAGCATTGGATAAAAAAAAAAGGAGAAGACTGTGAGGCTAGATTCAAGGCAGATGCCGCCTTCTAGCCCCGGACCTAATCCCAAAAAAAAAGAAGGAGAAGGAAGCAGAAAGAAGACAAAAAAAAAAGAAATAATGGGAGAGGAGAGGCAGCGCCGATGCTCCTGCTTGTTATTTCATTATTTACATTCAAAAAAAAAATGAACACATTCTTTTTTCCTTGCATTTGTCCCGTCTTGAATGTGTTACCATGGCAGTTAATCAGGGGTTACTGAGCCGCCGCTCAGTGTAATTAACATCGAATCCATTCGTGGATTGATGGAGAGAGGTCAAACCATAATTTAAAGAACCCACACCATAACCTCGCTATGTTATTTATAATAACTCTAATAATCATCAAATTAATTTTTTTATATATACCGAAAGAGGTAGAGCGAGAATCTTGTCATCATCGTTGTTGAGGATTTTCGCGCCAAAACGATAAGTGAGGGAAAAAGTTGTCGCACCCGCGTAATATAATATTTTATTTTTATCCCTCAAATAATTTTCACCAAAGATTAACCACAATTTCCGCCGCAAAAAAAAAGAGTTTTAAAAAAATAAATAAAAAAAAAGATGGAGCGGTGTAAGATAACGATAACAATAAAATAATAACAACGATAATCGCGAGGTTCGTACATTCACCTATATCGGTTTCGTGATCATCATTTATCTATTGAGTACCTTATCCAAAAGGGCTTCGAAGATGCTCTTCTTCTTTTTCTTTCCTTTTTTTGTGAATAGTGCTGATATTGATTGAATTTACGATCCAAGTCTAACTTCAATTAGCACTAACTCAAACGGATCATATGCCACTGCCATTTGTTTTTGGGCTTAATCTCGGCCATTTTGGGTCTAATAAGCATTGAAAATGAGATTTTGACATCTGGGTCCATCTTCTAACATCTGTGACCCAATAATTTCAATATTTGTCAGATTTTTCATCGGGCCCTCTTTCTGACATTGTTGGCCCTATAAGCATTAAATATAGTGATTATGCCGCTTGGGCCCATTTTGGGCCCAATAAGCATGAATCATGGAATTCATCATTTTGAACTTTTTCACTGACATATGTGACACCGTGAGTTTGATACACAATACTGGCCCTCCATATCAATCATATCATGCCTATTAAGCTTACTGGGCCTGAACATCGAGCTCACTTCATTTGATTGTTGTCATTCTCATTTTAATGAACCCTTGACTTCGTAATGAGCTAGACATGTCTTCTATTGGAATTTGACTTAACCCCGGCCCAATACAATTTAAAATTTTTTTGGTGCCAACAATTTATAATAGAATTCTATAGAGATGTTTTGTGGTGAGTGTTGGAGTGAAACTGTTGCTCGATAGGTGTATAGAAATGATAAAAGACGTGATAGAGTAATCACTAGTATGTGCACAGTAGGTGGGAATAAGTTGATTTTTTATTTCAATTAGCTTATGTCAAGGATTTGCAATAAGTTATTTTCTATTTTGTATTTATCATAGATGATTTAACAAAGAATGTACACAATGACATGCCATAGTATGTGACGTTTTCAGGTGATATTATATTGATAGATAAGGCACAAAGAGTTAATAGAAAGATAGAACTTTAGAGAAATAATTTACAGTGAGTTTTAAGATAAATAGAACTAAAATAGAATATATGCATTATAAATTTAATGAAAGTCAATGGAAAACAATGAGAGTTAATTTGGATGAAGTAATATTATTTGGAAGTACTTAATTTAAGTATTTTGATTCAATTATATATAAAAAGAAGCAGAATGTGATGAAGACATTAACCATATGATTAAAACAAAATAGATGAAGTGCTGATTTGACTACAAGTCTACGAGGGTGTCTTGTGTGATGGTAGGATTTCACTAGAGTTGAAAAGAAAGATCTATCATATATTCATATAGCTATAAGACCTATGATATTGTATGGTAGTGAATGCTGGCCGATGGAAAAAAATAGTTCAGAATGTGTTGCGTAAATGAAAATGTTAAGATGAATATCCAGTCATATTAGATTGGTTAGATATGTAATGATTATATTAGGGAAAATGAGAAAGTAGCAGCAGTTGTAGACAAATTGAAAATAGTGAATTTGAGATGGTTTGGACATATTAAAGTAGATCTAAGGAAGCTCCAATTAGCAAAATGAAAAATATCAAAATAGTAGAAAAAAGGCATAGTAAACGTAACCTAACTTGGAAGAGGGTAATTCTTTTATGATTTAGATGATTTAAATATCTTTGAAAAAATAACTCAAAATTGACATGATTAGAGAAAAGAATCCATAGGACTACCTCAAATAATGTGTGATTATGGCTAAAGTTGAGTTGTGTAATTGTTTGGTTACTTGTATAGCCTCTTGTTATTGATGATATTGATTTAACAGTCATGTTCTGTGTATGCTATGCAGACCAATTTATGCTGGCAATGCACTTTGCACTGTCAAGTATACAGGCGTCGATCCTTGCATGTTGACCATCAGGTCCACATCCTTCCCTCTGCTTTCAACTGAATCAAAAACTTATGAAGCACCAATTTCACAGCTTGATTTATCATCTCTTAATAAAGGTTGGTCTTTCATGTGCTTGAACCTGCCTGTTTTAGGTGCTAAATAATTTATGTGCTTTTGAAATGCTTCTCTGCAAGGTTTTCTGCTATTCTTCTTTCAAAAATTAGTAATATTCTACTGGTTATAAGTCAATAGAGGTTAGTGGAATTATTTACTCTTTTGTTAGATTCGTAGTAAAGTACTAGTTTTTGTTATCTTTTGCACTACTGGAAGCATAGATTACGGAATCGGTGGAATCGGACCGATTCCGACCGATTCCGGAATCGGATCGGTGGTTTCCGATCCGATTCCTGGCGGAAGGACCGATTCCGGGAATAATTCCGCGGAATCGGTATGAATCGACTGGAATCGGTCGGAATCGATCCGATTCCGACCGATTCCTTGTGGAATCGGTCGATCCGACCGATTCCGATGGAAGACCGGTCGAACCGGCCCCGGTTCGATTCCCGGTTCGATTCTCG
Source organism: Cryptocoryne crispatula var. balansae (assembly GCA_036172225.1). Taxonomy (NCBI): domain Eukaryota; kingdom Viridiplantae; phylum Streptophyta; class Magnoliopsida; order Alismatales; family Araceae; genus Cryptocoryne; species Cryptocoryne crispatula. Next base: position 29,451,960 of record CM069935.1, read on the forward strand.
ACCGGGAATCGAACCGATTCCGGCCCTAAAGGGCCGGAATCGACCGCCGCGGTCGATTCCTTCGATCCCGCGGCGGTAGGGCTCGTCTCCGGCGATTCCGCGGCGATTCTGCAGCGATTCCGCATCGATCCGGCGATCCAGTGCTCGATCCGAGCGATTCAGCCCGATTCCGGCGGCGATCCGTCGATCCGGGGCGATTCAAAGACCGATTCCGGCGATTCCGGCGATTCCACTGGGCGATTCCGGCGATTCCGGCGATTCGGACCGATTCCTTCGGCCGATTCCGCCGATCCAAGCTCCGATCCGCCTTGAATCAACGTCTTCTTCGATCTTTGACCGAGTTTTTGGTAAGATTTCTTCGCCGAACACTTCGTACGTCCATTCTTACGCGTTTCCGACGAGTCCGAGCGTCGTTAAACCTTGCGATTTCCGACCGAATTAGTCCGTCCAAGTTTTAAACTATCCGTTTAAGTTCATTTTGCACGAAAAATTCCGGATATCCCGTACGTTATTTTGCGACGATTTCCGCAACTACGTAACCCTTTAAACATACCGAATGGTGTGTTACTTGGGTTGTACGCTTCCCGAACAGCGTCTAAATCATTTTTTATGTTATCTAATCAATTTTAGTGCATTGTTTACAATTTTTGCAGATATAAGCAATGGCCGATCAAGCAAAGACGTGCTTCCGACGTGGGTTGGGAACACGGCATATGGTAGACCTAGTCGGGAAGAGGGTGCGGTGCAAGTGGTGCGGGAAGGAGATGAACGGGGGGTGTTCCTACCGAAACAACATATTGCGCGAACGGTGGGAATGTAAAGAAATGTGACAAGGTGCCCAGGGAGAAGAGTGAGGAGATGAGAGGATACACGACGGTGTAGCCTCTCAACGGGTCGTTCGGATCGAGCGAGGGAGGAGTTGCGGGGACGAGCTACTCGAGAGGAGGAGGGACTGCGATTTGCCTACCTCCAAAGGGAAAGGCAAGGGGAAGGCAGCAGCTCAGCCGGAGCCAGAGAGCGAGGACGAGTCCACGGACTCCGAGCTGAGACGTGCTAGGCACGCTAGCAAGCGTTCATCGGCTGAGGAGGAGGACAGGAGGAGGGGAGCAGGAGGGTCTGGGTCCAGAGTTGACCCAGCTTTGGGCCGATCCGCATCGGCTCGCCCTACTCGGGACCGAGAGCCTGACCCCAGAGACAGAGCCCTACCGCCGTTCCACTTCCACCAAAGACTCGATTTACACCGAGTGACGAGTTTTTATTTAGGAAACAGAGTGCGGGCGGACGGGGATAAAGCGAGCAATGAAAGGGGTGAAGGCTACGAGGAACGGCCGCAAAGAGAGCCGTTCGCCACATTGTCGAGTGGTTTTTACGTACGCAGTATCACTTTTTAAATTAAATTTGACATTATGCTCGTTTCATTTACTAAAACTTAATTTTACCCCGATCCCATTTTTTTTAACTTGATGTAGGCATCCCGCCACGCACCACCAGCCCCTACTTCCGGACGATGGTGGATGCCGTGGGTGAGGGCCGGACCGGGTCGCAAGCCCCGGCAGCAGACACATATACGGCGCTGGCCTGGATGAGGAGGTCCAGGAGTTGAGGGAGTGGATGGACGGGTTCAAGTTGGTGTGGAAGGAGAGGGGTTGCACAATCATGTGCGATGGGTGGACAGGTATCACCAAGAGGAGTATGATAAACTTCTTGTTGTCTTGTTCGAGGGACTACATTCTTGAAGTCGGTAGATGCTTCTGGGAAGATTAAAAATGCCGACTTCATTTTTTCTCTGATGGATGGAGTGGTGGAGGAGATGGGGGAGGAGAATGTGGTTCAAGTTGTCACTAACAACGAACCATCATATAAGGCGGCTGGGAGGAAGTTGATGGAGAAGATAAGCACATCTTCTCGGGTGCCCCGTGCAAGACATTCCATAGATCTCATTTTAGAGGATATAGGCAAGGAGGAGGGTGTATCTACACTTGTCAGGCAAGCGCAGACCATCAGTTCCTTTATTTATTCGCATCCCCGCCTCCTACATATCATGAGATCTCACACAGGAGGGCACGATCTTGTCAGGCCCGGTCCGACACGATTTGCCACGAACTTCATTGCATTGGTTAGGTTCACACAGTCTGAGGAGTATTACAACTATATGGTGGACAACCTGCATGACAAAAAAGAGCAGTTGGAGATTCTTGTCGTCCGAGAAGCGCATCACCGACAAGAGGTTTTGGGAGAGGATTGCCTACTATTTGGCAATCATTGAGCCAACGGTAGTTGTCCCGAGGTTGGTAGACTCGGATGACAGGGACCGGATGGGCACACCGTATGATGCTATGGACCGGGCAAAGCTGAAAATTAAAGAAAAAAATCCCGCAGGTTACAAAAAGTGGTGGAAAATCATTGATGACCGATGGGACAAGACCTTGCACCACGATGTCCACGCTGCAGTAACTTGGTTCTTAAATTATTTTTGATGTATAATTATCTTATATGCAGTGTTAACTAATAAAATTTTGCGGGATACTTTTTGAACCCCCGCATCCAACATGGAGGACAGGTGGTGAACGACAACGAGGTGATGCGGGGTACACTTTAGCGGTTATCCGGCGGGCCGTGCCGATCTCGGCGGACGGGATAGAGGCCGAGATAGAAGTAAGTTAGAGTTCATTAAATACCTTGGACTAGCATTAGCAGTGCAACTAAATTTTTTATTTAAATGTTTCGGATGCGAAGTACGGTGATGAGGGTCGGTGTATACTCGGATGTCGACTGAAATATTCGATTGACAAAGTGTCACCTCGGTATAGTAATAGTTTGACGAGCAATTTCTTTTCTTTTCATACAAGTTATTCTTGATGATGGGCTAATTGTTTTCCTTTTCTCTTTCGTGTTTTTCTGCACCGAGTGGTGGACTCGGGTGAACACCGTGAGTGGATGGAATCCACTTGCGGCCATTGGTATCGGGATTCGAGCCGAGCACCGGTTCCTCCCACCGCGAGAGGAAGCGGAGTACATTCAACCCGATACATACCAAAAGGAGGAACAAAGTTGACCTCGGACCGGCCGAGAAGCCGGTCTTCGTCATTATAATACGAGGGCCGCGCATAAAGAACATCAAGGATCGGCGAAGATCGGCGAGGAGCGATTTGCACGGTTCGCAGGTGGCCCGTACGAGCAGAGGCATTCCTCCGCCACACCACCACCCGAGGAGGTGGACGTGGACCGCATTTTCCGGGAGGAGCATGCACTTGCCTCCCGGATAGAGGAGAGGGAAGCCGGGGATCACGCAACCGAGTTTGATCCCGATGACCGTGCGTACGGGCGAAGGAGAGTTGGATGGTGTTGAAGCCGAGGAGGATGCTCGGCTCCACCTCCATCTACTACCACGACTCGGGCGGGCCTTCTTCTCGCCGGCGGTATGGGGCGACCACCGTCGGCCCCGGCTCAGCCTCCGGCTGGGTCCCGGCGGCCGCTGCTACCGGCCCGTTCGCGGTCCGGGAGAACGAAAACAAAGGTGACTGCACGGAGAATGGGAGGATTTGCAAAGTTGAAAAAAACTTTGGGTTGGGACTTTCTCGGTAGTTCAGAGATGGCTGAAGAGGTAAAGAGAAGGAAGTTAGAGGTCAGGCGTCCTGTCAGCCCAGATGACAGCACGCAGGCTCCTTCTCACTCCTCAGGTGATGTCGACGAGGAGTGCATACCAGCGACGCAGCCATCAGCACCAGCTGAGTCACCTGATTCACGGTTTCCAAAGCCGTATTACACGCTGGATGAGCAGACACCGCAGTCTTATATTATGGAGCCACAGTATCCAGCATTTGGCCAGGTTGACCAGCAGTGGATTACACCACCAGCTCCACCATCCTCTGCTTACGTCCCGGTCGTCCCGCAGTCCGATCCATACGACCTTGATGGCATGGCATCGGCATTATTTTCATATGGATATGGTCCCGGACAGTATTCAAGACTGAGCACGAGGGAGGAGCGTCACGAGCAGCAGGGAGAGGAGGACGACCCACATCTTTATCCTAGATATTGGTAGTAGATTGATATGATGTAATTTTTTTGATGATGTATCAACTCTTTGATATTTGAATAAATGGAATTGGAACATGTACTTAACTTTCAAGTCTTCAAGTCTTCAATTGGTGTTCATTAGTATTTGTATGATGTGGTTTTGTGGATATCATGCATTGGTGATTTTTTAAAATTTTTCTAACTCATTTCCTATTTTTTTAGAATTTTTTCTGAATTTTTTGAATTTTTTTGACGAAAAAAAAAATCCAAAAAAAAAAACCGATTCCGACCGATTCCGGAATCGATTCCCTTCCCAGGAATCGGCCGATTCCGGCCGATTCTGGGAATCGGAATCGGAATCGGTCCCAACCGATTCCGATTCCGATTCCGATTCCGGAATCCTTGACTGGAAGGTATTAAATTTAACTTTCATTCTTGTTGGGTCTGGTACTTGAAAGCAAGAAAGGCGGGGTCAGGGGTCGGGACCGGGTCGGTCGGGCCTAAAACCGACCCAAGTCGGTTGGGGTCACGACCCGGGTCGGGCCGGGGTTGGGTCGGGGTCAGGACAAATAATAATAAAAAATTTATTTAAATATATTAACCGGGTCGAGGTCACGGGGCCGGGTCGGGGTCGGTCGGCCCAAAAACCGACCGGGTCGGCCGACCCGGCCGACCAGGTCGCCGACTCCATATACCATGCTTGAAAGGATTCCAAAATCGGAATCAGAATCCAGGAATCGGTCAGAATCGGTCGATTCCTGGGAAGGGAATCAATTCCAAAATCATCTTTTTATTTTCTTTTTATTCAAAAAAAATCAAAAAAATAGAAAATTTGTATAAAATTAGGAAATGGTCTAGAAAAGATGTAAAAAAGGAAATGTAACATTTAGCATGCATGTACATGTCATGGTTCACGGAATCGGCTGAATCGGATTGGAATCGGCCAATTCCGAAATCATGTGAGGAGGTTTCTTGCCTTGTTTCTTAGATAAGAATAAGATGTAATATCATAACAATAAGATGTTAATAATTGTAACATTATAACCATGGATTGCAGAATCGGTCGATCCGGATCGGGATCGACCGATTCTTGGATCGGATCGGTACCTACCGATCCGATTCCAGTCGGAATTAGCGATCCAGCCGGGAGTCCCGGCTGGATCGGCCGGAATCGATAGGATCGGTCGATCCCGGACCGATCCACCCGGATCGATCCCTAAATCGGTCGATCCGGACCGATTCGCCGGAAAACCGGAAGACCCGGAATCGAACCGATTCCGGGATCGATCCGGTCTGTTTTAAGGTCCGATCACCCCTATTTGGGGTCGATCCGGACCGATTCTCCCCCCACTTGCCCTTCTCGCTTCTTCTCCTTCCCCGGCGCCCGGGAGCTCTAGGGCTTCCCCTGCCGGCAATCCAGCTATTGGAGGGGGCGATCCAGCCTATTCAAGGGGCGATCCAACCTTGGGGAGGGGCGATCCACCCTAAAGTACACAGGGTTTGTAAGGGGGGGGGGTTTCGATCTCCTCCCCCCCCCCCCCGGGCCTTGGCCCGGCCGGGCGCGCACGCAAGACGGGATCCCCCATCGGGGGATTATTTCACCCCCAACGGGGGTGGAATCGCACCCCGAAGGGGTGATTAGCACCCCTTCGGGGGTGTTGAACGATCATCCCCGAAGGGGTGACCGTGGCCCCCCCCCACAGGTGGGGGGGGGGTTGGTATGAAATCCCCCATTGGGGGGGATTATTTCACCCCCCAATGGGGGTGGAATTGCACCCCCGAAGGGGTGATTAGCACCCCTTCAGGGGTGTTGAACAGTCACCCCCGAAGGGGTGACTGTTTTTTACAGTGCCACTGCCCCCCTAGGTGGGGGGGGGGGGGTGGGATAAAAACCCCCCCTTGGGGGGGGAATATTTCACCCCCCAAGGGGGGGGGGTTAATTGGCCTAATATTGTGTATGGTTTTATGTGTTGTAGATAAGATGTCGGACGAGGAGCATGGCACCGGACCCGCAGAATTTCGTGACATTGGATGGCAACATGGCCATCTCCTTGATTCAGATAAGAAGAGAGTTAGATGCAAGTGGTGCCAAAAAGAGATGAATGGAGGTGTGTATCGGCTCAAGCAACATATAGCCGGGACGGGTGGCAATGTAAAGAAGTGTGATAAAGTACCGGGCCGAGCCGAGGGAGGAGACGAGGGCTTATATAACGGAAGGGCATCGCGAGGGAGGTGAGAATTGGTCAGAGACAAGACCTACATGACGAGTTGCTAGGTCGGAGAGACGCCGATCTTATGGCCGGAAAGAGCAAGAAAGGGAAAGGGCCAGTACATGAAAGGGTCCAAATTGATTCTTCATCTTTATCAGATGAGGAAGAGGCCCATGTTAGGAGAGCCGTTCATAAGAGTAGGGCTCAGGCCCGTGAGGATGAGGAACGAAGACGAGGAGCAAGAGGTTCGGCTTCTAGACGATTTGATGTGGGGGCGAGGACACGCCCTGTTCGAGAGCCTGAAATTCGGAGGACACATTCTGTTCGACCGATGCCGACAGGAGACACTGCCATGTATAGGGAGAGTGGCAGAGGTCAGAGGGGTATAAAACAAGCACTTAAAGGGGTGAAGGCATCGACTGGCAAAGAAAGAAAGCCCTTAAGCATACGGTCAAGTTCTTTCTACGTACGCAGTAAAGATTTGTTGAAGTTGTGGTTAGCATTTGCTTGTCTATATGAATTTCTTATTAGGTTAATTATTAGTAACAACCATTTCTTTTCCCTTATCTTGTTTTTGAATTTGTAGGTCTCCCGCACACGCAGCCACCAGTCCATATTTCCAGACTATGGTTGATGCGATTGGTGAGGCCGGGCCGGGGTTGAAAGCCCCTACATCAAAGTATATATATGAAACAGGCTTGGATGAGGAGGTCGATGAGTTGACCTCGTGGATAGATGGATTCAAAACCATACGGAAGGAGAGGGGGTGCACCGTAATGTGCGATGGATGGATCGGAATCACAAGGAGGTCACTTATAAACTTCCTTGTGTATTGTTCGAGGGCACCGTATTTCGAAGTCGGTTGATGCATCGGGCCAGTGAAAAATGCAGATTACCTATTTGGCTTGATGAACAACGTGGTGGATGAGATAGGGAGGCCAACATTGTGCGGTTTGTCACGTACAATGAGGCCTCATATAAGGCCGCAGGAAAGAAGCTAATGGAGGCTCGACCTCACTTGTTTTGGGTGCCCCGCGCGGCACATTCTATCGACTCGATGTTAGAAGATATTGGTAGGAAGCTAATGTCAAGTCCTTGGTCAACCAAGGACAACTTATCACCTCATTTATCTACGGCCATCCACGACTTTTACATATGATGAGGCGAACACCGATGGTCGTGATTTGATCGGACTGTGTCTTGCCACTCATTTTATTGCATTAGAGAGCCTATACAGGTACAAGGCTAGTTTAAAAAGGTTCATTCTCTCCACTGCTTATCAGGAGTACATGGATACATACAGGAGCTCCTTGGATCTGTATGAGATACTGCTAAAGATGGAGCAGCTGATAGAAGATGGGGTACCTGTATGATGCTACAGATGGAGCACCTTTGGTGCAGGTACTTAGGTTGGTGGATTCAAATGACAAAAATCAGATGGGGTACCTGTATGATGCTATGGATAAGGCTAAGTTGAAAATTAAAGAGAAGCATCCCAAGGGTTACAAAAATTGGTGGAAGGTGATTGACAACAGATGGGACAAAACCCTACACCACGACATTCATGCTGCAGGTATAATTTAGTAGTGTAATATGGTCATGATTACAAGTTATATTGTGTATTACCCCCACTATCTTTAAACTAATGGAGTAATAACGTTGTTACAGGGTACTTCTTGAACCCAAGGATACAGTATGGTGGCCAAGTATGTAATGATGGTGAAGTATTATCAGGCACACTATCCGTAATTAAACGACTATGTAAGACCCAAGAAGATTTAACGTGCGCCGAGGTTGAAGTAAGTAATACGTTTCATATTAATTAAACTTTTAACTTTATCTCGAAGAGAAGATAACTGTTTTAGTTTGTGTTTTCGGATGACTTCATACAGCACAAGATCGGGGTGTACGGGGATCCAGATTGCGGTACTCGCGTGATAGCGTCCCTCCTAGTAATATGCTTACCCGAATTAATGACTCTTTAGTTACTTCGATTTATTTTTACATAACGTTACTGATGCATGTAAGTGTCTTCTTTACAATTACAGCTGAGTGGTGGATTATGGAGACAAACAGAGCTCGATGGAATCCACTCGCGGCCGTTGCAATTCGGGGGCGAAGTCAGGGCACATCGTCATCCCAAAGGTGCGAGAGAAATGGAGCACCTTCAACCTTATTCATACGAAGAGGAGAAATAGGTTGAAGACAAAGATCGAGAAGCTTGTCTACCGTCATTACAAATACGAGGGCCGAGGATAAAGAATATCAAAGATAGGCAGAAGACATCGGAGCAGAGATTTGCACAGTTTGCAGGTGGATTGTACCAAGAAAGAGCACAGGCCCAAGCTACTCAGGGCTTTTCCCAGGCGGATGTGGACTTGAAATATCTATTCCAAGAAGAACATCCACTACAGCACGTGGGTGGAAGACAAGGATGCCGAGGGAGAGCCGAGTTCGACCCGAACGACGGATCACGGGCCGAAGAAGAAGAGCTTGGCCGGCGTTGTTGGTGAGGATGAAGACATGCAGGAAGTTGAAGAAAGTCAAGTCCCGTGCACAGCTCCACTTCCTGATCCACCTCGGACTACAGCTTCTCCAGAGAGACATCCAGCTCCGCCCCCGGCCGCTACAGCTCCTGCTCGGATTCCAGTTGCGGGTCCTTCTACCACCACCACCACCATGAGGAATGGTGGATTATTTAGGGCTTTAAAGAAAGTATGCTTACCTTCACAGCAAGCAAGTCAAGGAGATCCTACATTGAAGAGGAAGAAGATAAGTATCGAAACGGAGACATCATCTCCTCGACACCGAGACCACTCGGCCCACCTTCATCGGATGAGGATGAAGAAGAATTTGTGCCACCCACACAACAACAGCGTAGGGGGGGTGGAGGTGGAGGTGCGGGTGGCGGCAGCATAGGTGGAGGCGGCGCCTCAGCCTCAGGTGCAGGTGAGGGGGGCTCTACTAGTAGTGCTCGGAGGGGGGGAGCAGGTGCAGAGGATTTGAGTGATAAAAGACACTCATGTTCGAGTGGCAGGGGCAGCGGACGGTGGACGAGGTTGAATGTTTTCGACGAGTTTGCATCTTCCTATCCAGAGCCTGCCTCAGACAGTGAGCCTGGCTATCCACCTCCACCATCTTTTTTACCTTCTCCTCCGACTGATCAGGGAGTTTATGAGTTTACCGACATGGCCCAGTCTTTATTTTTTTATGGATACGGGCCAATTATGACTGACCCTAATCAATGGAGATTTGCAGAAAATCAGAATGACCAGGACAGAGAACCAGATCTAGATCCATCCTACTGGGACATTACCATAGTTGGTGGTGATGGCATATGTATAATGTATTTCTTTGTTTATTTCACGCAATGTAATATGAGTGGTAAGAAGAATATGTGGTGTACAATTTGTGGAGTTGGGTATGATTGTTTGTTTGGTAAAAATATGTATCTTATTTGATGTATGATTGTTCTATTGTGTGATTGGATATGATGTGTTCTATATGATTGATTGTTAATTTTTTATATGAATGAGTGTTCCCTATATTTTTTTCACATTTTTTCTGAGTCCTATGTATTTTTATTGATTTTTTGGCGATTTTTCCATATTTTTTCAAAGAGCAAAAAAAAAAAAAACCGATCCAGACCGATTCTGGATCGGTCTGGCTCCAAGAGAATCGGCCTGGATCAGTCCGATCCGATCCGATCCAGATCGGATCGGACCCCACCGATCCAGGATCCGATCCCGATCCCGCGATCCTTGGCTGGGGCTAAGGCTAGAGACGGCTGTTGTATGGCTACTGGGGTAGAAGATGGGCCTGCCTGAGTCTGAGTAGGTGGAAGTGGAATTTTCTCAGCCTCTACACCATCCAACTCTTTTTTTGCCCTTGCACGGTCATCTGGGTCAAATTCGGCTGAATGATCCTTGGCTGCCTTCTCCTCTATTTAGGAAGCAAGTGCATGTTCGTCTTGAAATATCTGGTCTATGTCAACCTCCTTAGGTTGTGGTGTCTATGATCTTCGTCTCTGCTCATATGGACCACATGCAAACCATGCAAATCTCTCCTCCGAGATCTTCTGTCGGTCTTTTATATTCTTAGTGCGCAGCCTCATATTGTAATGACAGAAGATTAGCTTCTACAATCTGTCAGAGGTCAACATATTCCTTCTCTTTGTATGAATCAGGTTGAATGTACTTTAGTTCCTCTCACGATAGGAGGAACTAGTGCTCTGGTTCAAAATCTTGATATCAATTGCATCAAGTGGATTCTATCCACTCATAGTGTTGACTTGCACCCACCACTCAGCTGCAAAAAAAATAAAAAAGAAGCAAACAATCAGTCCTCTTTTTTACTTGAATTAATTGATTTATAAGTTATAAAATAAGGAAATAAAAACATGATCTTAAATAAATATACCATGAGAGACTTTGTTAAAAAAAATATCTCAAATCAGTATCTAAGTATATCCTAACTCTCATCTTATATCTCTATATCTGAAAATCGATAAATAAAAAATGATTAGTTGTTCCCAATAAATTATTGACTCCCAATTATTAATGCAACTCCAACTTACTTTTAATTCAGCTTTTACCTTATCTTACTGAGATTGGCACAGGTGTTGAATAACTGAGTGTACCCCACATCACCTCATTATCGTTCAACACTTGGTCTCCATATTGGATGCGGGAATTCAAAAAGTATCTTGTAGTCATTTAAGCATATTACATTATGAACAAACTAAATATTGACCAAGTAGAAAATAAATAACCACAAAGAATTTATTCACTAACTAATTTGCAGCTTGTACTGTTGTACATCATGATGTAAAGTCCTGTCCCATTAGTCGTCTATAATCTTCCACTATTTCATGTAACCTCTAGGATTCTTCTCTTTTATTTTCAATTTGGCCCAGTCTATTACGTCGTACAAGGTGCCCATCTGGTTCATGTCATCTGAGTCTACCAATCTCAGCACAACTACCAGTGGCTATATGATTGCCAATTAGTAGGCAATCTTTTCCTAGAATCTCGTCCACAATCTTCCTCTCAGCCTTGACAAGAATCTCTAACTGGTCCTCTTTATTATGCAAGTTGTCTACCGTATATTAATAATACTTCTCGAACTGGGTGAACCTGGGCAGTGCATGCCTGTGTTGACACAAAATCTCCAGTGCTATAAAGTTTGTGTTTGTGGCAAAGTGAGTGGGGCCTGGCCTGACAAGATCATGCCCTCCAGTGTATGACCTCATGATGTAAAGCAGACTGGGATTTGAATACATAAAGGAAGTCATAGTCTATGCCTACCTGACAATGGAGTAGCATTGCCTATATCCTCTAAGATGAGGTCAATGGAGTGCACTACGCAAGGTACCTAGAAGAAATGTTGCCTCTTATCCATCAATTTCTTTCCTTCCGCCTTGTAGGAGGGTTTATTATCAGTAACAAATTGAACCACATTCTTCAATCTAATCTCATCCACTACATCATCCATCAAGTAAAAATTGTAGTCGGCATTCTTTATCTGACTCGAAGCATCAACCGACTTCAAAAATATTGTGTCCTTAGAACAATACAACAAGAAGTTTATCATGCTCCTCTTGGTGATACCCATGGATTGCAGAATCGGGCGATCCGGATCGGGATCGACCGATTCTTGGATCGGATCGGTACCTACCGATCCGATTCCTATCGGAATTAGCGATCCAGCCGGGAGTCCCGGCTGGATCGGCCGGAATCGATAGAATCGGTCGATCCCGGACCGATCCACCCGGATCGATCCCAAAATCGGTCGATCCGGACCGATTCGCCGGAAAACCGGAAGACCCGGAATCGAACCGATTCCGGGATCGATCCGGTCCTGTTTTAAGGTCCGATCACCCCCTATTTGGGGTCGATCCGGACCGATTCTCCCCCCCACTTGCCCCCTTCGGCTTCTTCTCCTTCCCCCCAAGGCGCCTTGGAGATCTAGGGCTTCAGCATCCGGCGATCCAGCATTTGGAGGGGCGATCCAGTCTATTCAAGGCTTGGGGAGGGGCGATCCACCCTAAACAGCACAAGGTTTGTAAGGGTGGGGGGTTTTCGATCTCCTTTCCCCTGCCCCCCCCGGGCCTTGGCCCCCGGCCGGCCGCGATGGGATCCCCGTTGGGGGCGATTATTTCACCCCCCAACGGGGGTGGAATCGCACCCCGAAGGGGTGATTAACACCCCTTCGGGGGTGTTCGACGATCACCCCCTCGGGGGTGATCGTTTTTACCCCCCCCCAGGTGGGGGGGCTGCGGCATAAAATCCCCCCACTATCGGGGATTATTTCACCCACAACGGGGGTGGAATCGCACCCCCGAAGGGGTGATTAGCACCCCTTCGGGGTGTTCGACGATCACCCTCGGGGGTGATCGTTTACGATCCCCCCAGGTGGGGGGGCTGCAGCGTAAAATCCCCCCATCGGGGGATTATACCCGATGGGGGTGGAATTGCACCCCCGAAGGGGTGATTAGCACCCCTTCGGGGTGTTCGACGATCACCCCTCGGGGGTGACCGTTTTTGATCCCCCCCCCAGGTGGGGGGGGGGGCTGCGCAAGATAAAATCCCCCCATCGGGGTTATTTCACCCCCAACGGGGTGGAATCGCACCCCGAAGGGGTGATTAGCACCCCTTCGGGGGTGTTCAACAATCACCCCCTCGGGGGTGATCGTTTACGGTCCCCCCCCAGCGGGGGGGGGGCTGCAAGATAAAATCCCCCCCATGGGGGGTTATTTCACCCCCAATGGGGGTGGTATTGCACCCCCGAAGGGGTGATTAGCAGCCCTTCGGGGGTGTTCGACGATCACCCCTCGGGGGTGACCGTTACGCCCCCCCCAGGTGGGGGGGGGCTGCAAAGATAAAATCCCCCCGTTGGGGGGGGGTTATTTCACCCCCAACGGGAGTGGAATTGCACCCCCGAAGGGGTGATTAGCACCCTTCGGGGGTGTTAACGATCACCCCTCGGGGTGATCGTTTACCCCCCCCCCCTAGTTGGGGGGGGGGGCCGCAAAGATAAAATCCCCCCGTGGGGGGGTTATTTCACCCCCGATGGGGGTGGAATCGCACCCCCGAAGGGGTGATTAAGACCGGGGGTGTTCGACGATCACCCCGAAGGGGTGATTTTTTTACGCCCCCCCTAGGTGGGGGGGGGGGGCTGGGATTGCTTGGCCTAATATTGTGTATGGTTTTGTGTTGGAGGTAAGATGTCGGACGAGGGGCATGGCACCGGGCCCGCCAAATTTCGGGGCATTGGGTGGGAACAAGGCCATCTCCTTGATTCACATAAGAAGAGAGTTAGATGCAAGTGGTGCCAAAAAGAGATGAATGGAGGTGTGTATCGGCTCGAAGCAACATATAGCCGGGACGGGTGGCAATGTAAAGAAGTGTGATAAAGTACCGGGCCGAGCCGAGGGAGGAGATGAGGGCTTATATAACCGGAAGGGCATCGCGAGAGGGAGGTGAGGATTGGTCGAGACAAGACCTACATACGACGAGTTGCTAGGTCGGAGAGACGCCGATCTTATGGCCGGAAAGAGCAAGAAAGGGAAAGGGCCGCACACGAAAGGGTCCAAGTTGATTCTTCATCTTCATCGACGAGGAAGATGCCCGTGTTAGGAGAGTCGTTCACGAGAGTAGGGCTCGGTGCCCGTGAGGACGAGGAACGAAGACGAGGAGCGGGAGGTTCGGCTTCACAGACGATCCGATGTGGGGGCGGGGACACGCCCGTTCGAGAGCCCGAAATTCGGAGGACACATTACGTTCGACCAATGCCGACAGGAGACACCGCCATGTATAGGGAGAGTGGCGAGGTCGAGGGGTATAAGACAAGCATTTAAAGGGGTGAAGGCATCGGCGGGGCGCAAAGAAAACCCTTAAGCATACGGTCAAGTTCTTTCTACGTACGCAGGTAAAGATTTGTTGAAGTTGTGGTTAGCATTTGCTTGTCGATATGAATTTCTTATTAGGTTAGCTATTATTAATAACCCTCTCTTTTCCCTTATCTTGTTTTTGAATTTGTAGGTGTCCCGGCACATGCAGCCACCATTCCATATTTCCAAACTATGGTTGATGCGATTGGTGAGGCCGGGCCGGGGTTGAAAACCCCTACATCAAAGTATATATATGAAACAGGCTTGGATGAGGAGGTCGATGAGTTGACCTCATGGATAGATGGATTCAAAACCATCTGGAAGGAGAGGGGGTGCACTGTAATGTGCGATGGGTGGACTGGAATCACAAGGAGGTCACTTATAAACTTCCTTGTGTATTGTTCTGAGGGCACCGTATTTATGAAGTCGGTTGATGCATCAGGCCGTGTGAAAAATGCAGATTACCTATTCGACTTGATGAACAATGTGGTGGATGAGATAGGGGAGGCCAACATTGTGCGGTTGTCACAGACAATGAGGCCTCATATAAGGCCGCAGGAAAGAAGCTAATGGAGGCTCGACCTCACTTATTTTGGGTGCCTGTGCGGCACATTCTATTGACACGATGTTAGAAGATATTGGTAGGGATCTTAATGTCAAGTCCTCGGTCAACCAAGGACAACTTATCACCTCATTTATCTATGGCCATCCACGACTTTTACATATCACGAGGCGACACCGATGGTCATGATTTGATCGACCGGGTCCCACAAGATTTGCCACTCATTTTATTGCATTAGAGAGCCTATACAGGTACAAGGCTAGTTTAAAAAGGTTCATTCTCTCCACTGCTTATCAAGAGTACATGGATACATACAGGAGCTCCTTGGATCAGTATGAGATACTGCTAAAGATGGAGCAGCTGATAGAAGATAACAGGTGGTGAGAGAAGGTGCAGTACTATTTGTCTGTCATAGAACCTTTGGTGCAGGTACTTAGGTTGGTGGATTCAAATGACAAAAATCAGATGGGGTACCTGTATGATGCTATGGATAAAGCTAAGTTGAAAATTAAAGAGAAGCATCCCAAGTGGTTACAAAAGTGGTGGAAGGTGATTGACAACAGATGGGACAACACCCTACACCACGACATTCACGCTGCGGTATAATTTAGTAGTGTAATATGCTAATGATTGCAAGTTATATTTTGTGTATTACCCCATTTGTCTTTAAACTAATGGAGTAATAATGTTGTTACGGTGGTACTTCGAACCCAAGGATACGATATGGTGGCCAAGTATGTAATGATGGTGAAGTATTATCGTGCACACTATCCGTAATTAAACGACTATGTAAGACCCAAGAAGACGAACGTGCGCCGAGGTTGAAGTAAGTAATACGTTTCATATTAATTAAACTTTTAACTTTATCTCGAAGAGAAGATAAACTGTTTTAGTTTGTGTTTTCGGATGACTTCATACGAGCACAAGATTGGGGTGTACGGGGATCCGTATTTGCGGTACTCGCGTGATAGGGTCCCCCTAGTAATACGCTTACCCGAATTAATGACTCTTTAGTTACTTCGATTTATTTTTACATAACGTTATCGATGCGTGTAATTGTCTTCTTTACAATTACAGTGAGTGGTGGATTATGGTGACAAACGAACTAGATGGAATCCACTCGCCGCCGTTGTAATTCGGGTGCTAAGTCGAGCACATCGTCATCCCGGTGCGAGAGAAATTGGAGCACCTTCAACCTTATTCATACGAAGAGGAGAAATAGGTTGAAGACGGAAAGATTGGAGAAGCTTGTCTACCGCCATTACAATATGAGGCCGAGGATAAAGAATATCAAAGATAGGCGAGAAGACATCGGAGCGAGATTTGCACGGTTGCGGGTGGATTGTACCAAGAAAGAGCGAGAGGCCCAAGCTACTCGGGGCTTGTCCCGGGCGGATGTGGACTTGAAATATCTATTCCAAGAAGAACATCCACTTGCGGCGTGGGTGGAAGACAAGGATCTTTGAAGGAGAGCCGAGTTCGACCCGAACGACGGATCACGGGCCGAAGGAGAGCTTCGACGGCGTTGTTGGTGAGGATGAAGACATGCGGGAAGTTGAAGAAAGTCAAGTTCCGTGCACGGCTCCACTTCCCGATCCACCCCGACTACGGCTTCTCCAGAGAGACATCCGGCTCCGCCCCCGGCCGCGCGCCTCTGCTCGGATTCCAGTTTTGGGTCCTTCTACCACCACCACCACCAAGAAGACTGGTGGATTATTTAGGGCTTTAAAGAAAGCATGCTTACCTTCACAGCAAGCAAGTCAAGGAGATCCTACATTGAAGAAGAAGAAGATAAGTATCAAACGGCGACATCATCTCCTCGACACCGAGACCACTCGGCCCACCTTCATCAGATGAGGTTGAAAAAGAATTCGTCACACCCACACAACAACAGCGTACAGGGGGTGGAGGTGGAGGTGGGGGTGGCGGAGGTGAGGGTGGCTCTACTAGTAGTGCTCGGACGAGTGGAGCAGGTCCAGATGATTTGAGTGATAAAAGACACTCATATTCGAGTGGCAGGGGCAGCGGACGGTGGACGAGGTTGAATGTTTTTGACGAGTTTGCATTTTCCTATTCAGAGCCTGCCTCAGACAGTGAGCCTGGCTATCCACCTCCACCATCTTTTTTACCTCCACCTCCGACCGATCGGGGAGTTTATGAGTTTACCGACACGGCCCAGTCTCTATTTTCTTATGGATACGGGCCAATTATGACTGACCCTAATCAATGGAGATTTGCAGAAAATCAGAATGACCAGGACAGAGATCCAGATCCAGATCCATCCTACTCCGGACGTTACCATAGTTGGTGGTGATGCATATGTATAATGTATTTCTTTGTTTATTTCACGCAATGTAATATGAGTGGTAAGAAGAATATGTGTTGTACGATTTGTGGAGTTGGGTATGATTGTTTGTTTGGTAAAAACATGTATCTTATTTGATGCCAGATGTGTTCTATTGTGTGATTGGATATGATATGTGTTCTATATGATTGATTGTTAATTTGTTATATGAATGAGTGTTCCCTATATTTTTTTCACATTTTTCCTGAGTCCTATGTATTTTTATTGATTTTTAGGCGATTTTTCCATATTTTTTCGAAAAGCAAAAAAAAAAAAAAAAACCGATCCAGACCGATTCTGAATCGGTCTGGCTCCATTGGAATCGGCCTGGATCGGTCCGATCCGATCCGATCCGGATCGGATCGGACCCCACCGATCCAGGATCCGATCCCGATCCGGCGATCCTTGGTGATACTTGCTTATTCGTCACATATAATTGTGCAACCCCTCTCCTTCCATATCAATTTAAAACTATATATCCACTCCCTCAACTCTCACACCTCCTCATTTAGCCCACTAACATATATATACCTGCTGGTTGGGACTTACATTCCCGGCCTAGGCTCAACAACATCATCAACCATGATCTGGAAGTAAGGGCTAGTGGTTGTATGTGCTGGGATACTTACATTATGATAAAAAAATCTATCAGCCATAAACAATGTTAATTAAATAAAACATACATATATTACATTTTAACAGTTATACCTGCACGTAAAAATCACTTTACACTGTGTCTCACTGCTCTCTTTGCAGTCGTTCCTGTTGTCTTCACCCCTTTCATAACTTGTTTAATATTCATCTGTGAGGCACTCTGTATCCTAAAAGGACTCATCGATCGGTGTAAATCTCGTACTAACAGACTGACGAGTTGGCTCCTACTCCCTTTCTCAGTCTTCCGGGTAGGTCAAGATGATGTTGATCGCCCAAGAATAGGGTCTGCTCTAGACCCTCTTGCTCCCCTTTTCTTCTCCTCCTCTATTGCTGCTGTAGCCTTGCTAACATGCCTAGCTTTCCTAAGTTCAGAATTTGTGGATGAGTCCTCACTCTTCGACTCTAGCTTGGCTCTTGTCTTGTCCTTGCCTTTTCTTTTTGTGGGTTGCATCTCTCCCCTCTTCCTTTCAAGGAGCTTATCATGTAATTCCGCCCTCTGTTCAATCTTAATCTCTCATTGAGAGGCTCTTGTAAAGTAGTCTTTTATCTCTTCGTTCTTCTTCTTAGGCACTTTATTGCATTTCTTGACATTGCCACCTACTCCGACAATGTGCTGTTTCAATTGAAACACCTCTCCGTTCATCTCCTTTCTACACCACTTGTATTTGACCCTCTTTTATGATCGGTCTATCATGTGCTCGTGTTCCCACCGACGTTAGAAGGACGTGCCGGCACTAAATCATTCTTATGATCGGCTATTGCTTATTCATGAAACATACGTAAACAATTTATACCGGTTATTAGATATTCATACAATTAGTTTAGGAGTTGTTCGGGAAGAGAATAACCCATTAGATGGATTTTTGGTATGTCGAAACCACTTAGAAGTCGTCGAAAACCCATAAAAATTAACGTATAGGCATTTCGGCGCTGCATTGTTATCAATAAGATGTTAACATTGAAGAAACGACCTGATCGGAGCAATTTGGGAAGAAAACAACCCATCTAACGGGCTAACAGACTATTCGGTTTATTTAAAGGGTTACGGAGTCACCGGAAACACGTAGAAATCAGTGTATGACAATTCCAATAAATATATCTTACCAAGAAGATTCAAACGATGAAGGAACAGCTTGAAGGGAGCTGTTCGGAAAGAGAACAGTCCGTTTAACCGATTACGGAGTCATCTAAAACGCGTAGAAATGAGTGTATGTGGATTTCGGCAAAGAAATCTTACCGACAATTTTCGAATGATGAATGAAGAGCTTGAACGGAGCTGGAATCGAACTTGGATTGCTGGACTCAGTTGAAGGAATCGTTAGAATCGCCGAAGGATCGCTGGAATCGCTTGAAGGATCGCCGAAATCATTGGAATCGGCAATGGAATTGAGTATTTTCGCTTGGATCGCACTGCAAGGAGTTGGATCGAGCGATTTTCTCCGGAATCACCTGGGAATCGCCAAATCGCCAAGAGCCCTTGCAAGTTCTGACTGTAAAGTGGCCGATTTTGGCCTTTAATGGCCGGAATTAGATCGATACCAGGTCCGAATCGGACTCAGTATCGAACCATTACCAGAAGCCCTACCTTCCGCTGAAATCGATTGGATCGACTGATTCTAGTCAGAATTGGATTGATTCCGACCGATTTCGATCGATTCCTCCGGATTTCCTAGGGGAATCGGTCTTTTAGCCAATAATCGGATCAGAATCAACCAATCCGATTTCGGAATTGGCCAATTCCGATCCGATTCCGACAATTCTGCAATCCATGGGTACTTGCATTCTTTTTGATGATTTTGCAATTTTTCTATGGCAAGGAACCCAATACATGAGCCGATTGGGATCAATGATTGCCATCTCAGATCTCGGCTTCGTCTCGGGGAGGGGGGTGAAAGAGAAGAGATCTCAAAAAAATCTTAGGAGATCGGATCTCGGATTCTCAGATCAAAATGTATATATCTATGAAACATAACATAATATCTTATAAAAATAGGAGTACATCAATGAATTTACATGAAAATATATAACATATTTTGTACATCAACTGTGTGAATGAACAATTACAAAGCACTTTCAATACCAAAAAGATGATCTGTGTTTCTAAAAGATTTAAATTTGTATGTAATCTTATTTAAATACTAATATGATATTAAACTTGTAACACATTTTTATATGATAGTATAAGTGATAGTGAAATAAATTAAATGTGTTTATGGACCAGTCTACATGGGACGAGATCTCAGCGATCTCGTATCTCGGCCCCTTGGCGAGATCGAGATTCTCGCGAGATCTCGGCGAGATGCTATTCCATGATTGGGATTGGTATTGGATCCACCTGCTTGGCCAATCCACTTGAAGGAAATCCGATCTAGGATTGTCTTGGATTGGTTCTTCCAAAATCTAGAAAAAAAACTAAAGATTTAGGGTGGAGGGATGGTTGATCCCAATGGTATCGCTGGCATTTGGTGGGTGGACTGTGCAGTGCAGCCATCCTTCCATCTCCCAATGATGATCAAGGGTGATCTAGCAGCCAAGAGCCTACCGCGGTAGAATCTTTTTTCAGTATTTGGTTACTCCCCACTGAGGCAGGTGCCGATCCCAATCACAGATTGGCCAATCCTACAAACTGCACTTTTCATATGAAAAATATGTGTATTTTACATTATCAATCTCAACTCTACTTAAGTCTTAACCCCAAATTACTTGGGTTCTTTATTTTTTGATTGGAGCTTATCCAGCTGGCTGTCTACCTGTTTGGTTAGGGTATCAAAATGGTACTATATCAAATTTGATGTTGGTATTTAGAGTATCAATTTCAAAGTAGATACCAGTGGACACTTGTATATTATATTACATAGCATAATTTGTTTTTACTACAAATTTAAAAATTGATACTATTAACCAAAGATTTCTTAATGATTTATATCAATATCAATTTTAAAACTAATAATGATACACGTCTAATACTATTACTAAATAGGGCCTAATATATTGAACCATCTCAATCTATTGAACCATCTCAATCTTTTTCACCTTGTCTACAATCAGTTCTATCTCTACCTTTTCTCTAATATATTCCATCAGGCTCCATATTTATTCTAATATGTCCACATATTCATCTTAACATTCGAATTTCGGCAACTCTTATTGTAGAATCATGTCTTTTTTTATTTTTACCTACTCATTATCATATAATATCCAGATCTTGTTCTAGGTGGTAAGAATAATCTTTCTACTTCAGTAGACTCCTAAAATTACATAGGATATATGTCCAATCTCTTTTTCGTTCATCTTGCTATGGTTAACTTTTTATGTTGCATTAGAATCAAAGGAGCTGCTGTTCTTGGGTACAAGGACACCATGACATCTTTCTCTGTGAGCTTGATCTCTTTGGCTTTGAGCATAGATTGTAATTTTGGCTTTGAGCTTAGTTTGTGTGTGTGAAACCTATTTTTTCATGAAAAAAATACATATTTGTTGTGGTTTGAAAATCCATTTGATTTCCATTCATTTGGGAAAAGAATTTTTATTACATTTGGCTAACATTTACTATTATGGAAAACATGACATCTCATAGGAACTATTAGCCAAAAATACGTGGTATGCATAAAAATGTGTCTAGGTTTTGGGTTCATTTAAATGTCTTTAGATCACTTTTCATCACAATGTGCGAAGTTCCTATGTTAATTGTATCGAGATATTCGAATATCCTTGATTAACCATCATATCAAATCATAACATAGAAAATATACATTCACGAAACACATGTGGGAGCTGTAACCCATAAACTCAATGGAATACAAACTTATTATTTTAAGTTTGGTTTGAATTTGATTTATATTTTATGGTGTATTTTAAAATTCTACCATTTTCGGCCATTCGGCCCACTATGACCGAAAATTCTACCGAAATTCATCAAGTCATTTTGACATTTCGGTCATGGAAGGCCCATTTCACATCATCTTTGGTCTGATTAGCCTATAAACATCATTTTGGCCTCATATGGCCCATCAACATGTCATCTTCGGCACAAGAAGGCCTGTTTACATCATTTTGGCTCGGATGGCTTATCATGTCTTCATCTCAATCATCATGATCTTGAACTTCCGTCATATTTTTCATCATGTCTTCATTCACTTCATTGCCCTCATCTTAGCCCATCATGGCTTGATATTTGGTTAGATATGAAAGAAACTTAGGCCATGGAGGGAGAGCTTTATAGGCATGATACCAAGGCAACCTAGGTACTTCTTTTGGTTCAACATATTGAACATTAGAGGGCCAGGTATGGCCTGGTTTCTACTGTATGAGCATGAGTTGACATATGACCATGGAGATAGACTGGCTAAGGGGTTTATGATGCGGGACGGGAGAGGAGGTGCCGCCATTCTTGTGCGCATCGGCGGGCCCGAGGATGATGTATCGAGGTGAGAGGGTGCTGAACCGAACCGAAGCCAAGCCGAACCAAACTGAAAGGTGCTGAAACCGACCTTGGACTGCGTTGAACCGCGTCGAACCGGGCTGGAAACTGCTGAACCGGGCCTAAAATCCACCGAACCAGACCCCACAACCTCTGAACCGGGCCCACAACTGCTGAACCGGTCCCAAACGGCCCTGAACCGGCCTTAAAAGGCCTGAACCAGGGTCAAACAGGCTTGAACCGGGTCAAAACCCCTTGAACCGGCCCTGAACCGGCCTCTAGATGGGTGAACCGGGCCTGAACCGGCCTGAACCGGCCTCTGGAGCGTCGAACCGGCCTTGAACCGGCAGTCGGACCCGGTCTGGGCACTAAACCGGCCGCTTGGCCTGTTGGCGGGCGAACCGGCACGCGGGCCGGCCGGTGAGGACAAACCGGCGTCGGCTCGGCCAGCGCCGCTTAACATGGCGGGCCGCGGGGGGATCATGGCTGCCCGGGGTGGCGCCGCGCAACCGCGCGACTAATCCCCCCTGGGGGGGCGGGTCGTGGCGAGCCGCCGGGAGTCCGCTCGAGAAGAGAGAGAGAGAGGGCGGCGGCCGTGGGGTCGTGGCGTCTCCTCGGTGCGCCCGATGGCTGAATGGGGGGCTCGTCTTCCTCCTCGAGTGCGGCGGGTGTCCGGCGGTCGCGGCGGACTCGGGAGCCGGAAGGCGTAGGGGAAGGCCTCGGCAGCTGCGGCCGGAGGCTCTGACGGCGCCGCCTGGTCCTCTTCTCTCCTCCTTCGTCGTCGTCGGCTAGGTCCGCCGGAATGGGGGAGTTTGGGGGGGTCTTCGACAGTCGACGGAAGCGGGGTTGGGAGTCTGGTCTCCCTGCGGCTCAATAGAAGGGAAGAGGGTTCGGGAAGGCTCCGTGGGAGGCCAAAGGCCCTGTGGGAGGGGTGCTCATGGGGTAGGGGAGCCGCCGGGGGGGGGGGGGCGCGGGTTAGGGCGCGTGTGGGCGCGCGGGGCCGGGAGGGGGTGCCGCGGTGCTTCCGGCAGTGGGGGTGGCCCGTAAGGGTGCTTTCAGCAGGGGAAGGGAACCGTAGGGGTGAGGGGGAAGAGGTGGGGGAAGGTTCGGATGGCCCTAGGGCAGTGTCTCCGGTGGCATCTACGTAGGTCGGAAACAAGATGGGATAGGGGAAGAAGTGGCACCGGACCTAGCTCCGGAGGTGAGGAGGAACACCGAGAAGGGGAGGGGAGAACCGGGAGCACCCGGAGGTGAGGGAACGACGCCGACGTCGGAGGGGGGGAAAGGGGAAAACGGGAAGGAGCTTCTCTCCTTGGGTTCAAACATCCATCTCTCCTCTTTCATTATGTTTGTGCTCTTTAAATAGAGCTGGACATTACAAGATGGACTCCTAAAAACCCTAACTACATATATGTCCTCTAAAGGACTAAAATAAAAAGGACTTAAAGGACTCTAACAATTCAAATAAAATGCATAAAAATAAAATCTTAACACTACGAAATAAAAGAAATAACTACGTCGTTTTCTGAGGATCTGGAAGACGCTATCTCCGAACAATTGGACGATCTGGTCCGTACCGGTCCCCATCATTCTCCATCGGTTGCGAAAAACTCGTCCTCGAGTTTTGTAGTGCCGTATGATCAACATGGTCACTACTGAAACTGAGGACGGCGGTAGTGCAGCTCGGGTGATGATGAAGCGGGACCGGGAAGCTCCAAGGTGACCGCAGAAGGTGACCCAGACGGTGTCGTAAGTGCTATCAAGCTCCAGGTCTAGGTACTCTGTCGAGTCAACTGTGCGCGGATCCTCTGAAGCAGGCATCTCTAGTACAATGTCGGTGGTCAACTCTGTCAGCAGCTCCATAACCTCTGCTGTCAACTCGGTCAGGATGGCTCGATCGGTCTCGGCCTCGGCCTCGACAAGGTGTCGTTGCTCTGTCGTCAGCTCAAACAGTAACCCTGTAAGCTGCTCAGTCAGCTCAACCTCGACGGCTCTGTTTGCCTCGGCATGGATGGTGCACTGCTGCTCGTACTCTGCGGCAAGCTCTGGACTGGCCTCATAAACTACCTCGATAAACATGTCAAGCTGCTCCTCAGGTACAGGCCATTGGTCATAAGCGTTGCCGATACAGATCGGCTCTCTCAGTGCTCTGTACTCCTTGCGCCGCAAGGTAAGCTCTCGAGCGAGTGTGTCCAAATCTGATTGCCGATCAACTAACCACTCGGAACCCAGGATGAGACAGTGTCCATAGGAAACTATCTCGCACCAGGCATCTTCTACGTACCGCACTGTCCATGGTCTAAGTCGGCCTCTGACAATACGAGCAACCTGGATATAAGCTCGACCATCCTCGACCACCTGATAATCTGGAGCGATCAACTCGAAAAGAGACTGCGAGATGACGCTGCGTGAAGACCTGGACAGAAATGTCGTAGTGTGCACCTCCAATGGTAATGTGACGTCAAAACTGAAGTGCCGTTGTCCCGCGCAATGTAAGGATCCCGACTCGTGGAAACAAGTCGGCGCTGGCTCTGATACCAAACTGATGCGGGACGGGAGAGGAGGTGCCGCCATTCTCGCGGGCCCAAGGAGGATGTATCGAGGTGAGAGGGTGCTGAACCGAACCGAAGCCAAGCCGAACCAAATTGAAAGGTGCTGAAGCCGACCTTGGACCGCGTTGAACCATGTCGAACCGGGCTGGAAACTACTGAACCGGGCCTGAAATCCACCGAACCGGACCCCACAACGTCTGAACCGGGCCCACAACTGCTGAACCGGTCCCAAACGTCCTTGAACCGGCCTTAAAAGGCCTGAACCGGGGTCAAACAGGCCTGAACCGGGTCAAAACCCCCTGAACCGGCCCTGAACCGGCCTCTGGAGCGTCGAACCGGCCTTGAACCGGCGGTCGGACCCGGTCTGGGCACTAAACCGTCCGCTTGGCCCGTTGGCGGGCGAACCGGTGCGCGGGCCGGCCGGCGAGGACGAACCGGCGCCGGCTCAGCCGGCGCCACTTAACACGGCGGGCCGCGGGGGGATCGTGGCCGCCCGGGGCGGCGCCGTGCGACCGCGCGACTAATCCCCCCGGGGGGTCGTGGCGAGCCGCTGGGAGTCCGCTCGAGAAGAGAGAGAGAGAGGGCGGCGGCCGCGGGGTCGTGGCGTCTCCTCGGTGCGCCCGACGGCTGAATCCCGCTCGTCTTCGTCCTCGAGCGCGGCGGGTGTCTGGCGGTCACGGCGGACTCGGGAGCCGGAAGGCGGAGGGGAAGGCCTCGGCAGTGGCGGCCGGAGGCTCCGACGGCGCCGCCTGGTCCTCTTCTCTCCTCCTTCGTCGTCGTCGGCTAGGTCCGCCGGAATGGGGGAGTTTGGGGGGGTCTTCGACAGTCGACGGAAGCGGGGTTGGGAGTCCGGGCTCCCTGCGGCTCAATAGAAGGGAAGAGGGTTCGCGAAGGCTCCGTGGGAGGCCAAAGGCCCTGTGGGAGGGGTGCTCGTGGGGTAGGGGAGCCGCACGGGGGGGGGGTCTCGGTTTAGGGCGCGTGTGTGCGCGCGGGTCCGGAAGGGGGGGTGCCGCAGTGCTTCCAGCAGGGGGTGTGGCCCGTAAGGGTGCTTTCAGCAGGGGAAGGGAACCGTAGGGGTGAGGGGGAAGAGGTGGGGGAAGGTCCGGATGGCCCGGATGGCCCTAGGGCAGCGTCTCCGGAGGCATCTACGTAGGTCGGAAACAGGACGGGATAGGGGAAGAAGAGGCACTGGACCTAGCTCCGGAGGTGAGGAGGAACACCGGGAAGGGGAGGGGAGAACCAGGAGCACCCGGAGGTGAGGGAACGACGCCGACGTCGGAGGGGGGGAAAGGGGAAAACGGGAAGGAGCTTCTCTCCTTGGGTTCAAACATCTATCTCTCCTCTTTCATTAGGTTTGTGCTCTTTAAATAGAGCTGGACATTACAAGATGGACTCCTAAAAACCCTAATTACATATATGTCCTCTAAAGGACTAAAATAAAAAGGACTCAAAAGACTCTAACTATTCAAATAAAATGCATAAAAATAAAATCTTAACACTACGAAATAAAAGAAATAACTACGTCGTTTCTTGAGGACCCGGAAGACGCTATCTCCAAACAAACGGACGATCCGGTCCGTACCGGTCCCCATCAGTTTATAGGAACTGTTATATGTCCATGATGGAGGGGCCGAATAGTGGGTTATATGGACTTGTCATACTATATAGTCAGAGGCGAGAGGGGATTGAGGCGAGGGAGGGCTCGTCTTGCCTCAGGCGCTTGAGGCGGGCGCCTCAGGCGCTCGAGGCCACATTTTCTTTATTGAAGAACATCTCAAAAATATATATATATATAACATTGAAACTTTTGAAGAAGAACATAAAAAAATAAAAAACTCACTTCTATGGTCTATAATGCATTATGATATTGGAATCTTAAGGTGGAAGATTGGGCATTGGGGGTTTTGGGGTAGGAAAGGAGGATTTAAGTTACCAGATTTGACTTTCATAGGGTCTTGACTCGGGCGAGGCGAGATCTACCGAGGCGAGGTGTTTTTGCCTCGCCTCGCCTCAGTGCCTGAGGCGAGCGCCTCAGATAACATAGTTGTCATATGACCATGGCATGGAGGTCGGACAAGGGGCTGTAAGATCACCATGTGGCCATGAAAGGGAGGCCAGATATGAGCGTTATGAGGACTTTTAAGTGGCCATGAGGGGCTGCTGAACATGGGCTGTGTAGGGACTGTTATGTGTTCATAATGGGGTGGTTGAACATAAGCATGTAGGGACTGTCAGGTCAGGTGGCCATGCTGAGAAGGCCGAACATGGCTTATTTGCATGGGCATGGGCATGGGTTGTCAGATATAGGCTGTACACGGGCTAAGGCAATGGCATAGAAGATAGACCGAACAGGGGCCATGTTCATGGAGTTAAGACCATCGAGCTAGAAGCTGTGGTTTTGGATGTATTGGTGTAGCAAGGAGAATGGTCGATGGAAGATTCTTGTGTGATCAAGCCGCAGACATATAAAGAGATAGTTGATGACACATGGAGAAATGGAAGAAGCGAAGAGAGGGGACCGAAGGGGCATCAAACATGATCATAGCTCACCTTTCCTCTTTTTCTTCACCTCAGTTTCTTCTCCTTGTGCAAATGGAAGCGGTGGCAACAGCAGCACCTCTCCTTCTCTTCCATGCTCAGCCTACCTGCAGGTGCCTTCTCTCTGGTTATTGGAACCTATAACAGTCCTCGGTGGGCTATTTTTATAGAGCCTAAATGGGAGAGGCAGTCCTAATGTGGACTCCTTTGCTTGTGTGCGAAGGAAGGAGTGGGAGGAGATGGATTGGTCTGCCAACACATCAGATTTTATCAAAATTTTGAATATCGGTTGGACCTTTACCTTGCTGGACGGTCCTCATTGGAGAAGAACTTCTTGAAGACCAAGTCAAGCTCAAGAGTATGGGGGATAGGTGCTACTACTGCCTCCCTCTTTCTCCAATTTTTATGAGCATCTGATGGGGCTTCTTTTGACTTGAACTACTGAGGATGTCAGGTGGCTGGAATATCCTATTATATAGGACTGCACAACAGCTGTGCATCTTACCCTATTTGAGCATCGTGTGGCGTAAGATTCAAGGGTGCATGTTACCAAGGAAGGTGGGGTCGGGAGTCGGGACCGGGTCGGTTTGGCCCCAAACCGACCCGGGTCGGACAAGGATTCCAGAATCGGAAGACCGATTTCGATTCCGATTCCAGGATGGGAAGGGAATCGATTCCGGAATCGGTGGAATCGGTTTTTTTTTTTGAATTTTTTTTCTTCATAAAAAAAATTCATAAAATTCATAAAAAATTCTAAAAAATAGGAAATGAGTTAGAAAAAATTTTAAAAATAAGATTAACATTCATTCACAGGACCACATCGAATAATTACTAATAAACTCCACTTGAAGTTAAGTATATATTCCATTGATTCAAAAACCAAAGAGTTGATACATCATGAAAATAAAAAAAATATAAATTTACATCATAGCAATCTACTACAAATATCTAGGATATAGATATTGGTCTTCCTTCTCTCCCTGCTGCTGTCGATGCTCCTCCCTTGTGCTTAGTCTTGTATATTGTCCGGGACCATATCCATATGAAAATAATGCCGATGCCATGCTATCAAGGTCGTATGGATCGGACTGCGGGATGACCGGGACGTAAGCAGACTCTGGTGGAGTTAGTGGTGTAATCCACTGCTGGTGAGCCTGGCCAAATGCTGGATATTGTGGCTCCATAATATAATGCTGCGGTGTCTGCTCATCCAGCGTGTAATACGGCTGTGGATGCCTTGAATCAAGAGACTGGGCTGCTGCTGATGGCTGCGTCGCTGGTATGCACTCCTCCTCATCATCAACTGAGGAGTGAGAAGGAGCCTGCGTGCTATCATCTGGGCTCACAGGACGCCTGACTTCTAGCTTCCTTCTCTTCACCTCTTCAGCCATCTCTAAAGTACTAGAACCCAAAGATTTTTTAAACTTTGCAAATCCTCTCATTTTTCGTGCAGTCACTTTTGTTTTCGTTTTCCCTGGACTACGAATGGGCTGGGTAGCGGCGGCTGGGACTGGAGCTGGGGCTAAAACTGCAGGTGGGTGCTTCATAGCTGCTGGGGAAGAAGAAGGCCCTGCCTGAGCCTGAGAAGTAGGTGGAGGTGGAGCTGGAGCATCCTCCTCAGCTTCAACACCATTCAACTCTCCTTCAGCCCATGCACGGTCATCGGGATCAAACTTAGCTGCATGATCACTGGCTTCCCTCTCCTTATCCAGGAGGCAAGTGCATGCTCCTCTTGGAATATTTGATCCATGTCCACCTCCTCAGGTGATAGTGTAGCGGAGGTATGCCTCTGCTCGTATGGACCACCTGCGAATCGTGCAAATCGCTCCTCACTGATCTTTTGTCGATCCTTGATATTCTTGATGCGCAGCCTCATGTTGTAATGACAGAAGACCAGCTTCTCCAGCCGGTCTGAGGTCAACCTGTTCCTCATTTTCGTATGTATCAGGTTGAATATACTACAGTTCCTCTCACAATGGGAGAAACTGGTGCTCTGGCTGAGTATCCTGATACCGATGGCAGCAAGTGGATTCCATCCACTCCTGGTGTTCACTTGAACTCACCACTTAGCTGCAAGAAAAAAAAGGAAAAAGCTAAACAATTAGCCCATCATCTTCCATAACTTATATGAAAAGAAAATAAAATCTTCATCAAGCTATTACTGTACCAGGTGACACTTTGTCAACTGAATATTTCAGATCAACATCTGAGTATACGCCGACCCCCATCTTATACTTCTGCATCTGAAAAAGTTTTAAAAAAAACATTAGTTGCCTGGTAAGGCTACTCCAAAGTATTGAATAAACTCTAACGTACTTCTATCTCAGCCTCTATCCTGTCCTGCTGAGATCGGCAGAGACGCTGAATAACAGTTAGTGTACCCCGCATCACCTCGTTGTCGTTCACCACCTGTCCTCCATATTGGATGCAGGGGTTCAAAAATTATCCTGCAAGAATTTAATAGTTAACATTATGAATAAGACAATTATTGAGCAAAAATATTTTTTGAACCAACTAACCTGCAGCATGGACATCGTGGTGCAAAGTCTTGTCCCATCGGTCATCTATGATTTTCCACCACTTTTTGTAACCTCTGGGATTTTTCTCTTTTATTTTCAATTTTGCGCGGTCCATGGCATCGTACAACATGCCCACCTTTACATTTCCACCTGTTCTGGCAATATGTTGTTTCAGCCGGAACAACCCCCCGTTCATGTCCTTCCCACACCATTTGCACTGTACCCTCTTTCTGACCGGGTCTACCATGTGCCCGTGTTCCCAACCCACGTCAGAAGCACGTGCTGGTGCTGCATCACCTTGATCGGCCATTGCTTATACCTACAAAAATTGTAAACAATGCACTAAAATTGATTAGATAACATAAAAATTGCTTTAGGCGCTGTTCGGGAAGCAGACAGCCCAAGTAACACACCATTCGGTATGTTTAAAGGGTTACGTATTTGCCGGAAATGGTCGTAGATCAACGTACGGGGTATCCGGAATTTTTACCGTACAAAGAACATCCAATCGATGTTCAAACAACTTGAGCGGAGTTGTTCGATCAAAAATCACTGAGTTTAACCATGCTCGGAGTCGTCGGAAACACGTAAAAATAGGCGAACGGGATATCCAGAAATTTTCCCGTGCAAACAACATACAATCGAATAGTTCAGAATTTAAACGGACTTGTTCGGTCGGAAATCACAAAGTTTAACGACGCTCGAACTCGTCGGAAACGCGTAAGAATGGACGTACAAAGTTTTCGGCGAAGAAATCTTACCAATAACCTTCTAAAGATCGAAGAAGAGATTGAATCGAGGCCGATCGAAGCTTGGATCGGCGGAATCCCTTGAAGAAGTAGCTTGGAATCGCCGCCGGAATCGGTGCTGGCAGAGCTGGAATCGCCGCGGAATCAGTGCTGGCAGCTGGGATCGACAATGGAATCGCCGGAATCGGCGATTCCGAGCTTCAGATAACCCTGGAGATCGCCGGAATCGAAGGTAGCCGCCGCGGGATCGCCGGAATCGACCGCGGCGGTCGATTCCGGCCCTTTTAAGGCCGGAATAGGTTCGATTCCCGGTCCAGAATCGAACTGGACCAAGTACTCCGGTCTTCCGACGAATCGGTTGGGATCGACCGATTCCACAAGGAATTGCCGGAATCGGATCGATTCCGACCGATTCCGCGGAATTCTTGCCGGAATCGGTCCTTTCGCATGGAATCGCCAATCCGATTCCGGAATCGGCCGATTCTGGACCGATTCCACCGATTCTGTAATCAATGGGGTCGGCCGGGGTCGCGACCCGAGTCGGGATGGGGTCGGCCCGGGTCTAAAAAAATAATAATAAAAAATTAAAAATGGGGTCGTGGTCTTGGGGTCGCGACTGGGTCGGTCGGCCCCAAAACCGATCGGGTCGGGTCCGGGTCGTGACCCGGGTCGCAACCCGACGAACCATGCATGTTACCCATCTGATCTTATATTTTAGGATCATTTAAATGGTGCGCAAGAAGCCATCAAATGGGCTATATTTAAATGCTAGATGGGCCTAACTTCATATATCATTTTGACCCATTAATGTAAGCATAATAACTATGCCAAGATCATAGCAAACTCAAACTCAAAGCCTTAGTTCCAAATAATTAGGGTCGGCTACGTCGGGTCAGTTCCAAATATGCCTATTGGCATATTTTCCATTTACCACGATCTTCTGCTAAATCTTTTATTATGCCAAGTTCATCCAAGTTATACTGGATACGCCTATGACAAGTTAACTTGGGTCTACATCTTCGCCTCTTTAGCGCTAGCAATACTAGATCTTGATTTGTCTAACAGGCACCTCAAGAGGGTGATTCCTTATAGGTCTAAATCAACGTAGTCCTTTTTCCTTTACAATATTGATTCTCTCAACTCTCACTTTATCCCTAATGTACTCATTATGGATTTTATCTACCCATGTGTGGACACACATCCACCGTAACATTCTCATTTCAGCTACACTCAATTTGTCAATATGCTTCTTCTTCATATCCCAACACTCACTACCATAAAGCATGGCGGGTTTTATAGCCGTGCGATACAAAATTTTTTTTTTTTTAGAGAGATTTTATGATCACATAGAATTCCCATTACCTACCTCCTTTTGAGCCATCCCATTTTGATCCTATAATTGACATCTTCATCACATTCTTCGTCTAGATGTAAGATTGAACCCAAATATTTAACTTAGGTACACGGTCTGAGGATCTTTTTGTTCAATGTTACTTCAACCTCTTCAACTCTCAGAGTTTGCTATATTTGAAGTGCATATACTATGTCTTCATCCTACTAATTTTGAATCCCTTAACTTAAACATGGTTCTCTATCGTTCAAGTTTCCTATTAATACATTCTTAAATCTCATCAATTAAGACAATATCATTAATGAACATCATACACTAGGGTAAACTCTCTTGTATATCTTTAGTTATTTCGTCCATAACTAAGAAAAAAATATAGACATAGAGCAGATCCTTGATGTAGCCCGATTGATACAGGGAAGGTTCCTGACTCCCCACTTGGGGGGTGGACTTGGGTAATGGTACCCATGTCCCTAATGATGTTAATGAATTCACTAGGCACCATTTTCTTTCTTAACACCCACTAAAGAACCTCTCTTGGAACTGTATCATAGGTTTTTTCTAAATTGAGAAAAATCATATGAAGATATCTCTTTCGGTCTTTGTACCTCTTTACCAATGATGTAGCAAAGAAGATGGCCTTTGTAGTTGATCTACCTGACATAAATCCAAATTGATTCCTTAAGATCTCAGTACACTCCTACAGTCTCCTCTCTATAACTTTCTCCCACAACTTCATAACCTGACACATGAGCTTGATACCTCTGTAGTTCTCATAATTTTGAATTTCTCGTTTCCTCTTAAATATCGGGATGATGATGCTCTTTCAAGGATTGCCATATTGATTCTCGGCTTCGTCTCGCAAAGATGAAAGAGAAGAGATCTCGTGAAATTCTCACAAAAATCTTGGGGGATTGGATCTCGAATTTCATTTATGTAGGGTATACCTTATCCAAGAATTGTCATCTCGCATCTAAATTTTATCTTTTGGAAACTAAAAATAAGAAATCTCGAAAAAAATCTTGAGAGATTGGATCTCAAAGATATTAATCAATGTGCATATTTAAATGCAAAATGTCATGTAATCTCTTTAAAAAGGACAAGGGAACTTATGTTAAACATCAAAATAAGTTGTGAGAGAATTAAAAGCTTAATACAGAGATGATGAATTATTGTTAGCACGAGACATACAAGGAATCTTATGTTAAACCAAAGTTTCATCTTAAATAATATATATAGGTGATTAGTGACATTTTGGGTCAGTTGTACATAAATAGTCATAAAATTATTAGGTTATAAAATTTTATCAAACAATAATGTCTAGATGATTATTTGGATGAATTCCATAATAAAATTAGTATATGAAGAAAAGTTAACAAGATCATCTAACAAGTTAGGGATAGTGATAGGCAGAGTAGATCAAGGTACAAGAGGTACTGTATAGATGTTCTAATTTCGGCGATCTCGTTTCTCAGATGTGTGGAGAGAAAGAGATTCTCGGGAGATCGCATTCCATGTGCTCTTTCTCCACTCATTTGACATCTTTCTAGAGAAAAGTATTTATTAAAGAAAATAGTTAGCCACTTTACTTCTCTCTCATCCAAACACTTTTAGGCTTCAATTTAGATGTTATCGAGACCACATACCTTTGAGATCCCCGTTCTTTTCAACATAAGATGCACTTTTAAAGGGGTAATTTTTTCATAGTATTCTACCTCTTACCTCTGATCCCCTCTTGATTTGACTGTACTTTACAAAATAGGCTCATTGAACAACGTTTCAAAGTAACCTTTCCACTATTTCTAGATGTCCTCATCCTGGGTCAACACCCTCCTCTCTGTCTTTAATACACCGAACATGTCTTAAGTCCCAATCTCTCCTCTCCCTCAATCTGGCCAATGGTAAATATCATTCTCATCTTCCCTTGTGCCCAATTTGTCATATAGCTTGCCATGTTAACTTTCTAACCTGTCTAACTGTCTTTTTTGCCTCGTTTTTAGCTCTTTTATATTAATTAAAGGCTTCATTGAAGTTACAGTTAGGCAATTTTTTAAACCACTCTCTCTTGCTCTGTATTGTTCGCTGCACTTCATCATTCCATCACTATGATTTCTTCATAGGTGGACCTCATCCAGTAGACTCACCAAAAATATTTTTTCCAATCGTCTTAATCTTCAATGTCATATTAGCCCACATTTACTCAATCTCTCCCATTCATATCTCATTTCTTAAGTTTAGAGACCTCATTTCTAAAAATCTTCATCTTGTTTCCTCTCATTTCATGTCGTTTGATTTTAAGGATATTCTTTTATCACACTATTTGCAACTATTCTTGAACCCTAAAATCTAAGATTAGGAGTTTATGTTAGGCCGTGAGCACTTCACTAGGTATGACTTTGCAATCATTTACATAAAGCGTGATTTATTTTCATAGTAAGGATAAAGTCGATTTGACTCATATTTTTTCTATTCTTAAACATTACTAGGTGAGAGTGTTTCTTAATGAAGTGAGTATTAGTTAGGATAAGGCCATAGGCCACCGCAAACTCTAGTATACTTTTTCACTCTCCATTTTGTTCCTCATACCCAAAACTTTTATGGACGCTCTTAAATCCTCTTTCTTGGGACCTAACATGACCATTGAGATCATCACCAATTAGGATGTTCTCCGCATTTGGTATTCCTTACATGATACCATCCATGTGCTCCTAGAATTTAGCTTTCAACTCACTACAGACTTCTACTTGGGGTGCGTAAGTACTAATTATATGGATTACCTCTTGACAAATAATCATCTTAACTAGGATGATCTTATCCCCCATGTGGACCACAGACATCACCTTGTCTTCAAGGGTACTATCCAATATAATCCCAACTCCATTTTTATTATTAGAAGTTTGCCCTATGTACCAAAATTTGAATCTTGACTTTCCCACCTCTTTGGCTTTCTCATTTTTCTATTTGATTTCCTGAATGCAAACGATATTGATCTTACGCCTCTCCATTGTGTCTACTAATTCCATCAATTTTATGGTGATTAAATTTCTAAGATCATAGCAATTGGATTAAATTTTCATTATCAAATATTGACCATTGAACCTTGTGCAAATAGCATGCCATATTTGAGCTTGATTTCAAATGATTGCTTGCCCATTTAATTGCCAACTTGAATTTGAATAAATGAGCTTTGATAACTCAGTGACATTCTTATTGAAATAAGCCCATCGTCATCATATCTTCTCACAAGGGAATGTCTTTTTTTTGAACAAGGGAATGTCAAATATTGTTTAATTCAACAAAAATGAGCTCGCTGCCATCATATATATGTGTATAAGGTTGGTTGTGCTCATATAAGGATCTTGGCATCAGGTCAATATTGGCCAGCTTACATAAATTTGACTATAGATCATTTGAGATTTCAATCAGGCCTCATTTCATCAATGTCAGCCCAATAAACATAGAATATGGAATTTTGACATCCGGGTCCATTTTTTGTCATCTGTGGTTTGATAAGCATAAAATATAGTGAATCGGTCATCTGGGTCGACTTTGTGTTAGTTGTGGCCCAATAAATATGAAACATGATAAATTTGTCTTATTGGCTCATTTTTGCCATCTGCGGCCCAACAAACATGAAATATAATGAATTGGCTATTTGGGCCCATTTTATGTTATCTGTGACCCAATAATCATGAAATATGATGCATTGGTCATCTGGGCCTAGTTTCTGTCATCTGTTGCCCATTAAGCATGATATATAATGAATATGACATTTGGACTCATTCTCCGATTGCAATTTGGCCCATATATCTAAAACATATCTTTCTGGGCCTTCTCATAAGCAAATCAGGCCGATGATGTGGTTGGCCTTGGGCCAGATCCGTTCAATTGCTCTTGCCATGTCATTTATTCAAGTGTCATCAAGTCTTAATCCCATTAGGACTAAGAGAAAAGGGCAGTATCCATAATGGTTATAAGTAGGATCTGGATCCTATTAAGGACATAAGGAAAGCATCCATGACTCCACATAAGATCTCATCCATTGAATCTTGTGTCAATCATCTTATCATCATGTCATTTGTTTAAATATCATTAAATGATAATCCATTTATGATTTAAGTAGAATCTAAATTTCATTAAGGACCCATTAATGATATGATCCATAACTTGAGTCATTAACGCCTCATGGTCATTGGATCTGTGCCAATCATTGCTTGATCCTCTCCTCATTTAAATAATCTCCATCCTAGTCTAACTAGAATCAAAAGGTAGCAGCGCAAGCTCCTTTAAAATTGAGCTGGAGTTGGGCCTTGCTTTGACCCCAAATCTCATTCAAATACATCGGTAGACCCATTAACTTCTTTGTGTGTTTTGGTGCAAGAACACTCCAACGAGACTGTTCTCTCTTCTTCTCCTTCTTCTTTCTCCATCGTTACTCTCTCCATCAGGTGCTAGGTCCATCGAGGCTTGTTGCTGTTCTTGGCCTCCGATAGGGCATCGGACAAAGGTAAATTGGACAGGGGACCTCCCTGAAGCCATCAAGTATGTCAATTGTATATATATATATATTTTATCTCCCTCCTTCCTCTTAACTGCAGTTGCTCCTATCCGGTGCCAGGTTTATTGAGGCCTGTTCTTGGGGCTTCCGGTGTTCATCTGGTCATCAAATAGTGCAGAATTGGAGAGAGGATAAGCCCTTGCAGTTCCAGGTATCTATCGGGCCCATTAAGTTCATGAATTTCTTGGTTTATGCTCCTGCCTTTGCCACAATGACAATCTGGTAATTGGGGTCTGTTCTTGGTCATAGGAATATGCATTTAGCCATCCACTGGGGCTGGAATTTGAAGAAGATACAAAATTTTCCTGATCTGAGCATCATCTGGTCCTTCTAAGCCTTGCAATTTTCATATCCGAACTTCAATTTCTTGCTCATCAAGTCAGCAGTAGTAGGTGATTATTTTACTTCTTTTGCCTCGTCATTATGACACATTGGGTGCACCATTAAACATATATAGTATTAAGATCGAAGATGGGCATGTTCTCCTTAGTCTTAATGTACTCCGGACTTGTTAGGCCTTGATCTTTATATCCCCTAATGAGAGGGCTCTCATCATATATACATCTGAACATATATTCTAGATTTGGCAGTCCTTTAGCATATTGGGCCGTCAGGTTAGGCATACCAACTATCACAGATCCCTTTGTTGCTACCTATTGTGCCTATCATGTGCATATAAAGATAGCTTTGCATATCCATGCTCAAGCCTTCATAGATGCCTAATAGCCCTTCCCCGGCTATGATCACATATTGATTGGCAATGTACGTGCCAAATAACCATACCCCGAGCCACGCTTAAACACTTACATGCTGTCAGAACCTCCTTTTTTCGATTTGGAAAAATGTTTTATGTTTTTGTGGAATATGGCTGTCATGGACTTATCTAAGAAGATAAGTGATATCCTATAAATTAGATAGTCCAGTAATACTTTAAAAATATTATAACCGAGATTCGGGTTCTTTGAAAAAAAATTGATTTTTTACTCCTCTCCACCGGATGGTGCAAATATTCGATGTTAACATACATCGAGCAACATCTTGAATGTCCTTGATTAACCGTCATAGCAACCTATTTTAAAGAGCATGCACATCCATAAAAAAGTCATGAACTCAAAAGCGCAGCGGCCTTTTGGGCCCGATGAGATGCAAACCAACTGTTCGTGGTTGATTTTATTTGATTTTTCTATGAGTCTATTTGTTGATTTTAGTTAGTTTAGAGTTGGTTTTATGAGTTTCAAATTTAGGTTTGATTTCATGTTGATTTTGGAGTTGTTTGATTTGATTTAAATTGGGTTTGATTAGTTCAAGTTGTTTTGATTTTGGTTTTAACGTGTTTGTTGTGTTTCAAGCATTTCAGAATTTGGTTTGACTTATTTGGCCTTAAGGTTTCAGATTTGGTGATAATCTGATTTTTTTTGTTTTAAGTTGATTTGGTGTATTCTAAGTGTTGAAATGTTGCTGGTTTAGTTTTCTTTGAAATTAATCTTTTGGTGTTTGATTAAGAATTCAATTTGGTGAGATTAGATAACTTTTAAATGAGTCTCCAAGTCACTCAAGTCTGATTTTTTGCATCTGTCTTTAATTTAAGTCTGATTTTATGTATTTTGTTTGTTCTAGGAAGTTTATTCCATTGTACATAGGTGATTTGGTTGAATTTTCAGATTTGTTTAAATCTGATTTTTATATGAATTTCCGGGTCTGTTAAAGTCTGTTTTTTTAGTTTGATTTTGATGTCTTCTTAGATGTTTCTATGTCGTTGTCTATTTTTTATTTTTTATTTTTGGAAGTTTACTTTCATTGGACTTAGATGATTTTGATTGGATTTTCACATTTGTTTCAGATTTGATTTTTTTTAGGATCGGTTTTACTTGTCTTTTTAGTGTTTTAAATGTTGCTTATGATTTGATGTAGTCACCACTTGGTTTAAGACTTCAACATTATTAGATTAAGTGTGTGATGTAACCTCAAAATCTCAAAAGGATTAATTCTTTTGTTTTGGAAATTCATTTTCCTTTTGAATTTGAATTTGATTTGATTAGACCTTAGCATTGACTTTATAAGAAAATAGATGATATTTCATAAAAGTACAAGCTAGGGTCAAAATTTATTTATTGAGGTTGTTAGGTTCTTTGAAAATTTGTTTTGACCTCTCCCCGTCGGATGGTGCGAAGATCCGACGTTAATTACATCGAGACAACTCGAATACCCTTGATTATCGTCATAGCAATTCATGGAGTAGAAAACATACATCCACAAAATAAGCATTCACATACACACATAGGAGAAAACAGTCCCATGAATTTGATGGAAGGCAAGCATTTGATTTATTTGCATTTTGATTTAAGTTGAATTGAATTGATTTGAATCTTGGTTTGATTAGATTGGACTGATTTGATTTGTATTTGAGTTGATTTGATTTAGTTTGAATTCCTGTTTGCTTAAATTGGTTGAAATTTGGATTTGGTGTGTGAGTTTTAATTTGATTTGAATTTGATTCAATTTGAGTTGGTTGATTGATTTAAGTTTATTTGGAATGGATTTGATTGGAATTTGATTCGTTTGAATTTAATTTGAGAGATTTATTTGGTTGACTTGATTGATATGGATTGAATTTAATTTTGATTGAATTTGATTTGAGTTTAATGTTGAATTTGATTTATTTGAGTTTTTATCTGTTTGAATTCATTTGAATCTGATTTGAATATGTTTGGAGTTCTGTGTTTTGAGTTGGGTTGATTGGAATTAAAATTTGATGTTATATTTCAGGTTCTTACTGTTAAGATTTCAGGTTCGGAATTCAATTGTGGTTTGATTCAATTGGATTTGGGCAGATTTGTTTGCTTTTACTGAGTTTAATTTGAACAGGTTGGGATTTTAGTGAATTATCTTCAGATTTCAAGTTTCAAATTTAAGTGACCTGATTTTAGACTTGACAGATTTTAGATTTCAAATTCTGCAGATTCTTAAATTTGTCCAGATTATGGATTCTGCAATCTTATAGGTTTCGACCTCTCATTTTAAATGTGAAGTTCAAACTTGCAGATTTTGGATTTTCAGACTTGTGTGTTTTAAACCCAAATTTCAGATTTTTAAATGTTTCAAACTGTACGTTCAGATTTACGGATTGATTCAGATTTCACAATTCAGATTTTGGATTCCCTACAGATTCTGTACGAATTCAGATTTTTGATTTAATGGGGATTCAGATTTTCAGCTTTCTGGGTTCCGATTGCAGATTTTATGCTTCAAAATTTCAGTTTCCAGATTCCAGATTTTAGGTCTTGAATTTCAGAAGTGATTTGCAGATTTAACAGATTTCGGATTTTACAGGTTCAGAATTTCAGATTTGATGTATTTTTATTTCAGATTTTTACAGATTATATTTTCAGATTTTTTTTATTGCCTTGCCTTCCAAAATGTCATGGTGCAGTCCTCTCCTTGTAACATAACATAAGTCCGTGCACCGAACATGAGTTTTCATTTATTTCCTCTCAATCATGAGACATGATTTATAACTTGCATGACCAGAAATCAGGTCTTTTTGAGTCCTTGATGAACATGGAACTTGCTTTGATCAATTTGAGATGGAAAAAAAACACCCGGTCTTTGATAGACTTGTGGGCATTCCTCTCCTTTGGTTTGAGCTTGAGCATGTCCCGGCCTTTGATAGGCTTGTGGGAAATTAGCTCCTCTCTATCTTCATGGTGTCTCCAGAAGTTGATGAACTTGTCATTTCATGGGCGGCATGTACCCTGTCTGTGATAGACTTATGTGCATCCCCTGGTTTGAGATTGACTACACCCGGCTTTTGATAAGCTTGTGGGCGATCATCTCACTGATTTGTCATCCTCATTAGCCTATGGTTTGGGCATATCGGCATGTTGATCATGCATAGCCTTCCCATGGCATAATGGATAAGAAACTCTCTCTTGGGGCATGGTAAGACATTGGGGTCTTTTCATTAGACCTTTGCATGTCCACCTTAAAAGGTTAAGGGGAAGGTTTAGGATCGACCCACAAATTCTTTTAAGTTTAGCCGAGACCATGTGGCGGGTTTTTAGCTGGCCAGATGCTTGCCATCGGTTTGTTGAATTAGTTAATGAATTTTTATTTAATTTCTGTGAATTGTTTGTTTTATTTTGATTTTTCAATTATGGGTCGAGAAGCGTCTTTAAAAAGCCGGCTTATTGCTTTCCCATTTATTTTGATTCTTTTAAATTATGCCGAGACCATGTGGCGGGTTTTTAGCCGGCCAGATGCTTGCCATCGGTTTGTTTAATTAGTTAATGAATTTTTATTTAAATTTTCATTTGATTGTGCATTTTAAAAGAGAGATCTCTTTTTTTTTACATGTTCCAAAACTAACGGGCACGGCCCATCTCCTCTCTTCGCGCGCCCGCCGGGCTGGTCCGGGGCCGGGTCCCCTTTTTTTTTTTAAACTCCTTTAACAGGTGGGCCCCACGCCCAAGTTGACCGGATGGTCAACAGCCATCCACGGCGGGCGAGCGCACGCGCGGCTCACGCGCAGGCGCGCAGCTTCCGGCCGCGGGTTCTCGCGGCGACGCGAATTTTTTTTTTTTTTTTACTTTCCTCCCCAGGTGGGCCCCACCTTTTTCCATGCTGGACGTATGTCCGGGGGACATATTTCCCCCGGCTGCTACAGTGGCCACCCGAAGCCTTCCGGCATCCCGCGGCACCGCGACGGCAGCGTGGCCCCTTCCGGCGACGGCTCCGCATCGTTCGACGACGCCGCGCCGGCGGAGGGAGGGGAAGGAGAGGGCGGCCCTAGGGGAAGAGGGAGGAGGCCTCTCCGGCGGTGCTTGGAGGCTCTTCCGGCTTCTACGGCACCCGCGGCGACCTGCTGAGGGGCTCGCGGCGTCCGGAGGAAGAAGAAGAAGAGGGGGGGTGCTTCGTGCAGCTTCAACGGGACTCGGTAGACTCCTCCTTGCGCGCTCTTCCTCTCGGTTCTGCCTCTCTCTCTTGCTCTCGGGGGGTATTTGAGCAGCCTCCGGGGGTATTCACGCACTCTCTCCCTCTCCTGCTCTTTTTTTTTCGACGCCTTGCGGAAGGCCTTTTATAGGCTCCGGGCGATCTCCGTCTCCTGCTAGGAGACTGGTTCCGGGTCCGAGAGGGACTCGGGACTTCCCATATCCTCGCCCCCCACATCTTGGGAGGGAATCGGGATCCTCCCGGGATATCCTCCGTCGACCGCTGCCCTTAGCCACCTCCGAGTAGGAGTAGGAGTCGGAGCTGCAGAATTGGATGTCGATCGGGACTCCACAGCTGGTCAATATTACGAGACGGATTTCCTCCCTTCCTCTGACCTCTTGCCTTGTTCGACAACATCCTCCTCCTCCCTTTCTTTTTTTTGTCGAGCCCAGGTCTGAGCAGACCCGTGGGCCTCCTCCTCAGCCCATTTGGAGGACTGTCCAGCCCATTTTATCAGGCCCGTGGGCCTTCTACAGGGGGGCCTTCTGGGTGGGCTGCAAATGGGCCTTTTAACTGGCTGAATTGGGTCAATCGGAATGCCATTTCAAGCTCTGTCGATGGGCACTTTAGGTGGACTGAATTGGACCACTCAAGGTCCTGTTATGGGCTTGTACATGCTATACACAGCCCAGTCCCTCATGGGGACCGAGCATGCCATTTCCTTTCTCCCTTATATTTTTCTTTTGAAAATTTTTGGTTACAACAGTGTGTTTAGTCGAATTTCCAGATTGTTATAAGCCTGATTTTTCATGTATTTTTCAGATTGAATTGGTTGTGTTTTGTGTTAGTTTATGGTTCATTTTATTTGATTTGGGTTAGCATCCCATCCGACTCGTCAGGCTATATTTGGGGCTTGGTTTCATCCATTACAAGTCGGTTCGTGTATGACATTTTATTCCATAAGTCAAAGTACAAGTGATTTGAATACAACATCAGGTGAAAAGATCGACGTTTCTTTTCCCGATGTAAATTTTTATAACGTTGACATAATTTCAGCATTACGACGGCATGCTGGCATATTTCAACCGATATGAAATTTACCCATCCAAAATGGCAAGTGTTTAACTTGCCATATCGGGGGAAGGATCGCCGACTACGGGAGCATAGCCGTGTCGTCGTCCAGATTGACATTCCAGGACCGTGCCCAGGGGAGCCGTCCAAAAGGTGGAGTACCCATAGAATGGTGTTTCACTTTTTAATTTGGCATTTCGTATTTTTTATTTTTGTTATTTGTTTTTTTTTTTTGTCAAGGCCGCTTGGGCCAGTTTGAGTTCTATCAACATTCTTAGCCGGTCTTCAGTTTTCTTGGGCTTAACAGGCGCATCTTGATCTTCTTGGGCCAGAAGGGCCTGTTGAACTTTGAAATTTTTTTTGTTCTTACAACAATCTTGATGGTAAGGTAAGAGCCTGCCTAGACAAACAATCGGCCCATTGTACGGATTCTGAAAGGGTCTGGGACATCACCCCTACCCACCAATGCTGAAAATGGTAGGCCCCTGCATTTTGTTGAGCCGCGCTGCATTGCTTTTTTTTGTGAAGCTTCAAGTGGGGGGTGCTGTCCTCTTTGAAGGCCGCAAGGGGACTGTCAAGGGGAGCTTCAAATGTTTTTTTTTTAAGGCAAACAGGGCCTGTTTGTGGGCTGTTTGGCTTAGCCGCAAAGGGGACAAGGTCTGGCCGCAAAGGGGCTAGGAAGAGTCTGTTTATAAGGGCCAAACAGGGCTTTTGGAGGGGCTGTTCGGATGGGCCAAAAAGGGGGCCTGTTTGGGATATTTTGATGGACCACAAAGGAGTCTGTTCTGGGGTCTCTTGGTGGACCGAAATGGGCTGCAGGTGACCTGTTTGAAGGTCTGAAAATAGGCCAAACAGGAGGGCAAAATGGGGTGTGCAATAAGGACCGGACAGGGTCTCCTTTAGTGTTTAACGAGCTGGCAGGGCACTTGATATGGGGTCTTTTGGTGGACCGAACAGGGGCTAAACAGGATTTTTTTGGCGTGTTTTAGGGATCTGGAAATGACCAGGTTAATCTCTATAAGGGCCAAACAAGGGCTGTTTATGGAGCTGAAATAGGACCTGATACAGGGTCGCTTGGTGGACCAAAATAGGGTCAAAATGGGAACTGCTTGGAGGGCGAACAGGTGGCCAGAGAGGAGGGTTTATGGCCTGTTTCGGGACCTGCATGGAGGTCAAAATGGATCTGTTCAGGGGATCTCCAGGTGGGCCGAACAGGTGCTGGAGATGGTCTGTTTTTAGGACCTGTTTAGGGATCAAAACAGGTCTTGTTTTGGATGCTTGGAAGGGGCCGAATAGGGGCAGTTATGCAGGGTAAACAGGTGGCTAGACGTTTATGACCTGTTTAGGGGCAATCTGTAAAGGACTTGTTAAGGGCCAGCTGGAGCCTGTTTTGGGGTTGGTTCAGTGGGTCCAAACAAGGTTTGGAGGGAGACCACGATGAAGTCCATTTTAGGAGACAAACAGGGGGTCGGATAGGGATGTTTTTTATTGTTTTGGCCTTTTGGGGAGGTCTGAGCAATGACTGAGAGGGACCTGTTTTGAGCCATGGGTTGCCGATGATGATGAAGGCCAGTTCAGGCCATGTGAGAGGTTGTGAAGAGAATATCGGAAGAGATAGGGGAAGTGCCCTTAAAGGGCTACATAGCTCATATTAATACATTTCCCTACCTTGTATTTTTGTTTCGGATGTGATGGAGGATGAAGAATGATGATGAAAATCTCCCCTCTTCAAGGGAGATTGGCGCCAAGGAGGAGGCTGCAAGGGGGCCTCTTGTTCTCCTCCTCTTCCTTCTCTTCTTCTTTTTCTCCTCCCCCTTTTGGCCGCAGGCAGGGGTTGGAACTGGCGTGCAAAGGGGGTAGCAGCAGATCGGCAACTTGTCGGCGTCTTCTAGCTGATGCCTTGGCCTTGAGCA
Source organism: Cryptocoryne crispatula var. balansae (assembly GCA_036172225.1). Lineage (NCBI taxonomy): Eukaryota > Viridiplantae > Streptophyta > Magnoliopsida > Alismatales > Araceae > Cryptocoryne > Cryptocoryne crispatula. The sequence continues at coordinate 29,496,238 of CM069935.1, forward strand.
CACCTTGCATCCTTAATAGGAGCTGGGGGAAAGCCAAGGGTCAGCTGGAAATCAATGCTTACATGGCTGTTGGCTTCCCCCAAGTTGTTTTAATAGGTTTAATTGTTTGAATTTTTCTAGATCATTACGTTTTGACCAACCTGAATTCTCCCATGTTGACCTGTCCTTTGACTTTCCCCATGCCATTTATGGGTCAAAGATGAAGTGGCAGCTGAGGTGGACAGGGCGGTGGGACCTGCTGAGGTGGTGGCTGAGCTAGACAGGTTGGTTGGACCTGTTGATTGGGTCAATTGACCTTGACCGCAGTCCACTTCTCTTCTTCCATGGGCTGTACGCACAGGTGGATTTCAAAGAAGGCTGGAGGGTCACTTGTTTAAATTAAAATAAGGATTAATCCAATTAAGATTTGTGCTATTGGGCCTGTCAAGGGCCTGCTTTGATCCAATTGTGGGCCGGACCAGTCAGATTTTGGTCCGGTCCCTTCTTTTTTTTGAATTGCTTTTTTATTTTTTGCAAAAATTGACGACGCCAGCACATGCTTTTATGGGTTATGAAGGCATTTATCTCTTCATTGATTTCCATAGCCATAGGCTTTCCTTCGTTTGCTGTTATGGTAGCCTAGATGCCTAATTAGGCACATCCCACATTGCAAAGACCAATGGCGGATCCAGAATTTAACTTTGGTGGGGTCACTTGAAATTTTAAGGGGGGGTCACCTCTATTAAAAATAATATTAATATAAAATATTTTGATAAAAAAATTGAAATCTTATATAGTTTTTTTAAATTTTAGTGGGGTCACTTGACCCTACTAACTTCTACCTAGATCTATCACTGGCGAAGACCAAGGAGGAGTCATTTCTTGTTAAATTGAGATGCTAAGTGTTAGTGTTCCATGTGTTTTAGCTATTGATAGTCCAGTCATGCATATAGGACATTCCATAAGCTAAAATATATAGATCCTAATTCATGTAGGACCTAGATAAATATAGAATAGGATTTTGAAGAGGCATATGTATTGCATGCAAATTTCCAGTGCCAACAGTATATTAAATGTAGACCTAAGGAAGTTCCAATTAGAAAAGTAAAAAAAAATTTCAAAATAATAGAAAAAAGAGGTGGTAGACTTGAGTTAACTTGGAGAAGGGTCATTCAATATGATTTACATTGTTTCAATATATCTAAAGAAATAACTCAAAATGGCATTAGTAGAGAAGGAGAATTCATATGGTCAACCCCAAATAATTTACGGTTAAAGCTTGAGTAGAGTAGAGTTGAGTTGTGTTCCTCATTTGTATAGATGGTAAATTAAAAGTGCTTATTCTACAAATCTAACTTGGCTTAGAAAGCTTCACAATGTTTCCTTTCCATTCTGTGGTTTGAATGATTTGCAAAATTAGTAGCATGGCATTCACGCAATCAGAGTGGTTCTTGCCAGGAAACATATCCTTTTATGGTTGCGTAATTAGTTGTTTCTTGTATACTGGAACCATACATGGGACTACTATTCTTACTATAAAAATGTGAAAAAACTTTATACATATTGCTGATGTAAGGTTCTAAAAATTATAGATTTTATCGAAATGAAACTAATCTGGTTGTGTATGAATTTTGCAGCAAAAAGCATTTGCATGACAATTGACATGTTTTGCATTTCAGAAAGGAGTTGTTTTCCAAATAATTTCTAGGCTCTTCAAGTTTTATTATCTTTTTATTTTATTCCATATCTAATATCTGCAATCCAGAAAGACTTTATCAGACGGACATGTTCTTGTATTAGCATTTACATGCTCCAATACTGTTGACGTCTTTTATGTAATTTTGCTTTTAACTCCTGTTCTCTTGATTTTGCCCATAGTTTGACTTTCTTCTGGTTGATGAAACTTGCTATGTTACTTGCAAACATAATAACCTGGACAACACTTACTTGCTTCCATTTCCATGTGTACAAACAGCCACTTTTGGGAAGTCAAGATGGTTAAATCTCACATCTCAGGACAATGAGCGTCCAGATCTAGGAAATTCACGTGTTGTAGTTACCGGTGGTCGTGGACTTAAAAGTGCGGAAAATTTCAAAATGTTAGAGAAGCTTGCTGAAAGACTAGGTGCAGCAGGTAAGAGTCTATAATAAGATGTCTATTTTAATTATGATATATAATTATTGGCAATTATGATTGAGATTTTCATAGATAAATTGCTATGAGCCAAACCTTTACTTCTTAATAGATAAAGGTACCTAATAGTTCCTAAGTGTTATTTTTTTACTCATGGATGTTGAAGCTCTAACATTAGCCTGAGGACGGTCCAGGAATGTTATCATGGAGGATGATGACCAAGGCTGGAGCCCATGTGGGTTCAGTCAGGGAGCTGAACGAACTGTCAGAGCAAGGGTGATCCAAATTACTTGTCTAGGAGGTTTTTACAAGAACTAACAAGCTATTAGACTTCCTGAGTGGTTCAAACTTGCTGACTTGTCTGAAGTTGCCAAGCTGGCCTATCTATCTGAGAGATCCATGTTGGCTGGTCTGTCTGAGAAGCAGGCTTATCTGATCTATCCAAGAGAGCTGAGTCGTCCCTGTAAAATTGTTTCCTACATTTCTTCAAAAGAACCAGTTTGGTCAATCTGTCTGATAGGGCTGGGTTAGCTAACCTTTATGTGATGTGAGAGTTTTCTTTTTCTTTTTATTTTAAGGTTGCAGAAACCATGTTCATTCATTAACTAAGAATTGAAATGTCACAAGAGGACCCAAAATGAAATGGGAGAATAAAAGTAATGAAACAAGGGGGGAACCTTACTTTGGCTGAAATTATAGGTACTGCTGTTGCTACACTTTTTTTCTGTTTTGGAAAAATCCTACACAAATATGAGCTTGTAATTTGGCAAATGTGGCTCTCACTTTGGAAAATGGGGATGTGGACACTGGAGACTTTAAACCATTAGCCTTCCCGTTGGTTTTCTTTGTGAGAGTTAACTTGCCTTCATAAAATTTTTATGATATTGAAGAGAACTAAGTTGGCCAACTTCTCTTGGATAGCCAGGTTGAGCATTCTGGTTGGAAGAGCCAGGTTAGCTTATCTATCCAAGTAACTGAGTTGTCTGTGTACAAGTTACTCTATCTGTTCAAGAGAGCTGAATTGGCCAATTTATCTATGGGGGTAAACTTGTCCTGGTACAATTCCATTAACTTGCATAATTAGCAGACTGTTAGCTGGGGCTCTCCAATGCTTGACCTAGTAAAATCTTTCAGCTGTCCTAGGAGAAATGAGAAACATGAGAAATGGAGCAAACTAAAAGGGGTAGGAGAGTCCCCTGAGAGAGAGATTACCCTCCAATGGTATCAAGTTGGACCATGTCACTTGAAATTCAGATGAAATGTCAGTACATCACTCTAGTTTTCAATTTTCTGTAATTACAAGGACTGCAGCAGCATTAGAAGCTACTTTCTTCTGGAAGAGTAGAGAAACAGTGTTAGCATGACACAGTGGGGCAGAGTCATAAGACCAAGGAGGAGGCTAATTTTGTTCTTCTTGGGGGTGGGCTTAGTTTATCCTTGCTGGCTAAATGGCTATGGACGGAGGTATCTTTATTATTAGTTTGCTAATACTATGCTTTTCAGAGAAGACATGACTTAGTGTCTGTGTCAATCAAGGATTGTCGTCTCGGATCTCGGCTTCATCTCGGAAGCGTGAAAGAGAAGAGATCTCGTGAGATTCTCGAAAAAATCTCGGGAGATTGGATCTCGGATTTCATTTATGCAGGGTATACTTTACCCAATGATTGCCATATCGCATCTATATTTTATCTCACGGAGATTGAAGATAAAAGATCTCAAAAAAATCTCAAGGGATTAGATCTTGGAAATACCAATCAATGTGCATGTTTAGATGTAGAATGTCATATAATATATTTAAAAAGGACAAGATAACTCATATTAAATATTAAAATAAACTGTGAGAGAATTAGAAATGTAATACAGAGATGGTGAAGTATTGTTAGCATGAGACATACAAAGGATCTTATGTCAGACCAAAATTTTATCTTGAACAATATAGATAGGAGATTGATAACATTTTGGGTCAATTGTACATATATAGTTATTAAAATATTAAGTTATGAAATTTTATCAAACAATAATGTTTAGATGAATATTTGGAAGGATTCCATATTAAAATTGGCAATATAAGAAGGAAACTTAACAAAATCATCTAACAAGTTGGGGATAATAATAGGCAAAAAAGATCAAGGTATCACAGGTACTACATAGATATTCTCGTTTCGGCAATCTCGTTTCTCGGATGCACGGAATAAAAGAGATTCTCGGGAGATCTCGAGAGATTCTCGGGAGATCGCATTCCATGGTGTCAATCTCGTATTTCATGTTTGTAGGAACATGGAAGGGGGGCATTGTAGGCAGTTGTATTTGCTTAATTTGCATGTGAGAGTATCCATTGGAGTCAGAATCTGGTCTCTGTTCTGTTTAAACCTATGGTTTTCAGATTGATCCCTCTTCTATATAAAAAGAAAAAAAAAATATTTACTGATCTTTTTCACTTAATATCTCTAAAGAGGACTCATTGTGGTGCAGAGGCAATCAGGGAGATATTTTGCGAAGTTCAATCATTTCTTCATTGTTGATGAAAGCCTCTTTCTTCCAAGCAATTCCATGTCAGGATCGGTCCTGGATCAGCAAGGGCCAATCTCATCTGGATCAGTATTGAACTGACCACTTCGCCAGAAGCATAGGATCCGCCAAGAGTTGGCCGATCCTGACCCAAGTCGGTATGACTTGGCTATGACCCACCCTACTTGGCTGAGACTCAGTCCAACATGGATCGAGTTAGGCTGGAATTGGCCGATTCCAAGCAGGGATCAGCCAATCCTGGCTCAGGTCTGGAGTTTGACATTTGTTATAAGTTCTGGCTGATATGCCCAGTTCTAATTTGATTCCAGTTGAAGTTCACTCTGGAGTGGCCTCTTACTTGGAATCGGATTGGCACTGATTGGCTCCCGCAAATCATGCTGTATTTATTTCATGGATGCAATACAGAAGCTGATCTTCTAAAGGTGGCATACCTTATCTGGAGAGACCATTTGAGGTTCCCCATCTGGGGTTCTTTCGAGTCATTTGTCTATATCCATCAACCAAGGATTGTGGAATCAGATCAGGACCTGGATTGGTGGGTCCCAATTCCAACCTATCCGGATCGGATATGTCAAATCAGCCATTTTTTTGGGAGAAAAATGATCTGGAATCTTTCTGGATTTGTTCTTCAAAAAACCACCAAAAATAAAAACACCAAATACTTTGGGGGCGAAAATCAGCCCCAAAATAGGTTGGAAGCGGCCATAGTGGCATCTTTCCCCACACTATCAGGTGGGGAAGACAGGCTTATTGGCACCATCAGGCCTGGTAAGTCTATTACTTATGGATATGACATATCGGGCCAGATATGGCAAGTCACTGGATCCCATGCTTACCGAGTCCAATGGCCCCCAGTAATGAGGCCACTGATTCTGGACCGTTTCAGGTGATAGGAATTGAATTGGTCCCAATTCATGCCGATTCGGCCGATTTTGGTTGATTCTGTTGGGTGTCCGACTAGAATTGGGACTCCGAGCCATAATCAGATTGGAGGGAGGACCAATCTGATATTGAGAATCAGCCGATTCCAATCTGGATCAGCAGATTATACAAACTATGGCATTGACAAGGTTAGGGAGGAGGGTAGGGATGAGGATCATTTTCTGTAAGCATGGTGGTGCAACTGGGAATGGGAAGAGTACATTTTTTGTTTGTGAAGCAGGAGTTAATTGAATGGAGGTATGACCAGAGAATTGCATATGTGCTATTGTTCTATGGACTGGATATATTATTAACATTCATACAAGCGACAAAGAATGTAACAAGCATAGGCATCTACAGTGCCCTGGCGCATAACTAACCTGAGTACTAGTGCTTGTAAGCTGGCTTTGATGTGAAGCAATGAGCAGAACATTGAAAAGTTGCCCACCAGTGAGCAAACCCCCTCCACTCTTTTTTTTTTCCTTGAGTGTTTTAGACTATTATCTTTGATTCTGCCAGTCATCTCTCTAGGTAAGAGTCATGTTATATGTCTATGATGGAGGTCATTTATGCTCAAAAGTTTCTAGATGTCTATTTTGTCTCTCTTCTAGATGGATATCAAGTACTAAGTTTTGTGATGGCATTCCTTGTCATGTGCTTGACCAGTTCTAATACTTCGTACTTGGCCTTGGGATCTACTTGTGCCAGAAACCTTTTTTTGTAGGGATATGTGGAGACAGTAAAGAACAATAAAGATATTCTACTGTTCAGTTATTTACCATTCCATACATTGGTTTTTGCACAAGCCAAGTTGATCTCTTTGTATTCTTCTAATCTTGGTCCAACTAGTTAATCCTATGTTTACTGTATGCTTTGGGATTCAAATAACTTCTAGCGATATGATCCACACTCCACAGATTATCTGTCTGAACTCATACAACCCAACATTACGCCACAATGCAAGCCACTGAACGTATGTCCTTGTTCCACCGACTTTGTTGTCTTCTACTACTGAATACTTGTTTTTCTTCATTATGTCACTACGATTTGGCTCAACCCTCTGTTAAAAGGTTTCTGAGTTGACGAAGTTTTGAGATGAGATTGTCCATTACAGCTTAAGGTTTTCTGATAGACAGCTGAATCAAATGAAATGCCTACTGGGTGATAGGACCATATGAATGCAACTTGTTCTATGTATCCATGTTGAGATGACAGATCATTTTAAGCCTGAGGTTGGTGCATGGGAAGCTATTGTTCAAGTCATGTGGGTTTGACTGGGTGATTATGACTGGAAGCTATTCTTTCCTTTTCTTTCTTTTACCTTCTTGATAGAGTATTTTTGTCATGCTATTATCACCATCCTTATCATTCTGGTCGGACCCTTCTTGAACTGGATTTTATTTCTGTAGTTCAAATTGCTGATATATTTATTCTGATGTTGCTAAATATTAGTTTCTTGGTGAAGTAATAAAACTGTGGGTTTGATGTGTAATGTTTTTCCTATGCTAATAAAATTTTAGAAAGTCGGCTTTGAAGTACATGGCTATCTTTATTTTCTTGTCAATAAATTGTTTTGTGTATTGCTGTTTAAATAATCTGTTTTAGGCACATAGGTAACCACCACTATAATGGACACCTGCTATAATTGTACTCCATTCTTTTGCCAGTTGGAGCTACTCGAGCAGCTGTTGATGCTGGTTTTGTTCCCAATGATCTTCAGGTTTATTCTTTTGTCACTTGGTTTTAAGCATTGTTTATTGAATGATTTTCATCTGTGGAAGATTGTTGTGTAAATAAGTTTTTCTTGATTACCTGCACGTTTCTCTTTTGAACATGTTGAGTATAGCTGTTGTTCTGTTGAGCTGGATAAGGTACTCCAGTTCCATCATTTAGCTCCTGCTAGTTCATTGTTGCTGCAGTTTTGTTTGGCCACTTACCACCATTACTAAGTTAATTTCTGTAGTTGCAAAGTTCGATCACATAATTATACCTACTCTCTGTTTCACATTTTACACTTGTACCATTTCCAACTATGCAACTCATGAATTAGAAACTCAAGTCAACTCAAAAGTTCTATTGTGTACACACCCTGTTTTCTGTCTAGATGATTTTGGATGTCTCCCAAGGAAGGTTTAAAGCCTTCATGTAATATCGTGTTACCTTCTAAGGTAATCTATCTTTATCTAATCTTCTTGTTTACATTTTTTTTCACTTCTCCATTAGAGTCTTCATAGATCTATACGTAATGCAATCAAACTATCTTTCTCTCCTCTTATGGGGTGTTTGGTTGCATGATAATGATCACTTTTTTTTTAATTTTTGAAAATTGTAATGAAACTGGCCTTAAAATCATGTTTGGCTGGTGGTACCACTTTTTGTTTTAAAAAAAGTTTCCATCCGCTGGGCATTGTAAAAAAAAAAAGAGGCAGAGACCAATTTTTTTTTTGAAACCGGACCTCCCCGCACCGTCTCGCGAAGCCCTCGCGGTCCCGAGGACAAACTCAAGCCCTCCTCTTCGTTACGGCGTGTCCAGCGGCGGCTCCTCCTCTTCGTTCCTTCTCCAAGCTCTCCCCCCGGCACTCTTCTCCCGGCGGCGGCCTCCTCCTCCCGGCGCCCTTTGTTCCTTCTTCAAGCTCTTCTTACGGCGGCGGCCTCCTCCTCCCGGCGCCCTTTGTTCGCCGCCGCCAATAGATCTCGGTGCAGTGAATATGCCGGCGGTGGATGCCGCATCGGATGCCGAACCTGTCGGAGCCTAGACGACTCCTCCTCCTCCAGCGAAGGGGGAAGATGGGGGCGGGGGGATCGGGGTGGGCCGGAGCGCGGGGAGTCGACGGCTGCGCCGCGGGAGCAGCCGCACGGTGGAGATGAGGGGCTCGTCGGCGTCGGCCGTGGACGCCCATAGCTTCCTCCTCCTCCGGTGTCGCACGGCGGCCGACAGCTTCCTCCTCCTCCGCCGTGGTTGCTTCATCTTCGCGTTCGCCGGCGGCTGGGTGGGGAAGAGCACGGGGCAACACCATCGGAAAATACGAGTTCAAAAGGTGCGGGGTGAGGGCTGGGAGCTCGGGGGGGAACGCCCCGCCGGCGTCCGCGGGGAGCTCGGGGCCGGGGGGGGGGGATCCGATTTGAGGATAGGGGGGGGGATCCGATTTGAGGATGGGGGGGGGGGCGAACGCGGGGGGAGGGGCGGGAGGAGCTCGGGGCCGGCGGGGAGTGGGGGGCAAACGCCCCGCCGGCGTCCGGGGGGGGGCGAACGCCTGCCGGCGTCCGTGGGGGGGAGGGCTGGGAGCTCCGGGGCCGCTGGGGGGGGGGGATCCGATTTGAGGATAGGTCCGATTTGTCCCCTAAATTTTGGGAGATAAATCAATTTTTTTTATCAAAATTAATTTTGTTTCAAACCGCCAATGATAGATTAAATTAAGAAGAGAGTGGTTCATCCTACTTTCCAAAATAATCTGTACATTATTCACCATTATTAGTGGGTAAAATAGATTGTAATTATATATTTTTAGGTGATTGAATTCTTGTATGACATAAATATTTTGTGTTATTTTTTTGATCTTGTGTATTTCTAAATTTGTATGGTGTAAAATACTTGTTTTTCGATGTTTACGAAGTTGATGAAAATTAAATTTAAAATACTACCAAACACTTCATTATCATTTTTAAAAATTAAAATATTTTTGCCAAACACATCCGTTGTCATGTTTTCACTTTTAAAAATTATCTTGTTTGGTATCATATTTTAATCTTTTATCATGAAACTTTTTTAAAAATTAAAATGCAACCAAACACCCCATTAGTCTATCCTCAACTGACACTGTTTAGACCTTTTCTTTGATCTAAGAATTGCGAATTCCATCTGATCAATTATGCTTCCCCACCTTGATATTTTCATGTTAAAAGTTTGTTATGCCTTTATCACCTAAACCCACTACCATAATACTTTTGGACTTATTGGCATATAACATTACTTTCAACTTAGTGGAATCTTGTGGCTTGTCTGCTCCTTTTACCATCTTTCTTTAATCATATGACTAATATCTTTTATTCTCCATCTTTTTGAATTGTTGACCCAACGTAGATAAATTGGTGTTTTGGGATAGTGCACTTCATTTGTGTTAACTCCCACTTATTTTCTTATTTAACCTACATCCATTTTAGAATGCATTTTTTTTGTCTTAGAGCATTAGATGAATATTTTAAATTTTAGGCAGATCCAGTGACTTAAGGCACCAAATCCTTGTCATACTAGTCCCTAGATCCAATACGACCATCTTCCCTCCCCAATAGGACTGGAAAGACAATGCGACAGCGACCGTGGCAATCGTTTCTGGCGAGGAATGGTCGGAATTGGCCGATTCCAATGGGAATCCAGGGGTGGATTGGTCTCCACCTCCCCTCCCCCCCTAAAGAAGAAAAGAAAAGAAAATGTGTTAGTTTATGCCGATCCAATCCTGGAGTTAGCTGATTTCGCAAACCATGCTGGATGTTGTTATATAACTTCTTGTATGTTTATAGCATGACTTGTGAACTTAGTCTCTTTATAGAAATCACCTTTGCTTTTAAAATAAGAACAGTAGTACTCTTCCATTCATTTAACTTTGTTTATATGTTATGAAAGGCGATCGCCTCAGGTGCCTAGGGGATATGGTGAGGTGAGGTGAGGCCGATTTCACCTCAGGCAAGTGCCTCCACCACCTCAATCACCAAGGTGACCGCCCAGATGCCTCACATGCCTTATTTGCCTCACTTGCTCACTTGACTCAGGACCTAGACAACCTATAAGATACGGACCTACTATTGGTCTGGATATGATAAACTAAAATTTTATGTATTTTACTTTGTGAGCCTTAAAATTAAAATTTGGTCGATGTAATTATATTGGTCGAAAGACTTTGGATTTTAGTTTTTTTTCTTATTTGATGTTATGTAGTTTGCTTATGTTGTTTATTGTACAGTTTTGAATTTTTGTTGTTGTTATTAATGTGTTTTAAATTAATCCAATGAAATTCCTACATTTTTTCCAATTTTTAATTGATGTTATTATTCTTATGTTTTAAATTTCAGTAATCTTTTTATGTTGCTTATTGCTGCACTTAACAATTTGTACTAGTGTTATTAAACTGTTCATTATCTTTATAATCTTTTTAGTTTACTGGTTCTATTTAGCCATTTATAGATGTTGAATTATCTCTACCTTTGGTTTTGAATCGTCTCTCTTAAGTTGATATTATTAAGTTGTTCAAAATTCATGTTACTAAGTTGCAATATTTTTTCGGTTTTAAATTGATGTTGTTGATCTATTTTGTTTGAAATTAGTTCTTACTTAATTGTTGTCACTTTTTTAGGTTAGTTGTATTTTTGTCATTTTATAGCATATCATATATATACATATATAAAATAACAAAATTTATATTAAAAAAGTACTACTTCACCCCAGATGCTTGCCTCATGCACCTGAAGCAAGGCGAACCCCTCCTCACCTCAGGTGCCTCACCACTCGGATAACATAGCTTTGTTTTCAACATTACGATATTAAATAGCTATGTTAGCAATTTCATCTTTATCTTTTTTACCCAGCTGTTGGAACCTCGAATTTCCCCCCTTTTCTGGTAGAAAATTCTTTTTGCTTTAGGCTAGCATTGACTACTATGAAAATATGTGGTATTCATAGGAGTATTAGCTAATTTGATGTGGTATTATTTTATAGGAACACCGATGGTTCCACAGATTTGCTAAGTGTCGATATGGGTATCACCCACCACTTAGATGATCTGAACCACAATTTAATTTGTGAGGTTATCTGAGTTCTTTGAAAATAAATTTTGACTTCTCTCACGGACTTGCGATATTCCGGTGTTAATTACATCGAGCGAACACTCGAATACCCTTGATTGACCGTCACAACAACATATTGATCGGAAGTCATTCATCCACATAAACAAAGTTGGAAGACATATCCCCATGGCCTTATGAGATGGAATTTGGTTGAACTTATTCAAACTTTCAAGTTTGGGTTCATTGATTTTCTTTAAGATTTGATTTGATTTGATCAAGTTTAATTATTTGGTTAAGTTTGAAAATTGTTTAAATGATTTATTTAATTCATTCCATTTCTTAGAGTCCATGGGGATTTGATGTCATCCTTGTAATGGCACATCAGGTCAATCGAACTGAATTTATTTCATGTCGATTTGGGGACATGGAAGTACAATAAATGAGGGGGCATTCGAGCCTTTGTTCCTCAACACATGTCAAAGTTTGTTCGATTTGACCAGCACTTCGGCTTTACCGATTTGGGTTTCGGCTTTGCCGGTATCTCGGTTTTGCAGACGAATTTTCTTCGTATGTCAGAATGACTTGATTGCATTTGATATGCGGCGATTTACGGAGCTTCTTCGGTTTCTTGCCGACATTTCAACTTTCTAGTCTGGGTTTCGGCCTTTTCGGTATTTTGGCATTACCGGGCAGTTGTCTTCGTGTGTCGAATAGCTTGATTGCATTTGATATGCGGCATTTTACGGAGCTTGTTCGGGTTTGCGAGCATTTCGGCTTCTCGTCGATGCAGGTTTCGGCTTTCGAGCATTTCGGTCTTCTGGGAACTAGATTGTCTTCGTATATTCGAGAATAGCTTGATTGCATTTGATATGCGGCATTTACGGACCGTATTTCGGGTTTGCAGACATTTTCGACTTTCTGCGTCTGGGTTTCGGCCTTTTCGGCATTTCGGCCTTGCAGCAGTTTTCTTCGTATATCCAAAGAATAGCTTGATTGCATTTGATATGCGGCATTTACGGACCATGTTCGGGTTTGCAGAAACATTTCGGCTTTCTCGTGCGGGTTTTGGCCTTGATTTCCCGTTCGATTTGACGGCATTTCGGTTTGACCGATTTGGGTTTTCATCTTGAATTCCCGTTCGGTTTGGCAGCATTTCGGTTTTACCGATTTGGGTTTTCATTTGAATTCCCGTTCGGTTTGGCCCGGCATTTCGGTTTTGACCGATTTGTGTTTTCATCTTGAATTCCGTTCGGTTTGGTAGGCATTTCGGTTTTACCGATTTGGGTTTTCATGTTGAATTCCCGTTCGGTTTGACGGCATTTCGGCTTTACCGATTTGGGTTTTCGTATGTTGAATTCCCGTTCGGTTTTGGTAGGCATTTCGGCTTTACTCGATTTGAGGTTTTTCGTGTTGATTTCTCATTCGGTTTGACGGCATTTCGACTTCTGAGAGCTTGGATTTTCTATTTGAATCCCCGTTCGGTTTGACCGGGCATTTCGGTTTGACCGATTTGGGTTTTCGATTTGAATTCCCGTTCGGTTTGGCCAGGTATTTCGGTTTGACCGATTTGGGTTTTCACCTTGAATTCCGTTCGGTTTGACGGCATTTCGGTTTGACCGATTTGGGTTTTCGATTTGAATTCCCGTTCGGTTTGACCGGCATTTCGGTTTGACGGAATTTGGGTTTTCTATTTGTGTCCCGAAAATAGCAAGCTACTTTGGGCCCCTTTTAATGGAAAGGTAAGCGCGAAACCACGTAATTTCGGCGGCATTTCGGCTTGACCGGAGTTGGGTTGGCTATTTTCTATCCAAAATAGTTTACTATTTTGGGCCCCTTTTATGGAAAGGTAGCATGAAAACCAGGCCCCTTTTTATGGAAAGGTAGCGCCGAAAAACCGGCCCTTTTTATGGAAATGTAGCGCGAAAACCGAGGTGAGAATGTAGAGCTTCTCTCTCTTCCCGACTCTCTCTTTTCTGCACTCTCCAGCCTGTACGTATGGCACTTGGGGGGTATTTATAGAGGTTTTGGAGGGGCATTACGGTGGCGGGCAGGCCCACTAAACCCATTTTCGAGTTAGTGGGGGGGTGACCGGAGTGGGGTGGAGTTACCCCCTTTTTCCCCCCTTTTTTGAGCCTTTTCGGTGCTGTTTGACCAGAGTCAAACCGGGGGGGGGGTAAGTTCACTCCCCGGTTGACTGAAGCCGCGGCCGCCCGCGTGGCCCACGATCGCCCACTCGGGCGGTCATGCATTTTTTTTTTTACTGCGGTTTTGACCGCGGTTTGACCGCGAACCAGCCTCTCTCTCCCCGACCTTCTCTCTCTCTCGGCGACCGGGAAGCGCCCGCGAGGGCTTTCGCGGTGGGCTCCGGCGGGCTCCGGCGATGGCGACGGCGACGGCGGGCTCCGGCAACGGCGACGACGACGACGACTGTGGGAGGGGCTCCTCTCCGTCGGCATGGCACCCGCGAGGGTTCCCTCGCGGTGCTCCTTCCGGCGACGGTTGGGGCGGCATCTGCGGCTGGTGAAGGCGGCGGTGACCGCGGCTGGTGAAGGCGGTGACGACAGCATCGGTGCAAGAGGGTGGCGGTGCCGATGGGAGCTCCCCCTCTTTCCGTCTTCTCTCTCGCCGTGACGAACACAGCGCCCGCGAGGGCTTCTACGGCTATGGCAGACCTCGACGGCGACTTCCTCTGGAGACTGTGAAGGTGACGATGGCTCCTCTACCTGCTCCTCCTCCCTTTTTCTTCTCCGGTGCACAGGGCGGTGCTTCCGCCCCTAGTTCTTCTTCCTAGCGACCGTAAGGGCGGCGATAGCGGCCTCTCCCGCTCCCAACGGGTTCGATGGATGAGTAGGAGGGCAGCGAAGACAACATTGGTGGCCTTAGGCCCCTCTATTGACAATGATAGGGAGCTTTTGCTCCTCCTTCGGCTCCCCCCTGTTCCGTCCCTTCTTCTTCCTCCTTTTTTTTTCTTCTCTCTCTTTTTTGAGAGATTTTTTTTGGTCCGACACCAGCAAATCGCAGCACATGTTGCCTCTTGAAAAACATAGTTTTAGCTCTGTTTTTCACCTATAAACATTTCCAAGCAATCAATTAAAGATGAGAGAACCTCAAATAAACTCTAGATTCATATGATCTTGTAAATCTTCAAGTTTGAGGAACAAAAATGGTTTATACCTGTAAATTTTACTTTAATCAAGTAAATCATCAAAAACCTTATTTTTTAAATCTATGATTCACCGTAAAAAATAAAAAAACAGGATAATAACAAAAAGATGTTAGGAATCATCACCAGCTCGATTTGATGGCAGCAGAAGGTACTTTTGGCAGTGGCAGCTTCGACAAGCTCTAGAAACCAAAAGGACTGGGCCACATGGCCCTCTCTCTTTACACAGATGTTCTATCTGTGTGCAAAGGTTAGTCCTGTCCCGGTCCCAACCAAACTAGACCAGATCTAACATGATCCGCTTTGCTTTGGATTGGATGATCTCAATCCATGCCTAAATTGACTGATCCAAGGGGAAGTCCAGGGTCATATCGGGCTTCTCCCAAATTTGAATTGGCTTATGCTTTTCCCAATTTTGGATTGGCCCATTTTGCAATCCATGGGTGTGGCTGTTTTGGTCATGGGATTGCCGTGCAACAGAGGAAGAGGAGCAGATGGATGATAGTGGATGGTGGTCAGGCATTCATAGGGTTCTTGTGCATTGTATGAACAGGAGCATGAGTTTAGAGAAAGAGAGAGCAGAGCGGAGATGATGGCATGAAGCGTGGAGTCCGATAGGTGTTAGCTCTGCTGCAGGTGATAAGCCATCATTGCCTAAGGAAGATGGGTGGGCTTCACCATTGTCGTGGATCGGATGGGAGGAAGCAGATTCGGCAGTGTCCTGGCATGGTGGTGAAGATGCCGGATTCGATTAGAGAATATACCTCATTTGGCTCAACCCTAGGCGATATCAGATGATTAATACTATTCAACATATGTTCAAATTTGTCAGTGTCAAAAATAAGATGTCATCTATTAGGGTCACATGTCATTGACCTATGTAGTAAAAAAAGTTAGCCTACCTTTGTTAAATTCTGTTAATAAGAGAATCTTCTATTTGGAGATGCTTTACCTACTCTCTTTTTTATTAGGAGAGCATTCTTATATGGAATGGGTAAACTAGTTTTTTTGTTTTTATGTTTTGGAGGGAATTTACTCTTTATAGGTAGGATAGTTTAAATCTAAAGTTTTAGAGGGAAATAATTTTGTAAAAAATTTTGCTTTTATAAACTCCATGTATTCCATTTGAAAGCAATGAAGACTTTAATGAATTTTGAGTCAAACGACCTAGCATGCTGCTCTTTAGTTTCCTGCCCTGAGAGAGGGAGCCCGTGAGGAGTATTATCATCTCTTTGTGAAGGGAGCCCGTGAGGGGCATTGTCATTAATTTTTTTATCTACCGATTCCATTGTGTGCTACATACATCTCCCCCCACTCCTCTCTTCTCTCTGTGTCACATACCCTCACTCCTTTCCTTCTCCATGTGCTGCATACACTCACTGCTCCTGTCTCGGTGCCATATTACCCATTTACCTAACAAATCTTTTTTATTAAAAAGTAAAATAAAAACATGTAAATTAACATATGAGAAAATGAGAAAAACTAATGAGCCATTGCTTACCCCTCACCTCTATGACTCATTGTGCTCACTTCCATCCTCCTGTTTGCGAGCACAGAATAAGAATCTTCAAGGTTTCACCCCCTTTCCACCCCCTTCGTTATTTCTCCACTGAATTCCTCTCCTTCCAACTGAGCATCCTTTCCCTTTCCTCCCAAAACCCTTCTTCATGTGGGTTTCCCTAGAACTCTTCTTTCTGTGCTTGGAGGGCCATCTCTCTCCATCAATGACCTCTCTCCCGCCCTGCATGCAGGATGCTCCGGTGCAATGGCCCAAGCTTCATCCCCTAATGCCAGCCTTGATGAGCCACCACCTGCTCACTATAGCGCCCTTTGTTCCTCACCGGGCTCCAACAATCGCCTTATAGCACCACTGTCATTCTTGGGCTGTACGTCATAGGTGGTAGGTTGCACACGCCAAGGGCTGCGATGGACCTTGTCCTTCTCCATCGCATGCCAACCTTCCTGCTGTGATCCTGCACCGTTTATGGTTGCCATCCTCAGCTGCCAGTAGCCAACTGCCAGTTTGCTTTCGTACTTTTCTTGCACAGCTGCGTTGCTACTGCTTCCTTGCCTCCACCGGCCATACCTCCATCTGCCTAGTTGTCTTCTGTCAGCAGCACCAAGATCACCGTCATCATCAGGTCCTGGTCAAATCAACCTAGTAAGATTTCTCTCTCATACATAATTATCTAACAATAAACATATAAGACTAATAAAGTTGGCATATAGTAAAGATAATGCAACGTAAGTCTACCTAATGACATGTACTTTTTCTTCTTTCTCTAGAACTATACAAAATATGTTGACAATACATGCAAATGCAAAATGCAAAACCAAATACCAATCCAAATTATCACAAGCTATAACATCAACTAAATAAACAATTGAACAAAGTACGACAAAGTAAACATGTAAATAAACTATATGAAAACAAGTCCAAAATATATCCATTGCAAAGACACTGTTAAATATCAAACATTGAAATTACACAAAACAACATCAATATCTTAAATTTTAAAGCCAAACATGGATTTCTCAAGAGTGATATTTACTTCATTATTATTCTCATTGTTATCCTCTTTGCTTTCATCATCATTCTCTCCATCATCGTCATTTGGATCTTCATGTTCAACTATAAATTCTTTATCATCACTCCCTGTATCATCTTTCAAAGACTGATCACTTACTCTTCGAACTCTTTGTTTTGAAGCTCCCATTGCATTATCCACAACCTCCCATGTGAGGTCGTCACCTCCATGACCACATCTATGGTGTTTTTAATCATCCACTCGCATCCCCAATTTAAGTCTTGTAGGCACATAAGATTATAAATTTTAGGATGATTCTTCATCTCTCTAAATCTTTCATAGAGACGTTTATCATATTGCATATACACTAAATCATTCAAACCTATTCCTCTTTGAATGAATCTATATCGAGAAAAAGTAATAGCTAGATTGGGTGACATTTAATTGTAAAAATTTACAAAGAATCAAAGATATTTACAAACTTAAATATACTCCAGTTGTGTTCACAAGTGGATGAACTACAATATAATTCTAAACTTTTCAAGACAAAATTTCTCAATTCTTGTGTTTCTTCACCAAATTGTATCCACCAATCCATTGTACTCCAACAAAAAATCATTAGTAAATCAAAATAGAATTAACATTGATAATTTATACAAATGATAATATACTTATTTGGAAGTTTCTTATCATGTGATATTTTTAAAAGGGATGCTAAATGTTGCTCTTTCAATGTTACATATCTAGTTTATCTTGCATTTTCACATCTAGCACCATTCTCTCAACATGTATAAAAAATCTTTTTAAATTTGCCTTAAAATAAAATTTTGAATTTAATAAAATTGCAATTGCGTGTAGAGGTTGTTGCACTTAAACCTTTCATCTATGGTTCACATATTTCACTTATACACCGGAGCCCGGGGTGTGGCGAAAAATATAGCAAGGGTGAGGGTGTTCCCCAAATGCGACGCGCTACATAAGCGCCCTATTGTGGTGTTAAATAAACAAAAGTCCGACATCAAGGACGGGTGTGGGTAAAGAAGTTAGTTCATAATAAAGAGTAAGATATGAGTTCTAGAATAAACTCAAATGCAAATAGACATTATTATAAAAGGAAATGTAAGAAAGAAAATATTGAAAGAAAGATAAGAATAGGCACTTGAAAACTTATGGAACTTGTTGATGGTATGGATAGGAGAAGGATTAATATTATGTGTATCCAAGATACCAAATGGATAGGAGAAAAAGGTAAAGAAGTAGGAAATATAGGATATAAACAATGGTATACAGGAAAAGAGAGAAATAAAAAATAGGGTAGGTATCATTGTTGATAAAACATTAAGGGATGCAATAGTTTCAATACAAAGAGTGGGAGATAGGATTATTATGGTAAAAATGATTATAGAAAGAGAAATAATTAATGTAATTAGTGCATATGCTCCACAAATTAGATTAAGTAGCGAGATTAAAGAAAAATTTTGGGAGGATATGGACGATCTTATGTAGAGTATACCAAATGAAGAAAATATATTTATTGGAGGAGATCTCAATGGACATGTTGGAAATAAATGTCATGAATGTGGAAATGTTCATGGAGGTTTTGGATATGGAAATTTAAATGAAGAGGGAAGAATATTTTAGATTTTGCTATGGCTTATGATCTTATTCTCACAAATACTCATTTTATTAAAAGAGAATCTCATCTAATAATATTTAAAAGTGTACAAAATAAAAGTCAAATTGATTTCATTCTCACTAGAAAATCTAATCGTGTTATTTGCAAAGATTGTAAAGTAATTCCGAGTGAAACTTTAGTAAGCCAACATAGGTTTGTGATTTTAGATGTTAAGATTAAAACACAAACAAACACATATAAAAGAAAGTCAACATAGGTTAGTGATTTTAGATGTTAAGATTAAAACACAAACAAACACATATAAAAGAAAGTCTTCTCCTAAAATAAAATGGTGGGAGTTAAAAGGAATGAAACAACAAATATTTAAGACCGAACTTTTAAAGATAAATGATTAGAAGTTAAACATAGACGTTAATGCTATGTGGATGAATATGACTATAAAAATTAGAGAGATAGTTAAAAAAGTACTTGGAGAGTTTAAAGGACATGGTCCACCTAAAAAAGAGACTTGGTGGTAGAATGAAGAAGTGCAAAAGGCAATAAGGAATAAGAGAGATTATTATAAGAGATTGCCGAAATGTGATAACAATGAAGCTTATGAACAATACAAGATAGCAAAAAAAGAAGCAAAAAAGGTTATTAGAAGAGCAAGAGATGATGCCTTTAAACATATGTATGAAAAACTTGGAACTAAAGAAGGTGAAAAAGATATTTATAAACTAGCAAGAATGAGAGAGAGACGGTCTCAAGTTCTTAATCAAATTAGATGCATAAGGGATAAAGAAGGAAAAATTTTGATTAAAGATGATGATATCAAAGAAAGATGGAAAATTTATTTTGATACTCTTTTTAATGACAACTTTGCTAAAAACATAGACGACATAGAGAATGTGACAAACTTTAATTTAAATTATATTAGAAAATTTCAATTTTCAGAACTTAAAAAAGCATTGAAAATGATGAAAACAAGTAAAGTATGTGGTCCGGATAATATTCCTATTAAAGTGTGGAAGTGTTTGGAAGATTTAGAAGTAGAATGGTTAACTCGACTTTTTAACAAAATTCTAATATCGAAAATAATGCCGAATGAACGAAGAAAGAGCATCATTATACCTATTTTTAAGAAAAAATGAGATATACAAGATTGTGCAAATTATAGAGGGATCAAACTTATGAGTCATACTATGAAATTATGGGAAAGAGTTATTGAGCGGCGATTACGGAGCTGTACAAATATTTTAGCTAATCAATTTGGATTTATGCCTGGTCGATTTACAACTGAAGCTATTTTTCTTATTATAAGTTTGATAGAAAAATATCGAGATATGAAGAAAGATTTACATATGGTGTTCATTGATTTAGAAAAAGCTTATGATAGAGTACCAAGAGAGGTTCTATGGTGGGTGTTGGAACGAAAGATGGTGCCTGTTAAGTATACACAAATGATAAAAGACATGTATGATGATGCAACTACTAGCGTATGCACAATTGGTGGAGAAACAAGAAATTTTCCTATTTCAATTAGCTTACATCAAGGGTCTACAATAAGTCCTTATCTTTTTACATTAGTTATAGATGAATTAATGAAGACTATACAAGATGATATATCTTGGTGTATGATATTTGCAGACGATATCGTATTGATAGATGAAACACAAGGGGTGAATAGAAAATTAGAAATGTGGAGAAATAGTTTGGAGACTAAAGGTTTCAAGATAAGTAGAACTAAAACAGAATGTATGCATTGTAAATTTAATGAAAACCAAAGAGAAGTAGGTGAGGGCGTCAGTTTAGATGGGATAATATTGTTTCAAAAAACTCAGTTCAAGTATCTTGGATCAATTATTCAAAAAGATGGAGAATGTGATGAAGACGTTAATCATAGCATGAAAGCAGGTTGAATGAAATGGAGATTGGCTTCAAGGGTTCTATGTGATCGTAAAATTTTATTAAAGTTGAAAGAAAAATTTTATCGTACAAGTATAAGACCCACAATGTTGTATGGTAGTGAATGTTGAACAATAAAAGAAAAACATACTTCTAAAATAAGTGTTGCCGAAATAAGAATGTTAAGATGGATGAGTGGTCACACTATATTAGATAAAATAAGTAATGAATATATTAGAGAAAATGTAGGAGTAACGAGAATTGTAGACAAATTGAAAGAAGGGAGATTGAGATGGTTTAGACATATTAAACGTAGACCTATAGAGGCTCTAGTTAGAAAGATAGAAAATATTAAAATGACAAACAAAAAAGGAGCATGGTAGACCTAAGTTAACTTGGAGGAGGGTAATTCAATATGATTTAGATAGTTTAAATATCTCTAAAGAAATAACTCAAAATCGACATGAGTGGAGAAAGAGAATCCATATGGCTGACCCCAAGTAATTTGAGATAAAGGCCTTAGTTGAGTTGAGTTGAGTTGAGTTGAGCATACTTAACTTCTTTTATAGCAAAATTATCAATAATTTTGTCTTACACAATCTATTGCATCATAGATTGCTGATTTTTCATCTCCATCATCCAGCCTTAAAACTTGCAGTGGTGGTTGAGATCCTCTCAAGATTTCCTTAATCCCATGTCAAAATTTAACTTAGAAGATCATAGAAGATACATTATTTCTTGCATTTGTCTTACCCCAAACATTCCTATATTAAACATTCGAGGAGAACAATTTTCGCAATCCTCTTTTCATAACATTATCATACAAATTCTCTAAAGTGAGGAAAGTAGTGACAAATCTCGTCATTCCATATCTAACAAATTCTTTTGCTTTTGTCTCTTTGCTTATGTTATCAAACAATCGAGTATGATTATAGATATAGGTGATCAATATCTTTACTTTTGAATTTGCCCTTGCATAAGCTTTCAACTCTACAATATCCTCCGGCATAAGATCAACATAATGGGCATAATGGGCAGTAATGTTATATGATGCATTATGTGTGACAATTCGAATAACATTAGAAGCACCAACTTTATTCACAATGTTATCTTAAAGTTCACTTGATAAAGTAAGTCCCATAGGGACAATTAAATAAAAAGTTAATCAACTTTCTTTACTTTTATTTGTCCACCATCAAACATAACACCGCAACAACATCCTTTTCAATATTTTGAATATTCATCAAACATTTCACATATACATTCCACTATTCTTTTAAAGAGGGAAACTCGCAATATATGATAGTTAGGAGACTTGCAACCTAATCTTGGATGTCCCGAAGATTCAAATATTATTTCAAAACTTCTTAATTTAGCAATATGAAAAGGAATTCTAGCTTCATAAAACCATATTTATACAACTCCCTAAAATTTATTTATTTCTTTTTTAAATTTATTATCCAAAGTACTTAATCTACTTTGGTAACTTCTCCTTTCATCGTCCCCCGCCTCGTGGCGGAGTGGGACACCATCGCCCTGCGGGGTGTCAGATCCCGGGTTCGAACCCGGCGTATCCGCCCCGTCGTGGGCGGCTTCCCCGCGCAGAACCACTGCGCCATGAACAAAAAAAAAAAAAACTTCTCCTTTCATCAACAAATTATTTCATAGACATCTTTACAATTACATCCACGAGACCTTTGTCTTTAACATGTTTTGAGCTCTTTAACACCATTTTTTGTTACAGAGTAGTGATCATGGGATTAGAATCAGTGAGAGGATTGGTGGGTCCTAATTCAATCTAGCTTGGGATAATATTGGTCAATCCAGCCAATTTTTTGGGACGAAAATTGATCTGGATTCGCTGAATTTTTTTTAAATTTATAAAAAATTGGAATAAAAAATTAGTGGACATGTAAAAAAATTGTTGTTCAACATTTAACCACATAAACATATGTATAATTGATGTTTAATACAAAACATATCATATGTTATTAATACATATGATATTGGTCATAAAACTCCTCGTTATCTACTCCCTCCTAAGATCTTTGTTGTTGATAAGTCATGATTTATCCGTATCTATATCATATAAATTAGAAAAAATCATAAAAATTAGAATAAATTATAAAAAATCAGAAAACATATAGAAAAATTATTACCTAACATTTAACAACATGAGCACATGTACAAATGATGCTTAATACAAAACATATAATGTGTTACCAATATCTATGATATTGGTCATGAGACTTGTTTTTTGCTGCCTCTAAAGACCTTTATTGTTGATAAGTCATGATTTGTCTATATTCATATCCAAATAACAAATGGGCCATCTCGCTAAAATCATATGGGTTGTCTGGTGCTGGCCTGTTGGGTGGGTATCCAGAATATATGGCTCAAAGTATTCTACTTTTAGGGGTTCTAGATAAGATTGTTGTATACTTGTCAAAGAAACCCAGTTGTGTCCAAAGTTAATTTCGTCCACTTGAATGTTGGCATTGGCCTAAATCATCGACAGCTATCCCATTTATACATGCATTGTTATCATATCCTATTCTAGCTCCACCTACATCTCCACCTGCACCTCCATCTCAAATACTGTATATTCTCTCTCTAATACACTTCTTCATTATATTTTGATTCATTTCCAGGTTTCTTAGAGATCCATTATTTTTTAATTATGTTACCAATCTATTCTTTTAAGTGTTATCTTTATTTTTTAAAAATTTTCTACTTTCTACAAAATGTTTTCTCCAAACCATGACACTCAAATTTTTGGCATGATCTAGAATGATTTGACTTGGTTACATTGCAATTTGATATCCATTGCTGAGAAGAAATTTCAATGTAAGTATTGTGAAAAGATAATTTATTGAGGGGACTTTTTAGTTGAAGCATCACCTGCCATGTTTCACTGTGCACACGAACTCCACCGTAGGTAACAACTCAATTATGTTGGTATTTACAAGTATTGGAACAAGCAAATGGAGCTTTAAAGCATTATAAGGAGACTATTTGAGAAAAAAATTCAGAACCCACAATATGTTTGGTTCACATTTACGTGACCGGACAAGAGTATGTTTAATGTTTACCAAATCATATCAATCTCTATATGAGTAATATTTAATCATTATTGTTATAAACAGATGACTTAATATGGGTGATGGAGGCAAGTCACAAGTCATTTGTGGACGAAGGCATGTATCGACGTACTAGTTGATTAATAGGCCAAGGTTTAGGAAGTGGGAGCAGATGCGGAAGTGGGAGTGGATCGAACAACCAGAAGAAGATGAGGAGATTTGCAATCTCACACAAGATTATGGCCCAATAGTAGGTCCCATGGATTATGTCATCACACATCCACGATAAAGATAAATCATCACGACAACAATGAAGAATTTGTGGATATGCAAAGAGAAGATCAAGCGGGCAATACCAAGATAGTTCTTATATAATAGCATACCGATGAACGCCGTAAAGGGCCGTATTACGAGTCCATGATCGACACCATTGTCGACCTCAGTGGGGGAGTGTCCGGACCAACTTTGAAAGAAATATACAATACTTATCTTTCAATGGAGTTGAATAATATCAAACAATACATCAAGTCATTTGAACGTATTTAGCAAAAAAACGGATGCACATTGATGACGGACGATTGGACATGTTAGTAGCCTTTAATTTTTAAATTTATTAGAGACCTATCTTTTTAAACTTCAAATTTTAGAACTTATGCATGTCTTTCTTAATAGGTATGATTAAGAAGACAATGATCAATTTTTAGTATATTGTCAAGTCAGGACCATCTTCTGGAAGTTCATAGACGTATCTACATAGGTAAAAAATGTGGATTACCTTTTTGAATTAAATGACAATGTTGTCGATGAGATAGGAGATGATCGAGTTGTTCAAGTAGTAACAGACAATGCAGTAGTGTATAAGGCAGTTGGATAAATGTTGATGGTTAAGAGACCATGTTTATATTAGGCACCATACACTGGCCATTTATTAGCTCGGGACAATCCAGTTCGATTCTCATTACATTTTCTTAAAGAGTTCAACACAATAGAGGCATTCACTTACTCAAATGATACTTTCATCGAGATGGATTTGTTAGTTTGCTAGGACTTCTTCAGTTTAGAGAAAATTGAGGAAGGTTGAGAAAACTTTAAAAATGGAAACTTCTAAATGAGACACTTCATAGAGTGCAACCGTTAGTCAAAGTTCTTAAAATAATAAATGAAAATAGAAAGACAGACATCAGTTATCTCTATGATGCACTTGAGTGGGTGAAGGATGAAATTGCAAAGACAGTGTCAGACTTCAACAAGGGGTGGAATGTTATCAACCGTCGGTGGGAACAAATGCGGTATTATCCGATACATGCAGCAGGTGCTTTTTTATCCTTAAATTTTATCATGCTTCACGTTTATATTGTTATGATATCTACTGACATAGACATAGTTGTTAAGGTGTATGCCTTGGTGGCACTTGAGCGGACAAGCTGCATGCCTTGCCGCCTGGGCGATGCTTGACTGCCTCCATTTGAATTGGTGAACCAGTTTGCAGTCAAACTTGTTCATTAGTTTACTTAACTAGTACCCTCACCCAATCTGCCCCCCACCCGACGATCAAAAGCCCTAACCACCCCCTATGCTTCGGCCTACACCATCTAATAGGAGCCGTGAGGAACAGCCCCTGCGTAAGTGACCTCGCCATGTCCTCCGCCACTCAGAGGCTTCTTCTATCATTGTCGTCCTCCACCTCCGGTAATGTCTTGGTTTAAGTATTTCTCTGCTAGTGGACGATTTTAGGGTTTTGTTTCTTCTATCGATTTTTCCTATTTTCTTCTTACAAGTTTCTCTTCCTTACATCTAGTAGAGATATTTTAATCTTCTTGTATACTTCTAGCACCTCATTGTTACAAATTTGGACATCTCACTTGCGTCATTGGTTTCTAGTCGGTGATTTGCATTTCATAGATAGTTGTACATAATGGATGGATCACGTGTGTTAGTGTCATTTTAGTTGGACTTTTCAATTGAATTAAATCGAAAATGACAAGAAATGAACATTTTCTCTTCGTCATCTAAGAAGTGTGCTTGCATACTATCTGGTGGACTAACATGTCTTCTCCTGATTTTTAACTTTCTTTTCTTTGTTGTTTCGGTTTCTTCCCATCACACTGGTAGATCTTCAATTGCTTGAGATGTCCAAATTTGCTTTATGTAGTCTGTCCTTTGAGGTTGTTTGTGATGATGGAGCTAGGGTTGGGGTTGGGGTTAGATTTGGAGTAATAGGACCTTCCTCTTATATGTCTTCATCTTCATGCTGAACATTATCTAGTTCCCTTTCATCCTATATATGATCCTTAAGATCGAACTTTGGAGGTACTTTTCCTACTTTCTCTTCCACCTATGCAGCAAACAGATGCTCCTCTTGGAAAAAATAATTCACGTCAACATCTCCAGCCACTCCTTGACATGTAGTAGATGTTGCTTCAGCTCGTTCTTAGTATGGTCCACCTACAAATCTTGAGAATATCTCTTCTACAATTCTTTGACGGTCTTTATTATTTATATTTTCAGCTATATGTTTTAATGACAGAACATAAGTTTTCCCTATCTATTAGATGTTGACATATTACTTCTCTTGATATGGATTAGGTTAAATGTACTTCAGTTTCTCTCATATTGAGAAGAACTCGTGCTCTAACTCAATATGTGAACTACAATTACATCAAGTGAGTTTTATTTACTTTTTGTATTCACTTAAACTCACCACTCAACTATAAGAAAGAACGATAGATAAGTACATTATGAGACCAAAGTTAATTGGCATTCATGATAAAATCAAAGCCAATTTGCACATACTTGGAGCAACTTTATCATACAAGTACCTTAGATCTAGATTTGATTAAGCTCTTACTCTTGTCCAGTATGATTGCATTTAAAAATTAAGAGTACATTTGCTTTTTAGCACTCGTGTATAATCACTTTAACATTGATAAAAAAAAAGACAATTGGAGGCTATAACACTTACTTTCAACTTAACTTTTGTTATGTCTTGCTGTTTTTTTCAAAGTTGTTGTATCATGGATAATATATCTCTCATTATTTTATGATCATTGTGCACGTGTCCTCCATATTGTATTTGTGGGTTTAAAAAATATCCTACATTTATTCAGTCTAATTAACACAAGAACATGCCTTTATGATCCAACCAATGACTAAGTCAAAGATAACGAGATTCAACTGCTACATGTACGTCGTGGTGTAAAGTCTTGTTTAATCTTTCATCAATGATTTTTCACTACTTATAATATTTATGATGCTTCTTTTTTATTTTCAATTTTTCTTTGTCCATGACATCATAAAGGTATCCTATATGATTCCTTTCATCGAAGTCCACTAATTTCAACATACTGGCTCAATTACGAGCAAGTAATATTGAATTCTCTCTCAAAATCGCTTGTCCATGATCAAATGCTCCCAAACGTTCCATTTATGCAAGAATTTCCAATCGATCCATCTCATTATGCAGATTAGTTATATGCATGATATACTCAACCGATGCTATGAACTAGACCAGTGCATGTCTATTTTGGTGCATGCTATCTAATATAATGAAGTGTATAACAAATTTGGTTGGTCTAGGCTTGATAAGATCATGCCCCTCAATCTGATCGCTCATAATGTGGAACAAACGTGGGTGAGAATAGATGAAGGATGTAATCATCTGAGCATGGCTGACAAATATAGAAATTGATGTCTCTTTACCAATATTCTTTAACTTAAGGTCAATGGAGTGTGCTACACATAGAACCCATAACTGATGTGGTCTTCTCTGCATCAACTTCTTCATGTTGTTTTGCAAGATGATTTGTTATCTGTGACAAATTGCACAATATTTTCTTTCTCAATCTCTTCTACAACAACATCCATCAATGAAAAGATGTACTCGACATTCTTTATTTGTTCTTAAACATCAATAGACTTCAAAAAGAATGTGCTCTCAAAACAATACACAAGGAAGTTTATTATACTTTTCTTGGTTATCCCTGTCCGCCCACCACACATCATGGTACTTCTTCTCTCTTTTCATACCAATTTAAATTCATCTATCTGAGATTTTAGCTCATCAACTTATTTCATTTAGTCCAACTGTGTAAATATACCTATTGGTTGGAACATGTAATCCTTGTCCAACCTATCTAATGGTATCAACCAAGAGTTGGAAGTAAGGAGTAGTAGTGGCATATGCTGGAACACCTATATTAAATTAACATGAGAAAAGATGTTATTGCCAAAACTCAAGAAATAGATATAATACATGTCTTACATGACCAATTTAAAATTGCTACTTGCATAAATCACTTACAAACATGTTTGATTGCTTGCTTTAAGCTGAAGTGATGGCTCTCACC
This sequence comes from Cryptocoryne crispatula var. balansae, assembly GCA_036172225.1. Classification (NCBI taxonomy): domain Eukaryota; kingdom Viridiplantae; phylum Streptophyta; class Magnoliopsida; order Alismatales; family Araceae; genus Cryptocoryne; species Cryptocoryne crispatula. The sequence goes on from CM069935.1 coordinate 29,524,219, forward strand.
CATTTAAATGCATGTTTAATTATTCCTTGAGAACTATTCTATAGGTAGTGTCAAAGTAAATCGATGAAATGCCACCTCTCCTGATCTGGCATCCTAGATGGGTTTAGTCGATTGTAATCGATGAAATGACGGATCCCTGGCTCCAACTCTATAGTCTCCTATTCCGTTTATTGTCTCGTGGTTTTCTTGATGTGATTGCTTGTTGGCTTCCATTGCTCTTCTTAACCCTTCATCTTCGTTCAAAGATGTGGATGTCTCAGCTTCAGCTCAACTTTTCTCTTTGCCTTTTTGGCTTGGATATATATCTCTTGTTCTTAGAAGTTCTGAGTGCAATTCTTTTTGCTGTTTAATCTGAATTTTCTTGTGACACTTTTTTGTAAGGTAGGCCCTGATAGCTTCACTACTCTTTTTGGGCACCTTGTAGTATTTATTTACGTTTTCATCCACCTCACTTATGTGTTGCTTCAAACATAATATTTTGTCTTTTTTTTACATCACTTACTTTGTATCTTCTTTTCTATATTCACCAAAGTGTCATTGATGCGGGACAAACCGGCTAGACCGGGCTAAACGGAACGAAAATAAAACGGACTAGCGCTAATCGCCGCTAAACGACCTAAATGAACCCAAAATGAAGCAAAACGGGCTCAAAACGGTCTGGACCTGACCAGAACAGTGCAAACTGCACTGAACCGGCCTGAAACGGGTCTGAACCCGGTCGAACTGGCCAGCCGGTCGGTCTGGCCGTGAACCGGCCCTTGCGAGCCGTCCGCTCGCGGACCGCAGCCGCGTGACCGCGCGTGTACGCTCGCATGCGACTGGGGGAGGGGATCGTGGCGGACGGAGGCTTGCTGGACGATGGTCGCGTGGCCGCCCTTGCGCGGAAGCTCGCCCGTCGACGTGGCAGCATCGCGACGGTGGCCGCATGAGGCATCGGGGTCCGCAACAAATGGGAGAGGGCGGGCACTGCTCGCGTCGTCGACACCGTCCGGGTGCTCCTGCAGAGCGGCCACGATGCCCCCATCGTCCTCGCGAAGGCAGACCTTCGCCGCCGTCGCAAGCGCGAGCCAACACTGGAGTCGTCTTCCGGCTCTCCCTCTCTCTCTTTTCGCCCCCTTCTTCTTTTGTGTTGTCCGGTGGAGGACTGTCCCATGAAGGTGGATCTAGAGGAGCTGCGGGAGGAGGGGGACAGGGGGGAGAGCTACACCGGGGATCGCCGGAGAGCTCGTCCTCCATTCAAATCGGAAATGTGGTCGACGTGCAGATCCGTGGGAAGCCGGTCACCACTTTTTGTGGTGTGCTGGACAGAGGAGCCGTCGGATTCCCCCGATCAACCGAATCCCCTTGTCGTAGACGAAATCACCAGATCTCGCCGGGAGCAGGAGGAAGAATCGGCTGGCACACAGTCAAAATCGGGGATACGAGGTCAATGCTGATGCGTCGTTGCTGAATCGAGAAGGGGAAGGGGGGGAAGGACTGGCGTGGCGGCCAGGGACGAAGGATGGAAAACCGGTCTTGCTATCGGAGGTTGGAGAAGAAGATGGAACCGGGCTCTTCCCGGAGGTGAAGGATGGACGGCCAGCCTCACTGCTGAAGGTGGGAGAAGAAAGTGACTCTCACTGGCCGGGGTGGAAGGGGGAGACGGGCCGAAGCCCTCATATAGAAGAACCAGCGTCCAACGGCGTTCCAAAAATTCCTTCAATAGCACTGATCAACTATGTACATCGGGTGTCTCTTTTAAAGAGGGTGGAGATGCCTAATTAAAAAAAACACCCTCTAAGACTTTCTATTTACAGACTTGTCTTCACAGGGACAAATAAAAAAAAAAGCTTAAAACTATCAAAATTGTCCCCATCATTCTCTCCAACCGGGAGATAACTCGACCTCGAGTTTTAATCTGATTTATTTATTTACGGTCGGAAACACCCAAGACTCGACTCGTGGGAACGAGTCAAACCCTAAGCTATGATACCAAACTGATGCGGGACAAACCGGCTAGACCGGGTTAAACGGAACGAAAATAAAACGGACCGGCGCTAATCGCCGCTAAACGAACCCAAAATGAAGCAAAACGGGCTCAAAACGGTCTGGACCCGACCAGAACAGTGCAAACCGCATTGAACTGACCTGAACTGGGTCTGAACCCGGTCGAACTGGCCAGCCAGTTGGTCTGGCCGTGAACCAGCCCTTGTGAGCCGTCTGCTCGCGAACCGCAGCCGCGCGACCGCGCGTGTACGCTCGAGCGCGACTGAGGGAGGGGATCGTGGCGGATAGAGGCCTGCTGGACGATGGTCGCGTGGCCACCCTTGCGCGGACGCTCGCCCGTCGACGTGGCAGCATCGCGACGGTGGCCGCGTGAGGCTTCGGGGTCTGCGACAAAAGGGAGAGGGCGGGCACTGCCCGTGTCGTCGTCACCGTCCGGGTGCTGCTGCAGAGCGGCCGCGATGCCCCCATCGTCCTCGCAAAGGCGGACCTTCGCCGCCGTCGCGAGCATGAGCCAATACCAGAGTCTTCTTCCGGCTCTCCCTCTCTTTTCGCCCCCTTCTTCTTTTGTGTTCTTCGGTGGAGGACTGTCCCGCGAAGGTGGATCTAGAAAAGCTGTGGGAGGAGGGGGACCGGGGGGAGAGCTACACCGGGGATCGCCGGAGAGCTCGTCCTCCGTTCAAATCGGAAATGTGGTCAACGTGCAGATCCGTGGGAAGCCGGTCACCACGTTTTGTGGTGTGCTGGACATAGGAGCCGTCGGCTTCCCCCGATCAACCGGATCCCCTTGCCGTAGATGAAATCACCAGATCTCGCCGGGTGCAGGAGGAAGAATCGGCTGGCACACAGTCGAAATCGGGGAGACGAGGTCAATGCTGACGCGTCGTTGCTGAACCGAGAAGGGGAAGGGGGGGGAGGACTGGCGCAGCGGCCAGGGATGAAGGATGGAAAACCGGTCTTGCTATCGGAGGTTGGAGAAGAAGATGGAACCAGGCTCTTCCCGGAGGTGAAGGATGGACGGCCGGCCTCACTGCCGGAGGTGGGAGAAGAAAACGACCCTCACTGGCCGGGGTGGAAGGGGGAGACGGGCTGAAGCCCTCACACATAAGAACCAGCGCCCAACGGCATTCCAAAAATTCCTTCAATAGCACTGATCAACTATATGCATCGGGTGCCTCTTTTAAAGAGGGAGGAGATGCCTAATTAAAAAAAACATCCTCTAAGACTTTCTATTTACAGACTTGTTTTCACAGGGACACAAATAAAAATAAAAAAATACTCAAAACTATCAAAATTGTCCCCATCAGTCATGCACCCGATATTACAGGGAGCACATGCATCAAATCCTTGTTCTTGATTGGCCATTGCACTAAACTCTACAATATTAAAATATTAAAAAAATTTATTAGTCCAATCAGTCCATCACAAAATGACTGGGTTAGTCGATTATGGTCCAGGGTGGTGGAATAGTTCCCAATCAAGGGCTATTGATAGTCACCCTAGCACACAGTCACCCATTGGGTGACTGTTTAAAGGGGGGTTCGGAGGAGGAGGGGGTAGGGGGAAAACAACCCCCAATTGGGGGTTGCTAACACTTGACTGTCACCCAAACACACACAATCACCCCTTAGGTGACTATTTAGGGGGGGGGTTAGGGTTTAGGGACTTTTGATAGTCACCCAGACCTCAAGTGACAATGTAGGACGGGGGCATCAATAGACCCTTAAAGGGCTGGCAAAAATGTTCCCGATGCTGACTATTTAGGGGGCGGGACAACTCCTTAGGGGGATAGTTAAGGGGAGGCCACGGGCTGGACCTTCAGGAGGTTTTGGAGGTGTCTAAATCTTACCGGAGAGGGGGGATTGCCAGTGGGGGAGCCTTAGAATCAGCGGGAGAAGTTGTTAAAGAAGGTGAATCATCCTAGAAGTGGGGTGGATCGTTAGATAATCTGTCCGGATCGAGGGTGATTGTCGTTGCTGTCATAGAATTGCCAGAAGATCATCAGAGAATAGTTAAAATCACCAAACCCAAAGGGGAATCAGGAGGGTTGGGAGGGAATCGGGGTTTAGGGGCCGATATTACCCATATCAGGTGATATCGAATCCATATTGGGCCTAATTCCGGGAGATCCATGAAACTTAAGTCCTCCCGATGGAATCAACTGATTAATATCCGATCCCAAGGAATCGAACCACCGATCTTGACCAATTCTACTGGGAATCTAATCTAGATCAACCGTACATTGCAACTGCCAACCAATTCGATCCAAGAATCCACATCCTAATCCTACCTTAATGATTCTGCAAACAATGCTAGGGCCCTATTTGTCTAATTGGAGATATGAATTTAATTTTGAGAATAAATGAAAATATTTGTGGATCTGGAGTAAATCTAACAAATATGAAGGACTATGGTGTAAAATAAGAGGGGCCAACTTACAAGTGGATTAATACAAGGAGATGTACTTTCAGGATAAAAGAAAAGATAGAGCATTGGGGAACCGTGATTAGGTAGGAGTTTTTTATTGATCAAAGCTCTACCATCTCCCAAGAAGATCAACCGATCATAGCACACTCTTTAACACTGAGGGATCACCCCCAAACAAGGATGGTGGGGTCGGGAGTCGGGACCGGGTTGGTTTGGCCCCAAACCGACCCGGGTCGGGATGGGGTCGGCCGGGATCGCCAAAAATAATAATAAAATATTAATTATGGGGTCGGGATCTTGGGGTCGGAACCGGGTCGGGGTGGGGTCGCGACCCCGCATTCTATGCCCCAAAATAGGCGAAGAAGTTTCAAAATGGAAATGACATGGTTCTTTCTACCGCATATGACAAGTAGAGGAGCCTCATTATTTATTTTAGTTAATTGATATCATGAGATGTAATAAAATTTTACATCCATGGTCATCAAGGATTGCGGAATCAGAATCAAATATTGGATTGGCAGAATTAGTTGATTCCATGGGAGAAAAACCAATTTAGATTCAGCCCAAATCGGTTTCTTAAAAAATCAGAAAAAAACATAAAAATAATGCATAGATTCCAAATCGGATTCCAGTCCGATCCAACCCTTTTGTTGTCCAATTTTGGCATCGGGGCGGTGGTGCCAACATAGTGGTACAACATTGGGCTTTTCTCACCCAATGGGTCCGAATGAGCCTACCGGGCAAGGAAGTCAGTGGCACTACCATTACCTCTTGTCTTAAATTGGCCGATTTAGCCAAATCAGTCCCGATCCAAGCATATTCAATTGATTCAAGTGGAAATTAAGCAATAGATCGAACCCCCCCTCCATTCAAAATTTGTTAATTTCGATTCATATCGACCAATTCTACCAAGCATCTAGCTCAAGTATTCTGGAATTGGAATTAAAATCGGTCAGTACCGATTCAATTCGATTTGGATTGGCTGGAATTGGCCGATTCCTAGGAAGAAAAACCAATTCCGGCCAATTCCAGAATCAATTTTTTTCTTCAAAAAACTTTTAAAAATTAGGGAAAATGTCAAAAAAATAGGAAATTTACTTAAATTTTTTGTAAAAGACAAATATAACATTTAATATGCTTTAAACAGAAATAAAATGTTATCCATACAAGATAACATGATAATAATTGTAACATAATAGCATGATAAACAATTATAACATGACAACATGATAAACAAATATAACACGATAATAATTATGTATCTCATGTTCACCAATATCTATGATATTGGCCTTCGTCCTCTCTCCTACTCTTGGGTTGTCCATTGTTTTCTTGTCAATGCAGGCAAATATCCATATGAAAAAATGCATCGGTCATCTCTTTGAAGTCATAGACATCGAACTATGGCATATAAATGGCTATATAGGTGGAATCCATGGCTGTTGGAGCTCATCATATACTAGAGAATTTGGCTCTGCATAATAATGTGGTGCCTGCTCATCAAAGTAGGGCTGATGTGAACTAGATGAGTCTCGACCTACTGCACCTGCATCTTCTCCACGTACATCTCCTCTTGTTGGTTGGGTGGTTGGTATGCACTCCTCACCATCATCATCTGAGGAGGGTGCATGTGTGCTATCATCTAGACTCACAGGACGTCGTATGATATCCAACTTTCTTCTCTTTACTTCTTCTGTAGTGTCATGCGATGACCTACAACCCACATATTTTTTTAACTATGCAAAGTGTCCTATTTTTTTTTAATGTCACTTTTTCTTTGTCCTCACTAGACTGGGAATGGGCTGCATAGCTAGGGGTGGGGCTGGAGCTGGTGCTAAGGTTGGAGGTGGTTGTAAGGTTGTTGGGACAAAAGATGGGGCTGACTGAGGAGTAGGTGGAACATCCTCAATGTCAACATCATCTAATTCTTCTTCTACCCATGCATAGTCCTCAGGATCAAACTCAGCTAGATGATCCTTGGTTGCCATCTCTTCTATCCGAGCAGCAAGTGAGTGTTCCTCCTGAAAAATGTGATCCATGTCAACTTCTTCAGGTGGTTGTTGCATTATTTGTCTTTGTTCATATAGTCCACCTACAAATCATGCAAATCTCTTCTCTGAGATTTTTTATCGATTTTTGATATTCTTAATACACAACCTCATCTTATAATGACAAAATACAAACTTCTCTAGTTCATCAAATGTCAACTTGTTTCTCCCCATTGTGTGTATCAGGTTGAATGTACTCCAGTTCCTCTCATAATGGGAGGAATTAATGTTCTGTCTCAATATCCTGATAGCAATAGTTGCTAGTGGATTCCATCTACTCCTGACATTGACCTGAACCCATCACTTAGCTTCAAAAAAATAGCGAACAATCAGCCCTTTCTAGACAATTAATGGAGTTATAAAAGAATGTAATAAAAACATGATCTTAAACATACTAGGAGAAATTTTGTCACAAGAATATCTTATATCAGCTTCTGAGTATACTGTAACCCTCATCCTATAGTGTTATATTTGAAAATTGATAAATATAAAATGATTAGTGTTCCCAATTATTTCTCCATTCCTAATTATTGATATAATTTTTACTTACTTCTGACTTAGCTTCTATCTTATCCTACTGAGATCGGCACAAATGCTGAATGACCGAAAGAGTACCTCACAACACCTCATTGTCATTGGACACTTGTCCTCCACATTGGATGCGGGGGTTCAAAAAATATTCTACAATCATTCAAGCATATTTCATTGTCGACAAAATAAATATTGGCTAAGTAGAAAGTAAATAAGCACAATGATGTAATGTGTTATCCCATCTGTCATCAATGATCTTCCACTATTTCTTGTACCCTATGAGATTCTTCTCTTTGATTTTCTATTTTGCACGGTCCATTGCATCATGTATAGTGTCTATTTAGTTCTTGTCATCCGAGTCAACTAACCTCAAGACAACTACCAGTGACTTAATAATTGCCAAGTAATAGGTAATCCTTTCTTTAAATCTCGTCTGTGATCTGCCATTCATCCTTGACAAGAATGTCTAATTAATCTTCCTTATTATGCAAGTGGTCCACTATATACTAATAATACTCAGACTGTATGAACCTGACCAGTGCATGCCTGTGGCGATGCAAATTCTCCAATGCAATGAAGTTCGTGGCAAACTTAGTAGGGCTTGGCCTTGTAAGATTGTGCCCCGTAGTATACTCCCTTATGATGTGCAACAGAAACGGATGCGAACAAATGAAAGAAGTAATAACTTGTGTTTGCCTCACAAATGTAGAAACTATAGCCTCCCTACCTATATCCTCTAACATGTGATCAATGGAATGCGCTGCACATGGTACCCAGAAGAGATGGCGCCTCTTCTCCATCAATTTTCTTCTTGTCATTTTGTAGGAGGGTTCATTGTCAATCATGAACTTAACAATATTGTCTTCCCCAATCTTTTCCATTACGCCATCTATCAATGAAAAAATATAGTTGGCATTCTTGATTTGACCCGAAGCATTAACCAACTTTAAAAAAGTGGTACCCACTGAATAATACATCAAGAAATTAATTATGCTTCTCTTGGTGATATTTGTCCACCTATTACACATAATTATGTAGCCCCTCTCCTTCCAGACCAACTTGAAATCTCATATCCATGTCCTCAACTCCTATACTTCCTCAGCTAGCCCACTAGTATAGATATGCCTACTAGTAGGGACTTGTATTCCTGGTCCAATCTTAGCAACGACATCAATCATAGTTTGGAAGTATGGACTAGTGACTGCATATGTTAGGATACTTACGTTAAGGTAAAAAACTCCATCAGCCATAAACAATGTTAATTAAATGAAATATACATATATATTAAGATTTATATCTGCATATAAAAATAACTTCACAATGTACCTCACTGCTCTCTTTGTAGCTGTACTCGTTGACTTCAGCCTTTTCATTGCTTGTTTAATATTCTTCAGCAACAACTCTACTTTCTGAATAAAAATTCATTTGTCGGTGTATGTTGTGTATGGCTCATACTCTCACACTGACAAAATGGCTCTTATCTTCTTCCCACACCGAAACCCTCAATGTAAGTAGGTCAGGCCAATGTTGAACAGCCAAAAATATGGTCAATTTCGGACCCTCTTGCTCCCTTCTCTCTTCCTCCACTACGCGTGCATGCTTGCTTGCATACCTAACTTTTCTTAATTCAGAGTCTGAGGATGAGTCCTCACTCTCCAACTCTAGCTCAGCTCTTGCCTTGTCTTTCCTTTTCCCTTTGTGGGTTGGCACCTCTTCCTTCCTCCTCTCAAGGAGCTCATCATGCAATTGTTCCCATTGTTTGATCCTAATCTCGCATTGTAAGGCTCTTCCAGTGAGTTAGTCTCTCATCTCTTCACTCATTTCTCTAGACACCTTGTCATATTTCTTAACATTGCCACATAGTCCAATAATGTGTTGTTTCAAGTGAAAAACACTCACATTCATCTTCTTACCGCACCACTTGCATTGAACCCTTTTTTTGCCACATCTACCATGTGTCCATGATCCCAACCGACATCGCATCTTGCTGTCAATACATCGCTTTCGCCATGGTCACTTATTGCTTGTACGGTTGTACCTACAACGCACGTAAATAATTAAACATGGCTCTTAGAGAGGAATAATATTAGTTTAGGGGGTGTTGGGGAAGAGATTAGCCCCTTAAAGGGGCATCCAAGTTAGGTTAGGATTCAAATAAGGATTAAGAAAGTCCTAATCAAAGTAAGTTTTCTGGGTTGTTCTCCTATAACTAGCCTAGGATAGTGGTTCATTCGGGATGTCAAGTGTTGGGGGAGCCACCGGGAGAAAGGTTATACATCTACGGTGTTAGTAGGGGTTAATTTTTCCAATCCCGTCTTGTGTGCATCTTACTCCAAGAGTGATTGATCGTTAGGTCTCTACGACATTTGGTATCAAAACTTTGACTATTGATTGATGAAGTTTGAATATGGCACGGTAAAGACAACGATGGTAGTGACGACGCTCCCTACACTGGCAAGGATTCCGGAATTGGAATTGGTCTAGACTGTTTCAATTCCTTGGAATCGGAATTGGCCGGAATCCTGGGAAGGAAACCGATTCCGGAATCGGTTGGAATCAGTTTTTTGTTTGAATTTTTTCCTTAAAAAATTAAAAAAAATCTGAAAAATAAAAAATGACGTAGAAAATTTCTAAAAAAGGTTAGTATGCTTCTACATGCATTGAAGCACGGAATCGGCCAGTTTCGGAAAGATGAGGTCTCTTTACTTGTTTCATAATTCTTATGTATGTAACATTATAACAATAAGATGGTAATGATTGTAATATTATAACAAGAGAACATGCTAATTGCTAATAAACATGGGAAGATGTTAACTACGTGGTAAGATGCAAAAAGTATAATAAGATATAATTGTATCACATAAAAACATGAAAGTAAAAATATACATTTTATCACATCTTCATCAATATCCATGATGTTGGCCTTCATCGTCTTCCTGCTACTTTCAAAATGACTCAGTTATGCCTATTCTTCTATTCATTGTGGGGCCATATCCATAAGAAAACAATGGTTCTACTATGTCAATAAAATCGTAGGCATCAAACTGTGGCACATAGGTAGGCTCAGGTGGAGAAATCCACGACTGTTGAGTATCATAGAATGCCTCTTTATAATGATAATGCGGTGTCTGCTCATCCAGGGTAAAATATGGCTTTGACCGCCATGAATCAGGTGACTTCGGAGCTGTTGTACCTGCACATGGTCCATGCACCTCTCCCCCTCTTGTTGGCTACATAGCTGGTATGCATTCCTTGTCATCATCAACTGAGGAGTGAGAAGGAGTCTGTGTGCTGTTAATGGGCACACAGAACGTTGCCTGATCTCCAGCTTCCTTCTCTTCACTTCTTCAGCCATCTCTGATGTCCCACACAACCCATAGATTTTTACTTTGAAAATCAGTCAATTTTTCGTGCTGTCACTTTTGTTTTAGTCTTACTTGGATTGTGAATGTGCTGGGTAGCTGCGATTGGGACTGGAGTTAACACTGAAAGCGACTACTGTACAGCTGCTGGAATAGAAGATGGGCCTGCCTGAGCCTGAGAAGTAGGTGGAACATCCTCCTCAGCCTCTACACCATCTAACTCTTATTTTTCCTATTCACGATCGTCGAGATTAAACTCTACTGGATGAACCCTGATTGCCCTCTCCTCTATCCAGGAAGTATGTGCATGCTCCTCCTGGAAAATTTGATCCATGTCAACCTCCTTAGGTGGTGGTGTAACTGATCTATGCCTCTGCTCATAAGGACCACTTGCGAACCGTGCAAATCTCTCCTTTGAAATCTTCTGTCGATCTTTAATATTCTTGATGTGCAGCCTTATGCTGTAATGATAGAAGACCAGCTTCTCTAACCTGTCTGAGGTCAACTTATTCTTTCTCTTTGTATGTATCAAGTTAAATGTGTCATGTTCCTCTCAAAATGAGAGAAACTAGTGCTCTAGCTCAGTATCCTGATACCAATATGAATAAATAAACAAAGTAATGGTCTGCGCCTGCCTGACAAGTGTGAAAACTGTCTCCTCCTTGCCTATATCCTCTAATATGAGGTCAATAGAATGTGCCTAACAAGGCACCCAGAATAAATGTTGTCTCTTCTCCATCAACTTCTTTTCAGCCGCCTTATAGAAGAACTCATTATCAGTGATAAATTGAACCACATTCTCCTTCCCAATCTCCTCCACTACGACATCCATCAAGAAAAAAAATGTAGTCGACATTTTTTATCTTCCCAGAAACATCCACCAACTTCAAAAATGTTGCGCCCTTTGAACAATACACCAAGAAATTAATTATGGACTGTTTTATAATGTTAGTTCATCCATCGCACATCACTGTGCAACCCCTCTTCTTCCATACCAATTAAACTCATCCATCCACTCCCTCAACTCCCGCACCTCCTCATCCAACCCACCACTATATATATGCCTGTTGGTCGGGACTTGCATTCCTGGTCCAACCTCAGCCTCGGCATCTACCATCGTTTGGAAGTAAGGGCTGATGACTACATGTACTGGGATGCCTACATTAAGTTAAAAAAAATATCTAACAATTATAAACAAGGTTAACTAAATAAAACATACATACATGCCATTTTAAGAGTGATACCTGCATGTAAAAACCACTTAACAATGTAGCGAACTGCTCTCTTTGCAGCCGTTCCTGTTGTCTTCACCCTTTCATATCTTGTTCGATGTTCATCTGTTCAGCACTTTGTTTCTTAAACTGGTACTCATCACTCGGTGTAAATCGAGTACTAGAAGAATAATGATGTGGCTCTTGTCTCCCTCCCTCAATCTCCTAGTCCTAAGTAGGGCAAACCAAAATTGATCAGCCAAAAACTAGGTCAGCTTTGAACCATTCTGCTCCCCTCCTCCTCCGCAGTAGTACGCTTGGTAGCATGCCTAGCTCTCCTGAGCTCAGAGTCTATGGAGTCGCCCTCACTATTTGGCTTCGACTCGACTCTTACCTTACGCTTACCTTTCCCTTTGTAAGTTGACAAATCCTGGTCCCTCCTCTCAAGCAGCTCATCCTGTAACTCTTTCCTCTGCTTAATCCTAATCTGTTGTTGAGAGTCTCTACCTATAAGGTAGCCTCTCATCTCTTCACTCTTCTCTCTAGGCACCTTATCACATTTTTTTACATTGCCATCTAGTCCAGTAATGTGTTATTTCAGCTGAAACACACCCCTGTTCATCTCTTTGTCACACCACTTGCATTGTACCCCCTTTCTTGATATGTCTACCATGTGGCCGTGTTCCCAACCAACATCAGAAGGATGTGCCGGCACTATATCATCGTGATCGGCCATTACTTATACCTGCAACATATGTAAACAATTCATAATAACCTATTAGACATGCATACAATTGCTTTATAAGCTATTTGGGAAGAGAACAACCCATTAGCGGGTTTTTAGTATGTTAAAACTACTTCGGAGTCGTCGGAAAGCTGTAAAAATTAACTCAAAGCAATTATGGCAGTCAAATGTTATTAATAAGATGTTAACAACATATAAAAAACTTGATCGGACCAATTCGGGAAGAGAACAACCTGTTGAACGGGCTATTCTGTATGTTTAGAGGGTTACGTCTTTGTCGGAAAGAGTCGTAAATCAACATATGGAGATTTTGGAATTTTTCGCTTACCAACAACATTCAATCGATGTTCTTACAGAATGAACGGAGCTATTTGGAAAGAAATCAGTGGGTTTAACCATGGTCGGAGTCGTCGAAAATGCGTAGAAATGGGCATACAGCGTTTTTGACGAAAAAATTTTACCAAGAACCTTTAAACGATGGAAGAATAGGTTGAATAGAGGTGCAACGAAGCTTAGATTGTTGGAATCCTTTGAAAGGATCACTGGAATTGCCGGAGGATTGTTGGAATCACCGATCTTGCATTCTGCATTGGATCGATCGATTTCAGCCAAGAATCGCCGCTGAATTGCCTTGCCGAGGAGGGGGATCGACAGAGGGTGCATAAGGGTTTCGAAGGGGTCGATTCCGGGTCCGAATCGGACCCGGAATCTGTCCAGATCCGAAAGTTATATGTTCCGGCGGAATCGGTCAGATCGACCCATGCCTGCCTGAATCAGTTAGAATCAGATCGATTCCGACCGATTCAAGCGATTTGGACCGATTCCTCCAGAATTCTTCAGCCATGGATCGGATCGAAATCAATCCGATCCGGCCAAATTTGCAATCAATGTACACTGGCAATTCTGCAATGACATGTTTGCTGCAAGTGGAGCAATCAACGGATTGCTCGATTGCTAGATGCCAATAAGGACCAAAGTAGGCAACAATGGACCAAGGGCCATTGCGGTGTGGCTAAAACCTTTGGTTGAGGATCATAGGATTGCAATTGGAGTCGAGATCGCTGGGTACTGATTCAATCTAGATATGATCAGATTAGTCCGATCTCGATTGATCCACCATAACAAAAACCGATCCGGAATTGTTCCAGATCGGTCTTTTTTACTTTTTTAAATAAAAATCAAAAGAATTTCTAAAAAATACATAAAAGTCAAAAAAATCTTAAAAAAATATTATGATGTCGGAAAAGACTGATATCATAAGATATGATTCTGTGGGTGAAACAAACTCACATACAAGTCTCTTATGATAATAGCCTCTTTTGGTTCTCATTTTATTAACATTCATTCTATTAAATAAAGAAAATAGTACAAGTAGAAATCAAAATTCAAATACAATAGAAAAGATGAAACAAGTACAACTTAAATACAATAAAAAAGATCAAACGATAACTTCTCAGTTCTCACCACCAACCATGAAATTACCCCTAATAATCTTAGTCTTGCTGCTCATTCACATTCTCCTCTGTGAATCTAAAATACGTTGTTGACTTAGGTTAACTTGAAGGAGTGTAATTCAATATGATTTATATAATTTAAATATCTCTGAAAAAGTAACTCAAATTGACATGAGTGGAGAAAGAGTATCCATATGGTCGACCCCAAGTAATTTGGGACTAAGGCTCAAGTTTGAGTTGAGTTGAGTTGTATTGTCTGAATCAGTGACCAAAAAAATCCCCTTACTTGAAAATCTAGGCAACAAGATCTTGACATGCGCTGAGGGAGAGAGACCGCCCAAGCAGCTTCGATCAGATTAACCTTCTTTGTGCAACTGGCTTAAGAATGGTGCTATTGATATTTCTGAAGATTAACATTGGCATATTTCTATAGTTGGTTAGGAAGATAAGAATTTATTAGGAAGATGGGTATCGAAATCAGATTATTTAATCTTGTACCCTTTTAAAGAAACGTGTTCGCTTGTGCTTATGCAGTAAGATAATCTGGTTTTTTTATTTTGCATTTCAGCTCTTAGCTTTACGGTGATACTGTATTCAGGTTGGTCAAACAGGAAAGATTGTTGCTCCAGAATTGTACTTGGCATTTGGAGTATCTGGAGCTATCCAGCATTTAGCAGGAATGAGAGACTCAAAAGTCATCGTAGCTATAAATAAAGATGCAGATGCACCAATATTTCAGGTGATTATGAACATCTTATATTGCACGATACCATGCTCCTAACCAATACCTCATTATATCTTTTTGTTGCCATCCTTTGACCCGAAAGAATGTGTATAATCGTTGAAATGATTTTGGCTGTAATAATGTCGCCATAATGTTTCTGTTGTTTGTTGATACCATCGACCTGAAAACATGGTGTTCCATCAGCTATCATCTTACCCGTTCTACATTTTCTTTATAATCATACCTGCAGCTATGTTGGTAACTTCTTGAACCTTTTCTTGTATTTTCTTTTGTTATCTAAGTTATGCCATAATTCGTTATATGCAGTAAAAAAATAAATATGAAAACTGAAGAAACATGACTAGTATAATAAGTTGCTATTGCTACTTATTAAGTCCTTGGGAAAAAAAATTTCTCAATCATACGTTTGAAAGGGCATCCTCAAGGTGCTTATAAGTTATGAATATTTCATCACAAATATCTGATTTAGTAGATGAATATCTTTCGTCCTGCATCTTTAATGCCATGCCATGTTATGTTGGTCATGGTTTCACATTTCCAGTTTCCAAGCTTTGTGCATTGGTCTGGTTGGTTGCAAAACATCGTTAAATGTCTTATATATATTTTATTTCTTCAACCTTACCCTTGTATAATGTTATTATTTTTGCAATTATTTTGCTGGCGAAGTCTAATTCTGATTGTTTATGACTTTATGGTCCTGTCAGGTCATAGACGCATGGATTCCTTTTTTCAGTATAAGAAATGGAAGATTTTAAAGCATGTTTGGAAAAAATAAATGTCTAACGACAATACTCCCTGCATCTGCTTCTTTCATGAGTATATTTTAATGCATATGTCATGATCGTAATTTAAGTGTATGGTTTTGCATATATTACCCACAGAAATAATTTTATTTACATAATTACATCACCTATTAGATTGTATACCCTTGATATCTCTGAAATATTACACGTATGTCCACCATTTTTCTAAGGTGATTATGTTGCAGCCTCAATTGATAGAGATGAAGAAAACGGTTTAGATTTTGTTTACTGCTACCATAGCCACCTTGCCCCTTGCCCTCGCACCTGGCATCACCCAACCTGACACACATTCCCTTCCCGTTCGTCTCTCATGCCCCAGCTGCTCTACCTATAGCCTTCTGCCAGCCTGAGTCTTGCAGCTCGCCACCTACATCCACCAGCCTCACATTGCCATCCCTCTGCAGCTGCCCCAACTGTGCCCGCCCACCAGCCAACTTCTTGTCTGTCTGCCATCTATCCGTGTCCACATGTACCCATCATGCTTGTCGCCAAAACCCGACAATCGATCACCAATGGAGTAAGACATGCACAAGACGAGATTAGAGAAATCGAACTCCACAAAGATCATAAAATATAATCTCTCCCTTGGTAGCTCTCTCAACACCCAACATCACGAATGAGCCACCAGTTTATGTTATTATAGGGAGAAGAACCTGGAAAACTTACTCCGATTAGGACTTCTCTAATCCCTATCCAAATCCTGACCTGATTCAAATAGCCCAATACCAATCCGATTCACAATCGGATCATGATCCCACTTACTCGATTTAACCCATCTATTTATGTAACTTGCCTTGTTACATAACATTCTCTATCTTGGTTAAATCCGTAAATGTCCGTCTATTTGTCCGCCAGCTCCACCAGCATGGCCCACACCTCAACCAGATGTTCGCACAGCTTGACACTGTTGCATGTCTTGATATGGCCCCTCCTTTCCAGGTTGACGTGAGAGATATTGACTACCATCATTACTGGAAGTGAATATCACATTGTTTCTTCCATGCTCCACTTTCATTAGATATTGTCCTCCACTGAGTTGTATTCGCCAAGGACTTTGTAGCTACACCGAAGTCAACCCTCCCTACAAGTTTATACATGTCATTTATCAACAGCCCCTTCAACACAATCCATGCTTCTCTACACACTCTAAGAGCTCCACCTTCAAGAGTGTATTAGGATCCTCTTGAACATGACTTCTAGCGATATCAAGTTCTTCAGATCTGGCAAATGTCGGATGTCTATGAGTTTTTACACCTTCCTATCGAACTTGTGTATCCACACAGATATGATACTTACAACTGAGTAACATGCTCCATTTGTCAATCGGAATGTGTTGCCTCTAGTCATAGCCTTCCGCTTGAAATGTCCTTTCTTGTCATAATAGTAACACCTACCAAGGCCAGGTCGGGGGTCAGCTCGAGGTCGGTCGGTCCCAAATCCGACTAGGTCGGACAAGGTCGGACGGGGTAAGATTTATTGTTTAAAAAATGTTATAAAATATAAAAAATTACATGAAAAATAGGAAAAATATAAAAAATATATTTTATATTATGTATTTATGTAGACATAAAAATGTATATATATAAACGTAATTATATTTTTATGTTTTAATTGAATATAAGTGTTTATCTGTGTATATAAGTAAATATGTTTTTTGTAATTATATTGTATTAGTATATGTTGAGAAAGAGTTAACCCCTTGAGTGAGAGGGCAAAGACAGTTAAAAATAATTTTATAAATTTTAAGTATACAATATATATTTACAATTACAAATCTTAACCATATGTAATAGTACAAGTGAAAGTGAAATATTGTTATGCTATCAATAAATGGGCGCTTAAAAATCCCTAATTGACATGTGTGGTCAGGTCGCGGGGGTCAAGGGGGTAGCACCCCTTGTGGCGGGTATTAGGCGACAAAGCCCCCAAAAGAAAAAAAGTAAGTTATGAGACCTAGCGACCCAGTCGGTCTGGTTGCACGACCCCATTTTAGGACTGGACCAGGTCGGTCTGACAGGGTTGCGGCCAGATCAGTCGGCTGGAAAACTGACCAGGTCGGTTGACCTGGTCCAACCCTGGATTGACCCAACAAACCATGACACATGCGCCCCTATGTCCTGGAACATTCCTTGTCATCATGTCTTCCCTACCCGTTGACCGATTTTCCATGACCTCTACTTGCAATCAAAGTTTGACCCTCGTGGCCGACCAAGTCACCAGTTTGTGCGACCCCACTTCGAGATTGGATCGGGTTGGCCTGACCAGGTCACGGCCAAACCGGTTGGCTGAAAAACTGACCAAGTCGGCCAACCCGGTCCATCCTTGGACTGACCCAATAAACTATGACACCTACGCCCCTATGTCCTAGAATGTTCCTTGTCATCACGTCTTCCCTACCGATTGTCTGATTTTCTACATCCTCTACCTGCAGTCAAACTGTAACCCTCACCTGACGTCCTCGCTTCATTGCTCTTATGACGAGACTCATTAAAAAACAATGAAGCATGACGTCATCCAGCCAGAAAGTATCGATATTATACAACATGGACATCACGATATGATCATACGACATTGGCAATGATGACAACAAGAGAAGTGCTCGATCTTCTTCTTTTATTTTCTCTACAATGGATAGCATGTCTGTCAGGATCCTGTTGAAGTTGTCTAGATGCACTTCTATCTTTGTTTAATCGATCATCTTCAAGTCATATTGTCGCTTCTTCGCTAATAGCCGGTTCATCAGTGACTTGGACATGTACCTACTCTTAAACATCTGTCGAGTCTTCCATACGGATTACCTTCTAAAGTGTGTTGTCCACTAGGTATAGTTATATCGTGTTATTCACTAGTACCTACAATTCAGCTCACACTTCCTCCAATTTCTCCGATCTGTCTGTCTTTTGGCCAAGAGTTTTATTCAATCTTTCTCACATAAGAATATTCTTAACGTGTTACTAGTATAAGGTGAAATCTCCATAACTGTTAAAGGTTTCATAAAGAAGCTTGTAACTCTTAAAACGAATATATGACTTATGTCTTCCTACCCCACCATCGATCAGTCCCAATCACATATGTTCTAGACTAGTATCAACATGCACCTTGCACCTACACAAATCAGACTGCTAGTATGGAATTTGCCCCATCCAGACAGTCCAACGAACCCAAAGTGCCTAAAAACCTAGGTTTAGACCCCTGATCACCTAATTCTAACATTGTTTGCTCCCTATCAAGCTAAAACAACCTTGGTCATCCGATCGATAAATATGTTCCCTCTAAAATCAGATCCTATTAATTAACAGGTACAGACGAGACTCGACAACCTATCCGATAATCTTGATCTAGCAAATTAACCCTATCGAATCTCGTCGGACTTAATGACTAAATCCTACTAACCAGATCCGATAAGGACTAACTAGACCCAATACACTTTTAAATATTGGATCTTACCTTGGGTTCTCTCTCTTTCCTCTCTTAATCTACCCACATCAGCACAAAGACGCAAAGGAACTCATGTTGCTTCTTGTGCTCACATGATTACAAAGAAAGGAAATAAGAAGAAAAATCTAAAACAAAGCCAATTGCACAGCCCCCTTCGCGTAATAGCCACCGCAAGGACTCAGCATTGTTGCCAACAGCCTCGTCAGAAAGCCTCTTGTTACCTTCTCCTTAGACAACTTGTGCTCACCATCAACTAGAGCTCCTCACTAGAGCCAACCCAGCACCATCGCTGGTCCTTAGCGGCACCGCCTGCAGCTGTCACTAGAGATGCCTTCTAGAGCCACCACCACCAAACAATGCCGGTTAAACACATCCATTGGGCCTCTAGCACTATGCCACCAGGTCCACCATCTGCTTGCTCTGGTGTTGTCGCACCAGCGAGATCATAACCTTCTAGTGGCACAAGGCACTGCTCTGTTCTGCACGTTGAGAGAGCTCTACGATGCCGATGGGCCATTGGAGTTTTGTCAATGCCTCTCCACACCACTGTAACCACCGAAGGCATAGTTCGAATAATCAACCGATCCAGATCGGAATTGGCCGATTTTTAAATATGATCGGTCATTCCCCTTGGAACAACCAATCAAGAATTGGGTTTTGGGGTAATCGATAAGGATCGGGCAAATTGTTGTCAAATTGCCCGATCCTCCAAGATCGATCTAAGGATCAACCAATCCAAGCCAATTCCCTGAAACTTCTATCCTTCCTAAATCTGGTATACCAAAGAGCTAATCCCAGCCCCACCTTTAATTCTCCCTTCCAGCCCCCCCTTGTCTAGGGCTCCCCTCTAGTGAAGAACCTCCCCTCCGGCAATCTCCTCTAGCGAGACGATCCTCCTCAAGGTTAATCCAGCCTAGGAAGGTACCGATTCTCCTTTCCATTCCCCTGATCCACCCTCCTCACTCCCATCTCTAAAGGGGTGTTGAACTGATCACCCCTCTGGGAGTGACCTGTTCTCGTCACCCATGAAGGGGAGGGAGATCACCCTTTTGGGGGTGATTGTTACTCACCCCCAAAGGGGTGAGCAGTTCATTTAAATTTTTTTTTAATGTTTGATTCAAAATTTTAATTATTATATTTCTAATTTTATTAGTGTATAGAAAATGTCTAATGAGTAGCAAGCTATCTTTAGACAGAAAGACATTGAATGACAACATGGATACTTGTTGAATGTGGAGAAGAAGAGTGTAAGATATAAATGATGTTAGAAGGATATGAATGGAAGTGTTTTCCGCCTCAAGTAACATATAACTAGAGTGGGTGAGAATATAAAGAAGTACGACAAGATCCTAGTTGAGTTGAGAGAAGAAATGAGAGGTTATATAACCTAGAGAGGTTCACAGAGAGAGGTTATAATTGAGTATAGAGTTGAGTTGCATCATGAGTTGTTCGGATGAAGAGACAGAACTTTATGTCTATAAGGAGTAAGAAGGAAAAAGCACAAGCTCATGTGCAGGTTGATTCATCATCTTCTGATGATGAAGAGGAGACGAAGATGAGGAGAGCCATGAATGCTAGTAGGGCTCAAGTTAAAGAGGATGAGAAAAAAAGAAGGGAGGAATGAGGTTCGGGTGTCAGAGCCAGATGATCAGATGTTGAAGGTAGCTAGCCTACACCAGTGCCAGGGTGAGATAGTGAGTTCTATTATCGTAGTCAATTCAGTCGACGGACACCACCATGTATATGCAGAGTAACAGGGGGTAGAGGTCTATCAAGTAGGTGTTTAAAGAAGTGAAAGCTACTACAAGGGTTACAAAGAATGAAGTCAAGCATATCTGCAAGTGACTTTTACATACAGGTATATAAAAGTTAGGTTTTCTTAATTGTATGTCTTATACATTTTTTTGATTAAACATTATAACAATGGTGTTATCATTCATGTAGGTGTCCCAGCTCATACAGTGACTAGTCCATATTTTTAAACAATGGTAGATGTCGTTGGTGAAGCTAGACCAGGTTGAAAGTTTTCACCTCTAAGTATATTTACAAGAAGTGGTTGGATGTAGAGGTTAATGAGTTGACCTCATGGATAGATAGATTCAAATTCATATGGAAGGAGAGAGGTTGCATTGTGATGTGCAATGGGTGGACGGGAATCACAAGGAGGCCACTTATAAACTTCCTTATATATTGTTCTGAAAGCGTCACTTTTTTGAAGTCCATTGATGCATCAAACAGGTGAAGAATGCAAATTACTTGTTTGGTTTGATGAACATTGTGGTAAATGACATTGAAGAGAACATTGTGCAATTTGTCACTGACAATAAAGCTTCATACGATGTTGCAAGTAAGATGCCGATAAAGGCGAAACCTCATTTGTTTTGGGTACCTTTTGCTATGCACTCAATTGACTTGATGTTATAAGACACAGGGAAGGTACCAACAATGAGGTCTTTGGTGAGTCAAGTACAAGATATTACATCTTTTATTCATAGGCACCTCTAAGTTGCACTCCATTACGAGAGAATACGCTAATGATAGTGATCTAGTTCAACTCGGTCCAACCAAATTTGCTACACAATTCATTATATTGGAAAGTCTCTATCGATACAAACATGATTTGAAGAGGTTCATACTCTCTACAGCCTATCAGGAATACATGGATACAGTGCGAGCCACAATGGAGTAGTAGAGACTTTATTGAAGATGGAGAGCCTTATTGAGGACAACATGAGGCGGGAAAAAATGCAATACTTCCTGTCAGTCATAGAATACCTAGTACAAGTGTTAGATTGGTTGAATCCATTGACAAAAACCAAATGAGATATTTATATGATGCCATACACAAGGTCAAGATGAAGATCAAAGAAAAACATATCAAGACTATAAAAATGGTAGAAGAGTGTAGACACTAAATGGGACAAGACACTTCACCGAGATATTTATGTTGTTTGTATAATTTTAATTGTTTAGCATCATTTTATTGTTGTAGTAATTTGTTAATGCCTTAATAGTTAGAATGAGATCTATTTTGACAAGATATTTCTTAAAATCAAGGATGCAATACAATAGCTATGCAAAGATGTTGTCAAGCACATTGGCGATGATCAAATGTTTAACCAAGATTGTACAAGATAGAACAAAGGCTGAGA
The DNA here is from genome assembly GCA_036172225.1 of Cryptocoryne crispatula var. balansae. Classification (NCBI taxonomy): domain Eukaryota; kingdom Viridiplantae; phylum Streptophyta; class Magnoliopsida; order Alismatales; family Araceae; genus Cryptocoryne; species Cryptocoryne crispatula. The sequence goes on from CM069935.1 coordinate 29,546,118, forward strand.
TTGAAGTATTTATTACTATATAGTATTTTAGATGACATCATACAAGCATAGAATTGGAGTTTATAAAGACCCATATATGCAATATTCATATGATAAAAGTTTCTTCTTGTTGGCTATTGCACATTTAATACATGGTAAACATTCTTAAATAGAAGTTTACTAGTCTTATTAATTTTTACTATATTTGTCTTTCTATAGCTAATTAGTGGATCCAAGTAAATAACATGAGTTGATGGAATCCACTGGTAGCTATTGTAGTTAGGGTGCTGTGTTAAAGCACCAGCTCTTCCTAATAAGAAAGGAATTAGATCACATTTAGTCTCATACACAAAGAGAAGAAATAGGTTGAAGATAAAAAGATTAGAGAAACTAGTATTCTACTATCATGGCATGAGGTTGAGAATTAAAAACATCAATGATAGAAAGAAGATATATGAGAAGAGATGTGCTAGTGGTTTATTTCAGGAATGAGATGAAGCTTAAGCCAATTAGGGCTTCACACATAATGATGTTGACTTGGAATATCTCTTCTAAAAGGAGTATCCACTTGATGGATGAGAAAGATGCCAAGGAAGAGCTTAAGTTCGACTTGAATAATAGATCCTAGGCCGAAGGTGAGCTTGACAACGTCATTGATGAAGATGAACACATGGAAGGACAAGAAACTTAAGTTTCTTGCACAACTCTAGTTCCATGACCATCTCCATTTCATAGAGCATAGTTACACGTACAACTCCATAGCCACTTCCAACCATAGCTCCAACTGATATTCTAGGTGTAGAACCTAATCACCTACCATTAAAAAGAGATGCCTTTGGAGGCTTCAAGACCTTTAGGAGTACAATGCAATGCTAGTATGGGTACACAACAAGAAGAATCTGGGAAGAGGAGGAAGTTGAGTATTAAACAAAGACATTTGATTCCGACAGACAGTATCCAAGTATCTTCCTCGGATGATGATGATGAGAAAGAATTTATTCTAGTCCTACAACAACAAGATGTGAGAAATTCATGTTCCGGAGGAGGTGAAGGTGGAGAAAGTGATTCTAATAGTGCATATACGAGTTGAGCAAGTCCACATTTTCGACGACTCCAACCATGGTTAAACCCACTGATTTCTTTCCAAACAGCTCCGTTCAATCTGTAAGAACATCGATTGAATGTTGTTGGTAAGCAAAAAATTCCAAAATCTTCATATGTTGATTTACGACTCTTTCCGACGAAGACGTAACCCTCTAAACATACAGAATAACCCGTTCGACAGGTTGTTCTCTTCCCGAATTGGTCCGATCAAGTTTCTTATATGTTGTTAACATCTTATTAATAACATTTGACTGTCGAAATTGCTTTGAGTTAATTTTTACAGCTTTCCGATGACTCCGAAGTAGTTTTAACATACTAAAAAACTTGCTAATGGGTTGTTCTCTTCCCAAATAGCTTATAAAGCAATTGTATGCATGTCTAATAGGTTATTATGAATTGTTTACATATGTTGCAGGTATAAATAATGGCCGATCATGATGATATAGTGCCGGCACATCCTTCTGATGTCGGTTGGGAACACGGCCACATGGTAGACATATCAAGAAATGGGGTACAATGCAAGTGGTGTGGCAAGGAGATGAACAAGGGTGTGTTTCAGCTGAAATAACACATTGTTGGACTAGATGACAATGTAAAAAAATGTGATAAGGTGCCTAGAGAGAAGAGTGAAGAGATGAGAGGCTACCTTATAGGTAGAGCCTCTCAACAGCAGATTAGGATTAAGCAGAGGAAAGAGTTACAGGATGAGCTGCTTGAGAGGAGGGACCAGGATTTGTCAACTTACAAAGGGAAAGGTAAGGGGAAGGCAAGAGTCGAGTCGAAGCCAAATAGTGAGGGCGACTCCACAGACTCTGAGCTCAGGAGAGCTAGGCATGCTACCAAGCGTACTACTGCGGAGGAGGAGGGGAAGCAGAATGGTTCAAAGCTGACCTAGTTTTTGGTCGATCAATTTTGGTTTGCCCTACTTAGGACTAGGAGATTGAGGGAGGGAGACAAGAGCCACATCATTATTCTTCTAGTACTCGATTTACACCGAGTGATGAGTACCTGTTTTGGAAACAAAGTGCTGGACAGATGAACATCGAAGATATGAAAGGGTGAAGACAACAGGAACGGCTGCAAAGAGAGCAGTTTGCCACATTGTTAAGTGATTTTTACATGCAGGTATCACTCTGAAAATGGCATGTATGTATGCTTTATTTAGTTAACCTTGTTTATAGCTGTTAGATTTTTTTTAACTTAATGTAGGCATCCTAGTACATGCAATCATCAGCCCTTGCTTCCAAACGATGGTAGATGCCGGGGCTGAGGTTGGACCAGGAATGCAAGTCCCGACCAACAGGCATATATATGATGGTGGGTTGGATGAGGAGGTGCGGGAGTTGAGGGAGTGGATGGATGAGTTTAATTGGTATGGAAGGAGAGGGGTTGCACAGTGATGTGCGATGGATGGACTAACATTATAAAGCAGTCCATAATTAATTTCTTGGTGTATTGTTCAAAGGGCACAACATTTTTGAAGTCGGTGGATGTTTCTAGGAAGATAAAAAATGTCGACTACATTTTTTTCTTGATGGATGTCGTGGTGGAGGAGATTGGGAAGGAGAATGTGGTTCAATTTGTCACTGATAATGAACCCTCCTATAAGGCGGCCGGAAAGAAGTTGATGGAGAAGAGATAGCATTTATTCTGGGTGCCTTGTTTGGCACATTCTATTGACCTCATATTAGAGGATAAAGGCAAGGATGAGACAGTTTTCACACTTGTCAGGCAGGCGCAGACCATTACTTCATTTATTTATTCATATTGGTATCAGGATACTGAGCCAGAGCACTAGTTTCTCTCATTATGAGAGGAACTGGACACATTTAACATGATACATACAAAGAGAAAGAACAAGTTGACCTCAGACAGGTTAGAGAAGCTAGTCTTCTATCATTACAGCATAAGGCTGCACATCAAGAATATTAAAGATCGACAGAAGATTTCAAGGGAGAGATTTGCACGGTTCGCAAGTGGTCCTTATGAGCAGAGGCATAGATCAGTTACACCACCATCTAAGGAGGTTGACATGGATCAAATTTTCCAGGAGGAGCATGCACATATTTCCTGGATAGAGGAGAGGGCAATCAGGGTTCATCCAGTAGAGTTTAATCTCGACGATCGTGAATAGGAAAAATAAGAGTTAGATGGTGTAGAGGCTGAGGAGGATGTTCCACCTACTTCTCAGGCTCAGGCAGGCCCATCTTCTACTCCAGCAGCTGTATAGTAGTCGCTTTCAGTGTTAACTCCAGTCCCAATCGCAGCTACCCAGCACATTCGCAATCCAAGTAAGACTAAAACAAAAGTGACAGCACGAAAAATGGACTGATTTTCAAAGTAAAAATCTATGGGTTGTGGTGGGACATCAGAGATGGCTGAAGAAGTGAAGAGAAGGAAGCTGGAGATCAGGCAACGTTCTGTGTGCCCATTAACAGCACACAGGCTCCTTCTCACTCCTCAGTTGATGATGACAAGGAATGCATACCAGTTACGTAGCCAACAAGAGGGGGAGAGGTGCATGGACCATGTGCAGGTACAGCAGCTCCGAAGTCACCTGATTCATGGCGGTCAAAGCCATATTTTACCCTGGATGAGCAGACACCGCATTATCATTATATAGAGGCATTCTATGATACTCAACAGTCGTGGATTCCTCCACCTGAGCCTACCTACGTGCCACAGTTTGATGCCTACGATTTTATTGACATAGTAGAGTCATTGTTTTCTTATGGATATGGCCCCGCAATGAATAGAAGAATAGGCATAACTGAGTCATTTTGAAAGTAGCAGGAAGACGATAAAGGCCAACATCGTGGATATTGGTGAAGATGTGATAAAATGTATATTTTTACTTTCATGCTTTTATGTGATACAGTTATATCTTATTATACTTTTTGCATCTTACCATGTAGTTAACATGTTCCCATGTTTACTAGCAATTGACATGTTCTCTTGTTATAATATTACAATCATTACCATCTTATTGTTATACTGTTACATACGTAAGAATTAAGAAACAAGTAAAGAGACCTCATCTTTCCGAAATTGGCCGATTCCGTGCTTCGATGCATGTAGATGCATATTAACCTTTTTTAGAAATTTTTCTACCTCATTTTTTATTTTTCAGATTTTTTTGATTTTTTAAGGAAAAAATTCAAAAAAAAACTGATTCCAACCAATTCCGGAATCGATTTCCTTCCCAGGATTCCGGCCAATTCCGATTCCAAGGAATTGAAACAGTCTAGACCGATTCCAATTCCGGAATCCTTGCCAGTGTAGGGAGCGTCGTCACTACCATCGTTGTCTTCACCGTGCCATATTCAAACTTCATCAATCAATAGTCAAAGTTCTGATACCAAATGTCGCAGAGACCTAACGATCAATCACTCTCGGAGTAAGATGCACACAAGATGGGATTGGAGAAATTAACTCCTACTAACACCGTAGATGTATAACCTTTCTCCCGGTGGCTCCCCCAACACTCGACATCCCGAATGAACCACCATCCTAGGCTAGTTATAGGAGAACAACCCAGAAAACTTACTTTGATTAGGACTTTCTTAATCCTTATTTGAATCCTAACCTAACTTGGATAGCCTGTTGTCAATTAGATTCATAGTTGGATCCTGATACCAGTTATCTGATTCAACCCATCTATTTATGTAACTTGCCTTGTTACGTAACACATGCTCGAAGCCATGGTTTATGGAATCAACCAGATCAGATTGGAATCGACCGATTTCGGAATCGGATTGGCCAATCTGTATCTAATTCTAGTATGAAGGATCGATTTCAACTAGAATTTCCGAGAAATGGGTCTGAATTGGTCGAATCGGCCTGGATTGATCTGATTCTACCAATTCTGACATAGAATCGGTTGGGATTGACTAATTTCGTCAAGACAACTTAAGTCTCTACAATGGATTGATATCAGTCTTTTAAGGTCGATACCACCCCGAAGGGCCAATTACTTAACCTCCACCCTCCACCCCTATGATTCCTAGTGATTACGGGGTTTCTAGGTGATTCCGGTGGTGATCCATGCAATTCTGGCGACGATCCAATAATTTTGGCAGTGATCCAGGCAATTCTCTAACGATCCAGTGGTTGTAGCGGCGATTTCAACGATCCAAGGTGTCTACTGTGGCAATTCTTCTTCGATGATCTATTGTTTCAAGTCATTTGAGCTTTTTCTCCTAGAATCCCTTAAAAATGTGTTTAGGGTCCCCTACCCCCTTCCTGCCCTCCTCCTTTCAATTTGCCCTAAGACTGAACAACCCCTTAAGGGATTGTTCTCTTCCCGAATAGCTCCTTAAGGGGTTGGTTTAGTCCTGGCCACCCCCTAGGGGTTGTTCGAGTTTCAGCCACCCCCTGTCTTAGATGGCAGAGTGGGCAACTAGGGGTCACCCACTTGAGTGTGATTATGAGGACCATGCATGGGCAGAAGAAGAATTAGATGATGTTGAGGTTCAGGGCATGGAAGAGGAGGTTCCTACTACTCCTCAACTAGTCCCATCTTTTGTCCCAATAGGCATAAATGTAGCTTTAACTCTAACCCCATCTCTAGCCCCATGCCCAGCTATACAACTAAAGCCTAGTTCAATGAGGACAAAGACAAAAGGAACAACAAGAAAAATAGGACTTTTTGTACAATTAAAAAAAAGCATGGGTCCGAGAGTTCATCATATGACATAGTAGAAGAATTCAAGGGAAAGCTAGATATTAGGTGAGGTTCTGTAAGTCTAACAGACATTACGCAACCAGCCTCACACTCTAACGATGGTGAGGAGTTTATGCTACCCACTCAGCCAGATAGAGGAGGTGGCTCTTCTACTAGTGCACAAACTAGTGAGACAAATACGAATGATTTAGTCTTGAGGTAACATTTCTATAGGAGAAGCCAAAGATAGAATAAAGACTTTTTTTGATGAGTACGTAGTAGCTCATTATCCAGAACCATCTTCTTCAGATGATTTTCAACTATATTATACAGCTACATCACTAGTGCATGTGCTAGACACAGTATATGATTTTAGTGAGATGACCTATTTACTATTTTTTATATAGATACGGGTTGATAATGACAAACACATCTCAATGGAGTAGTTGGGAGACTCAGGAGCAAAGTAGTGCACAAACTAGTGAAGCAAATACAGATGATTTAGCCTTTGAGGGGTGGAGGAGGTGGAGATTCTTCTACTAATGCACAAACTAGTGAGACAAATATAGATGATTTGGTCTTGAGGCAATATTCCTATGAAAGAAGCCAAAGATGGAATGAAAAATTTTTGATGACTACGCAGCTGCTTGTTATCCAGAACTTGCTTCTCTAGATGATTTCTATCAATACTATCCAGCTACAACATCAATGCATGTGCAAGACAATATATATGATTTTAGTGAGATGGTGAATTCACTTTTTTCACATAGATACAGGTTGATAATGACAAGCACATCTCAAGAGAGTAGTCAAGAGACTCATGAGCAAGAAGATGAAAGTCAATTTTATAGATATTCGTGAAAAAAATATATAAAATTGTATTTTAGGTCAATGACTCAATGTTATCATGTTATATATGTTAAATAAAAACATTTTTTATGATGTTTTGAAAGTATGTTAAATGTTACAATTTTTAGGTGTTTTTGGGTTGGTTTTCCATTTTTTAAAGATTTTCCCTGATTTTTCTTATTTTTTAAGCAAAAAAAAAACCTATTTGAACTGATTCTAAATCATTTTCCTTCCAAGGAATCGGTTAATCCGATTCAAAAAGTATCGGTACCAACCGATTATGATTCCGATTCCGGAATCCTGGCTTGAAACCCCACTTGCACCCTTCTTGCCAGCCCACCTGCACTGGATGCAGGTGCCACTGTCCAGTCCAGATGGATGATGGGGCCTCCATGTGTTTCTTGCCTCCACCGCTCTACTGGGGTGTGTTTGAGAGAGAGAGAGAGATTTGGGTCGCTTAAAAACTTGTGTCAGTCATAAAGACAAAACATTATTAACTCTGGGCAAAATTACTGCAACATTTCTGGGTGCTAACATTCAATCTAATGGTTGGTTTTTATGGCTACTTTTGCAAATATGGCTAATTCAGTGTTATATGCATAATATCTTTTAATTTAAATGGATCAAATTGATTATCCTGGTAAATTTTGAGATTACGACAGTTTAGTTTGTTGTTTGAAAAACATCAATTACTTTAATTTTCCAGCAGATTATTTGATCATTTCTGTTAATTATTGTAACACAGGATTCAATTGGCAAATAGTTACTCGAGTTTGTTTGTCTGTCTGAATTCAATTTGTTTTCTCTTGGCTATATGGTTTACCAAGGGGAGGGGTCGAGCTTTAATTAGTGATTGACCTTACCGATATATAAAGGTAGAGTTCAATTACGCTTATATCCGTCATGGTAGCAACTGTGTTCAACATTTTTCCAGATCCAATTCACCAGTGTGCTTATGGCAGGTGACGTTAATAGGTTTCATAACTCTTATGTTTGGAAAAGTAAAATGTTGTTCCCATTTGATCTAGATCTAACTTTTTAATTCATACAGCTCACTCCGAGTGTTAGCAATTTCATTCCAATGGAACCTATTAGTCTTGTTCAAGTTAATTATATATAAAATATATAGATGCCTTTGAGATGCTTTACGTTACACCAACTACGATTCTACTGATTTCATGTCTCTTATTTTAATTCTTTTTTTGTATGTATCATTAGTCGTATTTGAATTTGTGCTGTCTTTATGAAAGAGAAACCTGTGTCCTCATTTTCCAGGTTGCGGATTATGGACTCGTTGCCGACCTGTTTCAGGTATTGCCAGAACTTTTGGAGAAGTTACCTGAAAAACAATGAGCTGCCAACTCTGCTCCTTTCATTTTTTAGAATTTTTAAAGCTCGAGTGTTAACAGGGCAAAAGCAAATGTTATTATTTGGTTTTGCAGCTCCAATAAATTCTCGTTTTACTAACATGCAAGTGTATCTCATACACATCAAGAAAATGTATAAACTGAATATCCCGTCTCGTTTGTTCCAGCCATAATTCTTTTTCATGTTCTCCAAAGAATTTTTATCATTTTATTTAGTGATAGTGATTTATTTATTGGATCTATTAGATTGTGACTCCAGTTCACTAGATGGAATTAAGTCTAATTCCCCTAAAGTTCAGGCTTGACTCATATACTAGTCTAACTTCTTTTAAACGTTTGTTTTACTTGCTGAAACTTGTGAGCAAGTTAATTAAATTTCGGAGTTTTTTGAATATCAAACTGTTCTGAATATCATGTAACCTAGAAAAAAAATTGTGGACACTGACGCAGCCTTTTTGTTTGTCTTAGTGCTTGGTTTCTCGTTTCCATCCCCTAAGCAGATTTGATGATGAACCACAATTTATGTGACGTACTAGATTTACTGACCCAAATTTCTCTGATTGGCTCAAGGACATGTATGGTTGTGGTGGCTGTACAGATAGTCTCTTGTATTTGAAAAATTCGTGTCCCTTGAACTGTCTGGTGATATATGAGGAAGATGAGATCTTCAATTTCTAGAAGGACGAGAGAGTAGTTATATCTTAACTGGCATTTGATAACATTCAAAGTTAACAGCCTGTTTGGTAACCGTATTATGCACTTGTATCACTATTACTTTTAAAACTAATATTAATACAGTGTGTTAATAAGTGTTTGGGTAACACTTTTAGTTTTAAAATTAATAGTGAAAAGATCACTTAAAATCAATACAGGTACATACCTGTATTAAAATTGATATCATCCGGTTCCTGAGTCCTCCCTGGGTGGTCATCTCGCATTTCCTCTTTGCTCACGGCGACTCCTCCCCGTGGCGGGACGGGGCTTCCCCCTCCCCTTCCCCCTATCTCCCTCCTCTCTCTCCCTATCTACAAGGCGATGATTGCTCCGCGCAGCGCCCCCCCCCCCCCCCCGCCCGTCCCCCCGCCCCTCCCCGCCGGAGCCCCCCCCCCCCCCCGCGCGTTCCCCCAGCCCCCGCCGGAGCCCCCCGCGGAGTCCCCCCCCTCCGCGCAGCGCCTCCTCGCGCGTCCCCCGCCCCTCCCCGCCGGAGCCCCCGCGCGTCCCCCCTCCGTGCACCCCTCCTCCCCGCCGGACCCCCCGCGCGTCCCCCCTCCGTGCAGACCCCCCTCCCCGTCCGGGAGCTGCCCCACGCGTCCCCCGCCGAGCCCCCTCCGGCAGCCCCTCCCCGTCCGAGCTGCCCCCGCGCGTCCCCCCGCCGGAGCCCCTCCGCGCAGCCCCCCTCCCCGTCCGGAGCCCCCCGCGCGTCCCCCCTCCGCGCACCCCCCCTCTTCGTCCGAAGCCCCGCGCGTCCCCCCTCCGCGCAGACCCCCCCTCTCCGTCCGGAGCCCCGCGCGTCCCCCCGCCGGAGCCCCTCCGCGCAGCCCCCTCGGAGCTCCAAACTCTTGCCCAAAATCTGTGATATTGATATTGTATTGTCAAACATCTAATATCTTTTCTAATATTGATACAGTATTAACAAACACTTGAAGATGATTGATACTATCAATTTTGATATTGATATTTTATCATCTTGAAATATCAATATCAAAATTGATATAGTATCAAAAATGAAACTCTAACCAAACAGGGCATAAAGTACGAGATTCATCTCTAATATCTGAATGTCGTGTGGCTATTTGAAAATTTAATGACTAGAATTGTTTGATAAAATATCTGAATTTGAAAATTGAGTAGACTATTTGATTCGAAATTTTATATAACATTTGATAATTTAAAATACACATCTAAAATGTTGACAATTTAACCTAGCATAATTGACATTCGTTAGCTTCGTTAGTATGGCTCAGAAAGTAGTGTAGAAAGGAAGGGAGAGCTTGGATAGTGCTGCCACAAAGGTTGATGTGGCCATTGATGACTAGACCTGACAATGGGTTAGTATCGGGTTGAATCTTTCAGGATTCGAACTTGAACTTGATAAGGCATATCTGAATCCAATAGCTAATCTAATAAGTTATTGGATTCGGGTCTAGGTCCATACCTTAATCTGAAAGTATTGGATCCAGATCAACCCGTTACATTTGTTCCGTAACGTATTTGAGGTATGCAGATTAAATTTTGCTACAAGAATTCCAACGTCAGCTACAGCCTAGAGGACATCCACTACAGGGCATCTACCATTAAAAAAATTACATCCACTGCAATGCATCATTAAAAAAAATTACATCCGCTGTGGACATCTTTTCGAGAGAAGGAAGAAAACGTAAGATCAATGATGAATTAGAAAAGCACAGTCCAATGCAACTGTTATACATTGATCCGCACAGGAAGATCATACGTTCCCCAAATTTATTGACATTAATATCCACCAAACGTGGGAAAATCTGCCAAGAACAAATGAAAAATCACATCTTTCTGGGAGAAGGAAGATGTAGAGCCCTCTGCAACTGTTATACACTAATCCAAATAGGAAATCATGCGTTTATATTTTCCCAAACTTATTAACATCAATCTCCCACCACATGTTGAAAAATTCTGCCAAAATCCACCAAGAACAAATGAAAAATTACATCGTTTTGGAGAAGGAAGAAAAATGAGAACTTTCTCTCTTTTTTCTCCATGTCTCTGGAGTTCTTGAGAGAAGAACCAAAAAATATTGCATTTTTTTGCTTCTTCCCCTCCCCTTTCGGATCAGTAACTCTTCTCAGCGGTGGTGGCAATAGGCAGTAGAGACACCAGGTTCCTCTAGAGGCATCACCCGCTCCCCATGTCCACATAGGTCTAAGAGCCACAGCTCACAACCTGTCTGTCGCTCGAAGAAGGGGGAAATAGAATCCACAATCAGCAAGCGAGGAATCATCAGGAGAAGTTGCCAGATTGCATACTTAGAATGGAGAGACTCCTTCTCTAGCTCCGTCCACCTGGTATCGTCAGACTCTTCCGCCTCCGTTTCTTCAAGCTACATCTTCATGCTCCGCAGCATGAAGAACTCGACGATCTCCTCGTACAAGTTGGAAGGGACAACAATCTCGACAAACAACTGGCACAACAGTGATCTACAGTCTACACAGCATTCTTTCGAAGAGTCCTTTGGTGGTGGGAGTTCAATGTTAAGTGAATATATTTCACATAACCATTAAGACAATAACCGATGAATTTTTAGATGATTATCTAAACACTTTTGACATATCAAACGGTCTAAAGTATGATTGAATCATACTTCATATCCTATTAAGCCTAATCAAATGGGCCTTAGCTTCTATGAGTAATATGTTGCAGAAACAATATAAAAAATAGATATTAAGCCCATCTTGGCTCAGGTTGAGGAGTTAATTGTTGATAAGACTATCAATAAGCAGAAATTTTATCAAATGAGAAAGAAAGATGACTAAAGAAAAGAATGTGGCGAAAGAGTAAGAGCCCAAAGAAGGACAAAAGTCAATACTTCTATTATTATAGGGATAGACACCATAAATGGAATTGTAACTTAGATCTTGTAGAGAAAGCAACTACTACACTTAAAAAAGAATTTTAGACATCTTTGTCATCGTATTAACTTGTCTTGTAGATTTATATCATGAGTATTAGATACTAGATATACATTTGATATCTATAATAAAATGTTGACTAGTACTAATAGAAGAGAGGTTGACCTACAAATGAAAAATGATATAAAAGTTATAGTATTGGCTTGGAAGAAGCAAATAGATATAAAATTTGTAGTATTGGCTTGGACGAAGCAAATACCAAGTTGTCTTCAAGAGATGTCCTAGTTCTTAGCAAACAATATTTCTGTTGTTAAAAAGTTTATTTACATTTCTTGCTTCAATCAATGTGGATTTATTATGCTATTAGGAAATGAAAGTTGTTCTTTAATTTTAAATGACAAAGTATTTACGAGAACTTAATGTTAGATATAAATGCTCCTATTATGTGTATGAATGTTCCTGGTAAGAGGGAAAATGTTGTGGATTAAACTCTTTTTTGACATTATAATTTGGTCATATTAGTGAGGAAATATTAAAGCTACATAAAGATAGATGCATAAGGATAAATAATTCAAAGCTATTACTCACCATTGAGTCTTGTCTCATAAAAAAAGGCAACTCTTTATTTAGTAGATATGTAGAGAAGATCAATGAGTTATTAGAACTTATATATTCAATTGTATATAGTTCTATTTCTACTTGAGCTAAATGTTTATATTCTTACTTTATTATTTTATTAATAATTTTTCTAGATATAGATTTATGTATGTAATAAATTCATAATGTTTAAAAGGAATAATAAAATTATTAGATTAGATCAACAAGGAAAATACTTAAATATAAAATTCACACACTACTTCGAGGGAATGGAATCATGTCTTAGTGTGCATATCATTATACTTCTCAACTTAATAGAATGGAAAAATTGAGAAATTGTACATTTTAGATGTGGTGTGTCAATGATGACCTTTGCAAAATAGTTTGTCTTTTGGAGTATGCACTTGACACTATCACATATCTTTTGAACAAGGGTACCTTTGATATCTATTCCAAATACTTCATATGAGATATAGAAAGCAAGAAAGTCTAACCTTAAGCATGTTAAGTTTTGGGAATATACAGTCCATGTTAAGTGACATAACCTTGACAAGTTAGAATCTAAGATTGAGCATAATAAGTTTGTAGAATATCCTACGACAATTTATGAATGCTATTTCTATCAATTTGATGATCAAAGGATCTACATTGATAAACATGTATAATTGTATTCATGGAGGAAAAGTTTCTTCTCAAGAAAAATAGTGAGAGCATTGTAGAGTTAAAAGAAGTTTTTGTTCTCTGACCTAAGGACATTTCTACTATGATGCTTGTCGAGAGTGATAGCTTCGTAAGTCTTCACAAATGCCCATTCAACTTGATAGATATACGAGGCATATGTAAGATATAAAAGTAGGACACAACATAATGAGTAAGTTGAATCAAAGACTTATGAAGAAGTAATATCGAATATTAATACCAAAAGATGGGAATAAACAATAAAATCAAAAATAGACTTTATTTATTCCAATCAAATTTGTTACTGGTTAAATCTTTTTGAGTGTATAGTATACATTGGGTATAAATAGATCTATAAAAGGAATATTAGAGTTGATAGCAAGGTTAAGGCCTTCAAGACATGGTTAACAACAAAAGAATATTATCAAAGACGGAGTTGACTACGATGTGATATTTTCACATGTTGCATACATAAAACATTTAAAGTTTATTTGTCATGGTTGAACACTATGGCTAAAAGATATGACAAATGGATATGAAGTTGACATTTCTAAATGTTAACTTTGATGAAAATTGTATATAATATAGTTACAGAGATATAAGTCCAAGAATACCCAAAAAAGATGTGAAAATTGTTGAGATCCATTTATGGAGTGAAAATAATTTATTGTAGTTAGAATATAAGATTTGATATTTGATGAGACTATCAAATCTTATAATTCATTTAAAATGTGCATAAGTCTTGTGTGAATAAAAATGCAAGTGGGAATGCTATCACTTCATCAATGCTATATGTGGATCACATACTCCTCATTGAGAATAATATAGAGATGTTATCATCAGTGAACATTTAGAGCTCAAAAAACTTCTCCATAAAACATATAGGAGAAACATCTTCTATTTTGTGGATTAAAATTAATGCTTGACTTTCAATCATTGTACATAGATACCATAGTCAAAAGATTTGACATGAAATATTTCAAGAGAGGTATCTTACACATGAGATATGGAAATTATTTTTTTAAAGAGATATCCTTAAAAGTTCTGAAGAGATAGAGCCATAGCTGCAAGGAACCCGCCAAGGTGCTGCTAATAGGCACCTAGGTGGCAAGGCACTTTTCAAGGGGCACCTTGCCGAGGCACCTTATAGGGAGACATAAAAGGCACCCAATGCAACCACGGTGTCTGAGATTTGTAGGTGCCGATTTAATGATAGTATGAGTATATTGCACTATCACTTATACTATTATCTATAATTAATATTTGTGATTCTAGGTATACATTATATGCTTAAAACTTATAAAGTTAACTTTTAGCCCTTTCTTTTCTCTGTCACATGAGAATAGCTCTTTCCTATAAACTATATACTAATACATGTATAATTAAAAAAATTATATTTACATGTATCAACACATAAACACACATATTCAATCATGACATATAAATATAATGGTATTTATGTATAAATGGTTGTATGTATTCACAAATATATATATATAGTATTAGCATCTAATTATGTATTTTTGTATATATATGTATAAACATCTAATGCTACTACCTTGACCACCTAAGGCGATGCCTAAGCAGCCACCTTGTCGCCTAAGCTAATTTGACATCTTTAACTCATTGGGTGCCCTGTTGTCTTGACAACTATAGATAGAGCACATGAGTAGGATTCCCTATATCTCTACCATAAGATATATCATATATGTTATGCTATGTCTAAGACTTAATTCGGCACAATTTTAAGTGTTATAAGTGATAGAAATGTATGCCCTACAAGCCAATCATATATGATATGATTAGACATTTATTGTATCATCTTATTCATAATAAAAGGCATTTATTCATTACCATCTATCTTTAGATACGCATACTGTAATGAAGTCCTTGATCACATGCTATGATGATTGAATCATGATGAGATCATGATAGTGAGATCAATCATCTAGATGCTAGTGATCTAAATGTTCCAAGTCATAGGTCCTTGAGATAGGACATTAAGGATCCGAATAGACTTGTGTATGTGATATCTTCTCATATGATGAAAATGACCAATCTCATTGGTCATTAGTGTGGAGACATTAAGATACACATACAGGGGCTCATTAGTAGAATGATTTCACTGAACTGACCATCATAGAAACCCTGATCGGTATCTTACTGAACTGTCTATCAGGGTATTCTATCATCACTGTGGCACGGTTGGATCTTTGACCTGAGTCGCCAAAGATGTCTTGTTGGGTGTATCTTGTACTCTGATTATTAACTTATGGATCACCACCATGATGGTCCAGTATAGTTAATGAATCGAGTGCAAGAGAAACTCGGTGGAGACAATTAAGCGGACAACAAGGGATCGTTCACTCTCGGTAAGAGGGAGAGAATGTCCTATAGAATAGTACTATAAATCCTTGGCCAAGGTAGAGAGGATAATTGGAAAATGAGTTTTCCAGTTGATCCATTCCTGAGTACAGGATTTCATAGAGTCGGATTATTAAAGGGGTTGACAGTCAGTGCCGAACCCCTGACTGACCGAGACATTGCTTGGACGAGGATTTATATCCGTGTGGTAACTGGTGATGGAAAGGCTCAATGGATGTTATTTAACTCTCCAAAGTCATTTGAGATCATAGGATGTGGCTTATACCCTTTATGATCGAAAAGCCGTCAAATCTGTTATTAGATAATAGATTTGATTTAATTTAAAAGAATTGTTATTTTTAAAATTTGGCTTCAACCAAATTGACTGTTGGACCTAGTGGGTCACACACATTAGAACAAATTCTAAGGACAGGGGCAAGGATGTAAATATATAGAAGATTTGGGTTTTTGTGAAAAATTGCATCCTCTATATATAATATGCTTAAGAAGCTAAACCCGATCAAGCCAAAGGGTGGGAGAATGTCCTTGGCAGCCTCCCTCTCTCCTCTCTTCTCTAGAAGGAGTCCCCGCATGGTCCAACTCCGTTCTGGAAGAGTTTTCGAGCTTGGAACAAAGGAGAATCGGTCCTTGGAAGAAGTTTGTGTGGATACCGCTCGAGGCGGTCCACTTGAACGGTTTGAAGCAGCAAAGAACATCCACTGTTCATCTCTGGTGAGGGATTTTTCAAATCCCAAGAAGGTATATTCGATCTCCTTCTTAATCGGTTCCCGATTTTGTCGTTTTAGTTTCAATAAAGGCTAAAACCTTGGATTCAAGGAATCAAAAATATTTTAAATGCTTAGACTGATTCCTTACAGTGGTATCAAAGCCAGGTTGAAACCTTGATTGAAATCAAAATCGATTTTGAGTTATTTCATGCGTTTTTCGGTTTTCCCAAAATTGTGTAAACCTTGATTTTCGTGGAGTAACCATGTTTCGTATGTGATACGATATTGATATTGGTTTGTTCCGTGATAATCTCGTGACATAGGGATTTCGAAATCTGCAGACATATCTAATTTTAGACCTCTGTAGAGTCTGATAGAGTCCTTGAGATTTGGGGTTTCTGTCACGGTTGCGCAGTCACCCAGATTTTGGGAAGTTTGGATTTCTCCTTTTATGGGGACGAAGTAAACTTTCTAAAGTGTTTAGAAGATAGGTAATAGACTTACCTTGAGTTTCCTTTCAAGTTTTAGCTTTGATCGTCTCTCCAGGAGGGAGAATTTCTTTTTTTTCCGTCGGATATGGTATCCGCGACAGCAGCTACTTCCACCGAGTATTTGACTCTAGTCATAGGATCTTTAAATTGGGACATTAGTGACTCAAATAAACTTGTGTATGTTATATCTTCCCATAAGATGAAGATAACCAATGCCATTAGTTATTAGTGTGGAGATATTATGTCACGTACAAGTGCTCATTAGAGGAATTAATTCAATGAACTTATCCGACTTAGAAACCTTTAATAGTATCTAACCTAACTATCAGTTAGGAATTTCTATCATCACAATGCATGGTTGAATGTTTAACTTACATCAAAAAAGATGGCATGTTAGATATATCTTGTGCTTTGAATATTGGCTTATCAATCATCAATATGATAGTTCAATTCAATCAATGGATTAGGTGTAGGGAAAACTGTAAGAAATCATTCTATGGTAGCGAAAATCTTTTTTTGATTACTTAAAACTATGGTTTTTGCCTTGGTCGATATCAAACTAGTAAAACTGGGAACCGAATATGAAGTAGAACGAGAATACCTCATGGGATTTTCAAAAATCCCTGACCATGGATGAAAAGAGGACATTCCTTCTTGTTAAAAACTATTCAAGTGGACGATCTCTAACAGTATCCACCTGATTTACTTCAATAGACGAGTTCTTTCTTCCTTCAAGCCTCAAGAAACCTTCCAGATCCAAGCTTGACCATGGGAGATCACCTTCTTGAGAAGAGAGGAGGAAGGGAGGCTGCTTAGGATGTGCTCCAACCCTATGACTTATTAGGGTTTGACTTCATAAGCCATTTATTTATAGAAAATGGAATTTTTCACAAAAACCCAAAACTTCTATAAAACTATGTCAATGCCTTCATCTTATTGACTAGATATAATGTGTGTGACCTACTAGACCCAATAGTCAATTGGTTGAAGCCTTAATTAATTTAAAGTAATAATTTTTTAAATTAAATTAAAATCATTATCTGATAATAATTTTACGACTTTCTCATCATAAAGGATACAAGTCACATGCTATGATCCCAATTGACTTTAGGGAGTTTAATAACATCTATTGAGCCTTTCCATTATCAATTATCACAGATTTAAATCTTCGTCCATACAATGTCCTAGTCGGTCAGGGTTCGGCACCGACTGTCAACCCCCTGAATAATTTGACTCTATGTGACCTTATACTCAGGTTCGGATCAATTAGAAAACTCATTTTCTAATTATCCTATATACCTTGGCCAAACATTTAGAGTACTATCACATAGAACATTCTCTCTCTCCTACCGAGAGTGAACGATTTTTTTTATTCGCTTAATTGCCTCCACCGGGTTTCTTTTGCACCCAATATATCAACTATAACAGACAATCAAGATGGTGACTCATAAGTCAATAATCAAAGTACAAGATATATCTGGTTAGATATCTTTACCTACTCAAGTTAAAGATCCAACTATGTTATTATGATGTAAGAAAAACCTGATAGACAGTTCGGTAAGATACCGATCAGGTTTCTTTTAATTGATCAGTTCAATAAACTCCTTTCACTAATGAGCACCTATGTTTGTATCTGTCCCCACATTAATAACCAATGAGATTGGTCATCTTCATCACATGAGAAGATATCACACACATTAGTCTATTTGGATCATTGATGTCTCATCTCAAGGATAATATGACTAGGAATATTTAGAACACATACCTGTGGATGATCGATCTCATTATCATGATCTCATCATGATTCAATCATTCTTACATGTGATCAAAGATTTTATTATGATATTCACATCTAATAAGAGCTAGTAATAAAATTTTGCCTAATTAATTGAATGAGATATTTCTAGAAATGTCAAATCATATTATATATGATTAGCTTATAGGGTATATATATCTCTATCAATTTCCCACTTACACTAAAGTCAATCACCCATCTGGCTGATCTCTATCAACTCAAGGTGAAGTTCAAACACTCTTTGAGTAACTATTTTAGTTAGTGGATCTGTAATGTTATTGATGGAAGATACTCAATCTTTAATTATGTCTCTATGTGCAACAATCTCTTTGATTTTATAGTATTACAAGAGAAGTTTCAAACTTCTGATGAGACTTTGGTTCTACCCCCATTGTTTTTCCAAAACAATGGTAATCTTTCAGAGAAAGTTGGGACAATCCCATATTTAGATGAACATTTTCATCTAGAATGCTTCTAAAGCAGTATATAGCCATTATGCAATCTACTTTAGATTAGTTGTAAAATAAGTAGTGTTCTATAACATGGAACTCGTCTAGCTCACTACACTACCATTATTTAGACTTATTTGACTAGAAGCTTGTTGTTTATAAAACCACAAGACTTGAAGTCTTATACTCTGTACATTAGAGATACATCTTTAGTGTTTCTCAAGTATTCAAGGATATATCTTTTAATTATCCAGTGACTCTCACATGGATCTACCTGATGAATACTCACAACACTTAGAGTATTAATCAAGTTATGTATGTAGTATCACAAATGTGAAGACCCCATGAGAAAAGCATGAGGGCTTTACTCATGTGATCTCTTTATCTTTTAAGAAGTCTACAAGACCATCTCTCTACATAGATAGGAAGTCTATCTTGGAGTTTACCATGTCAAACTATTTGACTATGGTAACTTCATACATGATTTAGGTAATGTCAAGCAACCTTTTAGATCTATCTATGTAGTTCTTAAAATGCATATTTAGTTTGGAGGATGAATGTAATAGCTAAGTTCACTTATGATAACATAACTACTTCATTCTTAATAAGTAGCACATCATCCACATATAATGTCAAGAAGATGAAGATAAGGTCACTCCCACTTATCTTATTTGAATACACAAGGCACCTTTTCATTCACAATGAAGTCATAAGATTTAATCCCATTAAACCTTATCTACTAGGTATGGAAAGTTTTACTTTAGTTCATAAATGGACCTTATACACACTATTTGAATGTTTAGAAACTTGATTCCCAAAGGTTGTATCATATACACCTATTTTTCAATATACTATAGAAAAACACTATTTTAACATCCAATTGACATATCTTATAGTTATAGTGTGTAACAATTAAAATCCGAATAGATTAATCCATGACATAGGTAAAAGGTCTCATCATAGTCAACTATTTGACTCAGATAATATCTCTTTTAACTATCCTTACCTTGAAGTCTCTACCTTCCAATCTACTTCAATCTATTCTTTAATGATCTATTTATACCTTACGGATACTATATCCTTAGGTGGATCAATCAAGTCTAAACTTGATTAGAATAGGTAGAGTTACATCAAATTTTATTGTATCTTCCCCTTTTAGAATCAATATCTGATATTGCTTCTATATAGATCTTAGGATCATTATCCTTTTATCTTATGCCTCATTTCTTTCATCAAAGATATATCCTACATATCTCTTAGGTTGATTGGACATAAGAAAAGATCTATGATATGTTTTTGTGTAATTATTAACTTGTATCATAAAAAAGTGTCCTTGGGTTGTGAGATAGGAACATCTTCTATATATACATTGCTCTCACTATTTTTTTTAAGGAGGAACTCTTCCTCTAGAAATATAGTGAGCTGATATATCCTTCTCCATAAAAGTGGTATATTTAATATCCATAAGTTTTCTTATTATCCCATAAGAGAACACTTCATAGTCTTACATTCCAACTAGTTAGGGTTATACTTCATCACCAAGTCAGACATTTCGAAACCTTAATTTATTTAAGGTCAAGTTTTAACCTCTTTTTATATCATATATGGAGTAATCAGAATAAACTTAGAATGTACTAATTTAAGATTAAGTGTCTGTATTGAGTACTAACCCTTAAATAGACAAAAAAGAATTTTCCAAAGGTTGTCATATCATCATCCATATTATGTCCTATACAATATGGCTTCTCATTTTAACTACTCTATTAAGCTAAAATGTACAAAGAGGTGTCCATAAAATTAAATTCTACTATCCTTCATTTACGTGTGAATAATGTACTTAAGTATTCCTCTTCTTGATCTCATCAAAGAGTTCTAATATTCTTTTCATTAATATATCTACTTCATTTTTTATCTCAAACAATTTCTTTAAAGGTCTTGGATTTGTACTTTATAAAGTACATGTATTCTCACTTAGATACATCATCTTTGAAATAACAAAGTAGAAATATTATCCTCTAACTTTAATCAATATGGGCTAACATGCATCTAGATGCATGAGCTCTATAAACTCATTAACCCTTTATCTATGTCTACCAAATGCAAAGTTGGTCATTGTGCTTGATACGATAAAACTTATGTATAGTTAATGATTCTAAGTCATTTACCTATATGTTTCCATCCAAATGGTACTTCATTAGTCTTTTCTTATTAATATGGCCATACTACTAAAGGATAGATTGATCAATATCAATCTTCTTCATTTAAGGATGATTATACACGTATATTATAAAAGCATACATATTTAATATGAATAAGCTCTTTATCAAGCTCTCACTAGTAAACACTTTACCAATTATTATAGAACTATTATCATTTCCATATCATATAATAAATTATCATTTTTTCAACTAGTAAATGAAAAAAAATTTCTTTTAGAAGGATAATTAAGACATCTCTAGGAGGCTATAGAAATTTGTATCTTCCACTATTAATGATGCAACATTTTGCACCATTTTATATGTAGTTCAACAATTTTCTTTAAGCTTTCATTTACTTGTTATTATCTACAACATTTTGCAGATTTATGATGCATATTTGGTATCACATACTATTATATTTATCCCTAGTATCATATACTATGATACACATATAGTATCAAATACTATTGAGTGTATATATGACAAGTAAATATTAATGACTTAGATGCATGAAGCTTCTCAAGCTCCGTCTTTACATTATGTGCAATACACTTTACACTGCCTCATTCACTTACCATCATTATGATAGTAGAAGAATACTATGTCTTACTTGGGTTTTAATATCTTGACTTCCTTCTTTGACTTTTAACTATCTCTTTTTATTTCTATCTAATGATCTTATTTATTTCTATTGGTCTCACCAACAAAAAATATTTAAGATGCAATATTTTTATTTACCTTTAATTAGTTCATCATTATAAGTCATGATGGATCTCATATGCATCTTTCCATGTTGCCACTACAATTTTTTATCTCATAGAAGATAATATCTTGTATAAGGCAAACAATACATATTTTCTATATTGTGAGATAAGATCTTATCTTCTCTCATATCATTAAGTAGTTTAGGAGACACCTACATCTCAAGTAGGATAGTTAATTGGTTAACTGTGAGAATAATTCTCTTAGTTCTAAACCAGTCTAAGAAGTGTGAGCCATTAAATTACTTAGCATCTAACATGCTACTCTAATGGTGGTTTATCGTTGTATTCTACAATTGAGATATAATTATATTAATTTTACAAACATTCATTAAAATTAAGATATGATCTTTCATCCTAATATATGCTCCCACTAATTTTCAATGAATTTGCATAACCCTCATTATATAAAAGCGGGATAACACGATGAAATTCTAGTGGGGATTAAGACCTTATTAACTTTATGGTGATGACCTTGTGGTAGCACAACAAATCATCTCATACTTAATAGGTAGGGAACTATTACCAATTGCAATTCTTAGTCATTTATCCTCTAGAGTTATGATCTTGTGGTAGCACAAAAAACTATATACTCTAGTTAAGTCAAGCCCACTGTTACATTATGATAATGGATTCTTCACACTGCCCTTGTGGTAGCACAACAAAGCCATGCAAATGGTCCACCCTAAGGTTCGGCTAATGCCTTGGCTATGATCTCGAATCCCTTGTTGAATGGGTCTTGTGATAGCACAACAAACCCATCCAATCTAAGATTGCTCATCAAGACCATAACAATAGAAAACTACGTGAGTCATTCTTAATATCTCACATTTATTGACCTAATTAGAACAATGAGAGATTTTATTTTAGTCTCATCAAGATAGGTGTTCCATATAAATATTAATATACCTTTGGAATAGCATATATTTAAGGTATAACCAATAGCACACAATCACATATCAAATATGCATTAAAACACAGGTGATCTTGGACTTAACCCTAAGCATACACCTAAGGAACACTTATAGGTGCAAATGCTTGCTTCAGAAGCTTGAGTTGGCATGCTCCCACTTCAGAAGGGTACTTCTCCAAGTGGTCCCACTCTCCATTCTTCCACGAACCGACTTCTAACTATTACAAGTAGCTTAAGGGTACACAACCCACAAATGTACATATCATAATAAGAAACTTTGGTTTTAACCAAGGGGAGTACATAAATGGGGGGAGGTAGAATGTACAATTAAATTGTATAGAGAGAGAGATAGGGGGGCACATAGGTCCCATTTAATAACATAACCAACATAATTAATAAAACAATCACAAGCCAATCATTTTTAAGTCTATGATCACCTCCATACACACACTAACATTCATCACATGAACATAGAGTGTATACATGATAATTATATAAGATATATCATATATAATATCATAAAGTTATATATTGTAATTTCTAAAATTTTCAATTTCATGTTTGTCAAATTTTCATAAAATAAATAACATAAAATGCATATATATACAATTTACATGCATAAGACAAGCAATATAAAATATTCAAATGATTTATGCTTTTCCAAAGTTGCACAAAGCATTAAATTAATGTCCAAATCATAATTCTTCATAATCACATTTTTCAGAATTAATTTGGTCACTAATTTATCCAATAAATATTTTAAAACAATTTTACAATTATTTATAAAATGGTTCTCTGGTAACTAGACCCCAAAAATATCTAATAGGTTCATAAACATTTTATAAACCTATTAAATAATTTTTCTGAACTTATTTAGTCATTAATCTCATTAATTTTGATCTTAAAATAATTTTAAAATCGAAATAACAAAATTTAATGAAAAAATAAAAAATTTTATTTAATAAGCAATTAAACACTTTGATAACCATTAAATAAATTTTAACATTTTTTGATTTTTTTTGGTAATTTTTTTGGGTCCAAAATGAATTTAAAACAATTTAAAACTCATTTTTCAATAAAATACAACCGGCGTATAGTGCCAACCAACTGATGTCAACCATGACCCCCAGTCGCACACCGCGTGGTGCCGCCGCGTACACGCCACCGGTGTGTCGACGCACCAGCCGCTTTACGCCAGTTGCCCCAGCACTTGCCTGCGCCGCCATGTGCCAACGACGCTCGCGCGCTCTGCCACGTACCCTGGCTAGAAAGCAAGGCGGCTTCAACGCATACCCCCAATCGAACATCCAAAGGGCGATCACTCCAGGTCCCAATCAGACTCAAAAGGTCTTCTTCTCTGCCTAATAAGGGCGGAGATGCCCTATTCGCAGCCACTTGACCATGGAATATCACCTTCATAAGGAGAGAGGAGGAAGAGAGGCTGCTTGGGTCATGCTCCAGTCCTATGGCTTGTTAAGGTTTGGCTTCTTAAGCCATTTATTTATAGAAGTTGAAATTTTTAGCAAAATCTTTGAACTTCTATAAAATTACACCTATGCCCTCATCTTATTGATCAAATCTATTATGTGTGATCCACTAGATCCAAGTCAATTTGTTTGAAGCTTTAATTAATTTAAAAGAATAATTCTTTTAAATTAATTCAAAACCATTATCTGATAACAATTTTTATGGCTTTCCGATCATGAAGGGTACAAGCTACATCCTATAATCCCAAATGACTTTGGAGAGTTAAATAACATCCATTAGTCTTTCCATCATCAATTATCACACATATTTAAATCCTTATTCATATAATGTCCCAGTTGGTCAAGGGTTCGACATCGATTGTCAACCCCTAAATAATTTGACTCTATAGATTCTTGTACTCAGGTTCAGATCAATTGAAAAACTCCTTTCTAATTATCTTAAGTATCTTAGCAAAGGATTTAGAGTACTATCCCGTAGGATATTCTCTCTCCTATCAAGAGTGAACAATCCCTTGTTGTCCGCTCAATTTCCTTCACTAAGTTTCTCTTGCACCCAATACATCAACTATACTGGACCATCAAGATGGTGACCTATAAGTCAATAATCAAAGTACAAAATATATCCGGTAAGACATCTTTGATAACTATGGTTAAAGATTTAACAGTGTTATTGAAATGTAAGAATAACTTGATAGATAGTTCGATAAGATACCGATCAGGTTTTCTAAATTGATCAGTCCAATGAACTCATTCCACTAATGAGCACTTATGTGCGTATCTTAATGTTCCCACACAATTGACTAATGAGATCAATCATCCTCATCATATGAGAAGACATCACTCATTAGTCTATCCGGATCATTGATGTCCCATCTTAAGGATCCAATGACTAGGAACATTTAGATCACATACCTGTAAATGATTGATCTCATTATCGTGATCTCATCATGATTCAATCATCATTGCATGTGATCAAGAACTCTATTATAATATACGTATCTAATAAAAGTTAGTAATAAAGATTTGCCTGATTAATTGAATGAGTTATTTTTAGATATGTCGAATTATATCATATATGATTGACTTATATGACATATATTCCTATCACAATGGTCAAGTGACCATTGGAGAGTCAGTTGGTCAGGTGGCTGACTGGTTCGTAGGGCCTCGCAACTCGTTGAACCGGGTCACAATCGGGTTGGTCGCGATTAAAATCGATCGGGTCAAGCGACCTAACCCAACCCAAATCCAACCCAACTTTCCATGGTTCTTTCAATCCCAACCACAGCTACCCATGCTTCAACATCTTGGTCATTCTTCTTATTGTAGATTTAACTCTCTTTTCTTCTCTTCTTTGCCTCGGGTGGGAGAAGAAGCTTGGTAAGAGGGTAGTCCTAGATCAGTGCATGACATCATTCAACTAGGTAAGATGAAGACACAAGGTAGAAACCAAATTGATGCATCGGGAGAAAATCTATAGTGAGCAAAAGTAATGGAAAATAGGTTATTTTCAAATGATTAAAATTATCTATTTATCTCTAAAATAACTTTATACCAAATGGCACTTAAGATCAAAAGATAATGGGCAAAGGCATATTGGAGAAATATAGGGATTTGGGCAAAAATAAAATGGTTTCAACTCATTACCTCTTCTTGCCATCAAGGCCCCCTGTGCTCAAAGGTCTTCCATCTTAGCACCTATCAAGCATAAGCAAAGTTTTCACGTTTTAAAGGCATCATCCCAAGGTGACATAATCTAGTCTTGAATTAAAATTTTGGCACCAAAACTAGAGAACCTTCTAAGGTTCGAGAACCCTCAAGAACCATACACGTATGCCCATGAAACCGTCCTAAAGCCTTTTATTTGATTATTTTGTTGGTGACCGTAAGAAGAGAGCCAATATCTATTTCTTTAAATTTCGGACATCCTACATGGGGCTTTAGTAGGGTTGCAAATGGGTGGCGATATTATCAGTTTCAGATTCTAATTTTGATTCTAATTAATTTAAAATTGGCATGTCAGTTTTATTTCAATTTCGCTTTTAAAATTGGTGTAATTTAATATTTTCTTAAAAAATATAGTATACATCAATTTTAATTAAAAATAGTAAACAAATCAAATTTTTATTAATTTTTGATATATCTCTATAAATTTTTATTTTAAATTTTATAAAATTTATATGCCATACTTATATATTTTTTATTCATTATAGTAGTAAATTTTTATTGTTATCTTTATTGAAATAAAGTAAAAATACAGAATTAGTTATTTTTTATTTTGATAAACCATTAGAATATACGATTCAAATAATTTATATATTATAAAAATATGCTCTAATTTCATGATTTTTTATTAAAATCAAATCAAAATATCTAAATTTCAGATTTCGTTTACAGAAAAAAAAATTCCAACATTCACCGGTGAGACTTTCATCTGAAATGGCTGAATGGGCTGGGCCCCTGTGATGTTTGGTTGGGCCACCTTCTGCCGCCCGCCGAAAGACCAATCGCGGTTTCTTGGACCGAACAAAACCGACGGCCGTCCAAGGAACGATCTAGAACGTCGGTGGGCACTTCCCCTCGGTCTGACACGTGGCAAAATCTCAATAGCTGATGTGCGCCACCGTGACGTGGTCACTAGGCGCTGCGCCCGAACCCTCGCCAATTAAGTTTTGTCTGAGACCGAGCAATGCCCGCAAACAGAATCCGATACTATAATATTTTGTATTAATTTTAATAATAATAATTAAGTGATTTAAAAACAGGTTTTTAAATTTTATAAATTTTTATTTATCAAAATCCAAATCGAAATTATATATTTTGATAAAATAAAAATAGCTAATTTTATGGAAATTCCGAATTAAAAATAGGTATTAATAGCGCTGCAGAATCCGGCCCGTTTGCGGGCGTGAACGTAGCCACGAAGTCACCGCGGAGCCGGTCTCTCGGCTTGGCGGAAGCCGCGCCGGCCCCCATGGGACGCGTCGGGCGACCGCCTCGCGCGTCCGAACGATCTGACGCCGAAATCGGACGGCCAGTAGGCGGCATCCCACCATAAATACCTCGCCGGAGTCTCCTACCATTTCCATCCCGAACGGCTCCCCGGAAGCTCTTTCCTCTGTCGAACCGAGCGTAGCTAGCACGCCTTGCGTCGCCGGCGGTGTTGTTGCCGAAGACAACCAGATCACCTCCTCGGAGTCTCGGACAAAGTCGATCATGGCGGAATCGCTCGCGGAACAGCAGGAACCCTTGATCGTAAGTTTAGATGACTCTTTCCCCTTCCGTGTGTACGGCCGTAAGATTAGGGCTTTCCTTTAGGGTTTCTTCATGAAATTTGTCGATCATTTTCGTCTGCTGGATGATCTTCCGTTTACCAGAGCCAGGAAGGGCGGACGCCGGAGGAGGAGATCAGTCTCAAGTACCTTTACTTCGTTCACCTGGCAACGCTGCGGCTGATGATGTGCCTCTCTACCCTCTACGACTACGCCAAGGAGAGCTCCGGCTCGCTCAAGCCCGGCGTGGAGACAGTTGAGGGCACCGTCAAGTCCGTCGTCGGCCCGGTCTACGAGAAGTACCACGACGTTCCGTTAGGTCTCTTGAAGTTCGTCGATCGGAAGGTTGGCCTGATCCCTTTCCTCCGAATTCCCTTCTCTCTTTTCAGATTTTGCGGTCTGATCTGTCTCTGTTGTCGAATTGCGTTCGGAAGGTCGACGAGTCGCTGAACGAATTGAAGGGTCGGGTGCCGCCCGCGGTGAAGGAGGCGTCGGCGCAGGCTTACACGGCGGCTCAGAGGGCTCCCGAGGTCGCCCGCTCCGTGGCCGGTGAGGTCCAGCGCGCCGGCGTGGTCGGCACGGCGGTCGATCTGGCCAAGGGCGTGGCGACCAGGTGCGAACCCACCGCCAAGCAGCTCTACGCGAGGTACGAGCCCGTGGCGGAGCAGTACGCGGTTGCCACCTGGCACGCCCTCAACCGCCTCCCGCTGTTCCACCAGGCGGCGGAGATCATGGTGCCCACCGCGGCGAACTTGTCCGACAGGTACAACAGCGCGGTGTGCCACGGTGCGGAGAAGGGCTACACCGTGGCCGCCTACCTGCCTCTGGTGCCATCGGAGAAGATCGCCAAGGCGTTCGGCGCAGCCGGCGGGGAGGCTGCTCCGGCGGAGGCACATTGATCTTCGCCGAACGATTCTCGGCGTGGATTTCTTCGTACTGGTGCATCACTGGTCGTGATCCTGTTGGCATGGTGATGTAGAGAGGTGTCCTGCTTTTTTTTTTGCTTCGTACTCTTCTTATGTAAATTTGCTTTTCTTGTCAGACCGTGGTTACACACACCAATTAAACATCTGAAGAGGTCTCTTGTTAATAATTTTTGTTTCACCATCCAGTATTTACAATATTTTCCATAAATAGTTCATTTACGTAGAAATGATTTTCTCTCTCTCAAAATGTTCAGTTGCCCGACCGGTAAACAATTTCAAAGTAACATAAATAGCTAATTATCGTGGAGAAGATTAACACTAGTTTTGCATTATCTGTGGACTCTTGACATCGGATAGTTTTTGCATTATCTCTGAAGTCTTGACAAATAACATATTGATACTCCATGATTATATTATCACATAGAATTTTTTATCATAAGTAGAATATCTTTATTTTGTCTTGTTCGATTTCTCATTAAAGAACACGTTAGAATGTGTATCCTTAAGTCCACCAATCCCAATTATAGATACATCATAAGACACCTCATTTTTTTTTTTTTTTGAAATCAAGAACATGTCAAATTGGAACCTTTATCATTCTCTTCTTCAACCCATTAAAAGTCTTAAATGTTATCATTCCACATGAATTCTCATTTTCTGTTACAGACAGTAATGAGAGTTGTAATGGGATACTAAACCCTTTGTTACGTTGACAACAAAAAGTGGCAAGACCATGTAAACATTAAACATGGTGATTTTCTGTTACAGACAGTAATGAGAGTTGTAATGGGATACTAAACCCTTTTTTAAGTTGACAACAAAAAGTGGCAAGACCATGTAAACATTAAACATGGTGAATATCTATGGGTCTGGCCACTCAACTATGTTGCTCACTTTCTCAAGATCAACAAATACTCCCTCTACTATGACTACAAACCGAGAAAATTAACATAAGAGCATGAAAATTCACTTCCACATTGAGCTTCTCTTCTCTCAAGACAATGAGCACTCTTCTTAAATGTGGCAAACACTCGTCTTGGTTTTGATTGTCCTTGTACTATAAGTTTTTTAATGAATTGCTTATAAAATCTAGGTGTCAGATATCTATATTTGACATTGATCATGTTGATTGCTCAACTATCAATGCACATTCTCTAATTGTCATCTTTCTTTGGAGTTAACAAAGCATAGACAACATAAAGGCTCATTCTCTTCTAGACAAAACCCTCTTTTAACCACCACCTACTTGTCAATTCATCTCTTCATGTCCACTAGGTGGCATCCGATAATATAATAAACTGGGCAATGGAGCCCCCGAGACTAAATAAGTAACATGCTGGATATTTCTCATTAGAGGCAACTCATTAGTTAGCTCATTCAGGGTGACTTCATCAAAGTCCTTAAGCACTTTTTAAACATCCATTGGCATCTCAACTCTATCCTCCATCAAAGATTCCTTAACTTTTTTCATCACTAAAAGAAACACCGCATGCGGCTACTTCTCGCTGGCAAAGAGTTTCAAAGGATCAATCCTAACTTGTATAAATAATATCAAAGTTTTCTTTCATCAAAGTCAAACATTTTCATGTCGGGGAGAGTTGGTGGTGAACGCAATCCAATAATAAGTCAACGGCCCAAGAAACCCAAATGAAAGTATCTAGATTAGTTGAGTTCTTAATATTATATTTTATTCTGCATTTTAAATAGTTAGAATTAGACTTTTTTTTTAAAGTGTATGATCTTTAAATAGGTTGCTTAACCTAACAATGATGAGATGATAATTTAGAATCATTTTTTAGTATAACAACTTTGTCTTCACCTTCTTGGTGTAAGGCTGCTTCCCCTTTCTTCTCTCATTTAGTCACCATTCTCTTGTTTTCGTTAGCCTTTCCTACACTCCGTCAAGTACTTTGCAAGATTGACATGAAACGAGTGCCGTCTAGGGTTTGATTGTCTACCTCGCCTTGTCTAGGAAGGAAGTATATCAAGGTTTCATCTCCATCAAGAGCATCATTCATCACTCCTACTATAGATACTTGTAAACATGTTCTAAATGTGATGTGATGTTGTTGATTGGTTGGCCTACCATGATCAAACCAAGATCCGATGTGATCACGAACACCTACATGTCTGATTAGCTCCTTTCCCCTACAACATTTAAAGTAATTTTTTTTCATAGAGACACTTGGAAGCCATACAAGCTATATTTCATAGCATTATCTTAGCCTCATAAATCCTATGTTCCTTTTCATGTATGCAACACACCTTCACATTTTAATAGGTGATTGATTCTCATATACGACATTAGAGAAGAGCCATGTATTAGAGAGCTATACAGTGAAGTGTACACGCTATGAGAGACAACATATGAGCTCTTGGTTATACATGTCATTAACTCACTTATGTTGCATGCTTACTAAATATTTTCAAGACTTGTATTTAAAACATTTATCTCTCATCAACACTTGTAACAATATTAAACTAAACTAACTTAACACTTGAATTCCTATAAAATATAAAATTCACTACAACTTTATACTTCCTAATTTAACACATAAATCAAATATAATCTAAAATTTTCAAGTTTATAAAATTCTTAAAAATTGATGCACAGAGTTGAGGCCATAAGTAGCATAGTCGATGTGGTTGAGGGAAACGCCGTTGATGTTCAAATCAGCGACCTTGAGCATGTTATGTACTCCAATGTGTTGTTGATGGTGATGAACATGACCTTGCAGGGAAATTCATTCACCTGGGTGAGGAGGAGGACATGTGAATAGGTCAAGGCATGCACCAGCTATTGAAAGGGGCTCTATATTGGAAAGTGGGTATAGTCACATACCAGATGATTCATAAAAAGTTTACTTGCTTAAATATCATGGGCCCTTCAACCTCAACACTATAGTTTTGGGGTTTGTAACATGGTATCAGAGTAGAGCAATGACCTTATTATATTATATTAATTTCTATATTTGCATTACCAACCTTGGCAATGAGGAGGAGTGTTGGAATTTAAGAATAGTCTCATATTGGATGATTAATAAAAAGTTCACTTGCTTAAATATTTTAAGCCCTTCAACATCAGTGCCATGGTTTTGAGGTTTGTAAGACTCTATGGTGTCGGGTGATGCAAACAGTTGAGTCACATAGGCTCGTGAGAAAGGTGAGGTCCCAACAATGGCCGGTTGTGCATGAATCCTGTGCTAGAGGGTTAAAGTGCCAGATGTACTTTACCAGTGTAGGGTACATGGGTGCACCTGATGATGCCAACGTTATTGTAGAACTTGAATGTACTGCAAGTGTGTTGGCTACTGCTCTAGCAATGGCAAGAGGAGTTGTGCTCGTGGAACCAAGAAGTTGTTGTGTCAGTGACTTTGCAATTTTGCATAGAAAATTCATATGTTTTGCGATCACAAAAATGAACAATGAGGCAGCTGAGATTCTAAGTGTGTGGGCACTGGGTGGCTGCAGGTCCACATGAGGCAAGTCAAAATCGCGTTGATCGGCAAAGGGTGTCAAAAATGTGTCATCAAGTAGTAAGGCCTGGCATGACGGAAGGCCATAGGGTGGTTGGCTTTGCTGTGCAAGGATTGGGAGACCTAGAAAAGAGAATTGTCTTGTGAAGTTTTGCAGGAACTCCATAGTGATGAGGCGGAGCAAAAAGGCTCTAATACCAAATATGATGCATGACAAAAGGACTCAAAAGAAAAGAGTCCAAAGAAGAAAGAAGATTTGGCCTCATGCTAGAAGAGAAGAGAAGAGGGATCAACATCATGTTAGGAAAGTGGAGAAGGGGGTTTGGCCTTAGGGATGTCAATGGTTACTGATTATCCAATTATCCGACCCGTTTATTAGTTAACAAACAATTAAAGGATAATGTAAAATTTC
Organism: Cryptocoryne crispatula var. balansae; assembly: GCA_036172225.1. NCBI lineage: Eukaryota > Viridiplantae > Streptophyta > Magnoliopsida > Alismatales > Araceae > Cryptocoryne > Cryptocoryne crispatula. The sequence continues at coordinate 29,578,229 of CM069935.1, forward strand.
TGAATAAGCTATTCGTGTCCGTTTACCAATTAACTGTTATCTTAGCGGATGTGATCATAGATACACCATAAACTGAACCTGAAAATCGTTATCTGAATTTGTTAATTAATACATAATATAATGACTTACATTGTATGACATCTAAGCATATACATATGTCCCATCAAGAAAATCTTATTGTCTCTAACCCTCCGGTTCACCCTCCTCCCTCGGGCCTTAAAATTGGACAAGTGTTGCCTTGACATCCGATAGTAACTTCTTCTTTCTCTCTCGCTTCTTAACAGTATAGTCCACATACACAACGATGACTCCTTCCCCTCCCTAGTCCAGCTACCATCGAATTTGACATTACAAAAAACCTGTCATACTAGAGAAACTTGTCAACTATGTGATTTGTCGAATGGTTGACGGCAACACAAAATAAGAATAGACACTGCAATCCCACCAGAAGGGATTTCACTTTTGCTGCAGATCAACTATCTCATGTTTTGTGTTGGCCATGTATTGTTTCGGATATATAACTGAGAATTTTTTTCTATTTCATATTTTGTGTTGGACATCTAACTATTTACTACAAACTCAAAAATCAATTTTGTTGCAGACTCATAAATCATTAATTTTCTATCTCATATTTTGTGTAACACATGTAACTAAGAATTTTCTTCTAGTACATTGATATAAGTGGATGCTTCTAATTGTAATATGTATTTTTTATATGTGTTTTCAATAGTAAAATTATCTTTACTTCTTATTTTGCTAGGTTGGATCATACATATGTTATCTCTTTATATATTCGTTAACCGTCCGTTATCCGACCGTAAACCATTTTTAAGCGGATAGAACAATGCAATTTATGGATACACCTGATACCAATAGTTAACAAACAGCAAGTGGATACACCTTTTTCTTAAGGATACGGATACAGATAATACTTTTAACTCGTTGACATCCCTATTTGGTCTCACACTATTGGAAGAAGAAACTTAAATTCTAAGGCCAAATCAATCCTCATAATTGTTTATAGCACTAAAAATGTTTCTAGAAAAATAAACATTTATAAAAATGAGATATGTGCCTTTAATCTACCTTAGAAATATGCCTTTTGATATTTGACCAAAATATTCTTAATTTTTATAAGTTTTATTTATACATTGTCTCAATCTATTATTTGGAGGTTATTTTGATACTGGTATGATAATTGGCTTGGGTTTATTTGGCAAATCCAATGTGGTTATCAAGAACAACAGAAGAAAGAATTTATGCTAGATTGTAGCATGTCAAATGTAATAGTTCGTGGTGTTAATTTTTATCTTAATTATCTATTTATGACATTTTACTAAGTGAGGCATTCTCTCTCATTATATGCTGAATGAATGATCATTTATTGACATGAGAGTTACTAAATACATCACATGCACATTTTCTTATAGATCTAAAGCTAGTCATTGTAACAACAAATCCTCAAAAAATTTAATGGGGTGGATTATCCTCTTGTTAACTTTTCATATGTCAAGTTGAGACACTTATATTAGAAATATAAAACATACTATTACATATTATGTTATGATTAGGAGTACAAAATTAAATATCATATCTTCACTTAATGATGCATGACTAACATCATTATATCATAATGGAGCTAACAAAAGGTGACTTTCCACTCATCTTTGCTAATCCACCCTTATGCAAAGTCCTAAAACATACTTAACTATGTGGGGGAATTCATAAAGTCATAAAAATGAATTTGAATGAATTTGGATTCTTTGGGTTCTTTTTACTAGAGTAAGATATTCGTGTTCATTGAATACATAATCAAAAATCATCAAGCCAATTGATACGCAACTATAGTTAAATTAATGAATTTTCATATCTAGATGCTAGAGATTCAATGTTTTTTTATACTATGCTCATTATGATGCCAAAGATAAATTTCTTCTTCAACATACATATTGATAACTCCACATGTGAAATTACACATGGTTATATATTTTATAATAGTCATAAGTAATGAATTTACCAAGTGAACTTAATACCAAAGATAAGCATTCAATCAACCCATCATTTACCCATCCAATAAAGAGCACCATCATAGGGTTCTAATTTTTCTACCCAAGCCTCTCAACAAGTTCTAATACAGCATTGAAATCACCACCTATGCACCAAGTAGAGTTTATACAAAACTCATTATCTTCTTCATATCAGAGAAAAAACATGATTTATAAGTCTCAATCATAGGTCTATAGACATTGCAAAGGAATCACTCCTTACTTATATCTTGGATCTAGAGAATGATAATTTGAGTATGTATGGCACTGAAAAGCTCTTATACAAAAATTTACTTCCATCCTGGAGAATCACCAAGCCACTGCTTCTCCCTACTGATGGAACATAAGAAAATCTTGTTAGTCTCCCACATTTTAAAGCTGCAATGTTTTGCATATTGTCAAAACCTATTTTGGTTTCTTGCAATAAAAACACATCTAACTTTTAGTATGTCACAATATTATGTGGTTCCCTTATCTTGTATATGCCTATGATCCCCATATGAATCCAAATCATAGTAAGATGACAATACCCTTCACTACATTATCATCTTCTTCAAATGATAACCCTGCCGCAAACATAGGTAGAAAATGCAGGCTCCCTCCTCTACGCATTTTAAGAGCCATCAAACAACATTCTTTAATAATAGCAATTTGTTCCTCTTGGGTAGATTCCTACTAAAAAGTGGCTTATTTTGAATTTTGGATGGTATAAGTACTTGGCAACCCCTGCAAAGAATTGAAAGGCACCCAGGTAGCATCTTCATTAAGTTTCTCAAAGTGACAGAGCTTAGAAAGCTCAATCAAAATCGCAAATTGATCTCCATGAAAAAATCAAACTTGCTCTCTATCAAAACTTCAACAGAATTCTCCAACGACCATCATAGCTTCTTCCTATTGAAAGAAATCATATTGTTGAGTGGTGATAATATTCTAGTTAAGGCAAACTCTACTTAAGCAAACAATGGCTATCCAACACCCTGATTCCTTTTGATTGGAGTGCCCCATGGCAAATTCAGACTTCACCTCTTCCTTCCATGGACAATCCAGGACCACCCAAGCTTCCTTGTCATTGTCATGAATAACAAAATTGTTCCCAACCACCAAATTCAACTAGTTCATACAAGAGTTGTTCCTCATAATGAAACTACCAGAAAAGATATCTTGATCCAAGTATGGGTTTTCAATTAGTTCATTTTTAGGAAGGAGTTAAGCACAACTTTCTTATTGTCAAGGATATCAGTACCCTTCATAGAAATAGCTATGCATTGTTTTAGCCATTACTACTTCTCATTCATGCTTATGAATCAAAATAGAGAAGGGCTCATGTGATCTCCCTTCATAGAAATGCCCATAGATAGGGAGGGGCACAACCGTAGCAATAAGGTCTCTCCCCGCACGTAGAGAATGAACATACAATCTTGAAGCAACCTCCTTTAGACACCCATGCTCACAATGGCTAATACTCCCAGCATCTGCAACTAGGGCTGTTCACTGTTCGGTTCAACCCGAAAATCCAAACCAAACCAGTACTTTGGTTCGGTTTGGTTTGGTTTGAACTACCGATCTGTTTGTTTTGGTTTCTATGACCCTTCAAACCAAACCAAACCGATAAACCGAATAACCCGAATTAGATTAAAAATTTTAGTTTAAGTTATATATAAGATAGTATTTATGCATCTTTTATTATAAAATTAAATTTGTTTTAAGAGTTTTTAGGGTAAAATTAATGTAATGTATAAACATATACACAAGATTTTAATAGAATATGATTTAAAACAAACAAAGTAAACTTATATATTGATATATCTACTACACCTTAGTAAAATATGGTTTGAACCGAACCAAACCAAACCAAACCGAACTAATTTGGTTCGGTTCGGTTTGGTTTGGAAGATAATTTGGATTGGTTTGGTTTGAGAAAAAATCTCAAAAACCAAATCAAACCAAACCATGAACACCCCTATCTGCAACACCTTAGCTCGTGTCTGCATTCGGAATAGGAATGGCAATGACCATAACTCTATGGCCTTTGATCATCCATCAACCCTCTCACAACAACATCACAATAAGATACTTGCTTTGGCACCCCTCCCCCCCCCCACCACCCTAGGAGCATCTACTCATTCACGTTATTTCTTACATTGTTCTTAATGATTAGAATGTTAGCCACATCTTTTCTTTTTGTCGTGAATGATGCATGTTCTCACTTAACTTGTACACATATTTACTTCATTCTAAATGAAATCACAAAATTTAGTCTTAGATTTTAACTAGAGTTAACTAAAATTTATCTAGCCTTTTATTTGACATAAGGATTATGAAGAACATCACATGCACCTTTTTTAAAAGATCTATATTATAAAAACTAGTCCTTGTAATGACATAGATCCTCAAAAAATCTAATCGGTTGTATTATTCTTAAATATGTGTTATTAGCCTTTCATAAGTTAGGTTTAGGTGCTTATATTAGAAAAAATAACACTTATAATATTGTGTTGGTTGTTATGACTAGTAGGGGTGTCAATGGGCCAGCCCAGCCCATCCCACAGTTAGCCCAACCAAGGCCCACTCCAATATCTAATGGGTCAGCCCAGCCCATTTTATGTCGTTGGTTCGAACCAACCCAGCTCATATAAGTTATAGATTTGACCTGGCTTGGCCTGATTTTTCAAATTTATATATACATCATTTTTTTAATTTTTAAAATATTTTCTACCAAAGTCTTGGTATGACGTGTAAAATTAAAACTAAATTCTTTTTTGAAATATTAGGGTCCCACAAGTTTGATAAAAAAACATGAAACATTATTAAAATAAGAATAGTAGATAGACTATACACATTCATAATTTTTTAATTTATGATAAAATATATAGATTTGATCTGGCCACTTAATTTTTCTAGTCTATGATAAACTGTATATCATAATTTTAAATTTTTTAAACATCAAACCAATTGCTAAAGAAATATTTTGAATCTAGAAATAAAAATAGAAACATGGATAGAAGCACCTAAATAATCTTAGATATCTAACAAGAATTCAAGTAAAATATATATTTCATTATTTAAAATTATTATCCTTTTTAATTTCTCTGGTACTCTAGATATCTTGTTGGTGACTGTAAATGCAAAAAGCTCCATGAAAATAAAATAAAACAAACAATACCATAATGATGTCTTGATTGTGATCCAAAGGCCTTTTGCATGCCTGCTTACAAACTAAGAGACAACAATGACCGGGCATCGCTACGAAATAGTGACGTCGTGACTCACAAGTGACCCGCGGGCTTGATTTCTTGGCCCGAGTAACATGAGAGGGCCTATTTCTCTGCCTCGAAACAAGGTCCAGGGCTGACGCAGCTTGAGGACCCGTGGGCTAGCCTAGTCCATTGCTGCCTCTAATGACTAGGAGTACAAATTTTGGACAATAAGTCTTTTTTTAAGAGATGTCACAATGGTGGACGTGAATTCGAATTCCTACCACCCTTCCAAGAGGACTAACGCCAACATCAGCATGTCCACAACCACCGGACCATTTGGGCACTAAGTAATGATAACTAAATATCATATCCATACTTAATGATGCATGACTGACATCACTAAAAACATCTATATTAAAATGAGCTAAAATGTGGGGGTTTCAACTCATCCTTGGTAATCCACCCTCATGCCCCTTGTCCTGAAACATACTTAATAGTGAGGGAATTCACAAAGTCTCCAAAATGAATTGGAATGTGTTCAAATTCTTCAGGTTTTTCCACTGGAGTAGAATGTTCATCTTCATTGACTTCATAATGAGCAATCACTCAGTCCAACTAATCTCCAGCTACAAATAAATTAGCGAATCCTCCCATCTGGGTGCTAGAGATTCTATGTCCTTTTATATTATGGTCATTATGATGCTGAAGAGAAATTGCTTCTTCAACATACATGTTGATAGCTTCTGACGTGGGACTACACACGTATTTATATTTTATAGTAGCTATGACCTCAATGAAGGTGGGTGTCTGTATTGTTTTGTAAGGTGGTGAGTTCTCATAAAAGACTTCAAAGTATCAAGTTTCATTATCAAATTCATATCATGAGAGTGCCATGAATTTTACAACATGATCAAGTCATGGGAAACGTAGGCATCGTAAGCATAAGGGTGACAAGATCAAGTTGTAACGTGAGTGTAGAAGTGTCATAATCATAAGGATGATATAATCATAATTTATAATTTTAAGCATGCTTATCTTATAGGATAATCTTCTTTCTTATTCTTACATTTCTCTTAACCCTTAGTTGGTGTTTCATTGTATGATAAATTGAGTTTTTTATGAATTTTTGTTTTATAACATAACTTATTTTTAAAAAAATGCTTCTCACCCATTACAAATTTATCTTTTTAAATATTTTTTATTTATCATACAAAAAAAAGGGAGACCAACTTCTTATCTTGTGGGCTCCAACCTGATCCTTTGGTCATAAATAGTTTTTACTCTTTTTTATTAACACATCTCCCGAATCATGACAATTTAATGTCATTGCCTGGTTTATATTTTAACTTAACTTAATTTTTTGTCATGAAACTGTATAAAAATTTATTGAACAATTAACCATACAGTCTTTTACTATTTACCTTTGGCTTTTACACAATCTCAATTCTCACTAAGCAATTGGGATGTACATGCATACATCTTGAGAAGACAACCAGATTCTATTATAATGGCAACAAAGTGACATGCTACTTTATAGCAGCTTGGGTTTTATATATATATATATATATATATATATATATATTCATGGTTGGTGTAGTTACCATAATTTATCCTAACATAAATCAAGCTTTCCACCGGAAATGATGTCTCAACTTCTATTAAATGTTTATGAGATGCCATAAGTCTCAACCTTTCATGGTCCTCATGTGACACATCTTATTGTGTTTTCGTAGAACTTATTAATTTAAAACATTGAGGAAAAAGGAAACTTACACATCTGTTCGCATCGTATTTATATAATGTATATTTTGGACATGTTTGTTTGTGTCATGAATGAATGAAGAGAGCTTGCTCTTGTCATTGTATTGATATGAATATATATATAGGTAAACATCTTACAAGAATTGTAAGATACTTAATTTACCTTCTAAATACAAGAATTAGGAATAAAAAAGAAATAGTATGTTTCTACAATATACAGTATGTGTTATATTAACACACTCTCTCAAACTTCCGTCGGATCATAAATTGAAAGTTTATCGACCAATTCACGAAACTACGTGGTAAGTTGTGATTTCCTAAATAGATTGGCTAGTTGCCATACAGAGAAGATGTGAGGGAGAACTAGTGTGCCAGAAAGATAATATTGCTCAACAACATGATAGTCAATCTCAATGTATTTTGTTCTCTCATGAAAAATTGGATTGTTGGCTATCTATAATGCACTTTGATTATCACAATAGAGGGGAGTTGGAGTACTTAGAGCAATGCTTAAGATGTGTAGAAGGTCGTAACCAAGCAATCTCTTCAAAAGTATTAGCTATAACACGATATAAAAAACTTAAAGTTGTGCGCAGAAAAAATTAGATGAGCAATTATACATTTGATTCATCCCAAGGTTCTTAGTTCTCTACATATGGTCAAGAATATTATGAAATAAATTATGTTGATTCATCGGACACTTCAATCCAATCTATCTATGTCTATGATAGATATAGTGATTCTTTGGAATCTAATCTTAGGATAATTGTCTAAGGGAGTAATAAATATAATCATCTTATATATTTGTACTATACTATTTACTCAACTCGAATGACATGGAGAAGTACCTAAATTATATAGAAAATATAGATCATGTAAGATTGGAATAAAATCAATGAATTTTTTTCAAATCATAGTACTTATTTTTTATATTGTTTTGTCTTTTTTAACATTTTTTGAATTTTTAAAAAAATAATAAAATAATAGGTCGCAACCCTAGACACCGAATAGACCTTGATAACAAGATGTCAATCAACTAAATCTTTTAGCCTGCAGTTACCCTTGTATATAATCTCTTGTACATACAAAGCATTGGTTTTAAAGGCCTTAGTTTAATTTGGTTTAAAATACCTTAGAAATTAATTGGTTTAAAACACCTTAGAAGTTTGATTTGTTTAAAAAGCTACCGGTATACTCAAACGAGATATTAACATCAAAATAAACTTGAAATATTAACTAGAATATCTAAGCAAATACTTAAACAATCGAGTTAACGATATTTTAAATATGTGTATACATATTTTAAACATACAGTAAAAAAACCTCAAAAGCTTAAAAACTGCTCCATATACTTGTTTAAATATGTTTAAAAACTAACTTAAACTAAACTCAAAGCAGTGTTTACTTTATACTTAATGTGTATGGAGGACGAAGACCCGCAGTCGTAGAGAAGAATAGTGTGATGATGGTGAGGTCCCGACGAGCGATGGCAGCCAACGAACGAACGCGACGGAGACGACGGCATCAAAGCACAGTTGGGCATGCGGGAGAGAGAGAGGGAGAGAACACATTAGCAGTGGCACGCACCAAGCGGCGGAGGCGGCCGACGGAGCCCGGGGGAGGAGGGAGGGCAGGGGTGGGCACAGAACAGATCGAATCGGGAAATCAAATCGAATCGATCTATTTGGTTTGATTTGATTAGATTTGAAAAATTTTCAAATTTATTTAAATCCAATCAAATGTTTAAATAGTATTAATTAAAAATTTATAAAAAAATTTATAGTATTAATAAAAATTATATTTTTATAAGTTATATAATAAAATAGTATTTATTCTGATTATTTTTAACTTAAAAATTATATATATACGTAAAAAATAATTAATTTAAATATTTTTATATATTTTCGGTTCAAATCAAATCAAACTAAATCGAATTGAAATCGATTTGGTTCGGTTCAATATGATAGGTTGATTCGATTTGATTCGATTTGAAAAAAAAATCTAAATCAGACCGAATCGAACCATGTCCACCCCCGGAGAAGGGGGCTTTTATCACGAGGGAGAGAGCAAGGGAAGAAAGGAGGAGGAGTGAAAGGGGGCGCATGGGGTTTGAAACCCAAACTCCTGGACCATCGCCAATATTACAAGTAAAATCAATTGTGATGACTTCGGTCGTTGCCGCCACTAACAGTCGAGCGTTTCACGGTCCACTTCCAAAAACTAGCACAGCTAAAGCCGTTGTCAGTAATGTACATCTCCTGCGACCACTTTTCTACGTCATCACAAATGGTCTATACTCTTCTTGAGTTCATGACGGCCTCTAACATCATGAATACTATATGTGTTACGACCCGGAAATTAAGCAACATATAACCAAAACTCATGTAGCGGAAAACAAAACGTCGTGACAATGGGAAAAATTCATCATTCGGATTTCATAACCCATACAATCATGTAGATCAACAAACACAATCAAGTCTACAAAATTTCACAAGATTTCTAAAACCTGGAGTCAACAACTTTAAACCAAGCCAACTTCACCACGATCAATTCCAACCAAAAACTTGAACATTTAAAACAAGTAAATTTCAAATCAAGTTCATTCATATGATCCATCTCTGAAGAAAAAAAATCACTAGATTTAGTTTAACTACACAACATCCTAAGAGTCCAAAACAAGCAACCTGATGAAAATAAAATATCACTGTGCTCCAACTCTAGGAGATTTTGGTTCTTCCACGGCCTCTACTTGAGTCTCCAAGCCAATCTCCTGATCTTCAAAACCTGCTGAAAAATATTAACCCACAACGGGGTGAGTCTGGGGACTCCGTAGGATTTACACCTTTCACCCATCAATCGGGTAACTAACATTAATTAAGCAATGGTATGTAACATATCTAAATTGAGATGTAATACAAAAGTATAGAATGTCTTCTATATTAATCTCACAACCCATATCCAAACATAATTATCTTCAAATAAAAGGTTATGCCAAAGCTAATTAATTCTAGACCAATGCATACAAGACCATAAACTAAACAAAAATCAACTAGATGATCTCCAGACTTAACTTAACATGACCAATCTAAAATGGGACATATCTGAATTTTCTAACTTATCATGCTTTAATATCTAAACATAACATGCAATGAGCATAAATTCATGTTCTTTCTAAACCCATAGTCACATAGCAAGGAATTGGTCGTCTTGCCTTTTCACATCACATATACAGATCACTTTCACCAGCTCTAATTTATATAGTAATAACATACACTAAGCTAGCCCTTAGTGCACTTAGGCAATGGTGACACTTAGGGAAAAACCGCGGTAATCCGGGATCTGTGGGAGGGTCGGATTTATCTAAGATACCTGCTGCCCATGGGCAATTTGATTAGAATAGGCTGGTGAAGCCTCATAACATGTGGTACAAGTGTTCATAATAATTTTTCAAATCATGACACACCTGATTATCATATGCACAAGACATAAACATCTCATTCTAATGTCATCCATGCAAAACAAACTATTTTTATCATAAACTAGACAAAACATGTACTAACCGACATGGTTGACATATTCTAAACAAAACTCATATCAAACTTGACAATATGAACCTACCATATCATGCAAGACATATTACATAATATGGAACCAAACCAAACAAATTTTACATGATTCATACACATGCGATATCAAACCAAACTAGACATGCTTAATTACATATAGAAAACAATTAATCTAAATCAAGTTTGGCATAACCAAAACAGACTAAGTTCTGATGTCAACACCCATAATCTGACCTAAACAGGTTTCAAAAAGTGTAATTTGATGTCTTATGATTTTTCCAAATCTCCACATAACTATATTTCAATTCTAGGTCCATTCTAGCACATAATTATATACATAAATAACATATGGTCAAATATCATTAAAAATATTTCTACCCATCTAGAATCACGCCAAACATGTTTCATAATATCCAAAATATCAATTTCAAGGTTCTGGTTTCAAGAATTTTTGAGAGAAATCATTAATTTTAGGTCAAAAGTCTAAACTAGTCAAATCAAGGTCCATAAATTAAATCATGAATATTTTCTAATCAAAATAGAAGATCTTGAGAAACCTACTTGGAATCTTCTGTGAATTTTCTTGAATTTTCTGGATTTTTATGCTATTTTTCTTGGCCTTAAATCTAATTTCTGGATTTAATAAATTCAAATAATCCCAAAGGCTGAACCGGCGTTGGTGGCTCAAGGTGCTGGGCCGGAGGCTAGACCGGGCGGCTTGGGGGGTGAGCCGGGCTCGACCGGCAGCTCGAACGGCGTTCGCGCAGGCTCGCGCGGCGGTGACATTCGCGGTGGTACCGGCCAAAATAGGGGAGGCCGGCGGGGCTTCCGGCGATGGCAACGGACCGCGGCTGCCGTCGAGGGGGGGCTGGGAAACAACGGCGAAGGGGAGGAGGAAGGAGGGATAGGAGGCTGGTGGCAGCAGGGGGCTCGGTGACGCTGGCTTTCGGTGGTGATGGTAGTCACAATCGGCGACAATGACAAAGGAGGAAGGAAAAGAGAGGAAGGGTTTGCGGCGGGGGAGATGGCACGAGCGAGAGAGAGAGAGAGAGAGAGAGAGAGAGAGAGAGAGAGAGAGGGATCAAGTGGGGGGGATGCGTAACCAGCGGGGGGGCTTCGCAAGGATCCGAGGGGGTGGTGGAGTTACGGCGAGGACGGCGGCGACGAATCCGGGAGGGGGGCGTTTACTTTTTTTTGTACACCAGATATTACATTCTTCACCCCTTAAAATAAATTTCAACCTCAAAATTTAAAATTACTTACCAAAAAGATGGGGGTGAGACCGCTTGATATCCTCCTCGATCTCCCAAGTAGACTCCTCTAATGTGTGATGCTTCCATAACACCTTGACCATCGAAATTGTCTTCTTTCTAAGCTGCTTCACCATGCGATCTATGATCCAAATAGGCCTCTCTTCAAAACTTAAATTGGGCTGCACTTAAATTGGGCTGCACCTCAACCTCAGAAAAATCATGGACTTGAGTAGGATCTGAAATATACTTCCTAAGCAGCGATACATGAAAAACCTGGTGTACTCTGGACATAGCAGGTGGTAAAGACAATCTGTAAGCAACTTCTCCAATCTTCTTCTCTATCTGAAACGTCCCAAGATACCTCGGATTCAGCTTACCATGATGACCAAATTTGATGACTCCCTTAGTGGGGGAGACCTTTAGGAACACATGATCTCCTTCTTCAAATTGAATATCACGCCGCTTCAAATATGCATAACTTTTCTGACGGCTCTAAAATGTAAGTAACTTCTGCCTAATGACCTGGATCTTCTCATTACTGTCCTGCACCCAATCTAACCCAATAAGACTTCTCTCCCTAACCTCTTCCCAACAAAGAGGTGATCTACATGGCCTACCATACAAAGCCTCAAATGATGCCATTCCAATGCTAGAATGATAACTATTGTTGTAAGCAAACTCAACCAAGGGTAACTGTAGATTCGAGCTTTCCTGCCACTCAAGTGCTCTAGCCCTCAACATATCCTAAAAGGTCTGGATCGTCCTCTCTAACTGACCATCTGTCTGAGGATGATATGCTAAAGTAAACTTGAGTTTAGAACCCAAAGCTTCTTGTAGTCCCTTCCAAACTATTCTAGTAAATCGAGGATCTCTATCTGGAACAATAGTAACTAGAACACCATGATACTTTACCACACCATCAAAATATAACCTGACCAAACTATCAGTCGGTTGAGCTTCTTTAATCAGTATAAAATGAGCTGATTTAGTAAGCCGGTCAACCACAACCCAAATAGCATCAAACTGCTTCTTGGTTTTAGGTAATCCTGTGACAAAAACCATAGAAATGTGTTCCCATTTCCATGATGGAATCTCCAATGGTTGCAAAGGTCCTCCTGGTTTCTGGTGTTCAGCCTTCACCTGTTGGCAAACAAGGCATTCAGAAACATAATCTGCCACATCTCCTTTCATACCTTCCCACCAATATTGCCTTTTCAAGTCATGATACATCTTGGTTGCCCCTAGATGAATACAATATTGAGACTTATGTGCCTCTGCCAAAATCTCTTGCCTCAAGTCAAAATCTGCAGCTGCACACAATCTCCCTTGATAACGAATGGTTCCATCTTCATACTTAGAAATTTCAGCTTTTTTTACTAAGCCTTGTACTTCTGAGTTCCCTTCTTGTGCCAACTTCACTTTCTCCACCAAAGATGACTTGATAGACATCTGAGCCATGAAAGAAGTTAGATGATTCACAAAAATCTTAGGTGCATAAGTAGTAATAAGCTCCATACCTTTTCATTCTTGACATATCTGCAATGTCAGTACTTTCTTTCTACTAAGTGCATTTGCCACCACATTTGCTTTACATGGGTGATAGTTCAGACTAAAATCATAGTCCTTTAGGTATTCCACCCATCTTCTCTGTCTCAAGTTGAGATCCTTCTGTGTAAAAATGTACTTCAAGCTTTTATGGTCAGTAATACATCAAATAACTTACCATACAAATAATGCCTCCAAACTTTCAATGCATGCACAACAGCTGTTATCTCTAAATCATGAACTGGGTAGTTCTTTTCATGAGGTTTCAACTACCAAGAAGCATAGGCTACAACCTTATCATGCTACATCAACACACAACCCAGTCCTACTCTGGATGCATCAGTATAAACTACAAGTCCTCCTGTACCATCTGGCAAAACAAGCACAGGTGCAGTTGTCAACTTCTCTTTCAACTTTTGAAAACTATCTTCACACTATTCTGACCACTTAAATCCTTCCTTCTTGGTCAAAGCTGTTAAAGGAGCTGATATAGAAGCAAATCCCTCAATAAAACAACGATAATAACCTACCAAACCAAGGAAACTTCTCACCTCTGTTGGGTTTGTAGGTTGCTCCCAATTTGGCATAGCCTCAACCTTAGCAGGATCCACCTACACACCTGTTGCTGATATAACATGGCCCAAGAAATTCACACTCTCAAGCCAGAATATGCACTTGCTGAATTTGGCATACAGCAAGTGATCTCTCAAAGTCTGCAACACAATCCTCAAATGTTGGCAATGTTCTTCCTAGCTAGAAGAGTAAATCAAAATATCATCAATGAAAACTACTACAAAGCAATCTAAATACTCCCTGAAAATCTGGTTCATCAAACTCATGAAAGCTGTAGGAGCATTAGTGAGACCAAAAGGCATCACCAAGAACTCATGGTGACCATATCGAGTACGAAAAGCTGTCTTATATATATCTTCATCCTTGATCCTCAGCTGATGGTACCCAGACCTCATGTCAATCTTGGAAAACACCTTGGCATTCTACAACTGGTCAAATAAATCATTAATACGTGGCAGTGGGTACTTGTTCTTTATAGTAATCTGGTTCAACTTTCTATAATCAATACAAAGTTTCAAAGATCCATCCTTCTTTCTGACAAATAAGACAGGTGCACCCCAAGGTGACACACTAGGGCGAATAAACCCCTTGTCCAGAAGCTCTTCTAATTGTTGCTTGAGTTCTCTCAATTCTGCAGGTGCCATTCTATATGGAGCAATAGAAATAGGGGATGATCCAGGAACAATATCTATAGCAAACTCAATGTCCCTAGCTGGTGGTAACCCAAGCAAATCCTCAGGGAACACATCTGGATACTCACAAACAATATCAACCTCATCCACAGATTTCTTAACATCTACATCACCATCAATAGAAACACATGCAAGATAGACATCACATTGATTTTTCATCATCCTTGCTGTCTTCATGGCAGAGATCAACATCTTGGACTTCTTATAAAAAGGGCATCTATAGGAGAAGATATTTCTACCAGGAATCTAAAAAATAACCTTCTTCCTATGGCAATCAAGTATAGCATGGTGGTGCTCTAGCCAATCCATCCCCAAAATAATATCAAAGTCCTTCATATCTAGCACATACAATCTAGCCCCTAAAAGGTTCCCATTGATCTCAATCTCACAATGGGGTATAAAGTAAGACACCTCCATAGCCTGCCCTGATGGAACACTAACTCCCATAGGTTCACACTCTTCCACAACATAATCACAACTCTTAAATAAGAAAGCAGAGAAACAGAATGATATGAAAGAATTGGTAGCTCCTGAATCAAACAATATACGAGTATAAAATCCAACGACTCGAAGAGTACCTTTTGCTACATGTGAATCCTGAGAGAGATCCCTACGCTCCATAGCAAAAACTCTAGCCTGGCACTGCGAGACTGTTGTGGTGGGGCCCTATAAGAAGAAGTCTGCCTCTGAGCTGGTGCCTACCTCACCTGAGTTGCTGCACTATGAGTCGGAGCACTAGAATGAGTCTGAGATGGTCGAGATGACATAGCTGGAGTAGCCTCACGCCTTTGCTTGGAAAGAGGGCAATCAGCAACACGGTGCCCAAACTGCCCACAACCAAAGCATGCTCCTTACCTGCGACGACAGTCACTGCTAGCATGGTTCTTCCCACAAAAATCACATCCCCTCTACCTGGGTGGGGGACCTGAGCTAGTGATCTCCGGTTTCTTCCTCTTCCTGTCAAAAGATTGCTGAGGTTGATCCCTGGATGGTGCCCTGCTGCTCTGACCTAGTGCTATGAAGGGTCCAAGGTCCTTCTCTACCCTGCAAGCTGCCTCAAAAGCTGCTCCCATTGTGGGCCAGACTACAGCAACGAGTCTGTCACGAATACCACCTCTGAGCCCATCAACAAATTTCCTAGCTCTTTCCGCCTCATTCTTACATATATGTGGTGCATATGTTTCTAATTCAATAAACTTACTTTCATACTCCATTACTAACATGGTATCCTGCTCAAGTTGTAAAAACTCCTGCTTCTTGGCATGACGAACATGTAAAGGAATGTACTTCTCCCTGAATAGCATGATGAACTCCTCTTAAGTGATTTCCTCCTTTGGGACTCTAGCAAAATGAGTACAAAGTATAGATTCCCACCAAGCTCCAGCTGTCAAATGAAGCATATGGGTAGCAAGCCTGACCATATCCTCTGCAGGACACTGCATCACTTTGAAAATCTTCTCAATCTCTCTGATCTAGTTCTCTACCAGAGCTGGATCTCTATCCCCTGAAAAAGAGGGTGGACTCAGACGTCGAAAATGTTCCACCATTCCAACAGGTGGGTGGTCTGCCTTGGCATTAGCCTGCTGCATCAAACCCTGAGCCATAGCAGCATTCAAGCCCAGCTGAGCTTGAACTTGAGCCTGCACAATCTGGAATAGACCTTGAATAGCTTCTAGTAAATTTCCTGTGCCAGGTGCTTGCCCCTCATTCTGGGCTGGTGCTTGATTCCCAGTATCTTGAGGATTTCCCTCACGCACTGGAACATCCTGAAGATTCCCATCATCTCTTCTATGAGTGTTACCATAAGATGCCATCCTATTCACAGAAATTAAAAGACTTAAGTATTCTAACATTCATACACATAACCAAAAATAAATCATAACTTCCAATCTAAAACATATACTCCAATTTAATAAAACTTAATCATGCTTGTCTCTTCAACCAACATTATCAACCGGGGTAGGTCCAAACTAGACCTTCTGGCCGGGTTATGCTCTGATACCAACTCCTATCACGACCCAAAAATTAAGCAACATACAACCAAAACTCATGCAGCGGAAAACATAACGTCGTGACAATGGAAGAAATCCATCATTCGGATTTCATAACCCATACAAGCATGTAGATCAACAAACACAATCAAGTCTACAAAATTTCACAAGATTTCCAAAACCTGGAGACAACAACTTTTAACCAAGCCAACTTCACCACGATCAATTCCAACCAAAAACTTGAACATTCAAAACAAGTAAATTTCAAACCAAGTTCATTCATATGATCCATCTCTGAAGAAAAAAAACCACTAGATTTAGTTTAACAACACAACATCCTAAGAGTCCAAAACAAGCAACCTGATGAAAATAAAATATCACTCTACTCCAACTCTAGGAGATTCTAGTTCTTCCATGGCCTCTACTTGAGCCTCCAAGCCAATCTCCTGATCTTCAAAACCTGCTGAAAAATATTAACCCACAACGGGGTGAGTCCGAGGACTCCGTAGGATTTACACCATTCACCCATCAATTGGGTAACTAACATATAATCAAGAAATGGTATGTAACATATCTAAATTGAGATGTAATACAAAAGTATAGAATGTCTTCTATATTAATCTCACAACCCATATCCAAATATAATTATCTTCAAATAAAAGGTTATGCCAAAGCTAATTAATTCTAGACCAATGCATACAAGACCATAAACTAAACAAAAATTAACTAGATGATCTCCAGACTTAACTTAACATGACCAATCTAAAATGGGACATATCTGAATTTTCTAACTTATCATGCTTTAATATCTAAACATAACATGCAATGAGCATAAATTCATGTTCTTTCTAAACCCATAGTCATATAGCAAGGAATTGGTCGTCTTGCCTTTTCACATCATATATACAGATCACTTTCACTAGCTCTAATTTATATAGTAATATCATACACTAAGCTAGCCCTTAGTGCACCTAGGTAGTGGTGACACTTAGGGAAAAATCGCGGTAATCCGAGATCTGTGAGAGGGTCGGATTTATCTAAGATACCCGCTGCCCATGGGTAATTTGACTAGAATAGGCTGGTGAAGCCTCATAACATGTGGTACAAGTGTTCATAATAATTTTTTAGATCATGACACACCTGATTATCATATACACAAGACATAAATATCTCTGTCTAATGTCATCCATGCAAAACAAACTATTTTTATCTTAAACTATACAAAACTTGTACTAACCGACATGGTTGACATATTCTAAACAAAACTCATATCAAACTTGACAATATAAACCTACCATATCATGCAAGACATATTACATAATATGGAACCAAACCAAACAAATTTTACATGATTCATACACATGCGATATCAAATCAAACTATACATGCTTAAGTACATATAGAAGACAATTAATCTAAATCAAGTTTGGCATAACCAAAACAGACTAAGTTCTGATGTCAACACCCATAATCTGACCTAAACAGGTTTCAAAAAGTTTAATTTTATGACTTATGATTTTTCCAAATCACCACATAACTATATTTCAATTCTAGGTCCATTCTAGCACATAATTGTATACATAAATAACATATGGTCAAATCTCATGAAAAATATTTCTACCCATCTAGAATCATGCCAAACATGTTTCATAATATCCAAAATATCAATTTCAAGGTTCTAGTTTTAAATTTTTTTGAGAGAAATCACTAATCTTAAGTCAAAACTCTAAACTAGTCAAATCAAGGTCCATAAGTGAAATCATGCATATTTTCTAATCAAAATGGAGTCAAATACATATATGAGTTTGAGAAACCTACTTGGAATCTACTGTGAATTTTTCTGATTTTTTTGGATTTTATGCTATTTTTCTTGGCCTTAAATCTAATTTTTGGATTTGATAAATCCAAATAATCCCAAAGGCTGAACCGGCGCCGAACCGGGCGGTTCGACCGGCGGCTCGGGGCGCTGGGCCGAAGGTTGGACCGGGCGGCTCGGGGGGGGCTGAGCTGGGCTCGACCGGCAACTCGGACGGCGTTCGCGCGGGCTCGCGCGGTGGCGACGTTTGCGGTGGGCGGCGGTGGCACTCGTCGGCGATGGCGACCGAGGGCTGCAGGTGTACGGCGGAGGCGGCGTTCGAAGGCAACCGAGGGGGCGGCTGCATTAGTGAACGGCAACGAGGAGGGGCAGAGGCTAGCAACGGCGGCGGCGACGAGAGAGGCTCGCGGTGGTGCCGGCCGGAAAAGGGGAGGCCGGCGGGGCTTCCGGCGATGGTGACGGACCACGGCGGCTGTCGAGGGGGGGCTGGGAAACAACGGCAAAGGGGAGGACGAAGGAGGGACGGGAGGCTGGTGGCGGCAGGGGGGGCTCGGCAATGCTGGCTTCCGGTGGCGATGGCGGTCACCACCGGCGACGGTGACGGAGGAGGAAGGAAAAGAGAGGAAGGGTTCATGGCGGGGGATGCGTAACCGGGGGGGGGGGGGGGGGGGGGGGGGGCTTCGCAAGCATCCGAGGGGGGACATACGGCGAGGACGGCGGCGACGAATCCGGGAGGGGGAGGGAAAGGGAGGGCGGTTAATAAATTTTTTTTACACCAAATATTACAATATATATGGTATATATATAGTACAATATATTTTGGTGACAATGGGCAACGGCTTCTATCCCGTCATTGCTGCTAAACTTATCAGAGATAACTTGTAAAAATCATTGTCAATAATCACTTTTTTTTGTAGTGACTTGACATCCATCATATGCCAAGCTAATATGAAATTTAATTTTGTTTCATATTTTATGTATAAGAAGACTAGATCAGACAAAGAATTGAAGTTAAAGACTTAATTTTTGGATGCTTTATGAGTGATAAATTATAAGAAGGTAAATAAGATAAACTGTTGGACTAGAAAACTGCTTATCCAATTAGAGGCCAGATACTAGCCAAGGGCCCATTTGATTGGGTGTACGTAAGTCTAACATCTCATTCATGTTGGACCCTTAAGACCGTTTGAGAAAATATTTGAAGGCCCCTCTGAAAGAAGCTATTAAAGTCTTAAAGAATATCTAACGTTTAAGATGTGGACAATAGCATTTTTTTGGTTTAACGGGAGAACTTTGTAGGGGGTGTTTGGTTGCATAATAAATTTTTATACATTTCTGTGATAAAAGTTGTATTAAAATAAAATGTAAACTAGTCAATGATAAAAAATTGTCACCTTTGGAGAGATGTGATAACACAAAAGAGTGAGAGTCATATATAACTAAAAGATAAAAAAAAGGAGAGACTCATCTCTTCTTCTTCTTTTTGTCAAAAAAAAAAGAAATCTCTTTGAAAACATAAATTTGTAATAGTTGTCAAACACCTCTTTTAACAAGTTTTGTTATTAAAATAAAAAATTGTAACAAGCCCGGAAAAAAGAGATTTATTATGTTATGAGCCCAGCAAAAGGGCTATTCTTCCTAGCTACTAATAATCCACCTCTGTTATTTTATATATGTTAAGAAATGGCTGCAAATTCACAAATTAAACCGATTATTGGTTAAAACAATGAAGTAGACCGGTTACCAAACACACTTTTTTATCACATCTTAATAAAATTTTGAACCTTTTCTTCTCCAAATTAAGAGGTTAGATGTAACTTAGGCTTTATTTATTTTGGCTTAATTAATGCCTAATTTGTGAATCGCACAAAAGTCAAACATTGAGACTTTTGGCAAAACATACGAATACAATTGTAACTTCACAATAAATTATTTGATTTTAAATAATTTATTATATCTTTTATTTTCTAAGATAAATAACTAAGATTTTATATTGCACAAGAAAGATTAGAAATAAAATTAAGATTTTAGACATTCATTGAGTCAAACCAAATGTCACCCTAGAGGTTAGACATTTTGATTAATAATTAAGCTAAATCAAACCCCACCTAAGTTGATTCCCAGGGCACCTTACTCTCACAACCTTTTTCCCAATAAAATTCGTAACCATAATTTGTTAGTATTTTCAATCCTATTTGCGGAATAATACATCCAATTCCTAGAACAAAGGCATCTTCTCAAGGAAAAAGAAAACATCAGTTTTCATTTGGTTGCCTGCTGTTTGAAAAAAAAAACTTTATCGTGATTATGTTGGCGATAAATAATTTCATCAATATTATATAAATAAATGTTTTACTTATAATCTTGATTCAAAAGATAAATCAAGCAATTTTTCTATGGAGTTGTATTTCAATGAAAATGACAACATATTATACAG
The DNA here is from genome assembly GCA_036172225.1 of Cryptocoryne crispatula var. balansae. Classification (NCBI taxonomy): domain Eukaryota; kingdom Viridiplantae; phylum Streptophyta; class Magnoliopsida; order Alismatales; family Araceae; genus Cryptocoryne; species Cryptocoryne crispatula. The sequence goes on from CM069935.1 coordinate 29,599,105, forward strand.
TATGGTTACAAATTAATAAATTCTTTTTCTTGGAAACAAGATCTAGCTATCTATGGTTTGGTTATTTGTAAATTAACTTCGTGAATTATTACAGTCAATTGGATATCTATAAATTATTTTCTATAAATTCATGTAAATACTAGCATCTTCATTTATTTAATTACTTGAGATTTTAGAAGAAGAAAAAATGACCGAACGTCAAGTTTTTTATTTACAAGCCAACCAACTCAAGTTTTAGTTAAAAATTTCTTAAAAAATTTATTAAAATGAGCATTGCATATCATAAAATACACTTTAATAAATATCAAACATGAATTTAAACATAATTTCAAAATAAATTTTGATTATTTAATAATCAAGCAAATATTCAAAAATTTTAACTGGCATGTTTAAAAGAAACTATCACTACAAAAAATCAGGTTATTGTGGACGGCTTAATGACGACGACTGTCTTACGCCATCGCGAATATGCTTATTGCTTATTAATGACGACTTTAGCGGTCCCCAATAAAACCGTCGCCATATATACAGTTATCGGCGCTTGAGGAAGCCATCGCAATTACATTTATTGGAAAATGTCAGTGGCGTAGCCAAACCAGAGTAAAGGTGCGGAGAACTCGTCGAGTTGGGTAAATGGTGATGCCTTGAGCAAGCCGTCGCTAGTAAATTTATTAACGATAAGTGTGAACTATTGAACGGTCAACTAGAGTTGGCGACGGTCAGAGCCGGGGCCAATAAATTAAGAGCTTCTAAAAGAATTCCACCTCTCTCTCTCTCGAGACACCGCCAACGTTGTGCTGCCGTCGTGGCATCTCACTCACTCTCTATCTCGCTCTCGCTCTGTCGTTAGGGCACCAGTGCACCACCGCCCCCACTGCCGCCGGCTCCTTGGGTTGCCGCCCCTGCTGTCACCGCCGCCACCGTAGCTTGCTTCCACCGCAGCCACTGCACGCTCTGCCTGCAGCAATTGTGCCATCGCTGTTGCCGCCCTCCTTCTCCTATGTCCATACGGCCGACCTCCTCCATCTCGGTATATTAACCTTAAGAATTTTGTTTATTACTTTCATATCATCTAGGGTTAATTACTTTTGTTAATGAAGAGGTTTCAAGGTAGTGCAATATTTTAATTATGTTAGTTTTAAATTAAGAAAAGAAGTTCAACTAGGTTTCAGTTTGATTAGTCCCAAAAAATCAGTTTAGAAACTAATTAAATTCTAAGACTAGTTTAAATCGGGCAAAATTACCATACAAATTAACTCAAACCAATTTTTCGATTTAATTTGTCAAAAATTGATGTTAGAGATAAATAAAATTCGCAAAACAGTTTCAGTTGGTCAAAATGCCATGTAATTCAAGTCAAACTAATTATTCTTGTTTGATTTGTCCAAAAATCATGTTAACGACAAATCAATTTTCGAAACCGAATTGATTTGATCAGAATGTCATGGACTCAAACCGAAAAATCAATTTGATTTGTCCCAAATTGTCATTATAGAGCAATGAAAGTCTCAAACTGATTTGAATTGATTAAAATGTTGTCGTCATAGTAGTTTTTGCACCCCCGGGGCGGTGCAGAAGTCTGCTTTGGCGTTGGCTTTAAAGACATATCCCCAACAGCTTAACCAATTGTTGCCAATAATTTACTTTTTCCAAAAAAATTTGCGACAACCTACAACCGTCGCTAATAAAACATTGGAAACGGCTACCGCCGTCGCTATTAACTTATTTGCGATGGCCTCCTGCCATCGCAAATAATTTTTATCACGACAATTTCTATTTAGCCGTCGCTATTAATAGTATTAGCAACTGGTTTATTTGCAACCGCTTTTATCCAAACCGTCGTGATTTCACAGTGGCGATGGCTAGAAGCAGTAGAGCCAGTAACCCTGTTTTCTGTAGGAAGTTGTTGCAGTGTTTTTTATGACCGTGATTTTACATGCAATTAAGCAAACAACAGCTTTAATCACATTTTCTGAAAACTGAAAGTATGCACTCATTTTTACGTGGGAACAAACGCATGCTTGTGCATTTGGTTCCAAGGAAAAGAAAAAACACGGAAAACCGGAATCAACTTTTCAGAGAAAAGGAAAAACAAGTTCATTGTTTGGTTCACATGAAAACTGTTTTCATGAAAACATTTTCAACCACTTGGTTTCTAGTAAAATATTGTTATTTTATTTTAGTTTTTTAAGACTTTCATGTAGAGGAGAGCACAAAACGGGACGTCCGTAAAATTTCAACATATATAAAAATTGAAGATTTCTAAAAAGCTAAACATAAAAATTTGATAAATGTTACACGTGAAAAAATAATGAGATAAAATCATCAAATTATTTTTGAAAATAAATTTGAAAACATGTAGAAACCGAACATAGTCATGGCTGCGTTAATGCTGGCCGCAAGTATTGTGGCACAAAACGGCATTCGATGAAATCTCGGGGACGCCGGAATCTGGATTTTAGTAGTCTGAAACAAAGATCGAAATGAGCAGAAGTACATATATCATCTATTTTATATAAAATTTTAAGTGTTATTTCATAATGACAGACAAGTCTTTTTTTTTTTGTCGATGGCCCGGTGGCCATACACAGGGTGCAGCACCGCGCCGGCGAGAGATCGAGCGCTGCCGGGTGCAGCGCTCGATCCCCACTAGATGCCACCTCCCCCCCATGGGGAGGTGGTCCCGGCGGTAACACGCCGGGATCGAACCCCCGCCACCCCCCCGCGGGGGTGGCGTCGTGCCAACCGCGCCACACGCGGCCGACGCGGTGGTTTCTCTGTCTATGTTGGCGTACGAATGTGTGAGAGGAAAAGAGGGTTAGACAGACAGTGCAGATCGCCTCGGGGGCTCCTCCTCAGGCCTCGGGGGTTAGATAGTCGATGTGACACCACATTTAATGTGGTTTGTGTGCCGCGATCTGCACTCTAGACAGACATATATACAACTAGCTAGAGCGAGAGAGATGTAACAAAAGACAGCATTTTCTTGGGGTACGCACATAAAGAAGATTCTTGTGAAAATGTTATTAGATCTTCGATATTATATCTATCTAATATATGATAGGTCTCTGACTCTTTGCGAACGACACTAGTGTTATCCTCCGATTTACTTGAACAAAATGATTAGTCACTTATTACATCCATATATATATATATTTATATATATATTGACTATAGAGCCAACGTCAAAAGAGCTGCAGAAGATGGATTACAGTACTGAAATGTGTTTCAAAATCCCTTTCTTTATGTATGTTGGTGTGCGAGATACAAAGAGAGGATCTTTTTGAAAACTGCTGGCTTACAAACCACAGCCCTAAGATGAATACAGAACAATTGCATTCCAACAAAGACCCATGAGTTCGGTTCTTCCTGATTTCTAGCTTCCAGAAATTGCATGCTTTCACAAAACCCACCAAGGAAACCTGGCTTCCTTGCTCTACCGACAAAAAGAAAAGTCTTGCCTGCCCAGAGAAAAAAATGCAGATTAACATGGAAGGGGGCCAGCTTTCAGTAGAGAAAAAAAATACCCAATAAATTAACGCAGTACATAGAGAGAGAGAGAGAGAGAGAGTTCAAAAGGAAACATTCTACATACTATTGTTGATAAGGCCGCATACTACCATCAGAGCCACAACAAGAGAAACATCTGAATTTGGTTCTACAGACAAGGTCAACACATCATTTCCCAGTGCCATCCCTGTAGCTGTCTACTTCCTCTTCATCTATTGTCCCAAGAAAAAACTTACAATTTGTAAGACATTTCCGGCATCATATGTAGCAAACCTAGCCACAACACAAAGCAAAGATAAGGACAACTTTGGGCATACATGATTTGTGTAAATAACATGAGATCAGAGGGGGGTATTTATGAGGTAGATCTCATTCATCTAACGTCTCATTCTGCGCTCTATCATATATATATGTAGCAAAATCCTGCTATTGGAGCAAAGATCAAGAAGAACATTCGGGATGCACGATTTGTGTGTCTGCTATTGGCCGGGTATATATATACAGATAGATAGATAAATTGATATAGATATATACCTCTGCAAGCACCAGCAGTGGAGCTCCTCTGCTATGGCCATGCTGTAGAGGAAGAGAATGGAGAAGACGCAGAGAGTAGATCTGGAATTGGGCGGGAGAGAGCGTAATTCATGCCTCTCACAATTCTGTCATATATATAGCACTTGAATTACAGTGTCCGACATGGTAATGTGCCAAGTGGATGTACAGGTAGACAAATATGTACACATGGACAATGACCTGGCTGTACATATCAGCCTTTGTCAATTACATAACTGTACTCCCTCACACCCCCCCCCTCAAATTGGGCGGCGGTAAGACGTTCAATTTGTGTCGGAGTAGCTCAAATTGTAAAACAGGTAATCCTTTTGTAAGAATATCTGCAAGCTGATCCTTGCTGTCAATATGAAAGACTTCAATTGTTTTCTGTAACACTAGTTGGCGGATGAAATGGAAGTCTACTTCCACATGTTTTGTTTTTGCTCGAAATGCTGGATTAACTGTTAAGTATATCGTGGAGATGTTGTCACACCACACCACAGGTGTTCTATTGGCCGGTAGCTGCAGCTCTTTTGACAAATCCAGAAGCCATAACAATTCAATAACGGCAAGAATCATGGATCTCATTTCAGCCTCGGTGCTGGATTTAGCAACAGTATGTTGCTTCTTTGCCCCCCAAGTGACTAAATTGTCACCAAGAAAAATAGCATATCTTGAGGTTGATTTGCGGTCATCGGGACAACCTGCCCAATCCGCATCACAATAAACATTGAAGGTAAAGGAACTTGGTTTGATGTGAAAACCATGTTGTAGAGTAGCTTTCAGATATCTCAAAATCCTCTTAACTAATGTCAAATGAGTAGTAGTGGGTGCTGCAAGAAACTGACAAACCTTGTTTACAGCAAAAGCTATATCGGGTCTAGTTAAAGTAGCATACTGAAGAGAGCCCACCAGACTTCTAAAAAATGTAGGATCAGATAATAAGTCACCATCATATCTAGAAATAGATTGTTTTGAAGCAAGGGGTGTGTTGAACGGTTTTGCATCAAGCAGCTCAGATTTCTTAAGGATATCAGTAATGTACCTCCGCTGGTTCAGGTATATGCCCAATTCTGTCCGAGAAACCTCTATACCAAGGAAGTAGCTCAGATTGCCAAGATTCTTCAAAGAAAATGTGCTGGACAAGGTAGTTATCAACTCATTTAAGGCTGTAGAATCATTCCCAGTAGCAATTATATCATCAACATATATTAGGAGACATAACTTTATGTTCCCTTTTGAGAAAAGATATAATGAAGGATCACAAACCGATGCCTTAAAGCCAAGGGTAAGAAGATAGGAATATAACCGATAGAACCACATCCTTGGAGCTTGCTTTAAGCCATATAAAGCCTTATGCAATTTGCACACTAAGTTCGGATGAGAAGAATCTATAAAACCTGGTGGTTGCATCATGTATATCTCTTAATCAAGATTGCCATGAAGGAATGCATTATTCACATCAAGTTGTTTCAATTCCCAATTATATGTTACAGCCATGGATAAAACAAGACGAATAGTAGAATATTTCACTACCGGGCTGAATGTCTCAGTATAATCAATTCCATACTGTTGGGTAAAGCCTTTTGCTACCAAGCGTGCCTTGAACCTAGTAATGTTTCCATTGGAATCACGTTTCAGTTTGTATACCCACTTGCATCCGACAATATTAGCATGTGAGGGTGGCTCAACTAGAGTCCAAGTGCCATTTTTCTGGAGAGCTAAGTATTCCTCCGACATAGCTCTTCTCCAAGACTCATGCTTGGATGCCTCTTTAAAAGTTGTCGGTTCTGTTTCAGACAAGAGTTCAGTGGCCAAAGCATACCTGCTTGGCCTAGGTGGAGATGGTTGACTGAGAATATCCTTCAAGGACTTAAACTTTCTTGGAGGTGAAGTAGTGGATGTCTCACCACTTTCAGGACTAACAGGTATAGTTTCAGTATGTGTTGATGGCTCATTAGAGCTGATGTCCGGCAACAATTGCAGGTCTGAAGCAGACTGAACAGGAGCTGTAGAGGAAGTAAGAGGAGCTATAGAAGAAATAGCAGGTGCTGTAGGAGAGAACCGTGAAGTATCCATAATCAGAGAAGGACCCGGACCAGGTAGAGGGACAGAAAAAACAGTAGTAGTCTCCTTTGGTGTATCATGACCAATCAAATTCTCATATGGAAATGATGTCTCATGGAATATAACATTGCTAGCAACATAAATTCTGCCAGTACGGGGTAAAAAACACCGATAGCCCTTATGATTAGGACTATAGCCCAGAAATATGCAGCACTCTGACCGGTAGGTGAACTTATGTCTATTGTAGGGCCGAAGGTAGAGGTAACAAGCACACCCAAACGGTTTTAAGAGGCCATAGTCAAGCAATTTTCCAAACAATTTTTGAAATGGTGAAATATTTTGAAGAACCACAGTGGGCAATCGGTTGATTAGATAGATAGCACATATCATTGCATCGTCCCAGAATGTATAAGGTAAATGAGCATTACTAAGTAAGGCAAGAGAGGTATCAACAATGTGCCGATGCTTCCTTTCAATAAGACCATTCTGATTGTGTGTATATGGGCATGCCACTTTATGAACAATACCATATTCATGAAAGACATTTGTAAGCTTTTGAAACTCACCTCCCCAATCACTCTGGAAATACTTAATCTTGTGTGAAAAAATATTTTCTACTCTTTTCTTAAAGTGAAGAAAAACTGTCAAAACTTGATCCTTCGATGCAATCGGATATAACCAATAGTATCTACTGAAATGATCCACAAAAGAGACATAATATTTGTATCCATTGTTGCTAACATAAGGAGACGGCCCCCAAACATCCGAGGAAACAAGTTCAAGAGGAAATTTGGAAACATAATTGGAAAGAGGGAAATGATGTCTATGGTTTTTAGCAACTGTACAGTGAGGACAAAAAAAAATTCTATTCAAGCAAAAAGGTTCACCAAGAGTGTGAAGAACTTGTAAAACTGTCTTATATGCTGGATGACCCAAACGTTGATGCCATTTATCAATCTTCTCAGCTGTGTACGCAGTGTGCAGATTCTCATCTGGTGGAAGCGACACTGCGATCCTTTATCATTGACCCCGCGGCACACCACCTTCTTGCTCTTGAGATCCTTGATGATGCAATGGTTAGGATAAAACTCAAAGAATGAATTGTTATCCTTAGCAAATTGAGACACTGACATAAGGTTTTTCGCTAAACTAGGCACATGTAAAATGTTGTTAAGATCAAAGGAACTAAAAACACAACGACCAACATTTTTAATGTCAAGACTCTCACCATTCCCAATCTTCACCTTGTCAAAACCATTGTACGGTGCTGGATTTTGCAGAAAACCCATGTCCGGTGTCATATGATTGGTAGCTCCGGAGTCCGGATACCAATTGGGATCAAACAAGGTGGGTTGTGTGCTGGTCGAAGCTACATTGGCAGTGTGCTGCTGGAAATTTACAGATTGTGTATTGTTTGGGGCTTTAGCATTCCGAAAAGTTAGATTATACCTCTTCCAGCATGTGAGAGCAGTGTGCCCCCTCTTATCACAAAGTTAGCAAACATTGACAATTGACTGATTACCAAAAGAATTCTGATCATTATTATACTGATAATTGCCTGAATTCTTGTTGGTAGTATACTGCTGCTGATTCTGGTCATTCGGAGTGAAATTCCCTCTGTAATTCTTATTATAATTCTTTCCTTTGTATCCTCTGTTGAAAGATTTTCCGTCTTTAGGACTGTTAGCTGACTGCTGAGAGGAAGTAATATTAGTGCGAGACAGATTCGCACTCAATTCCGTAACCTGCTGCTGATGCCTGTCAAGGAAAATCTCATGGTTCAATAGCATACCCTGGATGTCATCAACGGAGAGATATCCAGCATCCATTCTTGTCGTCACAGCAGTGACAAAAGACTCATAATCCGGTCCTAATCCACTTAAGACATATAGCAATAGATCACTAGTAGAAACTGGCTCCAATGCCATTGCCAAAGAATTTGCAATGGTCTTGACCTTCTGAAGATACTCATTAATACGCATAGGCCCCTTCTTCAGTTGCTGTAACTGAAGTTTTAATTGAAGGATTCTCGCCTTAGATGCGGATGCATAAGTACTGTTAAGAGTTTTCCAAATTGCAGCCGATGACTCCAGATCAACTACAATCGGCAGAATTGCCTCTGACAGAGATGAGGTCAGTACAGTCATGACAAGGCTATCAAATTGCCGCCAGATCTCATAATCTGGATTAGGCACTTCATTAGCCGAATCAGCTGGATCCAGCATAAACGGAGCAGGACAGGGGACTGTTCCATCCAACAGTCCAAGAAGCTTATACGTATTCAATAGAGGAAGGATCTGAGTCATCCATAACATGAAATTCTCTCCATTCATTTTAATAGAAATGCAACCAGAAATATTGGGAATCGAAGTAGATGAAGAAGAAAAGCTGAACGGTAACCTAGTCGAATAGGTCGCAGAAGTAGTGACTCGCGGAAGCAGAGTGGACGACGTTGCAGAATTTGGAGATCGCTCCATTAGCTCTGATACCAAGTGGAGCTCCTCTGTTATGGCCGTGCTGCAGAGGAAGAGAATGGAGAAGACGCAGAGAGCAGATCTGGAATTGGGCGGGAGAGAGCGTAATTCACGCCTCTCACAATTCTATCATATATATAGCACTTGAATTACAGTGTCCGACATGGTAATGTGCCAAGTGGATGTACAGATAGACAAATATGTACACATGGACAATGACCTGGCTGTACACATCAGCCTTTGTCAATTACATAACTGTACTCCCTCACACCAGCTCCCCTTTCTCGTCCGTTATCTTGTACGCAGATTTGCTGACGAAACCCTCAATTCTGTAGCAAAAGCCTTCGTCACCCAGCACCTCATACGCCGGCGTGTCGCCGAAACTGTTGAAGGGCTTCTTCACCGTGAATGACGCCACCGGCTCCTCCTGCTTCGAAGGAAGGTATCTGTGACCCTCCCATCTTTCGAACGTCCCAAGTGTCTGAGATCAGTAAGAACACCGAAGAACAATAACCCAAGTGGTGATCAAGAAGAATATATATTTATATATATGTACGCCGAGAATCGCGAAGAGGTGAACACCTTCCGCCTTAGTATCCTGCATACGACGCCGCCGGTCGGATCCATGAGGTAGACATCCTCCCCGCGCCGGCGGTCGTAGCTGTCCACGCGGTAGGAAAGGCTGCCGGCGGAGTCGTACACGGCGCAGCCGCTGCCGTTGAGCACCAGTGACTTCATCCATATCGTGAAGACCAATTCCCTCCGCAGGGCGGACGGCGGTGACGAGAAGGGAGGAGAAGACTGAGCTTGTGGTCGCCGCGGCTGGGGATGGACCCTCGCCATCCAATCCAGGCGGAAAGCAAGCTTCTTCTCCGGCGACGACGGCGATTCCTCCGTCGATCTACCGATATCGGCTTTATCGCAAGCGCATATATGCGTGGGAGAGGCAGAGATCACACTTGAGCTGATCAAGAGGAACGCCTTAACTTAGGAGGATGACGACCTCGCTCATCATACATCGATAGTTTAGCTGTGAAGGACGACGAAGACGTCTCCTGGAGATAGGGATCAAAGAAGAAGACAAGGTTTAGGGGTCCCTCGTATGGACCGCATGTGAATGAAATTCATTTGCGAAAATTAATCAGAAGCCCAGTTGCCAATCTGAGTTTAATGAAAAGTCCGGTGACCAAATATTGTTTACAAGAGGTCCGGTCGACAAAAAAAATGTTTAATGAAAAATCCATTCCTTCAAAATCAAACCCCTATCGAGATGCAGCGATTTCCCCTGCTTTGCTACCAGTTTTTTATTACGCGAGAGGAGGAGGCTGACTCTCCCTTCCCCGCAGATCTCACGAAGATCATACCGCTATAAACTTTTGGACTTAATTTTATTTTTATTTTTTGATTCAGAAAATTTGAATTTGGGAAGCACTGATTCATGCACTGACACTTTGGCTGTGCAGAGGGCATCAGAGATTTTTTTCCCTCACTCCCCTTAATATATAGTTACCAACCAAATTGGGGCAGGAGTTATAACAATTAATTTATCGAGTCGGACCTCATGTGTTAAAAGATTTTAAACACCAGCCCTCGGGTTAAAGTCACATTTGTAGGGTAGGCCTCCAGATGTGATCGCTACATATGTGGAGCTGCGCCCATCCCCAATTTTGGAACCCATATATATATATGACCAGTACGGATGCAAATGAGGGAGTATACATGAGCCTGTTGTCTAAGTACGTGGTTTGGCATCAAATTTTTTTGGGGATAAATCAGACTTATCTCCTAAATTTTGGAGATAAATCAAAGTTATCCTCAAATTATCTCCGTACCAAACATGCCTTAATATTTTGTCCAAACTAACTTGTTGATGTAATATAATAAACAAGTCCCGTCAATCTTTTATGAGCAAAATTTAGAACTATGTATTGGTTGAATAAAAATTTTGAAATGACAGGACTGGAAGATAATTAGCAGCTTCTCGTTGAGAGAGAGAGAGAGATTTCGGTATCAGAAATGACATTATTGAAGAAGAAGAAGAAGAAGAAGAAGAAGAAGAAGATGGGAATGGCATCTTTCATCCTGCCGTGGTCGTCGTCAAAGGCGGCGGCCGGTCGGTGGGTGAGAACGCCGCCGCCGGCCAGATGGCAGCGAGGCGTGTAAGAAGATCAAAGGGGGGTGAGCCTTGAAGAAGAGTCGAAGACGTCATCTAAGTATATTATTTAGCTGTTGGCGTCTACCGTGTCAGCGGGTTTTTTTAGACAAAACAATTTAAATTTCAAATTTGTAAAATTAACACACTAATTTGCGCAATTTATTTGACACCGACTTTAATACAAAAAGTTAAAAGTTGAGCTCCTTGAATCCAACATTAACCCTAAAGTTGTATAACAGTACTGCTGCGGTTTTAAAAATCAGGAGTTATAACTTCCAACTTTATTATTGAAAGGGTAAGAGACACCGATGTTCGCGTTAAGTCCTCAGTAAGCTAGAGTACAACAGCACTCGGATTTTCAAAGTCGGATTACGAATATTCTAACTTACATGAGAATTTTCGACTTTAAAATCAGAGTTATGTATTCCAACTTATGCGGTAATTTAATATCCTATATCTACGGGTCGAAGTGATCATGTCCAACTTTTAAAGTTGATGTTCTATTCTCCAACTTTATTATCTTGTCAGTCTTTAATTGAGATTAGATGGAGATTATAACTTTTTTAACAAGGTCGGTGACACGGTGTCATGTCCACGAACATTTTAACTTCTCGACGTAAAGTCAGTGTTTGAGACACTGATTTCCACCACACTTTGCTATTTCAAAGTGGTGCTAAATTTAAAATCTGTTTTTTTTTTAAGTACCGTTCGGGTCGGTTTGGCGACTTTATCTGTAAAGCTAAATTGAGAGATTTGTGATCACTTCGCTTGTGACGGAATTCAATCTTTTAATGATGTCAAACACGTACTAATCTGACTATGTTTTGTCATAAATGACACATTTATAATCACTTCTACGCTGTGAAAGATAAGATGGTTAAGGCATTTAGCACAAATGATGACACAAAATAATGCCGTCATCGGTGAATATCAGTCAATGCATAGCTTTGAATCGTTTACCGATGCAATTCATATTCTTAATGCCATACATATTTTTCTAATATTTTTCATATTTTACTAAACCTCTTCATATTTGATTAAATTGTCTATATATTACTAGTATCTCCACTATGTTACTAACATATCCACATTTTACCAATCATGTTCATATTTTACCAACCATCTTCATATTTTTATTAAAATGTTTATATTTTTTAACTCTCATATGTTTTATTAATTTCTCTAAAGTCACGTCTGTTTTGACTAAAATTGACGTATAACCCCTCAGAGCTTAGATATTCAGATAGATTGACTTGGCCAATAGTTAGACACAGTCCACACCGTTTGGTAAAATATTTGTACTAAGATGACAAGAACCCCTTTAAAAACCACTTAATTTTTAATGGTTCACTATAAAAAATTTTACCTGGATCGAGATAAGAGATTAGAGATGAAATTAAGACGTTGTCTTGAGCTAACTCAAATGTCCACCTTATTAACCATGCCCATACCGCATCTTAATCACTACGTCTGTAATATCAATTGGCATTTTTCTCCCTGGAGAAATGGAACCGAGGTAAAGAATTTGACTATAATGTGGACTCACAGAAGCAATCAGGCAAAGCAGACCCCCTCCCCATGACAAAATCATCTCTATGAGCCTCCCACATGGCTTTTGCCAGCATACTCCCAGTCAAGCCTCTGGACGCGCTATTAGCAAAAGCTTTCCTGCTCAGGAACAAAGTTCTGTACAAACCTCTCAATGCTCTCATCGCTGCCACCATCTTGTCCATGTTCCCGAAATACGTTGCTATATATGCATCACTGTTTATAGAAATATGGTAGTCCAATGCAGCTTTAGTATTTCCGTGCATCTGGGTGAAGTCTTCTCTACTGAGCAAGGAAGACTTGCTGCAAATGTTACCGTAAGCAGAAATCAGCCCCTCCATCTCCAGAAGGCCATCACCAGCTGCTAAGTAGATGGTCGTGTTGGTCTGTATGCCAAGAGATTGGAGAGTGAGCGCTGTCTCATTCGGTGTGAGCGGGCATTTTCCCCGTTCTCTCCATATGCGGGCAGCGTTCCCCTTCCATGGTTTTCTGTCCCCACGTGCAAGTTCAATGGCGGCCAAAGATTCGGAAGAAAGGCTTGCATATTCACATTGGCTATAGGCTACCATGTCGGGTTCAAACCTGAGGCGGAGTGACAGAAAGGGCTTAGGTATGCGACTAAGAAGCTCAGAAGCTTTATGTCCCAAGTGCTTGTTAAGTCGCAGAGCATTGTAACAGCCCCGACAAAGGGCAGCCTTGGCGTAAGAAGGGTACCTGCAACATCAAAATTTTAATATTAGCTATCGTCAGAAATGAACTAAAAGTAGAAAAAAAGAACATGTAGAGAAAAACTAGAACAATTAAGTAAGAGGAACCCTAGAAGTACGCAAGAGAGTTTCTTTGGTTAGGCTATCAAAAATGATATAATAACATCATTTTTGACACTTGTTTCTTGTTTTTTTTTTCTAGTCCTGCTTCCCTCTTTCATTTCCCATGTTGGTAACTATGACTGTCACCATCTTAATTGCATAAAAACAAGAGAGAAGCTGGATCTCAACTATACCCTTTCCATCACATGTACCTTGCAGAAAATGTGAAGAGACATGAGACGTATTTTACCATGTAAAGGTATTCAATTAAGAACCCTTCTCTGATAATCCATAACTTGGAACTGTACCACCTCAAATTTGTACACACTCATTGTACCGGAACAAATTTTAGACCTCATTTCAGTGAAACTATTCAATGAAACAAAGCCATACACGTTATCTGTGTATAAAATAAGTAACAACTAGAAGAGACATCTATATGTTCAGTGTCTAAACAATTTTCAAATTATTTATAAAAAATAGCTGCTTGTTTGTCCATGAAAATTAAGCATAGAGTGAACATCACAAAATCAGGTTCAAGGGTGAAAAAGACCGTTTGGCTCAATACGATAATGGAGTACCTTTATAGTTTATTGGGAGAAATTTTGGTAATTATCTTATGCCTTTCAATTAGACTATCAAAAATCATATTATATCCATTTTGATATTGATATTTCTAGAGGTTAAAGGTATCAATATCAAAATTGATATAAGTTGACACTTGTATGCTTTGTTTGTATTGCTAGTTTCAATATTGATCCTATCAGCCAAGGAAGGATCTCAAGTCCACCCAGCACAACCTGATCTAGATCGTCCGATGTGGGTGACCTAGTCCGGATCGAATAGGGGTATGATCATCGAATAGGGGTATGATCAGACCCACATAAAAGCTAAAACTAAAATTTTTTAAAAACAAATAAAAATATAAAAAAATGACAAAAATATTAGTATTTTATTTTTATTCAAATCATACTTTTTTATCATGTTATTCAACATCTATATATTCATCTCAAGACATTTGATTTGAGTACATTATATTATAAAAAAATATTGAACGTTGGTTGGGTGGGGTCGGCTGACCCGCCCTGACTTGGTCGAAAAAGGTACTAATTACTCTGGTCAGGACCCTAGAAACTCGACCTGGCCACTTCTCTCTCCCCAGTCGCGACCCCAAGTGACTTAGGTCACCAATGGCTAGCAACATGGGAGCGCATGCTCCTTGCTCTCTCAAGGCCTCTTGGGGGCCTAGCCAAAAGGTCTTCCCACTCCCCCACACCCCCAACTAATTTCTCTCACTCCAAAATCTCTCTCTAACATTCTACGTGCTCTTTATCTCTCTAAAATTGTTTAAAACTCTTGATTTCTCATGGCATTCTAAGACTCTCCAAGCTCTCTAAGTATTTCTTTACTTAATTGTCTTACTAAAAAATTTGTGTTAACTTATTTTTTGTTAATTATTACGATACATATTTTTTAAAAAATTTCTTTCCACAAGCAATGACATCCAAACCTCTAAGGCCAAGTCGAAGTGATCCAGCCTAGTTTTATTACAACTTGATCAACATGGCCAAAAGAAATGTGTAATGTAAGTATTGTGAGAAGATGTAAAGTGAAAATTTCCAATTAAAGCATCACCTCGTTGAGATAAAAGTCAATGTTGTCCCATACACATGGACTTCAGCCTATTGAGTAATGATGTAATTTACAAAAGTTTTTCATGTAATTTTGTCATAACCTTGGAGACCTTTGTCTTATGAAGGTTCTCATGTGTATTATATATATATTGAAACTGAAATGGAAGTGAGCATCCAAAATTGCTCTTTCCCACCATTCTGTTCTCTCCTTTGTTAGTTGCTCCAACTTACTCTTTAGCCACACAGAACTTGACTCAAGCTCTTCTCTAACTTGGTATCATAGCAAGAAAGTAATCTTATTATTATCTTCGATTATCTAACTCCTATTCTCACTATCCATCCTGACAATGAAGGGAGTGTTGAAAAAGTGGGTATAGTCCCACATCGGTGGTTCTAAAAAGATTCACTTACTTATATTTCTTGAGTCCTTCAACCTCAACGTCATGATTTTGAGATTTGTAAAATGATATCAAAGCGAGGATAAGAGCACAATTTTGTGATTACTTACAATCTATTGAACAAGCAAAGGGAGCAAGTGCACAACACAAGGATATCATTCGAGAAGACATATCTCAACTTTCTAGTCGTGATGTCTATGTATACACCATTGGACAAGAGCATCTAGCAACTAAGAGTATTCCCTTATCGAAAGGCTTTGATAATAGTTTGTTAACTTAAATTCTTAATTAAATACATCAATATCAAATTCTCTTCACCTTTAATATTCTTTTGAATAGACAAGATGATTCATGCCATGGAAGCTAGCCACAAGAGCATCTAGCAACTAAGAGTATTCCCTTATCGAAAGGCTTTGATAATAGTTTGTTAACTTAAATTCTTAATTAAATACATCAATATCTAATTCTCTTCACCTTTAATATTCTTTTGAATAGACAAGATGATTCATGCCATGGAAGCTAGCCGCAAGTCTTTTGCGGATGAAGACATGTATCAGTGTACCAAGTAATACATGGGGTCGAGGTTCTAAAACGGACAAGGATCTACCAACAATCCTAAATAAAAGATTCCAGAATCCGATCATGTCTGATCTAATTCTAGAATTAGTCAATCTCGATCTGGATCAACCGATGCTACAATCCATGGTAAACTATCACAGATAATGAGACAAGTTATGTGCCTATGTCCACACACCCTAAAACCCTAAACACTGTGCATTGCACATTGTATTAACTTGATGTTGAAAACTATTTCTAAGTCATCTACAATTAAATCTACAATTCAACATGCAAGTATGTGCAACTTTTATTTATGGGCACACTAAAGTCCTTGCAATGATGAAAAAGTTTACAAATGATAAAAATCCTTTTAGATGAGTTGTAACACATTTTACAACAAATTATTTCTACTTGAAAAGTTTGCATAACAGCAACAATGGGTTGAGATGTATAAATGAACAATAGGTGGGTAAAAAATCTAAGAGGAAGAAATTATGTGAAATTGTTATAGAAACTACATTTTGAAAGGAAGTCAATTATATCTTGAAAATATCAATCTCTTGTTCTTGTATTGCGGCTAGTTGATAATAAAAAACCAGTAATGAGATACATTTATGAAGCTATGGATCATGCAAAAGAATACAATAAAAAAGCATTAGACAATAAATCGGACAAATATGATCCAATTTGGGATATTGTTGATAAGCATTGAGATTTTTTGCTTCATCATGCTCTACATGCAATGAGATATTATCTAAATCCCTAATTCCATTGTCAACCCCAACATTGAAAGTGATGGTGAGACCAAATCGGACTTGTATGATTGCATTGAAAAGTTGGTATCATGGATTGATGAACAACATCTACTTTTCAAGTAATAAGCAATGTATAGAGAAGCTCAAGCTTGTTTGTAAAAATTTAGCTATTTGACAACGTAAGACATCCACTCATGATATGTATAATATTTTATGTTGTGTAGCAAATTAGTGAGTAGATTGGGGAAGTAAAACCCCTCAATTACAAAGTTTGGCAATTGGTAAATTTGAAGTAGTTTTTGTTAGTTTATATATTTATTAATATAATAATGTATATATCTATGTGTAGGTTTATACAAAGAAAGAACTAAATTAGGATAAAAAAATTTAAATGATCATGTATTTGTTCAATACAATCAAGGATTTAAAAGCTAAACATCTAATATTAGAGAATCAAATGTTGATCCAATCTCCTTAAATGCCATTGATGAATCTAGTGAGTGAATTACAAATGAAGATGAAAGTATTGTCCATGTAGATGAAGACCTAACATGTTGAGATGTAGGAATTGTGACAGGAATTCGTGAAGATGAAGATTTAAGTACATCTTCTGGAAAAAGACATTACACTGTCAATGAGGATTCTAATGAGACTAGCAATCATGACTTGGATATTCAATTCAATTTTGATTCAAACAGTGATTGATATTTTTTATATGTTGTTGGCATAAAGAGATGAGAGTTTTAGACTGGGTATAGGAGTTTAATAACATGTTGGTGCAAAGATCTCTGAAATGAGGGTTGGACAAGGAGAGGGGCAACTTTGCCTCCCTAGAAAAACCCATATGACCGATCTTAATATGCTTAAAAACATACATTATATCTATTGTTGATTGATGTTATGTACTCTTGTCTTGTTATCTTCATTATCGTTGTAATATTCTTTTCTCATTCCTTAAGTTTTTTTCAATGTTGTTGGTCACATTTTTGTTATTGTTACATTTTTTGTCATTGCATCTTGCAAACATGGCTTTGAGTTGAGGTTATTAACTTGGTGCATTTATTTCATTTTTTGCAAGCATGTTTTCATTCATTTCATTTTTTTACTAAAATTAATACATTAAAAAAACATACCTCACCTCATGCACTTCAGGCAAGATGACCAACTCTCACCTCAGGTGCCTCACGCCGGGTAGCATAGCCTATAGTTGTCAAAGCACCACCGTGCCCAAAGCATTAAAAGATAAATCCACTAAGGTAACAAAGCAGCTAAAACAATCTAATCAATGGTATTAGATATTTATATATATATATATACATATACACAAATATATAAACATATATAGTTAGATAATAATACTATATATTTATGTATATATACAAACATATATACATAAATACAATTATATTTGTATATTATGATTAAATACATGTGTTTATGTCTGTATACATGTAAATATAATTTTATATTTTATAATTATGTACATATTGATATATGTTTTATGAGAAAAAACTAATCTTAGGTGAGAGAGAAAAGAGTTAAGGACGAACTTCGGAAAGTTTTAAGTATACCACATATTTATAATCACAACTCTTAACTATATGTAATAGTATAAGTGACATTGAAATTAATTTACACTATCATTAAATAGGCATCATGAATTGTGGATTGACCTACGTGGTCAGGTTGTGGGGATCAAGGGAACAGCATCCATGGTGGGTGTTAGGGGGGCTAAAATCTCAGAAAGAATTTCTTTTTTTAGTGATGAATAAAACTTAGGGCGCCAAGCCAACCACCTTAGGCGCCTTAGACGCTTTTTGGGCCCCCTAAAAGATGCTCTCGCAAAGCACCCCTTGTAAAGTACCATGTCTCCTAGGCAAGTGCCTTAACAACTATGACATAGCTGGAGCCCAACATCGGAGTCCAATGCCAAACATCAAATAATCTATTTGATGATGAGGGAACATATCCAACACCAAGGATAACGACTACAAATCAAAAGACATTCTCCTTATCTATGCACTTCACAGCCGAGGAGCAATACGCATGCCACACAAGACTATGATCATGGTGTGCAGACATAGTGGGGAAGACACACAAGAAGGCATAGACGTAGGACGTCAACATTACCATTGTTATGGACTTGAGTCATCTCAAGATTATTGGGTTCCTACATTTTATCAAGAGCGTTAAAGGATGTCTGAAGATAGTTATGGTTCTTGAAGTTCACACACTCCACCTATTGTAGTTATGAAGATAAAACTTAAAGATGATATCATAAGATAATTAAAAGAGGGAGTTTAGAATACAATCAATATGTGTATACTTTTAATGTAACGTACTATTCTCAAATATCTAGAGAGAATATATAAGTTATATAGAATAAGCACAAATGCAAATTTTAAATAAAAATAAATAAATTTTTTAGGAAATTTTTTCTATTTTTAAAATTTTCTATATTTTTTCTTATTTTTTTTCTAATTTTTTCAAGTCTCCAATCTGAACCAAGTCCAATCAGACCTAGGTCAGATTCAAGTAGCCAAAAGATGACCCAGGTAAGTTTGGGTCTGGCCAACCTGATTGCGACGTGTGACCCAACCTTCCTTGTAAGAAACATATAATACTACATCTCCTATGCTTCCTCTACTCTACTACAACAATGCTCTCATATATAAACTCCTGCCACCTTCAACTGAGTATGTTAGTCGTCTTCTCCTCTTTCTTCTCAAAAATAGCATGTTGTTGTAGTATATGGCAGTGGTCTTTGCACTTTTTCTATATAACCACCAACAATATAATAGATAGGAGAGAGCATTGTTGTATTAGAGCACAAGAAGTAATAAAGGAAATAGAAATAGATGAACGTGAATTGTGATGCCTTAATCAGAATGATACTACCATCCCCTTTGCATGAAGTGACATTTTCCTTCTTTCCGATAATATGATATTTCGATCAAAATATCTCACCAAACATAATCTTGTTACAATACTTACACTGCATCTTCCCTACTTATGAAATTCAACTGCAATGTGTATCGAAAGAAAGCATTTAAGTAAACATTGTTACATAGATGTTTATACCTCTTTATTGCATCATCATTAATTGATTGGTGGTGAGGTAGTTTGCTAGAAGACAGACAAGTTGTTACTTTATTATCAAATACAATCCTGCTAAGGATTTGTGTGGATCCATAGTTTATATAGAACAATTGTTCTCTTATCCTCCTTCAAAAATATATTTAAAATTTAAATGATAAGTTTTTTAAGGTTTAGTCTTTTGTCATTATGGACATATCTGTAAATATTCTTTTTGAGAGGTTTTATTATCAAAAGCTAGCTCTATATAAAGAGTCCCATGCACTCCCAAAAAGGTCATGGAATAAAATTCTAGAGCCTTAGGGCTTCTAATATCACAGGTGGGCTCACCCCGATAGTCTTCTCCACCACCCCCTTGATTAGCTGAGGAGCCATCCCCTATCTTCAGCTTCTAAGCCAATGGCCTTCTTCACCTTTTTCGCCCTGATTGCCTCCATGCCTTTCCCCTATCCTTCCCAATCCCCGGTGTAGGCACCCAGATGAGCTGGCTCGGCTCGCGCGTGCGCGTCGGTGAGGGAGAGAGAAGAAGAGGAGAAGGAGCGTGTGTGGTGTAAGGTGAAGTGTGTGGTTGCCAGGAGCGGAAGGCTCCAAAGTGTGATTGAGTATTAAGCAAATGAACTAGAAGAAGAGAGATTTTGACCGTCGTACCTTGGGGATGTAAACAGGGGAAGATTGTTAGGTTCTAACTTCTCCTTTCTCAGCTGGCCGATAAGGGAGAGCTTTAGGGAGTTCTTTCACCTACGATCGGATTGAAACTTCACTCCGGTCGATCTACCTAGGAATGTCCTGCACAAAACATGAAGAAAGACAAATGAAAATCATTAGCTCTGGCGCAAGTATAGCATCATGCTTGAGAACGACTCTGAATCATGCAAAAGGGGATGAACTAACCGGATCGGGACGAAATCCCAACCCCTATTTTTGGTAGGTTTTTAAACATATATGAGATGTAAAATGATCTAAGACATGCCAAATAACATGATGAACAGCGCTAAGACGAAAAAGGAAGACAAAAACTCGATTAAACGGGTGATCGGACTCCGAAAAATGACAAAATGAGCTTCTACCCCTCCTGGTGCCCTATATATAGGGCGCTAGGAGCAGGTGCCCCCCTTATGGGGCACGTTGACCAAGGTCAAAGTGCCCTGTATACGGGGTACTAAGCCTGGCCCGAACAGATTTTCTTCCCCTCTTCGCAACGCCGCTCCAGAGTGCTGGGCGGCTTCCGGGACGAAGTAGGGGCTCCTCCTTGTAGACAATATGCAAATGAAGCCAATGGAAGGTGGTTTGGATGCTGGATAAAAGAGGAGCGACGGGTATAAGCTCTTAAAGTTGGAGAAAAAACATGTTTCTGGGTAACAGAAACAGAAGGTTTTTTTGGGTTTTTGGTGGACGATTTTGGATCGGTTTGGAGGCTTATGGGGGGTGAAAATGGCTTAGAAACGTGGTGTTAGATGAGCTCTAGGGTGGCACGAAGTTGGAACCTCCTCCAAGCTCCAAATGGATGTCTATTTATAGCTCAAAAGAGGGCACTTTGGCCATTTTTGAAAAACACTGCCATGCGGCATAGCACCCTATATATGGGGCGCCAGCATCATGAGATATGTCAAATCGATAAGACGAGTCACTGCGAGGGGTCAAATCAGCCGGTCAAATCGATTTGATTTGGTTCCAGGTGCCCTGTATATAGGGCGCCTGGTGCCCTGTATACAGGGCGCCAGGTGCCCTGTTTATAGGGCGCCTGGTGCCCTATATACAGGGTGCCAGGTGCCCTATACACAGGGTGTTTGGCTCGGCTGATTGCTCTATTGATCCCCTTCGGAACGTGCCAGAAACTCGATCCGTCCGGAAAACACGATCTGCTTTAAGTATTCTCCATGAAAACAAGAATTTAAACTCTCCAACTGGGCCAAAATTGCATGTCTACAGCTTGCCTCGCCTTGGCGTCGGCTTTGTAGGGGAATTACACGAATGTAGCGTAGGCGAACGTAGTGAGGTGTAGCGGAATGAAGTGGTAATGGACTGAAAAGGTGATGCCAAGGTGTAGATTTAGACACGCCTTCCTTTGCCTAGTTGAGTGGAATGAAACCTTACTGGACTCTGAGGTTGCCTTCTGTTTTATCAGAACCTTCCCTTTGGTTGATCGATTGTGTTGAAAACTAAATCTAAAATCCCACGCGGGGGAGAATTGTTACCAGCCAGGACCCGAACTGCATGGTGTGCTGGGCTCGGTGGAAAGTAAGTTGCGAAAAAGTAAAGATGAAACCAGTAATCAACCAAGGTTGGGTTCTTCAAATTCATCGGGTTTTGCTCAGGAATATCGGTGTGGTTTGAATGAAATAACTTCTTGTTTTGATGAAATCATTGAAACACTATTAAAACTAGGTCTTCCGAGCAGACCAAAGCCTCCTTAGAAAGCCATAGAAAGACCGTTACGGAAAGGTCAGTATGAGTATGATGATGCATGAGATGATGCATGATGCATGCTAGGTTTAAAGAAATACAAATAAATATAAGAAAATAGTTGAAGATATAGGTCAAACGCAACGGGTCAGGACATCCGTGAAGACACCGTCATCCCCGTTTATCTGACTTTGGCTTATCCGCGAGCCTAAAAGGTGACTGAGTCCTTCATCGATTTTGTTGAAGGGGTTCTCCGACTCAGCCCTTTCAGACCCGAGGTCTTCAACAATATATATGCAAGATATATATATGATAACCCACGTGGGCGTGGCTTATGCACGGCCCACGCAAGGCTCCAGGCGCCCTACTTGTAGGGCGCCTGGTGCCCCGTTTACAGGGCGCTAGGCGCCCTGTTTATAGGGTGCCTGGCGCCTTATAAGTGGGGCACCTGCGCGGACTTTAAGCTCGCTCCTTCCCGAGGCAGTCTCAATCTCGGAGCCACTCCCACCACTCCGACTCCCATGGGACCACGCTGAGGGGACCTACCCACTCGGGTTCCTCTCAGACTAGTAGTCATAGGAGGAGAGGTGAGGAGAGACTTGCCATGCCACCTCCGGGTGATCAGGCCCCAGCAGAGGGAGGCGGCGATTTGTGATGTGCCGGCCCCTTCTATCTTTGATGTACCTTTCTTTTCATAGTGATAGTTGTTGGCTTCTTTTCCTGACTCCCTGCGTTTACTCAAAAGGCGATTAGAACTTTATTTAGGCTTAGTCCCTTGCAATAAGAGGGCGAAACTGCCTTAATCTTTTGTCATGGGACATGGGCCTTATCAAGGTAGAATAACAGAAAAATATAAGTATGCACAAAAGGAAAACATGCAAGACTAAAATTAAATATGAATGCAAAGGCAACTAGTCAATTAGGAAGCAGATTTTTAGGTGTTTCAAGATTTCAGATTTTTTTTGGGTTTTGATGGTTTTACAATGTTTTTGGTATTTTGAGTTTTTTTATGATTTTTTGGGTATTTTGGATATTCACTTTTTAGGATTTTGGACTTTATAGATTTGTTTGGTACCTTTTTGAAGTATTTGATTTTTTTGTTTGGTGTGAGGGACACGATTATCTCATCCTTTGCCTTGCTTGTTGTAGGTGTCCCTCATGTCACCTAAGGGTTAAGAGTAGGCATCATGTGTGAGAAAGTGCCTTATTCGGAATCTTTTGACCTTCCGCCTTCGATAGGCTATGGCTCTTCTTGGACCTAGTCGGTCAACCCTATCCTTTGAGGTTAAAGAAGGAAGATGATTGGTGGTAAGTCCTTAGTAGAATTCAGGGATGTCGAACTCGTTTCTCTACTAATACCCACATTGCCCGTTCGGGTTTTGACCTCTTCGGGTCCTTCCTTCTAGCCCATTTTCTTTGATGGCCCACATTCAGACAGGTCTTTCTTCTTTTTTGCTTGATTTTGACACGAGGGGTCATTGCCCATCTTTTCGAGCCTTTTTCTTTTGGACTTTTGTTGGTCCACATTCTCACGGGTCTATTCTTTTGCTGACCTGAGGGGTCATTGCCCATCTTTTGGCACCTTTTCTTTTAATAAGTCAGACCTTCAGAGGCATCCTCCTACTAAGGCAACGGGTACTTTTGATACTCCTCATTCTGATCCCTTTAATCCATTCAGGACCGAAACAAGAAGAGAATAGGTTAGGGTCGACCTTCTTTTACCAAGTGTTACCTAGCTTTCTCTCTGACTTCCGATCATCGGATTCCGAAATCTAGGTGTGTAGTGTGTGCAGTATGGTGCCTATCCTTATTTCCCCTAAGTGACGAGTTGGTGCACCGAACAAGCAGGCGTTAGATGTTACCATCATTCTTCACACCTTTGGATTTTATAGATTTTTTTATTTTTTTGTGATTTTTTTAAGGGAAATACTTTTTGAGATATACACCATTCCAGGGATGAGCTAGTTCTTCTCCTTCTGCATTAGTTAACTTATATGAATTATCGGGATAAATAGAAGAAATTACATATGGACCCTCCTAATTAGGTTGAAGTTTGGAGCGGGGACCGCCCAGCTTAACGAATATTCTTTTAAGCACAACCTCACCGATTTCAAATTTTCTCTCCACCACCCTCTTCTGATAAAATCTTTTAAGTCTATTTTGATAAGATCTAGCATGTTCGGCAGTGGCCAGTCTCCTTTCGTCCAAGAGTTCGAGTTGCGCGATAAGAAAATCTCGGCATTCATCCATCGGGATATCTCGATCGATCTGGACTCGGAGGGAAGGAATGATTACTTCATATGGGACTACCGCCTCCATCCCAAATGCCAAGGCATAGGGGGTCTGACCCGTTGGGGTTCGAATAGAGGTGCGGTAGGCCCATAGAGCATCAACTAACTTATCTGGCTAGTCTGCAAACTTGCTAGACTTACAAGTCTTCTTAATGATTTTTATCAGGGTTTTATTGGTGGCTTCTGCTTGACCGTTGCCTTGAAGATAATATGGAGATGAATGATGCAATCTGATGCAATACCTGTTGCAAAGATCACGCAGCTCCTGGGAGATGAATTGCGGTCCATTGTCGGTGATGATGTCGCCCGGGATCCCGAACCTGTCAATGATGTTGCATTTGATAAAGGTGCAGACTGTTGATGCCTTGATTTCCACGTATGCTTCCTCTTCCGCCCACTTGGTGAAGTACTCCGTTGTAGTTAGGATGAAGGATTTGGTTTTGTTTGTGGAGTTTGGGTCACCGAGGGGTCCGATAACATCAAAAGCCCACATAGCGAAGGGCCATGGGGCGTGAATCGGGTGAAGGGAAGATGCGGGAGAGTGAATCTTGTCGGCATGGAGTTGACATTGATGACAGTGCCGAACAAAGATCGGGCAATCTTCTTCCAGAGTAGGCCAATAGTACCCTTGCCTGATGATCTTCTTGGCGAGGGCTTGAGCATTTATATGGCCTCCACACACTCCGGAGTGTGCTTCTTTAAGCACCAATTCAGCCTCTTCTTCATCTACGCATCTTAATAGAACACCGGCCAAACTCCTTTTATAAAGTACTCCATCTAAGATGGTGTATCTCTGGGAGACCCTTCTTATGGCTTTCTTCACTTCGGCAGTTGATCTTGGTGGATATATCTGATCCTGACAGTAATTTGCAATCTCATGATACCATGGTTTCTCACCCTCTTCTAATTCTTTCAACTCAACCAAAGATACTTCCTCCTTTTGCTCGATGTACTCTTTCCTTTAAAACTCTTCTTTAACTTTCAAGAATCGTGCATCTTCTACTGCCGGAATGGTTCGTCGGTGGACATAGATCGTCCTAACCTGCCTGCCTAGCGGGACAGATAGTGAAGATGCCAGGGAAGCGAGAGCATCAGCAAGAATATTTTGAGCACGAGGAACATGAATGAATTCGAGTTTGGAGAATAGCTTGATGCAACAGGTGGTGAGTTCTTGGTATGGTCTGAGCCCGGGATGAGATGTGCGGTATTTGGTCAGTACTTGGCGAAGAATCAACTGACTATCACCGATTACCCTTAGTTTATTGACACCATAGAAGTGAGCGGCCTCCAGTCCGACCAACAAGGCTTCATACTCAGCTATATTGTTTGTTGCTGGAAAATGGAGCTGAAAAGCCTGTGGAATGGTGACACCTTCGGGTGATAGAAGAACAATCCCTATCCCTCTACCCTGGGAGTTTAATGCCCCGTCGAAATATAAAGTCCATAGATTGGAAGATCGAATGGACATCAATTCTTCATCGGGAAATTCTGATTGGATAGGGTCAAAGATTGGGATAGGATGATGGGCAAGGTGTTCAGCAATTGCATAGCCCTTGATTGCCTTCTGTTGGGTGTAGGTGATGTCAAATTGGGAGAGGAAGCTCTGCCAGCGTGCCAAACGGTCAGTCAGGACAGATTTTTCAAGAAGAAATTTGATGGGATTCATGCGAGCAATGAGATTAACCTCGTGGGCCAGAAAGTAGTGTTTAAGTTTCTGGACCACCCAAACCAAGGCGGCACAGGTTTTCTCCATGGTTGTATACTTTTGTTCACAAGGATCAAAGATTTTGGACAGATAGTATGCTACTCGCTCTTTCCCTTCATCATCTAATTGTGCCAATACTGCTCCCAGGGATCCTTCCAAGACCGAGATGTATAAGATCAGGGGTTTGCTGGGAACCGGAGGTTTGAGCACAGGTGGGCTTGACAAATATTTCTTTAAACCATCGAATGCCTCTTGACATCTCGAATCCCATCTAAATTCGGCCTTCGCCTTGGTTAACTCATAGAAAGGTTTACACCTTTGGGAGTATTGTGAGATAAACCGGCGAACAAACTGTAGCCTACCAATTAACCCTCTCAGCTCTTTTAGGTTCTTTGGTGGAGGCATGTCAATAATGGCTTTGGCCTTGTTGGGATCGATTTCGATGCCTCTTTTACTGACGATGAACCCAAGTAACTTTCCAGATGATACTCCAAACTCGCACTTTTTGGGGTTCATTTTGAGCTTATATTCCCTGGCTCGTTGCAAAACCCTTTTCAATACCTCAGTATGCTCATCTTGGGTTCGAGATTTGACCACTAAATCATCCACGTACACCTCTACAAATTTATGCATCATATCATGAAATATTGCCACCATGGCCCTTTGATAAGTTGCTCCGGCATTCTTTAGTCCGAAGGGCATGACGACGTAGCAATAGGTTCCCCAAGGTGTAGTGAACGAGGTCTTCTCTTGATCCTCTTCTGCTAACCGGATTTGATTATACCCAGAGTATCCATCCATGAATGATAGGGTTTCGTATCCAGCTGTGTTGTCAACAAGAACATCGATATGAGGGAGGGGGAAATCATCTTTTGGACATGCTCGGTTTAAGTCCCTGAAGTCAATGCAAATTCGAACCTTATCCATCCTTCTTCATGACTGGGACTATATTTGCCACCCACTGTGGATAGAGGACGACTCTAATGAATTTTGCTTGGTGTAACTTATCGACCTCTTCCTTCATCTTTAATGCTATGTCTGGGTGGAATCTTCTTAACTTTTGCTTGACCGGGGTAGCTTCAGGTTTTAAAGTCAGTCGATGCTCTACCAATGACTTATCTAACCCCGGCATATCTTCGTATGTCCAAGCGAACGTGTCTTTGTATTCTTGCAACACCCCCATTAGGTTCTGCTCTTCGAAAGGGGCGAGGTTGGCACTGATGAGGATATTCTTAGGATCTTCCGGTGTTCCAAGATTAAGTTCCTTAGTTGGTTCATCCACCGTGGCTGATGGTTCTTTGAATCTTCTTAAACCGGATGCATAAGCATCAGCCAAATCCTCTTCTTCATCCTCAGTATCAGGATCCTTTTCCGATACAACCTCGTAGACCCCTAAAGTTGGATCAATATTGTCTTTCTCCTCATATCGAATTTCATCTATCTGGATTGCATTTTCTAGATACTCCGGTAGCTTGGCACATTCTAAGCTTTTTTGAGCTAACCGATGCAGGTACCTTTCTGGAACTCTCCTACCTCTGATTTTTGTTTTGCTTTTACTGGAAACTAAACCTAAAGAAGAAGAAGGTAAATAAGGAGAGGAAGAGGAGGTGGATGGAGTGGAATTTATTGATGAAGGGTAAAGGAGATCGATTAGAGACCGGGTGGCCTCCTGATTCGGGTCATCCTTCGGAGCGAGTTGGGATGTTTCTTCGAGCGAAATTTGGGTTGAGAAGAGGACGTTTTTTTTTGACCTTTTGGAGAAGTACTAAACATGAACACAGAAGGGGTTTGGTTGGTCGTAGTTTCCAACGCGGGTTGAGATATTGACAGAGAGGGGAACACATCAAGCAAAGATGGGTAATCTGGTGGATCTGATAGTGAATTTTTTGGAAACGGGTTTAAAGAGACGACATGGGGTGAATGCCCTGGATTCTGACTACCAGAAGGCTCGTTGCAGAATGCTTCATTACTTGACCCTTCTTCAGAAAATAACTATGATACGTCGAGATATGGCTCATCCTCTAGGTTGTCCACCTTCTTCCTCTTTGCTTGTTCTTGCGGTTCTTGCTCTTCAATCATCTATATTGTTTCTCTCTTGTCGAAGAACTTGTGTAAACACCCCCGGAAGTATTTTTGGCCGGTCTTTTGGCCATTATCACATGTCCCATCGTACCCTATCCCGTTCCTTGATGTTGTCTTTACCAGCTGGATGGGTTCTATGATACCCTGCAGTTCTCTCCCCAGCCCTCGGCCTTCCTGATATCCCAAATTCTCCATCATACGCCACCCAAGAGTTTTGGTGTCATCCTTCTTCTTTCTCTAAACTTGCTTGTACTGCCTTCCATCCCTCGGTAGATCGAGGATTGTGAAGACCGGTTGATTTGGCAAGCGAGGAGGGAGAGTAACCAGGCAGTCCACGGGCATACTTACCACCTTGACGACTTGTCCCTTGAAGGGAAATTTAATGCATTGGTGATTGGTTGAAGCTACGGCCTCCAATGCCTCAAGGTAAGGCCTTCCCAAGCTAGCTTTGTAAGTTGGGTCCATATCTAAGATGTGGAAGTCGACAGTAACAACCCGGGGTCCGAGTTTGACTTCAAGTGTGACCATGCCATGGGCGGGCCTCTTGGAATTGTCATATTCTGTTACAGTGATTTGTGATGGCCGAATATCCTCTTCTGGGATTCCACACAACTGTAGCGTTTCTGGTGGCAAGACATTGATGGATGCACCGGTATCGACTAGACAAGACTCAACATCTGTTTTGTTAATACTGACAGTGATACAAAGTGCATATTTTCTTGCTTCTAGTTCGACCAACTCTTCCTTAGTGAAAGTGAGAGCAGGGTGTTCACTTTTCGGGGTCAAGACCGATGCAATCTTCTCTGGGGAAAGGGTTTCATTGACCATCACTCTTTGTAAGTATTGCTGAAGAACTTCTTGATGAGCTTTGGACCTTTTGATCAGCTCCAGAATGGAAATACGCGCAGGGGTTTTGTCAAGGTGCTTCAGCAAATCATAGGATGTCCCTGGCACTGGTTCTTCTGGGTGCTCTTCTTCTTCTTCTTGTGACCGTCCTGGTTGACCGGTCTGGGGGAAAATTCTTTGAAACATGCGCCCGCTTCTAAGCACCGTGGCGAGCTGAGGGGCTATGGTTGGTGTAGCGGAGGTAGACGGAGGGTTAGGTCGGATGATGGGAGGCCTAGGTAGGGGTGTAGTGATGATGGTCCGGGTTGTAGGGATGCGGGTAAGTTGTGGTGGCATGGTTGTATGAGGTGTTACGATGATGGGTCCTAATGGCGATGGTATTTGCGGAGGCTCGACCGGGCGGATCAAGGTCCTACCCGGTTGGAGTTGTACGGCTGGTGGCGTTATGGTTGGCTGTGATAGAGTGTGGATAACTGGTGGTTGGCTTCTTCTGGTGGGGATAGCTTGCGGTATGGAGTGAACGGTTCGGTTAACGTGGTTTAGTAGTTTAATGTTCATAAAAGAAGCTGGTCCCCCGATTTGCCAATTTTGGCCTCTATTGCGAGGTACATCGGTGGAGGTTAGAATAGGATTAACCCTCTGGTTTTATGGTGCTATCGCGGGTGCATGCGCGGGTAGCGGGTTTTGAATAATCCCCAGACCGGATTCTTGTTGTTGTTGTCGGACTGGTGCCTGTTGCTGCTGCTGAGGCTGGTTCTTTACTGCCTTGATGTACTCGCCCATTTGACCCCAGTCAATACTTCCCTGCTCGTGGAGGTCATCGATATAATCTTTAAATTGAAAGCAATTCTCCACTGTATGCCCCGGGTATCTGTGGTACAGACAATATTTGTCTGTGTTGGCATTTTACGGCCACTCCAGCTTTTCCATTGGCAATGAGATCTGCCCTGCCGCCATAAGAGCGTTAAAAATGTCTGTGAGAGAGTACGGTAACGGTGGGTAATGGTTTCTTCTAGGCCCTGGTCTTCGTGGCACGTAGGTGGCGGGGGGAGGTGCCTGGTTATAGGTGGTTGGTTGGCGGGGCGGTTGAGGTGCAAAGGTTTGTACGGCCAGTTGCCGGGGTTGCTGGGGGACTGGTGTCTGCATTGGTTGTTGGGGATACTGGTTTGGTGTTTGGTGGCGAAAAGGTTGGGGCTGAATCTGAGGACGAGGTGCTGGTTGAGTTTGGCGGGGGTTTCTGTACTGGGGGTTTCTGTACTGCTGTTGGTGGTTGTTGGGCGGGTTCCCTACGATATTGACATGTTCATTGGTTACAACGCCTTCGGTCACGGGCCCAGCGATGGTGGTGGTTGTCTTTTTGGTGATTCGGGGCCTAGGGTCGAAGAGGTTCATGATGGGAGAATCTCGAAGTTGGGTTTGGATGTACCGTGCTCTCTCATAGAGTTCGCTCATTGTGACAGGGTGATGTAATGCCAATACATTTTTCAGAGCCGGAGTGGCGTTGGTGATGATCATCTTGACTTGTTCTGATTTTGAC
Source organism: Cryptocoryne crispatula var. balansae (assembly GCA_036172225.1). Lineage (NCBI taxonomy): Eukaryota > Viridiplantae > Streptophyta > Magnoliopsida > Alismatales > Araceae > Cryptocoryne > Cryptocoryne crispatula. The sequence continues at coordinate 29,629,525 of CM069935.1, forward strand.
AGTGCATTTGTCAACCTTTTTGCCATTGCCCTCCATCTATCAGCGTATCTTATAAAATCCTCATCGTTTCTCATCTTTTCAGCCATAAGATCTGTGATCGAATAGGTAGGACTGACTCGATCTTGGTATCTTTGCAAGAACTTTGCTTTGACGGTGTCAAAGTTGCTAGCTTCCAAGGGGTCAAGTGAATAAAACCATTCCAACGCAGAGCCCTCTAATGATCTCCTAAATAGGTATGCAAGGGCCTTCGGATCGTTTTGCCACATGACAGACTCATAGAGAAAATCTTTGATGTGAATGAAAGGGTTCCCATTTCCATTATATCGGCGGTAAATGGGCATTTCAGAAGGAGGAAGATGGAACACGGGGAGAGAGGGAAGGGATATCTCGGGGAGAGCTCGTGTGTCGATCAATCGCTTGAGCTCTCGATATTGTTCATCCATCCTATTGATTTTGTTAAGCACAGTTTGATCAACGGAGGATTCTCGGACAAGAGGAGGGGGGAGGACAGATGCTTGGTTTGCCGGCATGGCCATCGGATAGGCGGAAGCGGCCGGGCAAGGAGGGTATATCGGGTGGTGCACTTGAGGTCATGCTTGATTGAAATGTGCGGAAGAATAGACCGGTGGCCTAAGTGGTGTGGTGTTGTTTGGGTCCGGGTGGTTCAAGATCGCCACCGGATGGGGTGAGTTTGGAATCAAGGGTCCATTGTGAGAATGGCCTGGTACCGGTGCGACGGGTTGGTCAGTTGCTAACTGGGGGTAGAAGTGTGGTGATCACCCTCGGCATGGGTGTGATTGACAGGAGATTTCCCTTTCAGGATGGCCTCAATGGCTTGTAATTGAGTTGGGACGGCATGAGCGAATGCCTCCCACAGAGCATCTGGGTGGGGTCGAGGTGAACTGGTTTCAGGGAGCATCTCGGGTTCATTAACGGCACATACGACATCCGGGTGGGGATAGGATTGGTCATACTCCAACTGCAACGGTTCGTATCCTTGGTCCGTCATCCCAATGACTCGCCCTGATCTCAAGTTCATAAATAGAAGGGAAAGGTGACGAAAAACACAAGAATCCTTTTTTTTAGTTTTAAAATTTTCCTCCTTTTTTTGACTTTTGATTTTTGTTTGAACAAACAGGTTATCAAGCAATTTAACCTCAAACAAAGATTTATTTTGGGTTTTTTTAGGTGATTTTGGAATTTTTGTTTAGTTTTCAATTTTTGTTTGCAAACAAGTAATAGCAAAGACTTGGAATGATTAACGCAAATTTTTTTGTTTCAACCTCAAATTAATGGCTTGTTAAGAGAAATATTGTCCACTCAAATAAATGGGTAGGACCCTATGCTCTCACAATGCCGAGCAATCTAAGGTTGTCACTCTTTTCACAACGATAGGTAATAGGTACTCCGGGTTTTGGGATAAAATGGTACAACCAGCCCGATCAGTGAAGAGGGAATCCTTCACATCTGGGGACTTACAGAGGTCTTGATGGAAGCTACCCGGTCCTTCCGAGAGGGAATCCCCAGAGGAGGAGTTGGCAACCACCAAGAGGGGTGTTTGGGTGTGTGGGGCTTTGGGAGGAGAGAGCCTCCCTTCTCGGATGACCTAAAGGAGTCGAAAGAACTCTAATGCAAACTAAATGCAAGTGAGATATCAAGGAGCGAGAAGCAAACAAGAAGAAAATAAAAGCATGCAATGATCAAGAAAATATTGGAAAACAAGTAAGCAAGGCAACAATGTAAGGTGAAAGCAAATATTAATTCACTAAAGATGCTTTAGAGGAGAACTTAGACTTCCTTTTTTGAGAAAAAGAAAATGAGCAAAGATGCTTAGCAAGATAATGCAAAGTCAAAGTAAATTGATTAAAGCAAGCCTAAAATTAGATGGTACCTTTTTTTTTAAAGAGGACCCACGGAAAGCAAGTAAACCGGAAGAAACTAAGTGATGCTAAGGTGAAGCAAGTAAACAAGCAAGCAAGTGAATAGGAATGCTAGGAGGGTGTAGGGATTCATGCAAGAGCCAAAGCAAGGATGAATATGTTGGACATTCTTTTAAAAGGTGAAAAGAACTCACTTAAGCAAGAGTTGTCCCACCGTGGTCGCCAAAAGGTGTAGGCACCCGGATGAGCCGGCTCAGCTCGCGCGTGCGCGTCAGCGAGGGAGAGAGAAGAAGAGGAGAAGGAGCGTGTGTGGTGTAAGGTGAAGTGTGTGGTCGCCAGGAGCCGAAGGCTCCAAAGTGTGATTGAGTATTAAGCAAATGAACTAGAAGAAGAGAGAGTTTGACCGTCGTACCTTGGGGATGTAAACAGGGGAGATTGTTAGGTTCTAACTTCTCCTTTCTCGGCCGGCCGAGAAGGGAGAGCTTTAGGGAGTTCTTTCACCTACGATCGGATTGATGCTTCACTCCGGTCGATCTACCTAAGAATGTCCTGCACAAAACATGAAGAAAGACAAATGAAAATCATTAGCTCTGGCGCAAGTATAGCATCATGCTTGAGAACAACTCTAAATCATGCAAAAGGGGATGAACTAACCGGATCGGGACGGAATCCCAACCCCTATTTTTGGTAGGTTTTTAAACATATATGAGATGCAAAATGATCTAAGACATGCCAAATAACATGATGAACAACGCTAAGACGAAAAAGGAAGACAAAAACTTGATTAAACGGGCGATCGGACTACGAAAAATGACAAAACGAGCTTCTGCCCCTCCTGGTGCCCTATATATAGGGCGCTAGGAGCAGGTGCCCCCCTTATGGGGCGCGTTGACCAAGGTCAAAGTGCCCTGTATACGGGGTACTAAGCCTGGCCCGAACAGATTTTCTTCCCCTCTTCGCAACGCCGCTCCAGAGTGCTGGGCAGCTTCCGGGACGAAGTAGGGGCTCCTCCTTGTAGACAATATGCAAATGAAGCCAATGGAAGGTGGTTTGGATGTTGGATAAAAGAGGAGCGATGGGTATAAGCTCTCAAAGTTGGAGAAAAAACATGTTTCTGGGTAACAGAAACAGAAGGTTTTTTTGGGTTTTTGGTGGACAATTTTGGATCGGTTTGGAGGCTTATGGGGGGTGAAAATGGCTTAGAAACGTGGTGTTGGATGAGCTCTAGGGTGGCACGAAGTTGGAACCTCCTCCAAGCTCCAAATGGATGTCTATTTATAGCTCAAAAGAGGGCACTTTGGCCATTTTCGAAAAACAGTGCCACGCGGCATAGCGCCCTATATATGGGGCGCCAGCATCATGAGATATGTCAAATCGATAAGATGAGTCACTGCGAGGGGTCAAATCAGCCGGTCGAATCGATTTGATTTGGTTCCTGGCGCCCTATATACAAGGTGCCTGGCGCCCTATATACAGCGCGTCAGGTGCCCTATACACAGGGTGTTTGGCTCGGCTGATTGCTCTATTGATCCCCTTCGGAACGTGCCAGAAACTCAATCCGTCCGGAAAACACGATCTGCTTTAAGTATTCTCCATGAAAACAAGAATTTAAACTCTCCAATTGGGCCAAAATTGTGTGTCTACACCCGGTTCAACAACTATGTCATTATCTTTTCCTCTCTGAAGCTCCTCTCTCATCCTTATTTCATTTGGCAGCAACAAATCCAGCAATGACATCAAATGCACTAGAGCAACTATGCGACCATCGCGCCAGCCTTCTGCGGCACCTAGGAGATCCATCATTCCCCAGATTGATCTCATATACATTGTCGATTGTTCCTCCCGCACCACAAAGATGCACAACACCATGCAGATTTGTCCACAAAGATGCACAAAGATCTACCTAGAGTAAAGATATACCCCATGGTAGATCTCCTCCTGTCAAGGTCTCCTGCATAATCTGAGTCAACAAAGACAACTAAAACATCAGTACTGCCAGTAATCCTCTGAAATAATAAACCAAAATTTGATGTAACCTTCAGATAATGCAAAATCTATTTAACTGCATTCCAATGCTCTTTTCCTAGATTTGACATATACCTGCTAACCACACTAACTGCCTGAGCCAAATCTGGCCTAGTGCAAACCATAGCATACATCAGACAACCAACTGCATTAGCATATGGAATTTTGAGCATTTCCTGATGTTCTTTATCTAAATTAGGATATTACTACAATGACAATCTAAAATGCTAAGCTAAAGGTGTGCTAACTGACTTTGAATCATTCAAATTAAATTTAGTTAACACTTTTTCAATATAACCCTTCTGGGTTAACCAAAGCTTACCAACTTCATGATCTCTATGGATCTCCATGCCTAGGATTTTTTCAGCACCACCCAGGTCTTTCATCTCAAACTCTGAATTGAGTTCCTGTTTCAACTTGGCAATTTCTAACATATGCTTACAAGTAATAAGCATATCATCAACATAAAGCATCAGTAGGATAATAGAACTATCACTAAGGAAACGGAAGTAAACACAACTATCATACCTGCTCTGACTGTAACCATGTGCCAACATAAAGGTGTCAAACCTTTTATACCACTGACATGGAGCCTGCTTCAAACCATACAGAGACCCGTTCAATTTGCAAACCAATTTCTCATTACTTTGCTAAGCAAAACCATCTGGTTGCAACATGTAGATCTCCTTTCCTCTGAGCGTAGCCCTTAGCTACAACACCTTTCCGTAGCCCTTAGCTACAAGTCTTGCCTTATACTTTGCTGGTTCTATGTTTGATAAAGTCTCCTTTTTTCTGTACACCCATTTGCAACCAATAGCTTTCTTACCCTTGGAAAGTTTGACTAAATCCCAAGTCTGATTTTTCTGAAGAGAATTCATCTCTTTCTTTATAGCATTTAGCCACATCTCATTGTCCTTGCTTTCTACTACTTCCTGAAAGCTAGAAGGATCAGGAGACAAAATAAGAAATGCATAAGCAACAGTATCCTGTAACCTTAATGGCAATTTAACTTTCCTTCTGGTTCTTCCTTTTGCAATAGAATAAGGCTCATCATCTAGTTGTACATTTTCTTTATTCTGATGTGAAGATTCCCCTGAATCTAAACTGGTAGAAGAAATATCACTTTTCAACTCCACTTAGACCGAACTACTGGGCTTCTTTAATGGTTGTTGAAAATTTTTCAACAATGATACTTCATCAAATACAACATCCCTACTAAGCTCAATCTTCTTTGTTTCTGGGTTCCAGAACTTGAACCCTTTCACACCAGACCCGTATCCCAAGAAGATACACTTCTTGGACTTGGCATCAAGCTTTGTCCTTTCATCATCCTGCAACAACACAAAAGCAAGACATTCAAATATATGTAAATTTGAATAATTAGCTGGCTTACTAGCCAAATTTCAAATGGTGTATTCAAATCAAGAGAAGTAGAAGGTGATCTGTTAACAATATAACAAGCCATGTTAACTGCCTTAGCCCAAAACTGCTTAGGAAGATTAACAAACAATCTCATACAATGAGCTCTTTCTAGCAGTGTCTTGTTCATTCTTTCAGCTACTCCATTTTGTTGTGCCTTGCCTGGAATAGTGAAATGCCGAGTAATACCTTCTGTTCTACAAAAGTCTTCAAACTCTCTTGATGTGTACTCACCACCATTGTCGGTTCGCAGGACTTTCACCTGTTTACCTATATCTTTTTCAACTCTAGCTTTGCAGCTTTTGAATATCTCAAACACCTCTGACTTATTCTTCAAGAAGTAGATCCAAACTTTCCTGGAAAAATCATCAATAAAAGTGACAAAATATCGAGCTCTACCTAAAGAAGTAACTAGTGATGCACCGCAAACGTCAGAGTTAATATACTTAAGAATATTTTTACTTCTATGACTAGAAGTAACAAATTTAACCTTGCACTGTTTGTCAAGAACACAAGATTCAAAAAAGTCAAGTTTGCAAGATTTAATACTCTTGAGTAGCTTCCTGTTGTGCAGTTCAAGTAATCCTCTCTCACTAATATGTTCAAGCCTAGCATGCCATAACAAAGTAGCATCATCATCAGAAGAGGAGGAAACTGCAGCATCACCTGTAACGGTTTTACCAAGCAATTTATACAAAGAACTTTTCTTTTCTCCTTTCATAATAACTAAGCACCACGTGTCACTTTTAATATGCTATTAGCACCACTAAAGGTGCAATCGGAATCATCAAGTGCACCAAGGGAGATAAGACTTTTTCTCAAATTTGGGACATGCTTGACCTCTGCCAAAGTTCTAACAACCCCGTCAAACATCTTGATTTTAATGTTTCCTATTCCAACAGTTCTGCACTCAGTATTATTTCCTATCAAAACTCTACCCCCATCATAGGACTTATATAAATCAAACCAGTCTCTATATGGGCACATATGATAGAAACATCCAGAATCAAGAATCCATACATTGGAAGAATCCATACCTGAGGAGATGGTGAGAACATCTCCTTCCTTTTCTGAATCAGAAGCCATGCTAGCCTCAACTGGCGTCTTCCCTTTTCGCTTGGATTTTTCCTTCAACTTGGGGCAATCAGCCTTCCAGTGTCCATCTTCTTTGCAGTAATGGCACCTATTGTCCTTGATCTTTGACTTTGACCTGGACCAATTTTTCTTGCTGCGATTTTCACCTGACCGATTTCTTTCTTTTGATCTGCCTCTGGCAATAAGACCTTCAGAATATTGTCCGCTTGAATTGCCACTAGTCATGTCTTTGTCCACCAATTCCTTCGAAAACAAATGAGATTTCACATCCTCAATGGATATAGAATCTCTACTGCATAACATAGATTCTCGAAAAGTATCGTACGATGATGGTAGAGAACAAAGCAGGAGCAGAGCTCGATCTTCCTCTTCTATCTTCACATCACTACTTTCTAAATCTATCAAAATAGAATTAAATTCATCAAGATGTGATTTAATAGAGGTACATTTTGTCATCCTGAGCATGAAAAGGTGTTGCTTCAAATAAAGTTTGCTGGTCAGAGATTTCGTTAGCTGTTGTCTTCTCGGGAATGACCTCTCGGAGAATCTCGTTTGACAAGCTTAACTGAATTGAAGTTAAAGCCTTATCATCTAAATCTTGTTTCTCATCGTCAGACATAGTGACCGGCATCCTTTCTTTCCCAAGCAAAGCCTTCTGTAATCTCTGATGGGTTAGAAGCGCTTTCATTTTGATCTATCATAAATTGAAGTTGATACTTCGGTCGAACTTCTCAATATCGAATTTTGTCGACATCTTTCCAACACCTAAACATTTGCTGAATCACACAAATAACCAAACACGGCTCTGATACCAGATGTTATACGTCGGAGAGTCGGAACGCTCCCGCAGCGGAACAAACATGCAACGCAGCAAGCGACTCGTGTAGAAAAGATTAAATACGAATTGAGAACAAGGCAGGCAAACAAACCACACAAACAGCAGATTTACATGGTTTGGAGAGACGATATGTCTTCCTACGTTCACGGGGAGAGCAGAGAGAATCCACTAGATGTAGAAAAATACAAAGTGGGAAGATACTCTTACACCGACACGGAGTGATCTTTTCCAAGACGGAGTAATCTTGAATCCCCATTCTCCTTCCTGACGATACGTCTTTAAATAGCTCTGTAAAGCACCAAATAGGCATTTCCACCAACACCACGATCTCCACGATAAAAGAGAATGTGGAAGACAAGAAGAGCCGAAGAAGATCGAACACGACATCGAAATCTCCGAGTAATCCTCTCTCTTCTCTTTTTCGCTCACGCTCACGACGGCTACGCACCTCACGTTCACAAGAAGGTGCTGCCTGTTGTTGCCGTAGAAGCCCACAACTCTCAAATCACGTATCAACGTGATAAAGAAAAGGTAGCGGGGGGTAGGGCTCCGAAGCGGGGCGACGACAGCCGCTCGCGGAGGGGGATCCATCTCCGCGGCCTCTTGCTGTGGAGGACATCGGCGCGGTCACGGTTTCCGTCTCCGCGGTCTCTGTTCTCTCCTTGGCGCTCCCTTTTTTTCTTCTTTTCTCCTCTATTCCTGGTCTGTTTCCTCGTTTTCTTCCTCCTCTTCTTTTGTTTCTTCTTCCAGGTTCTCAGATTTCCTTTTCCTTCGGTTTTCTTTTGTTTCAACTCAGTCTTTCGGTGGTTCTTTTTCTGTTGATTCCCGATCCCTTTCCCTATTTCTACATCCTGTTTTCTCTCTTATTTATTTCCCCTCTGTTGTGTTTTTCTTTGGTTGTCCTCGATCTTTTTTGTCCCATTTGTTTTCTTCTGTTCCGGATCTCGACCTCTCGCTTCTTGTACAGCTTCCTGCCATATTCTTTTTCTTCTTCTTCTTCTTCTTCCTTCCCTTCGTGATCCTCCATCCCCTCCCGAGTCTCGATATCCTTTTCCTTGCTACAGTGCTCTTCCTACGATGGGATGATGTATTAAGATACATCATATAGCTGGGAAGCACATGCAGTTGAACCGAAGGGAATAATAGAAACCATCCAGACGAGGCCAGACAACGGTCTAATTTTTCTCTAATGTGTTAGATAAAAGGTCTTCTATTAGACCAAGTATAAACAGGCCCCTCATTATTAACATCCAAGAGAGAATTAAGTTGGATAAATTGTTCAAAGTGGGCCAGATGGGAGCGGATAGGAGTTAAACCTCCTTGCTTCTCATTTGGATAACGGATACAATTCCAATCTCCAATTAGACAAACCAGAAGAGACAGTTCCTGAATTAGAGAAGACATCTTGGACCACATGAGAAGTCTGCCACTATCAGAAGTCGGGGCATAAGTCGCAATCAGCAACCAGTAGTTGCCAGTAGCATCATCCTTAACTTCAAAAAATGTTTGCTCATTTTGATCTGTCATAAATTGAAGTTGATACTTTGATCGAACTTCTCAATATCGAATTTTGTCGACATCTTTCCAACACCTAAACATTTGCTGAATTACACAAATAACCAAACACGGCTCTGATACCAGATGTTATATGTCGGAGAGTCGGAACGCTCCCGCAGAGAAACAAACATGCAACGCAGCAAGCGACTCGTGTAGCAATGATTAAATACGAATTGAGAACAAGGCAGGCAAACAAACCACACAAACAGCAGATTTAGATGGTTCGAAGAGACGATATGTCTTCCTACGTTCACGGGGAGAGCAGAGAGAATCCACTAGATGTAGAAAAATACAAAATGGGAAGATACTCTTACACCGACACGGAGTGATCTTTCCCAAGACGGAGTAATCTTGAATCCCCAATCTCCTTCCTGACGATACGTCTTTAAATAGCTCTGTAAAGCACCAAATAGGCATTTCCACCAACACCACGATCTCCACGATAAAAGAGAATGTGGAAGACAAGAAGAGCCGAAGAAGATCGAACACGACATCGAAATCTCCGAGTAATCCTCTTTCTTCTCTTTTTCGCTCACGCTCACCGCGGCTACTCACCTCACGTTCACAAGAAGGTGCTGCCTGTTGTTGCCGTAGAAGCCCACGACTCTCAAATCACGTATCAACGTGATAAAGAAAAGGGTAAACAAGAATATGGAAAAAGATCAAAATGCCCAAAACCCAATTTTGACCAAGTCAAAATCATAATATGACCCATGTCCCATGTAGGCTATAAACGGATCTGGACGGCCATGTGATTCTGCACATACTATACAATTATAAGATATCCATCGTAACAAATATCTAGATACCGATATTATCCGATTCTTGACAAGTGCATACACAAAAATACGTGCTTCACTTGATGAAAGATCCACTCCGATTAAGTCTACCATGTTTGTAAAACATGTAATATACTAAAAACTATCAATACATAATTACATATGATAGTTTGACACATTGTACAATTTTATGTTTGTATATATTATCAAATTTAACTTATTTATTTTAGTTAAAATTTATAAATTTATATTACGATTTTTTATGGAAAATAAATTATATTCGGCTCGCAGTATCTTGACTAGTAGTATTAAGTGCACCGCATGGCCAGTAATGCAAGTTAAATATTAATCCTAATATTAACATAGGGCCCAATAATATGTCTTAACAGGGACGTCATGTTTCGTTATAATATCAAAAATAATACAATACTAATTTTAATATTGATATTTCTAAAAGTTAGTATATCAATATCAAAACTGATATAAGTGGATACCAAACATATTATATGCCATGTTTGATAACAGTATCGAGCATTTCTATCGATATCAATTTCGAAACTACTAGTGCAAATAAAATATAATATGTAATACAAATGTTTAATTGAATCAATTTTAATATTGAAACGTTATTCTCTACAAATATCAATATTAAAGTTGATATAATATCATATTTGATAGTATAACGAAATATGACATAAATTTTAAATTTAATATTATTAGTCTTGATATTTTTAACAATATTAGTTTTAAAATGGATAATGATAAAGAAGTGAAACAGAGTCTAACTTAAGAAAACATAGAAAATACGGATTTTCTATTTCAATAGCTAATCATGGAGAGAGAGAGAGGGGGGGGGTTACCTGCTATGTCCCCTTTGATAAGTCTGTTACATAAAAGAAAAACAAGAGAAAACATGGTGATATATGATTAGCTATGCAGGTGCAAATCATTTGATACACCAGTGATTTTAATAAATACATACAACTGTTGTATGTGATGATGTGAAAGAAAACATTACCCGCTCTACACCATGTAAACAAACGAAACTTCCAAGTTAGTGAATCAAAAATGCACGTTAGTTTATAATTATGTCTTGAGAGACAAAACAATCAGCCTATCACGAACTATAAATAAAAAAATCAAATATCTTTATTTCAGAAGAAACCTACAATTTTAGAAAGCAATTGTCAGATGAACTTGTTGTTTCGTAACAGTGTAAACATACATACCACAGACTTTGCTGCAGTAATCGGATGTGCTGAGAAGATGACTTCCTAACATGATGAGAGGAAGAATTAAGTTCATTGCCTCTTCGTTGAATCTCTGGCATGCAAAGGTGCTTGAAACTAATAGAAGACTTTGAAAGATATGATTATTACGTGTGAATGTGTGGTAATGCAAAATAAAAATTATTACAAGTTATATTTCATAAATAAAAGGAACTTCCAAGATTCAAATTTAAATTGAACTTAATTTTAAATTTTAATCTGGACTTCTTAAATAAATTTACATCATGCTTGAGCTTTGTAAATAATTTTGAACTTAAATTAAATTATTATTTGAATTTGAGTTTAAAATGAATTCGAGTTGACTGATCAAATTTGAATATACCAAACTCTTAACTATTAAGTTGAAGAATGGATTAAGATGACAGTTGATTTGATTTGATGAAATGTCTAAAGTGTTAATTTCACCTTTGACCTCTTGTCAAACATAAAATCTTAGTTATTCATCTCCAAAAAAAAATTATAGTACTTAAGTTTAAGTGATTTATCAAAAAAAATTTATTATACTTAGACATTAATTAAATCAAAACAAATGGGCCTATGTCTTGACAAGTATCGAATCAAATTCTGACTTGAGTAAAGATAAACTAATTTGAGGCATTGAAGTCTAGCAGATGGTATAATGTAGGATAATTAGGAGAGTAAAAAGCACCTAATGTTATATTTGAAATATTTGATGTAATAAAATTTAATAGATGGTACTTTTGCGAATAGTTTGTTGAAATAAATACTCAGACTTAACTCTACGATGGACAACATGATGGCCTACAGTAATATCTAGGGTTCCTTTGGTGGGAATGAAATTCCACTCAAAATTCTTAAAAACTAATGTGCATGAGATTTGGGGGATTTTTCTAACACGGGATTCTTTCTGTGTCTTTCTCTAAGGTGGTATTTGTCTTAGCTTAATATGATTAGCTTATTGTATGATAGTTGATAGTAATAGTTATATATAAGTGAGTAATAACAATTTTATGAATATAAAATGACAAATGCATCTACTAGAGGATGTTTGGTTGCATGATAATGGAGATTTTAATTTTAATTTTTAAAAATTGTAAGAAAAATTATTAAAAGAGGTATTTGGCAACTATGACAAATTTATGTTTTGAAAATGATTTTCTTCTTAATGAGATGTTTGGTTGCATGATAATTTTTTGTGCACTTTCATGATAAAAAATTGCATTAAAATAAAGAGTGAACCAACTCATGACATAAAATTATCATGTTTGGAGGGATGTGATAACAAAAAATAGTAACTACCATACATGACCAAACAAAGTGGGGGACCACAAGAAAAAAGAAAGAGGTGAGATTTTATTTTTTTGTTTAAGAAGAAAATTACTTTCAAAACATAAATTTGTCATGGTTGTCAAACATCTCTTTTAAAAAAAAATTTACAATTTTTAAAAATTAAAATAAAAATCTCCATTATCATGTAACCAAACACCTCATAAAACAACAAAAAGGGTCTCACCTCTTTCTTTTTTCTTATGGTCTCTCACTTTGTTTGGTCATGTACCATAGTTATTCTTTTTTGTTATAACATCCCTCCAAACATGATAATTTTATGTCATGACTTGGTTCACTTTTATTTTATATATAATTTTTTATCACGAAAATGTACAAAAAATCATCATGCAACCAAACACCCCCATTATATTTGAACAAAATATTTGGTAGTAATGTACGATAGTACGTTGAAGTGGACAAGTAATAAATAAATAATTCAATGGTATGATAGGCAACAGTAATATTTGGATATTGCTGTTATCATTTGAAAAGTTGCAGTGATAAATGAAATAATGTGATAATATTTAGAAGTGGGCACTATCTACTTTATAAACGGATAATGAGATACAATTTGGACCAAGGAGGGTAGGGTCGGGGGTCGCGACCCGGTCGCGGGACCCCCAGGCCGACCCGGTCGCGACCGGGTCGCGACCCGGGTCGCGACCCTCATTTTTAATTATTTTTTTTTTGAAAAATTCAAAAAAATAAGAAAAATGCGAAAAAAAATCTGGAAAAATACAGAAAAAATGGATAAATTAAATGGCATGATTTAAATGAATAATGCATCAATTTTATTCTAACATGATGTGTTGTACACTTTGTAGGTAGTTGATGTACTCTCCCCATGTCATTTGGCTTGAGTACAAAGCTTGATACATGTACACATGACGATCATATTCGTCTGTCCCTCGGGAAACTATCCTAAGACTTGATCCAAACGAGTCACCATAACTATAGGTCGATTGGATCGAAGTATCCGATGACTCCACATAATTCATTCCACAGTACTCTTGATCGTATGTAGGGAACCAAGAGCCTTGGGATGAATCATACACATAGTCGGGGGCATCGTGGTATTCTGCTCCAACTCCATGGCTACGATGACCTCATCTACCTTGTGGCGGCCTTCTACCATGATCGGTATCTTCCGCCATGGAGATCAAATTGCAATGCAACCAAGCCGGATCACTCCGGGTCGTGCCGGTAGTTTGGGTTGTTTGGCTTGGAGAAGACATTTTTTAAGTAAATAATTACTTAAGTAAGTAATTAATTATTTAAATAGCTAATAACCTTAATTAGTGACTACTAATGTAAGTATATTTTTATTTATATAAATTGAATGATTAACTAAATATAGGATTAAGTAAGTAATTAATATTCTTTCAAACTAATGATGTGTTAAGTAACTACTAAACTAAATATCTAACTAATCTTCTAGCTAACTAACTATGCAAGTAAGCAAATAAGTATTAAAAAGAATAAACTACTTAACCCACTAATCAATGGAACTAATATTAAATAAATATACTAAATGAACTAATGAAAAGCTTGATGAAATAATTAAGTAAATGAGAAAAAAAATTTGAGCAATGAGAGCAATGAGAGGTTGAGAGTGAGAGTGGGGGGGTGGGAGTAAGGAGAGCCCCTTGGGGGCTTTAAATAGCCCCCAAGGGGCTGAATGGGGCTGCGCCCCCAAGACCGTTGGCAACGGTCTTGAGACCGTTGCACGGTCCGGCAACGGTCAGTGACCGTTGCCGGACCGGGCCGCGCGCCTCGCGCGTCCCGGCCACGGCTCCGCGACCCGGCCGGGGGAGTCGCCCCGACCGGGTCGCGACCGAGCCGGTCGGGCCTAAACCCGACCGGGTCGGGGCCGGGTCGCGACCCGGCATTCCATGATTTGGACATCAAATTACACCTGTTGTTTAATTTTGATGAATAAAAAATATAGGTTTTATTATATTTTATATTTATCGGTAATTTATAGAATTATGTCAAAATGGACATTTAGACTATATGAAAGATGACATCCAACATTTTATCTGCTAAGTATTTGATGACAATAATAATTATAGTAAAAAAAATCACAACTACCACCACAACATCAACCACATAATGAAAATGGTAGATTCTTCGGACTATTCTCTTAATCACGCTAATACCTTTTAATGCTCCATGACGTAATTCAAGCACTTTGAGCCGGTATATATGTTAATAGTTATTTTCCAGGGTAAAAAAATAAAATAGCAAATTATTTTTAGACTTGATAATGTAAATTTTTTTGACTTTGGTGAAGAGTGAAGGGCTTTTGCTAAATTTGCAGACAAAAAGTCAAAAAAATATACTTTGGTGAAGAGTGAAGGTCTTTTGATACATGCTTTTTTAATTAATGACATTAGGAGAATGACTAATAAAAAAGTAAAAAGAAACATACTTGCAAATAAATATATGCAGAGAGATTCTCATGCACGGTTACACTTATTAATTCGCTCATATCATTATATCATGTATCTTATAATTAATCCATCGGGGGCTGATTTTAAATTATGATAAATGGAATTACACTAATAATTACTTTATTTATAGAATGCCGAAATAAAAGGGGGTACCGACGTGTTGCCAGTGTCACGTGACGGGCCGAAAGAGGACACGAGCGAGCGGCGGTGACGCGCTGCTCCTCTCTTCCCGCCTTCATCACCGTTTCCGTCCGCAGGTCGAAGAAGGCCGGCGCCCGCAATCATTGAAATCAGAGACCGCGCTGATAAAAGCACCGTCCCCGTTCCGCGGTCAACCCTCGTTTTTTTCTTGCTCCGCCCGCTGCTTTCTGTGTTTCGGGAGGGAGGAACAGGCCGCGCCGAGGATGGAGGTGATGACGCACGCGTCGACGTTCCTCCTCCCTTCGCTCACGCCGTCCACGGCCGGCCTCCCGTCGCCAAACTACGCCTTGATCGCGCTCAACCAGCGCCTCCCGTCGTTCGCTCCCCTCCTCTGGAAGCACGGTAATGTCGCGGGACTCGGCGCTTCGACTTGCCTTCTCTCGTGCCTGCTCTGTTTACCTTGCTTTATTTCCGCTTCGCGTGCGCTTGTTCTAATGTTTGTGGGGGTTCGCGCGCGTTTAGAGCAGCACAGCTGCGTGCCTGCGCCGACGGAGGGGCCAACAGAGTCCACGATGAGATGCCGCTGATGTTCCCGCATGAAGATCCTTTCAGCGTCCGGAAGAGGTCAGTTCTATCCTCTTTTTTCGGTTCTTCTTCTTGTGTGCTGGACTTGTGTGGGCTTCAGTTAACGAAGATCTGCTCAAGATATATGTAAACATAGTCGATTCCGATTCCCGATTCCGCTTTCCTTGTCTCTAACTCATTAAGCACAACTAGTTCAAATTTCTTCAATTCATAGATTCAAGACGACGTTAAATGGACTTCGGCAAAAAGTGGTAACTTTACTGTCGAATTCACAAGCAAGAGAAGTAAACTGGTGAAGGTGAGTGTGGTACTCAGCTCCCCATGAAGATGAGAATATTTATGTGGAAAATTTGCTGGAAAACGATGCTCTAAAAAATGCTGCTGCTGAAGTCCAGGATGATACCAGATGTTAACTGTGGGCTTCGTTTGATATTTGAAGAGTATATGGACCACTTGTTCTACGATTGTGGCATAATCAGATCAGGATGATTTACTGTGTTCAAGTTCGCTGAAATGAGGGTGGTCATGCCGGGTACCTTTCAGAAGCTGTGTGATGGATGCCTTGACTTGAATCCATGGGGCAAGGATATAACTCTTAGGGAGTTTCTGTTGCTGGCAATGTTATGAGCGATATGGAGAGGAACTTGTGTATTTTGCACAACAACTTGAGTACTATTGAAATTTATTCCAATTAGTTTATCCTGTTAGGTCATGGTATTTAGCTCATTTTGAGACTTATCCTGACAATAGAAGATGAAACTGCTGAGATGGCGGAGATTCCTTATTTAGCACTTATCATGTAATTACCTTTTGTTTTTTGTAATTAATAAATTGTGAGCTTGACCCCCTTAAAGGTGGTAGCACCTTTGCAAAGTACTACCAGTTTAAAAGTTAATTTTATTAAAATGAAGTTGTAGGGTTTGAATGTTCAAAATTTCAATAAAAGTGAAGTTCCAGGGTTTGAATGTTCTCAGGCTGGACCGCTGGAGCTAAATGACTCCCTCAATATCTTGGGTATTTCTTTATGGCCTTCCCCTGTCAAATATTTGGGCTGACTTATAGGGGGCTGTTAGCCTCTTAGGATGCTGATCGAGATTTTGTCAGTAGCAAATTTGAAAATAAGTTGCAAGAGTAGAGGGGGAAGCTTCTGTCTGTCGGTGGAAACTGTCTTATTCAGTATTTCTTTTTATTTTTTATAATTCTATGGTTCATTGGAAAGTTTGCAAAACTTCAGAGCTATCATGTTCAAGTTCTTTTGGCATGGGAGTCACTACTTGGACAAAGGGGCCTATGTTTTCCGAGGCATGAGGCACCCAAAGCAAGGAGGGGCTCACCTTGCCTTAGGCACCTGAGGCAAGATATAATTTTTAATATGTATTTATATTTATTTACTTGTATTTATATGAGATACTAATGAATCATAAATTCAAAATTGAGGTATAAACTGAAAAAAAGATAAAAAATAGATCAACATGCCAACATCAATTTCAAACTAAAAAACAAGTTAGAAACATGAATTCTAAATAAAAGAAACAATCAAACATTATATTACTAATATACTAAAAACATTACTAACATACATTTTAAAGATTCAAAACTTGAAAATACGATTACATTAATCACTGTCTGAATCAATATTTAATTGATGTTTTTGGTTATCATTGGATGTGTCATCGGGATTCTCATTAGCAACATGATGTATTTTTCCAGAAGATCTTGTACTTGGATCTTCATCTTTATGAATTAATTTTCTCATATTTTCATGTTAGTTCTTGTTCTTCTTGGATAAGATCTTCATCTTCATGTGTAATCCACTCACTACATTCATCCATGTCATAAGAAGATTGGATCAAGATTGGATTTCTCTATCCTTAGAAGTCTATCTCTCAATGTTTGATTGTGGTGAACAAATACAAGAAACTTCAACTTTTCTACTCCAATTTATTTATTTCTTTGTATGAGCCCACACAAAGATGTATACATTATTTTCTTAACAAATGTATAAAATAGCAAAGAATTATTTTAATTTTTTAACAGATATTATCTGTTTAAACATCAAATGTGATTCAATTACATTTACAATTTCAAGCGTTACACGTAAGGCTCAAAGTTGTAATTGCTACTCTTTGTAATTGACAAGTCTTTAGTTTTTTAATTTACTCACCAATTTGCTACACAAAAGAGAAATTTTGTTATTTTTAAATGTATAAGTTTAAAATATTTATTAAAAAATAATATACTTAGCATGAGTGGATGTTTTGCATTGATTTATAGCATATCCCTTCTAAATAAGTTTTGAACTTATACATTGCCAATTATTTAAAAATCATATCTTTCTCTTCTGATGATGACTCTAACTTTTCAATGCAGTCATATAACCCCTGTTTGATCTCTCACTATTGCTTTGGAAGATTTATATAATACCCCGTTGTATGTAGAGAATGATGAAGTTGAAAAACACAATGTCTGTCAGCATTCCAATTGGACTTATCCAATTTATGGTCTAATACTCTTTTAATGTCTTCTTTAGGACAATCCATGACTTCATAAATATATTTCATTGTAGATTTTTCTACACCAATTAACTACAACACAAGAGCAAGATACTTGAAAATTTTCATAGTATAACTTACTCTCATCCAAAAGATACTCTTAAAATTAATTTTACTCGATTTTCCGTTGTTGGATGTCACTGCTTTGATGTAAACATTCATCTTAACTCATCTTTACAATTATGTAAACTTTCTAAATTGAGATAGGGACAAAACATGTGACAACTGCTCTAACAAGATTTATATCATTCGTGAATTTTCTCACCATTGCAACTTTAATATATCTATAAATAAAATCCGTCACTTATTTGGCATGTTGAATTGTACTCTTAATTGGGGAATTTAGAAATCTCTTTCAATATCAAACCAATGCAATGTGTAGTGCATAGGATCCAAAAGTAAATGATGATGTGTGAACATCAACACATTTTATAAAGTCACATAACTAGTCTCATTATCTGTCACAATTTGTAGTATATTTGATGATCCAACTTCCTTCACAATTTTATTCAGTAAGCCAGCTAACATTTGTATACCTTTAACTTCTCTAATAGCATCGGTAGATTCAAGGAACACTGTGTGTCTATTAGAGTGTTGATAAGTAAATTAATTAAAAATGTCTTCTTTTTATTTTTTTCATGCGTTGGACATAATGCTGCTGTCATATTTTACTTAACTCTCATTTCTCTCTTTACTAACTGTTGGATTGTTTGAATTTCTTTTGCTAGTTGGGCCTCTCTAATTCATAATAAGTTGACTCTTCAAACTTGGACCAAATTGTTTCTATTTATTCTAACATAGTTTGAAAATTGTTAAGTCACACCGTGTTCAAAGGGATGTCTGTGTGGCACATCCAATCTAGTAATGTATTAAACAACTCATTCCCTTATCTCTTTCAAAGGTTTCTTATCTTTCACAAATTTGCCTTTAGACTCTTCAAGATTATGTATGCAAAAATGGTTCATTATGATTTGCAAGATCGGCCGATTTTAATTGGGATCGATTGATTCTTGAATTAGATCGGCATCCCACTCGAACTATCGATCCGACCTGGACTTCCGGCTAGATCTGTTGAAATCGGTAGGATTGGTCCTGGATTGCCTGATCCTACAGGATCGGATTTAGTCGACCGATTCTCTAAAATCTGGAAACGTCTATAATCAGATCAATCCGGTCTAATTTTCCCCCACACCCCTGATTCCACCTCTTTCACCCCCTAGGGCTCCCCTCTGGCGATTCCTTACTCCCCCTTTGGTGATCCTTGCATTCCTCTGCGATTCCCCCCCTCAAAGAGGTACTTTTCCTTCTCTCATCCTAATCTCTCCTTCCCCCATCCCTTAGGGGCTCCCCCGAAGGCATAGGTCACCCTTGACTGTCAAGGGGCACCCCTTCGGGGTGCTTTTCTCACCCCTGTAGTCAGTAGTCACCCCTGAAGCATATTTTTCATGTTACTTACTATTTTCAATTTGTTTTATGTGGATGCAGATAAATTGTCGGATAAGGAGCAAGGTTAAGGTGTCGCTGCACATTGCAACATTGGATGGGAACATGGTCATTTATTAGATGTTGAGAAGAAGTGAGTGAGATGTAAGTGGTGTCAGAAAGACATACATGAAGGTGTGTACCGTCTTAGACAACATATAGCCGGTATGGGTGGGGTAATGTGAAGAAATGTAATAAGATCCCGGCTAAACTTAGAGAATAAATGAGAACATATTTAATTGAGAGAGGGTCACTAAGGGATGTTAGAATTGGGTAGAGGCAAGATCTTCACGATGAGTTGTTAGGACGGAGTGACAATGATGTCATGTTGGGAAAAGCGTAAGAAGGGAAAAGGATAAGTACATGTGTAGGTTGATTCATCATCTTCAGATGATGAAAAGGAGGCAGAGATGAGGAGAGTCATGCATACTAGTAAGGTTTATGCCAAAAAGGATGAGGAAAGAAGGAGAGTAGGAGATTCGGGTGTCACTGTC
This sequence comes from Cryptocoryne crispatula var. balansae, assembly GCA_036172225.1. Classification (NCBI taxonomy): domain Eukaryota; kingdom Viridiplantae; phylum Streptophyta; class Magnoliopsida; order Alismatales; family Araceae; genus Cryptocoryne; species Cryptocoryne crispatula. The sequence continues at coordinate 29,649,404 of CM069935.1, forward strand.
GGATGATCAGATGTAGAAGGAGTCATGCATACTGTAAGTGACTACTCTTTTTGGGATAGATATTCCAAGTCAACATCATTTTGTAGTAAGTCCTGATTGACTTGAGCTTGAGCTTGAGCTTTCTCCTAGTACAATTCACTTGCAAATTTTATAAATCTTTCCTTAGATGTAATCTACTCATCTTTTAATTTTTTATTCTTAATCTCATATTATAATGGCAGAAGACTACTTTCAATGTTGCACTCTTCAGTATGTTCCTTCTCTTCGTGTATATGGGACTAAAGGTGCTTCAATTCCACTCATATTGAGATGAATTAGTGCTCTGACTTAGCACATGAACTACAATAGATGTTAGTGGATTCCATCCACTCCTGTTGATGACTTGAATCCACCACTCAGCCGTAAAAAACACAATTAGTGTGTAGTACTCTTATAACAATGTTTTCCATGTTTTAAATGTGTAATAACCTATTAGGAGAAATTTTATCATATGAATATAAAAGATCTGTAATCTCCGTAGATTCAATTCTATGTTTGTATGAAGTCATCTGAAATACAATAAGAAATACCTTTAAGTTCATTGCTTATGTTCGTAAGAATTACTCATTTCAATCTCAGTTTTTGTTATATCTTGTAGAGTTTTACACAAACGCTTAATCACTGATAGTGTACCAAAAATTATTTTACCATCATTGTGCATTTGCCCGTCATACTGCATTATTGGGTTCAAGAAATATTTTGTCAAAATGTAACACAATCTAACATTTAAGGCATTAACACGCTACTATGAGAATAAAATAAAACATAAAAAATAAAATTATACCTACAATATGAATATCATGGTGAAGTATATTGTCCCATCTTTTATTTATCACCTTCAACCACTTCTTGAAACCCTTGGGATGTTTCTCTTTAATTTTCATTTTTACTTTGTCCATAGCATCGTACAAGTACCCTATTTGATTTTTATCATTTGGTTTAAGCACCTGTACTAGGAGTTTTATCACGGACATGTAGTACTGCATATTTTCCCACCATCTGTTATCCTCAATCAAAAGTTTCATCTTCAATGGAATATCACATTGCTCCATTGAGCTTTTGTAGGCATCCATGTACTTTTGATGTACAGTGGCTAGTACAAATATCTTCAAATCAACTCATCAATAAAGGCTCTCCAACATAATGAAATGCATGACAAATCAGGTGAGAGCTGGTCAAACTTGACCATGCTCATCGGTGTGATATCTCATGATGTGCATTAGTCTGGGGTACTCCACTATGATAAGTTGTCCTTCTCACTAAGGACCTTACACTTGGATCTCTCTCAATGTCTTTCAACATCAAATCAATAGAATGTGCAGCACATGACACTCAAAAGAAGTGTGACTTAGTCTCTATTAGTTTCTTTCCCGTAGCCTTATACGATGTCTTATTGTCAGTGATAAACTGCACAATATTTTCTTCTCCAACCTCATCCACCCATGGATTGCAGAATCGGCGGAATTGGTCCGATTCCGACCGATTCCGGAATCGGATCGGTGGATTCCGATCCGATTCCGGGCGGAAGGACCGATTCCGGGAAGAATTCCGCGGAATCGGTCCGATTCGTCTGGAATTGGTCGATCCGACCGATTCTTCGGAAGGCCGGGTCAACCCCGGCCTGGTTCGATTCCCGGTTCGACTCTGGACCGGGAATCGAACCGATTCCGGCCCTTTTAGGGCCGGAATCGACCCGCAGAGCAGCTCTCGGTCGATCCCGCGGCGGAAGGAGACTGCGCAGGCGATTCCGGCGCGATTCCGTCGATTCCGGCCTCGATTCCGTCGATCCAGGGTCGATTCCGGCCGATTCCGTCGATCCAGGGCCGATTCCGCGGCGATTCCACCGATTCCGGCGATTCCGGCGGCGATTCCGGCGATTCCGGCGATTCCAAGCTTGGCCTTCAAGGGATTCCGCCGATTCAAGCTCGGATCGGCATCGAATCAACCTCTTCTTCGATCTTTGTAAGGTTTTTGGTAAGATTTCTTCGCCGAAAACTTCGTATGTCCATTCTTACGCGTTTTCGACGAGTTTGAGTGTCGTTAAACTTTACGATTTCCGTCCGAACAAGTCCGTTTAAGTTTTGAACTATCCGTTTATGTTCATTTTGCACGGGAAAAATTCCGGATATCCCGTACGCCTATTTTTACACGTTTCCGACGACTCCGAGTAGAGTTAAACTCGGTGATTTTTGATCGAATAACTCCGCTCAAGTTGTTTGAACATCGATTGGATGTTCTTTGTACGAGAAAAATTTCCGATACCCCGTACGTTAATTTACGACCACTTCCGGCAAATACGTAACCCTTTAAACATACCGAATGGTGTGTTACTTGGGTTGTCTGTTTCCCGAACAGCGTTTAAATCAATTTTTATGTTATCTAATCATTTTTAGTGCATTGTTTACAATTTTTGCAGATTTAAGCAATGGCCGATCAAGGTGACGCAGTACCAGCACGTGCTTCTGACGTGGGTTGGGAACACGGGCAGATGGTAGACCCAGTCAGGAAGAGGGTACAGTGCAAGTGGTGTGGGAAGGAGATGAACGGGGGGGTGTTCCGGTTAAAACAACATATTACCAGAACAGGTGGGAATGTCAAGAAATGTGACAAGGTGCCCAGGGAGAAGAGTGAGGAGATGAGAGGCTACATGACAGGTAGATCCTCTCAACGGGCGATTAGGATTGAGCAGAGGGAGGAGTTGCACGACGAGCTACTCCGAAGGAGGAGGGACCGCGATTTGCCTACCTCGAAAGGGAAAGGCGAGGAAGGCGACGGGCGAGCCGGAGCCGGGAGAGCGAGGACGAGTCCGCGGACTCCGAGCCGAGACGTGCTAGGCACGCGGCAAGCGTGCGTGGGCGAGGAGGAGGACGGGGAGGAGGGGAGCAGGAGGGTCTGGGTCCAGAGTTGACCCAGCTTTAGGCCGATCAGCATCGGCTCGTCCTACTCGGGACCGAGAGCCTGACCCCAGGAGACAGGAGCCATACCGCCGTTCCACTTCTACCAGCACTCGATTTACACCGAGTGACGAGTATTTATTTAGGAAACAGAGTGCTGGGCAGATGGGGATAAAGTAGGCAATGAAAGGGGTGAAGGCAACAGGAACGGCTGTAAAGAGAGCCGTTCGCCACATTGTCAAATGGTTTTTACATGCATGTATCACTCTTTAAATTAAAATTGACATTATGTGTGTTTTATTTACTAAAACTTAATTTTACCTTGATCCCAATTTTTTTTAACTTGATGTAGGCATCCCAGCACATGCAGCCACCAGCCCCTACTTCCAGACGATGGTGGATGCCGTGGGTGAGGCTGGACCGGGTTTGCAAGCCCCGGGCAACAGACACATATACGGCGCTGGCCTGGATGAGGAGGTCCAGGAGTTGAGGGAGTGGATGGATGGGTTTAAGTTGGTGTGGAAGGAGAGGGGTTGCACAATTATGTGCGATGGGTGGACAGGTATCACCAAGAGAAGTATGATAAACTTCTTGGTGTACTGTTATGAGGGGACTACATTCTTGAAGTCGGTAGATGCTTCTGGGAAGATTAAAAATGCCGACTTCATCTTTTCTCTGATGGATGGGGTGGTGGAGGAGATCGGGGAGGACAATGTGGTTCAGGTTGTCACTGACAACGAACCATCATATAAGGCGGTTTGGGAGGAAGTTGATGGAGAAGAGGAAGCACATCTTACGGGTGCCTGTGCGGCAAGACATTCCATAGATCTCATATTAGAGGATATAGGCAAGGAGGAGGGTGTATCTACACTTGTCGGGCGGCGCGGACCATCACATCTTTTATTTATTCGCATCCCCGCCTCCTACATATCATGAGAGGGCACGATCTTGTTAGGCCCGGTCCGACACGATTTGCCACGAACTTCATTGCGCTGGAGAGTTTACACCGGCACAGGCATGCATTGGTTAGGTTCACACAGTCCGAGGAGTATTACAACTATATGGTGGACAACCAGCATGACAAGAAAGAAAAGTTGGAGATTCTTGTCAGGTCTGAGAAGCAGATCACTGACAAGAGATTTTGGGAGAGGATTGCCTACTACTTGGCAATCATTGAGCCACTGGTAGTTGTCTTGAGGTTGGTAGACTCAGATGACAGGGACCAGATGGGAACGTTGTATGATGCCATGGACCGGGCAAAGCTGAAAATCAAAGAAAAAAATCTCGAGAGGTTACGAAGAAGTGGTGGAAGATCATAGATGACCGATGGGACAAGACCTTGCACCACGATGTCCACTGCGAGGTAACTTTGTTAAAAAATTATTTTCTTTGTATAATTGTCTTATATGCACGGTGTTAACTAATAAAATCTTGCGGGATATTTTTCGAACCCCCGCATCCAATATGGAGGACAGGTGGTGAACGACAACGAGGTGATGCGGGGTACACTTGCAGTTATTCAGCGTCTGTGCCGATCTCAGCAGGACAGGATAGAGGCTGAGATAGAAGTAAGTTAGAGTTCATTAAATACCTTGGAGTAGCCTTACCAGGCAACTAATATTTTTTTTTATAAATTTTTCAGATGCAGAAGTACAAGCTGAGGGTCGGCGTATACTCTGATGCTGGCCTTAAATATTCAGTTGACAAAGTGTCACCTGGTATAGTAATAGCTTCATGTCGATTTTATTTTCTTTTCATACAAGTTATGGTAGATGATGGGCTAATTGTTTACCTTTTCTCTTCTTGTTTTTTTATTGCAGCTGAGTGGTGGGTTCAGGTGAACACCAGGAGTGGATGGAATCCACTTGCTGCCATCGGTATCAGGATACTCAGCCAGAGCACCAGTTCCTCCCATTGTGAGAGGAACCGGAGTACATTCAACCCGATACATACGAAAAGGAGGAACGAGGTTGACCTCGGACCGGCCGAGAAGCCGGTCTTCTCGTCATTACAAATACGAGGCCGCGCATAAAGAACATCGAGGATCGACGAGAAGATCGGCGAGGCACGATTTGCACGATTCGCGGTGGCCCGTACGAGCGAGAGGCATTCCTCCGCCACACCACCACCCGAGGAGGTGGACGTGGACCGAGATATTCCGGGAGGAGCATGCACTTGCCTCTGGATAGAGGAGAGGAAGCCGGGGATCGTACGGTGAGTTTGATCCCGATGACCGTGCGTACGGGCCGAAGGAGAGTTGGATGGTGTTGAAGCCGAGGAGGATGCTCAGCTCAACCTCCATCTACTTCTCGAGCTCGGGCGGGGGCCTTCTTCGCCGGCCGGTATGGTCCGGCCACTGCGGCTTTAGCCAGCTCGGCTCCGGTCCCCCGGCGGCCGCTACCCAGCCCATTCGCAGTCCGGGGAAAACGAAAACAAAGATGACTGCACGGAAAATGGGAGGATTTGCACATTTGAAAAAAACTTTGGGTTCCGGTCCTTCTGGTACTTCAGAGATGGCTGAAGAGGTGAAGAGAAGGAAGCTAGAGGTCAGGGGTGCTGTCGGCCCGGATGACGACGCGCGAGCTCCTTCTCACTCCTCAGGTGATGACGACGAGGAGTGCATACCAGCGACGCAGCCATCAGCCGCAGCTGAGTCTCCTGATTCACGGCTTCCAAAGCCGTATTACACGCTGGATGAGCAGACACCGCAGTCTTATATTATGGAGCCACAGTATCCAGCATTTGGCCAGGTTGACCAGCAGTGGATTACACCACCAGCTCCACCATCCTCTGCTTACGTCCCGGTCGTCCCGCAGTCCGATCCATACGACCTTGATGGCATGGCATCAGCATTATTTTCATATGGATATGGTACCGGACAGTATACAAGACTGAGCACGAGGGAGGAGCATCACGAGCAACAGGGAGAGGAGGAAGACCCATATCTATATCCTAGATATTGGTAGTAGATTGATATGATGTAATTTTTTTTTATGATGTATCAACTCATTTATTTTTGAATCAATGGAATTGGAATATGTACTTAACTTCAAGTCTTCAATTGGAGTTCATTAGTATTTATTCGATGTGGTCATGTGGATGAATGCATTGGTTATTTTAAAAAAATTTCTAACTCATTTCCTAATTTTTTTAGATTTTTTCTGAATTTTTTGGATTTTTTTGACGAAAAAAAAATTCAAAAAAAAAAAAAACTGATTCCGGACCGATCCGGAATCGATTCCCTTCCCAGGAATCGGCCGATTCCGGGAATCGGAATCGGAATTGGTCCCAACCGATTCCGATTCCGATTCCGATTCCGGAATCCTTGCATCCACCACAGTGTTCATCAAACCAAACATGTAATCTGCATTCTTCACCTGGCTTGATGCATCAATTGACTTTAAGAATGTGGTTCCTTCGGAACAATACATAAGAAAGTTGATAAATCATCTTCTTGTGATTTTTGTTCACCTATCACACATTACAGTGCACTCCTCTCCTTTAAGATATATTTAATTCATATATCCAAGACTTTAACTCATCAACATCTTCATTCAACACAACCTTGTATATGTTTTCGTAGACAGGGACTTTCAATTCTGGCCCATCCTTACTAATGACATCTACTATTGTCTGTAAATAAAGATTGGTGGTTGTATGTGTTGGGAAACTTAAATGAACTAAAATAAAGACATCATTTTGATAATTTTTTAAAAACATCTAATATATATAGTTAATATAACTATATAAGTTAAACGTCTTCATATACCTGCGTGTAGAAAGAATTTGACAATGTGTTCGATTGTTTTCTTTGTGACCCTATCATTACATTTATGATCTGCTTTATCAACCTTTGGTCTCTATCACTATGCCTACTCACGTAAGTGTTTGCCATCAACTGAACTGAATGTGACCGATGGAACTTAGTATCTCGAACATGGCAAGTGCTTTCCCTCACATCGGAATGTCTGGCAATGGCATCCAAACCTCCTACTCCATTCTTATTTCCTCATTTTCATAAACCTGAGTCCTACTAACTTTTTTAGCTCTCCTCATTTAAGCCTCATTTTCATCGTTTGAAGATGATGAATTAACTTGGACATGTGCTTGTCCTTTTCTCTTCTTACCCTTTCCGGGCATGATGATATCGATGTCTCTGTCCAAGCAACTTATCATGTAAATCTATCATTTACCCAATTCTAATCTCTATTTAAGACAATCTCTCGATTAAATAATCTCTCGATTAAATAATCTCTCATCTCTTCCTCGACTAAGCCAGGACCTTATTACACTTTTTGACATTCCCACCAATATCAATTATATGTTGTTTGAGATGGTATACACTTTCATTCATTTCTTTTTGACATTATTTGCATCTTATCATCTTTTTCTCAATATTCAACAAATGTCTGTGTTGTCATCTAATGTCACGATGTGTAATGACAATTTATTCCTCATCCGACATTTTATTTACACATACAAATACAGCCACAATAATTTACAAAAATTTATCAAATTTAAAAAAATTTAATAGACTGGACATCACTGGACTCAAAGGGGTATCACCCCTTCGGGAGGAGGGAGAAAAACCACCCCCGATGGGGTGGTTGTGATCGCACAACCCTTCAGGGTGATCTACAGTGTGTGATCGAGCATCACCCCCAAAGGGGTGTCTAAGCAAGGATCATCCCTTTGGGGTACGAAAATGTGTGTGATCATAACAACCCCTTTGGGGGTGCGAAAAACCACCCCCAAAGGGGTGGAGGAGGGAAGAAGTAGGTGGAACTGGTGGCTGAGCGGCTCGGGGGTGGGGGGGCTGATTTTACCTTTTGAGGGGGGGCGAGATTGTTGAAGGAATCACTTGAGGGGGAGGAGCTGCTGGAGGGTAGCCCTAGATTGAGTGGGGTTGGGGGAAGAAGCAAGAATTGGGGGTGGGGGTGGGGGGATAGGGTCCCACATTGACACGATTTCAGAACTTACTGGATTTCAAAGGATTGACCGATTCCCAAATCAATCCGGGAGGATTGGTTGATCCAAGACTAATCCGGCTAGGCAGCTAGAACTTCCTACTAAATCGGTTGTCCTAGGCAGAATCGGATCGACCATGACCGTCTGATCCAAGAATTGGCCAATCTCGATCCAGATTGGCCGATTCTGCAATCCATGACTTATGGACTTTATAACATTTCTTCTCATTCCCAATTATCTCATCAACATGCCGTTGGAGGCGAAAAACACTTCCAATCATTTGTTTCCCGCACAATTACATTGAACTTACTTCTTATCCACCTCCATCATAAATCCATGTATCCATTCAAGATTGTGAGATCTAGGGGCAAGGCCATCATGTTCTTCGTCTGCCATTTTCTTGCACATAACACAAATAGATTTTTAGTCTCAACTATTTTTTTTTAAATCCGGCTTGAGGCACTCTAAAGGGAGTTAGGGGGGGAGGGACATGTCCACCTTGAGGGTGACAGTCACCTTATGGGGTGATTGAGACAATCACTCCGTGTGGTGACTGCGAGTGGGGGGAGGGGCTCCGAAGGGGGGAGGGTGGTTCCACCACAGGGGGGTTGCTCCACCAGGTAGGGGGAGAGAGCCCTCCACCATGGGGTGCCCTACAAGTGCGGGGGAACCGGGAAGGGGGGTAGGGGGGAGGGTGACCAAAAACTTCCCGGAATAGGAGTTCTACCATGGGGGGAGGGGTTGCTCTATCAATGGGGGAGGGGAGCTGTAGAATCGAGAGGGAGACTGACTTGGTGTGTGTGTGGGGGGGGGGGGGGATTGCTGTATCGGAATCGGACCCGATTCCGTGAGATCCAGGGAGTTACTCTCGGTAGGCTGCTTCCACCATGATTGTCCCGAATCAATTGTTTAGACGAAAATCAAATAGATAGATCGGCATAGGGAAATTCCGATTCGGATCGATCGATTCTGTAGCCAAGATAGATGCAGAGCTTGGGGAGGCTATGCAATCAAGGGAAGTTTTTGATGAACCATGGGCTGCGGGTGTACAGGTGAGGAACCATGGGCTGCGGGCTTCAGATTTGATGATGACGGATGGTCAGCAGGGGCAGCTGAAGAAGATGATGAGTAGAGGGGGAGTTTCTGTCTCAAGCTTGCAACACAAGAATATCATTAGGGTCTTCCATTTTTCTTTATGCTTTGGAGGTGACTCAAATGAAATGAAAGGCTTTTAATAACTAAATGTCTCAAATACCCTTATCAGCCTAATAGGCTAAAAATGTCTTGAAATTGGCCGAATGACTCCAAACTCAAATAAAGAATGGTACCAACCTAGTGGGCCCAAAAATGTCATGAAATTGGTCTACTGACTCTAGACTCAAATAAAAGAAAGGTACAACAGGCACAAACTCCAGACAACTAATAGACGTGTTCTCCGAGCCGTGGCTGTCCCTTGGTCTGCTTGAGACGTCGACATTCATGCAGGTCAATATGTGCCAGGTCAAAACTGTTTTTGCTCTGGTGCCAATACCACTAGTTCAATGATTAAGTATTGTATTCTAGAAGATTTTATTTTTTATGAAAATTAATATAGGGATGATTGCATACAAAGAGCATGTTCATTTGGGTTAAGAATCATTAGAGGAAGTCATGCATTGTCTGTGGTATTTTGAAGAAAATTGAAGCTATATATTTTTTAACTGTGGCTTAGTGAGTTATCTGGCCTGTTCTTCCAAGACGCTTGGCTTTCATATGGAGCACGGGCTAGTCTAAGATTTGATTTTTTCTTGGAGGTTTTAAGTATGTTCGAACGGAAGTTAGGTGCAGGTTTTTGTTAGTTGTAAGGATAGCTATAGGAAGAATCTTTGATGTTTCTCTTTGGTGAAGAGGATTTATATCATGGCTGATATACATAGACAGGATGATATGGTTATGTTCATTATTGTCTTCAAGGAGATGGGAGATTCTTCTTGTGATTGGAATTTTGTTACTTTAGTTGTTGTTCTCTCATTTTGTTGTTCTGCGATTTTGTTGAGTAGGTTTGCTCTTTTCCATTGTCTCTATTGTTGGGGGATAGAGAACTGAACTCCATCGAGGTGGGTAACTTGACTGGTCAGACCGGCTGAAGTAGAGCTAAACAGGCTGCACTGATGGATTGGACTGGCTGGAGAAGGGTGAATATGTCCAACTGGTTTGAGCATGTTGGAATGGCTGAACTGGTCTGACTGGTATGGCCAGAATGAACTGGTTTGGGCCAGACTGAACCAGCTAGGCTGCTGCTGGTTGGACCAAGTTAAGCGGGTGGAGACTGGCTTAACCAACTGGGCTAAGTGAACAGGGTTAGGTGACCCAACTGGCCCAAGTGCTGGGCTGAAGTGATGGTGGGGTTGTGCCACTGCAATTGTATGGGGATAGAGTGGGGGCGACAAGGGTGTCTGGAGTGTTGTACGCCTGTGTCTGCTGGTGGATTCTGGTCCTATGTTGGGGTAGTTATGGGATGGGCTTCTGGGAAGCATCACGGGACTTTAGGGTCCCCATGGAGGGTTGGGCAGCTGGGGTTCTTGGGGGGGATGGAAGAAGAGAGGGAGGCACATGTGCAGTAGGCAGGCAGGAGGCAATGAAGGCAGTTTGGTGGCTGGTAGGAGACGTACAGGGGTTGGCTGGGGAGACTAGCGAACGGAAAAGGGGGGCTTGAGCAGGTGCAATGGAGGGCTTGGACAGGACAGACTGATGCAGCCAGAAGAACCATGGCAGCATTGGTGTTGGGCACCACTGCAGGAGTCCTAGAAACTCTTGCAGCTGACAATATGTACTGGAGGAGAAGGGTGTGGTGGCTAAGAGTTGCAGCTGTAGGGAAATGCCAAGTGGTCAGCTGTGTATGGAACCTTCTGCAGGCCGAGGAAGGGGGTTTGGTATAGAGGCTGCTGTGTGAGGGGAGAGGGAGCCGGTCCATGGCTGGAAAGGCAGCTGCAAAGCAGGGGGAGAAACTTAGCGGCTTTGGGCTCATGAGAAGAGGGGTCTGTCAGCGCACTTGATATTTGGTGGGAAGGATGATGAGTGCTGGCTAAGCTTTGGCATCAATAGAGGTGGTCTGGAGTTGTAGACATTCAGCGTGGAGGGCTTGTGGCTGTGGCAGTGGCAGGAACCAATGAAAAGAGAAGAGAACAGGACATCGGAGGCCAATAAAGAGGGAGGGGATGATATGAAGGCCTTCTTGGCCAGACTAAGGAGAGGGGGAGGAAGGGAAGAGGAAGGCCTCCTTGGGGGGGGGGGCTTCACAACTTCATCTCTATTTCATCATGTTCATGATCTCGAAGGGGTACAATGGCGGTGGGTGGGGATTTTATAAAAGCTCTAATTTTATACTTTACCTTTTATAAAATAAAGTCTTCAACTTGTAAAACTTTCTTTTACGCTCTCAAACTAGATAACAATTGTAAATAAAAGGATAAAATGATAAACACGAAAATTCTAGAATTAATAAACTAGATCAATGTTGATAGTGATCAAGCTTGTTTGGCTGCTTCACATCTCAAGTTGACCATCCATACACATGGTACGTCCTGACTCCTGAACACATCATCTATCTCTTAATAGGGGCCACTTGTATGGTTTTATTTTTTTTAGTTTGGTTTTTAAACCTTTCTTCTATTATCATTGAATTGGAACACATTAGGTAGCTTCCAGGATTAAAGAAAACTGGTGCTTGCATCTGAATTTTTGGACATCATACAGTCCACCTTCAATTTGGCACAACTTTGTTGATCATCGGCAGTAATAACCATAGCATGATTGTTTACATGAAATGTGCTTTTTGGGTTTTCTATATTTTTGGTTCAAGAACTTAATCTATGCCATTTTAAGGAAGTGTTTGGTTGCAGATATAAACCAGATGTGGTCAAAGGGGATATGGATTCCATTCGGGAAGAAGTGAAGGAATTTTACCGTAATCTGGTATGTACTATGTCATATACGAACATGTTTAAGTTATTCATAAGTTGGCCTTTTTCTTTTGAATAAATTGGACACTGAAGCTTAATCATTGTTTTTGATAATATGAATGAATTCATGTGTAGACAAACCAAGCACTTGTTACATTATCTAGTCTTTTATGGACAGTATAACTTTCTCAGCACCTGAAATTATCTGAATACACAAAGTTTTGTGTATTTATCGTGATCTCTGGGCATGGCATTCTACCTGCATATGGCAACAGAAGGTTGTCAGAGTATGTAGCTATGAAACTTAAGCCGAGGAGTTGGACTTGTCTTTTCCCTAGTTATTACGGGTGACTTGGTTAGAAACAGAGAATCTTCAATAATTTCTTTTTTTAGTTGTTGACATTTTCCATGGGGCTATTGGTGTTTGTTAAGGAGTGGACATTTACTGATTGTCTTCATCACCAACACAAAGAAGGCTGATTCATAGTGGGCGAGGTTTTGTTTTCCTTTAGTTATGATGCTGTAGTGTCATTAACGAGATTGGAAGATGAGTCAAGTCTATTCATTCAATAGTTTGTGAGCAGTTGACATCATGTTAGTTTTAGTATTATTTTAGGATTTTGTTCTGCATATTGCTCTTCATTGCAATTAGTATTTAGAATAGATCTACAATTTGTAATTACTGATAGCTTTAAGTAGTAGGGATATTTTAGTGAAACGATGCATTTTTTTGTGAAAGGTAGAAATACTGGGTTTGAATGTAAAAGCATTCTTCTCTTTAAAAGGGCCTTCGGTACCTACGAGAAGCTAAGTTGGTAATAAAACCATAACACACTCAGGATTTGGGAGCTGTGCTACAGCCTCTCTTTCTCTATCTTTCCATCCTTTTGCATTGGCCATGGAGCACCTTTTGCATGATCGGCATATCCAAATTGGGGTTGGACCCTTGATAATGGGGGGGGGGGATCATGGTCTGCTTTTCAGATGGGATCAGCTAATCAGGCTGAATCATAGCTTGCAGAATCGGCCATTCCGGATTAGAATTGGCCGATTCTCCGATTGAATCGACCCTTGTCGATCTGATCTATGTTCTTGACAACTGATCCAAGATCGATTCCCGGAGGAATCGGCCGATTCTCCAGGATTGGATTGAGAATTAGTCGATCCAGCCGATTCTCCAAGAAAGTAGAACTTTTTGAATCGGGTATGATTCTTCGATTCCTATTGATCCCCCCTGTTCGGCAACCCCATTCTTCGCTAGGGCTTTTGCTCTCTCCGGCGTCCCCTCCGGCGAGCTCAAGGGACCCTGCTTTGAATGTGAATTTTCCTCTTTTCTTTCTTTTTTGGATATCTCTCTCCTCCCTATCCTTCTCCCTCCCACTTGGATTTCTCTCCCCCCTGGCCGATTGCTCTTAAAAGTTTAGGGGGATTCAAGTGAACAGCATAAGCATATATAATTCATTGGCCTTTACTATAGTACATGTATTGATATTAAGTTAGAGTACTAATTTATCGTAGTGTGAGAAGAACCAGAGTACCTTCAATTTGATACACATACTTAAAGATGAGAGATTGGAAAAACTAGTGTTTTACCATACCTCTTCCTAGATATCCACTTTTAGCATGAATGGATGACAAAGATGCTGAACCAGTTTTAGAGTTTGACCTCAATGATTATGCATGAGCCGAAGGAGAACTTGACAATGTAGTCAGTGAGGATGAACAAATGCAAGAAGGAGAAGGTACTTAAGTTTTAACTCCAATTTAAGATCCATCTCACACCATAGCTCTAGTCACAGCTCTAGCTACAACTCCAGGTCTAGTTTCTCGTGCTGCTTCAGCTGCAAGTCCTACTACTACCTAGGAAATTTCACAAAGGAAAGAAAAATTTGGTGGATTTAAATTATTGAAGAAGGTATACCAGCGTAGTATTAGCCATGGTATGCAAGAAGAAGAAGTGGCGAAGAAGAGGAAACTTCTTATTAGGCGAAGACCTATGAATCTCACAGGTAGTACCTAATCATCTTTCTCAAATGATGAAGAGGAAAAGTTCATTCCACCTACACAACAACAAGATGTAGGTGGTTCAGGTGGATGTGGAGGTGGAGGAGAATGTGATTTTTCGAACAGTACATATACGAGTGAAGCATGCCTTGATGATTTGGGTTAGAAGCAACATTTAAATGGAAGAAGTCAACATTTGAATTGTGTTTTTTTGATGACAATGTGGCAACAAATTATCTAGAACCCGCTTCTGACTTTGAGTCATGTTATCCACCCACGTTGCCCGCTCTAACATCAGATAGTGTGTATGACTTCAGTCAAATGGCAAAATCCTTATTTTCATATGGATACGGGCTAATAATGAATGATCAATCCCAATAGAGCATTTAGGAGAATCAAGAAAAAGAAGATTCTGAAGGGTAATTTCGTAGATGGTGGTGATAGGAATGTATCTTGTTTATTATATATGAATTAAATCATTTTCATTCTTTATTAGAATGAATATTGATATTATTTTATATCCACTTGTTTTAAAATGTCTCACCGTCATAATCACATGAAAGTGTATTAGATGTCACATTTATTTTGAAAAAAAATTTAATTTCATATTTTTTAGGATTTATCATGGTTTTTTTGATTATTTTGAAAATTACAAAAATAAAAGATCTTAGATCCGGACCGATTCTGGATTAGAATTCTTCCAAAGAATCGGCTCGGATCGGATCGAGATCGATCCAAATTGGATAGGGACCCATCAATTCAGGTCCCAATTTTGATCCGATGAACCTTGGGTTGAACTTGATCCTTAGTCAAGATCATTCCAGATTTAACCAGGATTGGCTGCTCCAATTGGCTGGGTCGACCGCTTCCCAACAGACTTGGGTTTGATGCCGGCCCGCATTAGCCCAATCTTGGCTGATTCTGGGCTTTGGTGAATTGATCAATCTGCTGATCCAATCCTTGGGGCGGAGAGCAGCTTAACTGCTGCTTAGCAAAGATGGTAAGAGTTTCAATAGCAAAATAGTGTTATAGCATGTAGTTGGTTTCACTCCCGGTCAATTCACTCTTTTGTTTCAACAGCAATATACCATATCTGTTCTTGTTCCAAGGGGCTGCGAACACCGTTGTTTGCTGCTTTAGCTACCAGCACGTTGTTCTTGCTGGTCCCCTCAGTAAAGCCTGTGGTTGACCAGGTAATAATGCACATCTGGACGCACCAGCTTGTTCTGATTGGGTGTGGCAGTTTCAGGACACCCTTCATGTGCAACCTTTTCACTTTTAACCCTGCCTGCAGCGCATAATGCACCCCCATGAAGCACTCGGCTGCAAAGCGACGGCGGTCTGGTTCCTCAATGTCAATACTTCCCATTCCATCTTGTCTGACTCCAACCTTTGCCCGGTAAAAGCTCCCCATCCACCACCCTGCGAGTTCCCGCACCTGTGCCCCACTTACTCTGTGCACCAGCCACTCGCTTGACAGCCATCCCTGCAAAGGCTACTTGACCCATTTATTGACCTCAGCACACTTCTTTTGAGACTGGTAGCATTGACTTCTCAGAACCAGACACCTGCAGCCAGAGGTATCTACCCTATGCCAGCTAAAACGTAACTTTCGTTGTTCCTGCGTGAAGCCCCAGATGGCTTTGCAGCTGGGCCCAACCCTACATGACTTAAGTCTCTGGTCCCATGGTGAAGCCATGTTTAGATATTGCAGATGGAGAGTTCCTTTCATGTGGTGAGGCATTATAAAAGGTTAAAACCACTCGGACTGTTGATTAGTTTAGACAGATGCGTGCATGAAGTTTGTTATCTATTGTATGACCTTTCAGATGGACTCTAGTATTTGGTCCATCCTCTCTATCCTGCATCAAGTTATACTTGGGTTTCAACTCTCTGTCACTCATTGTGTTTGCTTGCCTCTTGCTTGTTTACCCTCTATTTTCTCCGGATCATTCTACTTCTGTTTTTTCATTACTTTTCTTTTGTATTCAGTTTGTCTTCAATGAATTTTAAGCTTGCATTCAAAAGCATTGGTTCTTAATTGGTGTCTATCGTCAAAGGCAATGTAGGCTTTTGCGTTGGTACAGACAAATCTGCCAAGTATTCGTCTTCGTTCATCCCAGGTTGTCTCAGCTCTCACTACCATTGGTGCTGTTTTTAGTGTCCTCGGCTGTTAAATCCGCCTCAGTTACCTCTGCGTTATCACATTAGCGTGGTTCAATTTACTCACCTTATTTGTTTCTGTAACACCTACAATTTGGATAAAGGAAGATCAGGTCATGGGACACGACCGAGTTGGCCAGACCTAGACCAACCTGGGTTAACCCGGTTCAGTGACACGGGTCGACCAGGATCTGATTGGAAAATCATAAAAAATGAAAATTGAAAATAACATTTAAAAATTGACAAAATTTTATCAAAATTTTTTATCCATTTCATTTTAAAATTTACATTTTGTGTTTGTTTTACTATCTTCAAAATATTTGGAAAGAGTACATTGCATTAAAAGTATATACATATTGGTTGTATTCTAGACTCCAACCCCATAACTAGCATAGGTGGAGTATGAAACTCTTAGATTCATAACTCTCTTCAAACATTCTATAACACTCTTGGTGAAATGTAGGAACCTAAGAGTCTTGAAATGTCTCAAGTCCATAACAACGACAAATTGACAATGTTGATGACCTGAACTGCCTCGTGTATCTTCTCCATCATGTGTTTGCACACCATGATCCTAGTCTTGTGTATGTTGCATGTGTTTTATCGTGATCCATCCACTAGTCAGTATGTGAATAGTCTATATTAATACATAAATGTTGAAAAGCTTTGAAAAGATAATGAAGAATACATACTAAGACTTACAACATAACTACTCTTTAGGCTCTAGATGTCCCAAAGTGCATTGGCCTTAACCTATAATCATCCATCTTATTGCATGCTATAATGGAACATACCTTATATGGATTACTGACTTTACACTACCTAAAATCTCATTGGATGCATTGAAGGTGGAGCTAAAACATATCTTGGATTGAAAAAATAACATACACCACATACTTTGCATGCCATTAAACCAATTAAATATGCATATTAGTATGATACATATTTAATTGTTTAAATGTAGACTTAAAGAGACTCCGTTAAAAAAAGTAAAAAATATTAAAATAACAAGAACAAAAAAAGGACGTGGTAGACCTAGGTTAACTTGGAGGGGGATAATTTAATATGATTTAGATGATTTAAATATCTTTGAAGAAGTAACTTAAAATCAACATGAGTGGTGAAAGAGAGTCCATATGACCGACTCCAAGTAATTTTGGATTAAGACTCTAGTTGAGTGAAGGGTGATACAATGTTTGCTTGATATCCCATCATTTTGTGACATCCGGTTACTTTCTTTGAAGTTTTCTCTTTCACCCGCTGAGTGTATCGTATAAGTAGTCCACATTTATCTTTTTGTCTCCATCAACTATTCTGAGCACCTTCACTTTATGTTGCACTATATAGAGTGTCTTCTTTACAATCTTCTAGAAGCCTCCATTTTTTAATGTCTTTTCTACCTTCTTTCCCTTCCCTTAATCTAAAGGATTAGCTCGGTTAATTTGGCCTACCCTTCTTGGTGAAATAATCATTTGAAGCAAAGAACATTTCTTTTATATTACGTTCTCAAGAGAGATGCAATGAGATCATATATGGTTGTATCTAACAATAAGAGCTTTTGACCCTCTATATGCTCCCTTGTCAAGTTGATAAAGTTATGGTTGCATATGAATGTTGATATGTACTGAGTCATCTTAACCACTAGTTAATATAAGGATCTTTATATATATCTTCTAGCATCAAATCTAAGGAATGTGCAGAGCAAGATATCTAGTACCGGTGTGGTCTTGTAACCATTAGCATTTACCCAATTACTTCATAGGCAGTTACATTGTTTGTTACTACTTGGACAGTGCGATCTTCTCGTATCTATTTTATAATATCATCGATTAATTTGTACAAATAATTAGTAAGTTTTATAGATGCATCCATTGACTTCCAAAAGATAGATTCGACTTGACAATATATTAGAAAGTTAATCATGGCCCTCATAGTTATACCTACTAAGAAAGACACCATATAGTTCTTAGAAAAATGAGTAACAATTCATAAGTAATAAATATAGAAAAAAAACCTCTTAAGCATAAATGTTCAATCGTTCATCATCAAACTGCATTCTCTTTCATTCCAAATACATTCAAATGTTTTGACATATTCTACAATAGTATCAATCATGGGCTTGTAATATATGTCTTTTTGCAGCATTAATCGGTGTGCTATTGGAAAAGAACCATCGAGATGTCATCTAATCAATTTTTTTATTTGCATAACCTTGAGCTCTTCATTATTGTGATGGTTGATTTTCTTTGTCTTGATTGGGTGATTCGAGGATCTACGTGACCTACCCATGGGTCATCGCCCCTTTTGGGATCATGGATCTTAAAGATGAAGAGAATTTGGTATTGATGCATTTAATTAAGAATTAAAGTAAACATATAGTCATCAAAATCTTTCTGATAAGGGAACACTTCTTGCCGCCTGATGCTCCTATCCAATGGCATACATATGGACTCTATGGCTAAGAGGTTGGGATATCTCTTTCCGAATGGTTTCCTTGTGTCATGTATTTGCTCTCTTTGTTTGTTCAATAAATCATAAGTACGAAATTGTGTTCTCATTTCGAGTGGAGTTTGCGTATGTGGGATAACATTGTATTTCATTTCGACAATGTGATGTTTCAACTAGAAAATTCTACTGTACATAATCTTTTCACAATACTTGCATTGTACTTTTCTTTATGTCATGTCGCTCAAGTTGTAATAAAACCAAGTCAGATCACTTCGGCTTGTGCTCGAGGTTTGGGTGTCATGACTTAGAAAAGACATTTTAAAAAAATTATATCATAACAATTAATAATAATAAAGTTAAGACAAACATATTAGTAATACAATTAAGCTAAAAATAATACTTAGAGAGTCTTAGAATGTCGTGAGAAATTAAGAATTTTAAATAACTTTAGAGAGAGAAAGATCACTTAGAATGCTAGAGAGAGAGATTTTGGAGTAAGAAATTAGCAATGGGGAGTGGGAGGGCCCGTGGACTAGTTGTTGGGTGACCCAGTCGGGCAGGGTAGCAACCTATCATTGGGTTGCATGACTTGGGCCCCAGTGTCTGGGTTGTGCGACCCAGCCCTTAAAGGCAGCTAGGTTGGGCATTTGGGGTTGTGATCAGGCCGACCGGTCCATTTTTCAATTGGGTCGGGTTGGCCAACCCAACTCCGACTCGTCTTTCCATGCTTTGGATGGTTTAATTAAGGAGGAATTAAAATTTCTCTAGATCATTTTCTTCCATCACCCATCATGTTCTTCCTGACTTGTGCCCTAACATAGCTTGTTCACTTTCGGTCTTGCTTTCTCTGTTGGCATCACACCAAGGATTTCGGAATTGGTCGGAATCAGCCGATTCTCGGGAAAGGAATCGATTTCGGGATCATTTTTTATTTTTTTTCTCTTTCAAAAAAATTTTAAAAAATCATAAAAAATTTAGAAAAATAGGAAATGGTCTAAAAAATTTTGTAAAAAGGAAACATAACATTTAGCATGTTAATAACATGATAAGATGCAAAAAAACATAATAAGATGTAATATGATTACATGAAAATATGAAAGTAGAAATATACATTTCATGACATGTTCACCAATATCTATGATATTGGCCTTGATCCTCCTCTACCTCTTGTTGTCCTTGCCACGACTGCATTGTCCCCATTCTTCTTGTCAATGCTGACGCATATTCGTATAAAAATAATGCATTCGCCATGTCACCTAAATTGTAGGGATCAAATTGTGGCATGTAGGTAGGTTCAAGTGGAGGAATCCACAATCGTTGGGATCATAAAATTCTAGATAAACTGGCTCCATACAATGATATTGCAGTGGCTGCTAGTCCAAGATGAAATATGGTTTTGGCCACTGTGAACTAGGTGAGTTTGCAGTTGCTACACTTGTATCTGGTCCATGCACTCTCCCCCTCCTACTGGCTGCGTGATCGGTATGCACTCCTTGTCATCATCAACTAAGATGTGAGAAGGAGCTTGTATGTTGTCATCTGGGCTCACAGAATGTCGCCTGATGTCCAGCTCCCTCTCTTCACTTCTTTTACTATGTCTGATGTCCCACTACAACCCAAAGATTCTTTCAATTTTGAAAATTCGCCCATTTTTCATGTTGTCACTTTTGTTTTAGTCCTGCCTAGACTTCGATGGGTTGGGTAGCTGCGACAAAAAGAACATGAGATTGCACATAAAGAACATCAAAAATCAAAAGATCTCAGAGGAGAGATTTACATGATTTGTATGCGGACCATATGATCAAAGACAGAGAACACATACACCATTTGAAGAGGTTGACATAGATCAAATATTTCAAAAGGAGCGCTCACTTCTTAAATATAGGAGGGGACAGGTAGGGATTATCTAGCTGAGTTGGTCCTAAGGACTATGCATGGGCCGAAGGAGAATTAGATGACGTTGAGGCTGAGGATATTCCACCTACTTCTCAGACAGCTCCATCTTCTGCCCCAACAGTCATATAGCTGCTTCCAGGTTTAGCCCTAGCTCCAGCCCCACCTTCAGCTACGTAGCCCATTCGCAATTCAAGGAGGACAAAAAAAAATGTGACATCAAGCAAAATGGGACTCTTTGGATAGTTAAAAAATTTCTGGGTTGTAGGTCATCACATGACATTGCAGAAGAAGTAAAGAGAAGAAAACTGGATATCAGGTGATGTCTTGTGAGTCCAGATGACAACATACAAGCATCTTCACACTCCTCAAGTGATGATGATGAGGAGTGCATACCAGCCACCCAGTTAGGAAGAGGAGGAGATGTACAGAGTAGATATAGGTGAAGTAGCTTGAGACTCGTCTAGTTCATAGTAACACTATTTCTTTAATGAGTAGCCACCACATCATTTTACAGAGCCAGATTCTTTAATATATGATGAGCTCCAATAGTCGTAGATTCCACCTACACAGCCTACTTATATGCCACAGTCTGATGCCTATGACTTCAGGGAGATGATCGATACATTCTTTTTATATGGATTTGTGCCTACATTGATAAGAAGACAAGAGACAACTCAGTCGTGGCAGGAGCAAAAGAAAGAGGATGAACGCTGAATCATTGATATCGGTGAACATGAGTCATGAGATGTATAATTATTGTCATGTTATCATGTTACATTTGATTATCATGTTATCATGTCACATTTGTTTATCATGTTATCATGTTGTAATTATTATCATTTGATCATGTATGGATAACACTTTAAGCATGTTAAATGTTATATTTTCTTTTTTAAGATTTTTTAGTGGATTTCCTGTTTTTGTGAATTTTTTCTGAATTTTTTTATAATTTTTATGATGGAAAAAATTTTAAAAAAATTGCTTTTGGATTGGCCGGTAGCAATCTTCCTTCTTAGGATCCGGCCACTTCCTGCCTATCCGATTCGAATCGGATTGGATCGGTAGTGACCGATTCTGATTCCAATTCTGGATTCCTCGTGATGAGTGAAGGGAGAAGAACTGAGAAGAACTTCTCTTGGAGACTAAGACCTGCACTGCTGTAGAGTGGGTGCCGGCCGTTGACGCCCTCAAGGGTTCGCTATTGCGGAGCGTAAACTTGCTTTTATTCTCTTTTAAGTCATTGGATCGAAACATGAATGGTCAGATTTTATTAGTTCAAAATCTGAACGGAATTGGTATCTTGATGGGTCGGTATTAAGTGCTTCCGATTTTGAATTCCATTTCTTATTGGAATATCTGAGATTCTGAATCCAATTTCAATTACTTATCGAGTGCATCATCGAATATGTGTTTAGTGTTTGAGCCAGTTGAAAATGGGTCGGAATATTGAAAAACCAGGCACAGTTTGCAGCTCTAGCTTCTATGCACAAATTATTATGACAGTTAATCAAGGATATTTAAGTAATTGTTCGATGTAATTAACATCAAAATGTTAGAAGTTATGTGGAGACATGTCAAATAAATTTTAAAGAACTCAAATAACAATTACATAGAATGTTGTTTGAATCTTCCAAGTGGGGGTCATGCCTGTATTGTAGTCATCCCTAACTCAAATAACTCATGATTTTTCCATTTTTTTACGTAACCATAGTAGTTAAAACAAAATAAATTTTTTTCCAAAACAAAACCAAATGAATTTTGAGGTCTCATCAGGGCCATATGGGCCTGAGGTTGTGTGGATGATTTGTGAGTGAACCCATAGGAACCTGTTTGATTGAACTGAAATTGGTGCATGTTGTTCTCTAAGTGTCATTTTTTCAGGGAACCCCATGCAGGAATCAGTATGTGAGTGGCATGTGCACTATTGCCCATGCTGTTCTATCTTTTCCTACTCTCTTTTTCTTAATTTTGTTTTTTCTCTCTAGAAATGCTGGAGTAGCATTGAAGTTGCTGCTGTACTCTCTTGAACTTCCTCCGCTATCTAAATTTATTTTTATGGCACTTTCTTTTTCTAGAATCGAGATAGGGTAAATGTCTTTCTTACCCTGCCACCACCTTCCTCTTATCCTCTTCCTTTCCTACTGAAACTGCAGGGAAAGAGCTCAGGTCATGATCGTTGGAAGGCATGGATTATGAAACCGGCCAGTCAGGGTTTGGATCAGCATAGGCCAATTTCCTAAGGCGGTGGCAGATCTGACCCAGAGTTACCCTCAGGTTGGTCTGGATTGGGACTCGGCTTCCAGGGGCAATGGGTCTAGGGACCCACATGCACATATCTGCCAACTTAAAATGGCAGATCTGGCTCTTCCCTTGGTTGGGGAAGGTGCATGGCAGTGGTTGCCCTCTTTCTTCATTGGGAGGCAGTGATTTCGCTGATTCAACCCACGCTCCAACGTGAAATGGTTCAAAATATTTTTCTAGTTTTTTAATTTTTTTGGAAAGTCTGATCCAAGCCGATCCTGGACAAGTTTTTTCGTCTCTTGGATTGTCTTTGCTGGTCGGTCTAATCTGGATAGGGATCAACCCTAGCCGATGCATTCCTTGGAGGAGCTTGCCACCTCCTTTTTACGGGGAGGAGGAGGCGGATGCCTGGGTGGGAGTTCCTCCCAGGATGGGAAATTGCCTCCACCTCTTGAGGAGGCTGGAAAGTTTTTTCCCAGATGGGTCCCACCACCTTTTGGAGGTCATCCGTGTAATCCTTTAAAAGGTGTATACACCTATCCATGAAATAAATTTTAAAAATACACTAAGAGAGAACAATCCCAAAATTTTCTACTTAGCAGAACTACTCTTTAATTTATAAAATTGTAAACACTTTTATTATATTGCAATTATACACTAATGAATTCCTGGGTATTACATTACTACTAGCTTTTGGCACCACAAATGGGGAAGTCAACCTGCTCTGCGTAGCTTGTTTCCCTTTCTCTGCAAGTTCCACAAAAGTGGAGATGCTTGTATCGGTCTCTGTATGCATAGCACAATATCAGAATTTGGACAGCTTTGACCTCAGAAATGCGGATGAACTGCAAAGTTCATTTGACTCCTGACTGTTATTTCTCACCTTCAACTTCCCCACACACCAGGACAGTGTTGTTTGGAGATGCAGTGCTATCAAAGATTTCTTTGTATGATCAATTAAGTACGTTTGGCCACAGAATCTTATCATCGAGATCCAAATCTTTCTTTAGAAGATAGTTTGGGATAGACTATCTTTTTTTGACAGCCTTAGATGACTGGGCCAGGGAGCCTGTACTTTGTGCGGTAGTTTCAAGTAAACATTTAAACGTGTTTATCATGTGGTATCTCAAAGGTGTTCTGGTATAGTTTGTCTCATAGTTTTGGGGCTCCTTCGCAACTTGGGATATGCTGCAGACATTGGCAGGCTGGGGGGCAAACTTTTCATGACAGGACAAGGTGGTAGATAAGATGACGTAGAATCTCTGTTTCCCAGCATTCATGTGGGAAATCTGATGCGGGACTGTAGAGGCTCAACTGAAGTAGAGTGCTGGAAATGAAATAGTACTGTTTAAACTAAGTTGGGTTAAACCCATTATTAATGCTTAAAAAGTAAACTATGATGAATTTAAATCATCAAATCTTTCAAGCATGATGGACGGCCACTGAACCAGATGGACTGGCCAGCTAAATCGGTGTCTGTTGCTGCACTGGGGTTCGTATTGGCTCGTGTTTGGTTGGCTTGGGCTGGTTCGAGGAACATGGTCCATCCGCGTGAAGATGCCATTGATCACACGACTGAGCAGGGGTCATGGCGAATGGAGTGGTGATTGGACATAGGGAGTTGTGGAAGCTGGAGGTTGATCCATGAGCGTGTGAGCCACGTGTGGTGGTGCTCTCACACATGAAACTGATGAAGGGGCATCTGAGGTGTCTCAGCCGTCGTCCTTGTGCCCCCATCTCCATCATCGGAGGCAGCTTTATAGAATAGGAAGATCCCCAGAGCATGATCATGCATGTGAAGAGGAGACTGCCTGTGTGGCGCGTGTGAGCACTCTATTGCCCACACGACTGCGTAAGGGGTCATGGCGAGAACGAGGCGAGATCCTGAAGGTTCGTGAGGCTGCGAAAGAGGAAGATGAATAACGGAGAAGCACTACAATGTTGGATGAAGAGGCCTATGTCCTTTGATTGGATTGCTGATCAGACAATTTGGTTGCAGGTGGGTGTGTCACTAGATTTGCTTGGGAACAACGATGATGACTGTGGACATTTGAGAATCACCGGATGCTGCTGAAGGTGTCAATGATGTGGATGACGAACAATGAAACCTGAAACTAGTCAACGATGTGCAGATGCAAGGAAGCCGACGACAGGTATCCGGAGATCACCGGATTGTAAGTCTGTCAATTGATCCTGGATCTGATGCGGAGCAGCTTGGGGTTGTTGAAACTAGTTGAACAAATTTGATGCTGCATCCAGGAAATTGACAGAATCTGGTGAAGACGAAGCCGAAATCTGCCGTCCATTGAGATCTATTGGACTTGTGAAGGGGAAAAATGGCAGGAAGGAGAAGGAACTGGCCAACTACTGGGGGTGGAGAAGGGAACCAGTATCTTTCGGGGGGGGGGGAGAGGGAGAGGGAATAGGGCTGCGCCCCTATTACCGATGAATTCACGCAGAAGCACTCCAAAAATTCACATTCAACTCTATTGAATCTATAATACATGGGTGATTTTTATAGGAAAAGCTAATTATTTCAAAAAACTTTATTAAAATAAATTTTTACAAACATGTCCTTCTAAGGACTCAAATGTAGAAAAACCTAAAATCTCTTAAAATTAGGCTGTACTTCACTAGGCTGTACTCTTATGGGGTGTTTGGTTGCATGATAATTGAGGTTTTTATTTTAATTTTTAAAAATTGTAAGAAAACTGGTTAAAAGAGGTGTTTGACAACCATGACAATTTTATGTTTTGAAAGTGATTTTCTTCTTAAACAAAAAAAGAGGGTCTCACCTCTTTCTTTTTTCTTGTGGTCCCCCACTTTATTTGGTCATGTGCGGTGGTTACTCTTCTTTGTAATCACATCCCTCCAAACATGATAATTTTATGTCATGAGTTGGTTTACTTTTTATTTTAATACAATTTTTTATCATGAAAGTGTACAAAAAATTATCATGCAACCAAACACCCCATTAGTTAAGCATTGGTTTTTTGCTACAGTGCAGGCTCCTTTATTTGATTCTTAATACTTTCCGGGCTCAATAACTCGAAAAAAGTTTATGTTACCTTTTGTTCATTATCTCGCTTCTCGTGGGATGGTCTCCCTTCCCTCTTCGTGGCCTCCTTTCCTACCTTGTTTTGCTCCCCTTATCCTCGTTTACTTAGGATTTGCACTACTAATGCCTATCATAGATTGCAGAATTGACTGATTTAATTAGAATCAGACGATTCTTGAATTGGATTGGTCCCTGTTGATCTGATCTAGTTGTTGGACAATCGATTCAAGATTGATTCCCGAAGAAATCAGCTTGGATTGAGAGAATCGGCCCTAGATTGGCTGATTCTTCTAGATTGGATCGAGAATCGGCCGATCTAGGGCAATTCTTCGGAAATACCTGAATTGAGTCCGATTTCAGACCCAATGTTGATCTGATTTCTTCAATATGGGGAAATTGGTTGATTATTTCATCCTTCCCCCATTTATAATTTCTTCTCTTGATATAGTGCTCCCCTTTGTTTTGGTTCCCCCCTTTGACGTCAGCATCATTCCCCCACTATCCTTCTCCCTCAGGAAATTTTCCCTCTGATTTTCTCTTTCTTTTCTTCTCCCTCTCCCTACTATCCTTCTCCCTCTGGATTCAACTCCTTCCTAGTCGGTTGGCCTTAAACCTTGGGAGGGGGGGGATTTGTCACCTTGGTTTGTTTTTTGAGTATTTTTTCTCAAACCACACTAAACCAAACTATCTCCCAAACCAAATCAAATTATTTTGGTTTGGTTTAGTTCGGTCTAGTTCAAACTATATTTTATCAAGGTATGATAAATATGTCAATATATAATTTCATTTTGTATGTTTTAAATCAAATTCTATTAAATTTTGGTGTATATCTTTATATATTTCATTAACTTTGTTTTAATAACTTTTAGAAACAATTTTTTATAAGAAAATATATATTAATATTATATTATATAACTTAAAATAAAAATATTTAATTTAATTTGGGTTATTCAGTTTATCAATTTGGTTTGGTTTGAAGGACCTTAGGAACCAAGCTAAACCAAACCAAATTGTTGGGTTGGTTTGGTTTTTCGGGTTGAACCGAATAATGAATAGTCTTATCGTCTGGTTGTCTCCCCACTATCAAATATATTTATTTATTATGAATTATATTTTTTGTTTATGCAGGAAAAATTGTCGGATGAGGAGTGCGGTGCTGTTGCATATCGTGACATTGGATGACAACATGAAGACATGTTAGATATTGACAAGAAGATGGTTAAGTGTAAGTGGTGTGAGAAATAAATGAAGGGAGATGTTTATAATCTTAAACGGCACATTGATGGGGGATGAGTGGGAATGTTAAAAAGTATGACAAGGTATCGGCGGAGTTGAGAGAAGAAATGAGGACATATTTAACTGGGAGAACATCACAGAGGAAGATACAAATTGAGTCGAGAGTTGACTTGCATGGAGAATTGTTTGGACGTTGAGACACAAATCTTATGTCTAAAAATTGAAAAAAAAGGAAAATCACATGCTCATGTTAAGGTGCTTTCATTAAATTCAGATGATGAAGAGGAGACACATGTAAGAAGAGTAATACATGCAAGTAGAGCTCAGACCCGCGAAGACAAGGAGAGAAGAGGGACATGTAGATCTAGTGCTAGATGGTCGGATGTGGAAACCATTCGCTCTACACCTCAGTTAGGTTGAGAGAATGAGTTTCGTTGATTGCACTTAGTTCGGCTAAGGGACATGTCCATGCATAGGCAGAGTGACAAAGGTCAAAGGATTATCAAGCATAAATGGTTGTCTTAATGGTTGTCTTAATGGTTGTCTAAGGATGCCTATATATGAATAAAGTAATCATTTAAGTATTGTAGTAATGTGTTATCGTCATTAATGGTTGTTTTCCACTTTTGGTAGGATGTCTCTTGAACCCAATGATACAATACGATGGTTAAGTATCTCATGATGCAGAGGTTATGCGTGAGCTAGAACTCCATAAGATAAAACAGAAGCGAAAATTGAAGAAAGTTGTTGCTTACTTTTTGAGTTTTGAAGGCCCATAAATTAATTTCTATTTCATATCGTATTTCAGATAACATCATATAAGCACCAAGTCAAAGTCTACAGAGATCCAAATCTTTAATATTCTTATGACAATGTTTCTCTTGGTATGTTTGATAACATTTGATATATATTAAACATTTTTATATGAAGATTACATACTATACTACATGTATTTTTGCAGTTGTGTGGTGGATTCAAGTGAACAAGAGAAGCATATAGAATCCACTTGCTGCTATTGTTGTACGAGTATTGAGTCAGAGTACTGGTTCATTGCAGTATGTAAGGAACTAGAGCACCTTTAGCCTGATACACATAAAAAGAGGAATATGCTAAAGAGTGAAATTGGAAAAACTAGTGTTTTGTCATTACAATACGCGGTTAAGGATAAAGAACATTAAAAACCGGCAAAAAAAATCTAAAGAATTGTTTGCAAGATTGTAAGTGGTCGTTATAAGCAAAGGCACGATGCAAATGATCAAGGATGGTTACATGGGGATGTCGATTTGTCATACCTCTTCCAAGAAGAATATCCACTCTTAGTATGGATAGATGACAAAGATGTTGAACCAACTTCAAAGTTTAACTCCAATGATCATACATGGGTCGAAGGAGAGTTTGATAGTGTAATTGGTTAAATGCAAAAAAAATAATAAAGTACTCATGTTTCTTGTAAAGTTCTAGTCCAAGATCCACCTCACTTCACAGCTCTAGAGTCAGCTCTAGGCACAACTTTTGTCTAGTTTTTCGTGCTGCTTCAGCTACATGTCCTTCTACTATCCAGAAGAGTTCACAACATAAAAAATGATTTTCAAAATTCAAATCGTTGAAGAATGTATACTAGTGCAATATTAGACAAGGTGCACAAAAAGAAATGGGGAACAAGAGGATGTTGATTGTCATGTGAAGGCGTACAAGTCTCACAGATAGTACTTAAGCATATTCTTTAGATGATGATGAGGAAGAGTTAATTATGCTTACACAACAATAACATGAATGTGGTTTAGGTGGAGGAGAAGAAGATGGATCTTTCAGCAGTGCACATACGAGTGAAGTAGTATTTGATGATGGGTTAGAGACAACATTCAAGTGGAAGAAGTCAACATTAGAATTAGATGAGTTTTTTTTCTTTTGATGAGTACGTGACGACAAATTATCCATAACTTGTTTCATAATTTGAGTCATGTTATCCACCCACACCTCTAGCTCCAGCATTTGATAGTCTGTATGACTGTAGTCAAATGGCCAATTCTTTATTTTCATGTGGATACTGGTCAATCATGACTGACCAGTCTCAATGGAGCATCCAGGAGAATCAAGAGAATGGAAACTATGAAGGACAATTCTGTAGATGTTGGTGATAGGAAGGTATCTCTTCGGTTGCATATGAATTGAACCATTTTCTTTTTTATTAAACTAAATATTGATGTTATTTTATATTCATTTGTTTTAAAATGTCTTATAGAGTCATAGGCATGAAAATGTGTTAGATGTTATATTTATATTTTAATTTTTTACAGGATGTCATATTTTTTAAGATTTATCATGAATTTTCTGAATTTTTGAAAGGAAAAAATATTTTTTTTTATTTGGACCAATTCTAGATTGGGAATCTTCCCAGAGATATGGTTCGGATCGGACCAATTTGATATTATTCGGATCAGATTGGCACTGGCTGATCTTGCCCCTGATTCTGTTCCGGCAAACTTTGTACGATTGCCACACCGTGCAGCCACCAAACTGTAGCCAACCTGCAGGATTGAAACTTCTAGAAGTAGAAGGCATTGTCATTGCTTTCTGCCAGTTCAGCATCAGGTTTATCAGGGCCTAATGGCCTATAGGTGCTGTCCATAGTGCACACTGGCCAAAGGAGAAGGAAAGGAGACTCCCATCATCATCAGGCTATTACTTGACCTGTGGCATAGTAATGTGTTTCTAAAATTTGTTAAAAGTAACTGTTTTCTTATCAGAATAAAAAAAGCTGCCAATCATATAATTGGCCAGGCCAGGCACCCACTTAGTGGGCTGATAGCCAAAAGTAAGATGTTTGAGCACCTCACTAAGCTTCTTGTTTAGCGATACTGTGCCTTTCCTTGGCAGCCGCTTGAAGCATCTGATCATGTAGGTTAAAACCTACATTGAGGGGATCAAGAGCTACTTCTCTGCCTGCTCTTACATGCTAACAATTGTTGGCTCATGCATGATCCACATGTTATATGTTTCACATTCGGAAGATGGTCAAGAATTGTAATATGTGGAAGCATTATTCTAAAAGATTTTGTTGGCTGAGTTTCTGTTCCATGACACAAAACAGTTTAAAGTCCAACTGGCAATTGACCAAGGTTTGGCAGAAACCATGGCATACTTGCTAGTGTCCTGGTACGTCTATCTAGTAAAGATCCGATCATGTTCCCAATCTTAAAATCCACATCCTCACAATTTGTCATTAACATGCTTTCAGAGTAGGCGGTATGAGAAAGGAACACACTATTGGTCATATAAAAGAAAGAACTGGCATTTTGGAGGACAGGAGTACTTGTTTCATTATTAGATGAGCATATAGTTGTTTGTGGGTGTTTCTAGAAAGTTGTCATTTGGCATCTATTGTAATCAGTATGTTGTCAGAATTAACTACTATTACCAACCATTCTTTCCTTTGCTCTGAAGCTGGATACATGTTTTTTGGGAAATGATGCAGTCACCATGCATATCCGATTGGATTACATGTATTACTAAAGGATTACTGAATCAGTCTTCACTTATCCATCTGAACATGTCATTACACATGGGTTACTGAACTGAGTGTGTCGGTTTTCTCTAACAGTCATCTATGACTTGTAATTTTACCTGTTAGTTAAATTGTGGACATTTGACAATAGAATAATTTTGTTCTTGAGTATGCTGTCATCTCTTGCTTTCCTCTTTCCCAGTTGTCTAGCAGTTCTTGTAGATATTTGCTAAACATTAATTCTGGAGTTCAGACCTGTTCATTATACTTTTTGCATTTATTGATAATTGAATAAAGATATAAAAAGGGGTGCATCAATGCATTTTTCTTTGTATCGTTCGATTTTTTATTTTGTCTCGTCATGTAACAGATTTGATTGCTATTAGCTGATTGTGCACATTGTACTTGTAGTTATTAATATGTACTGCATGATATGCAACATAGGCATGTAAGTCTTCTTTACAGTAAATAATGGGTGGTGATGCAATTGCAGGGAACCAGGATAGTGGATGAATCTCATGATCAAGACACAACAGATCTGCACAAATGTGTAGCCTTCATCTGTGATTTCACACCTGAATTGGACAAAACTAATGTGAGGTTTCATGATATCTCTAGAAACATTTATTTTGCATTTCGGTTGTACTTTCATGGTGATAAACTTTGTTCTGATGGCATGCTCAATATTAGACTTTTTCATGGTAGGTTATTTTGGTATTTATCTTTGAAGAAATTTTCATTTTATTTCACTTTTTATAGAAATTACACAACTTCCCTTCTGTCATTCACAATCATGTTTCTACACAACTACTTTTGGACTGAAGCAAATTCAAAAGATAAGAGGCTTTCTTAGAAGTAGAGAAGCTCCAAGCTCTTTCTTTAGGTGTCACAGTCAAGGATTGACAGGTCGTGTTATACTCAGCTTAAAGGAACTAAAAAAGTGATCAGTTTTTCAGGTTGGAGTTGGCCTGGAATGGCTGTTGAGCATAGATCGCGGAATCGGCCGATTCGGATCGGAATCGGCCTATTCCTGGATCGGATCAGCCATTGCCGATCCGATTCTTGGCTGAAGAACCAATCCGGAAAAAAGTTCCGGCAGAATCGGTCGGGATCGGTCGGAATCGGATCGGCCGAATCGGTCAGGATCGGAATCGGAATCGGATCATTTTTTTTTCTTTTTTTGCTATTCCAGTTGGATCGATCAGAATCGGTCCGAATCGGCCGGAATCGAAATCGGATCATTTTTTTTTTTTGCTTTTTTTTCTTACTGATTCTGGATCGATTTTCTTCCATTGGATCCAGATCGGATCGGTACCCACCGATCCCGATTCCGATTCCGATCCCGCGATCCTTGCTGTTGAGCTTGTGAAGAAATGGTGGGTTGACGCTCCTAAAACGTCAGAATGTAGGAATAAATCTGCTAAACAAGTTAAGATTGGTGAAAAATAATATGAAAGCTTGGAGCAAGTAGAAAGCTGGGGATAGTATTCCTATTGTACGGGAAATCTTAGATTAGTTAGGTCTGTTAGTAGAGAAATGAGCAAACTGTCTGAGAAAGAAATGATACACCGAATCTGCAGCAGGGGAGTACAACAGGCTGGTGCAATTGAAAGAGATAAGCGGAAAGCCAAGCAGCATTGGCTAAAGGGGATTAGAAGACCAAGTATTTTCATGTGGCTTGGTTTGCTGAATCAGCCCATTCTTGAATCAGATCAGCATAAGCCAAGCCGAGTTAGGGGGAAACTCCAATCTGTCTTTGGATTTCTACCTGAATCAGTTGAAATTTACTGAATTGGCCATGGATCGGACTGATTTGGCCGGTTCAACCCTGAAGGGTCTGATCGGAATGGAATTGGACATAGAATCCATTTGGTTTACCTTTTTTTCTTATTTTTGAAGAACCGATCTGTGTTGATTCCTGATCGGTTTTTCTTTTCTAAAATTGGCTGATTCTGCCAATCCGGTCTATGATTCTGATTTCACTTTTCTTGTCATGTGATGACTAGTGCAAGAAGAAGAAACAAACTTTATTTCTTTCTTAAATATTGGATGAACTGTCTCAATTAAGGAGATGTCTTATAGACTGTTGCTGAACTGCTAGTTCTATAAATTGATGAGGAGCTTCTAGACATCTCTACCGTGTTAAGTACTTAAGAAATCAAAGGTGTATTACCATTGATGGCACCATGCGTGAGGGATTGATCAGCCAGCTTCTGCATGTTTTTTTTCTAGATGATTTTTGTGATGCATTCAGTCTGTTTCAAACTGATCCTAGTTGAATCAGGAGATCCAATGACACTTAATGTTGTGCTTATCCGAAGAAAGTGTCAGCTTATGGTATCAGGATTCACAAGCCCAAGAGTTTGTTGAATGAATCTCACATGAATTCTATCCAAACACCTCAGGATGGTTTTTACAAGTTACAGATCACAGTTCATCCCCTTCTATTGATTTTGGACGGCTTTATAACAGATTATACGACCATTTACAACCACAATCGATAAACTTAGGGAAAAGAAGTGTTCAGTAATTAAAGTGGAATTTAGCAAAGTATATGTTCCTGGTTAACTGGATTTGTCATTATAGTCTTGCATCTTATGGGGTCAAATGGAGGATGGATAGATTGAGTTCTCCAGGGGAAGATGCATTAAAAGTACATGAACTCATGGTAAGTTGGGTTGTGGGTCAGGTCTGGGTTGGCTCATCCCAAACCCAACCCGGTCGGATTGGGTCCAACCCCATTTTTTAATATTAAATAATACAAAAATCTGTAAAATGTGAAAATTAGGAAAAAATTGTAAAAAAATTCTGGAAAATAGAAAATATGACTAGAAAAATTTTGATTGATTTCTATACAAATGTTACATATTGTTGTTCTACCACATAATGAAGATACTCTTCCCAAGACATTTGGGAATAGTATGTTTGGTTGTAAGTGTATAAATGCATATACCACTATGCAGTCATGTTTATAATTACTTAAACATAAGTTTTTTAAGATTTATCCTAACTACCATAAGTGGAATGTATGAAGTATTCGTTGAAAATCCATAATTAGGTTGAGTCATCCCATAATCATTTTAGTGATAATTAGAAAACTAAGAGTCTTAAGATGACTCAACTTCCCATATGATAATGTGTAATGTTAATGTCAGCCTCGTTGCGTGTGTTATTCTCCTTGTGTTGCACATCATGATATTTATCTTGAGTGGAGTGCGTGTAACGTTCTCCCATGAACTTCATTGGTTGAGGTTGTGATCCTACCACAGTTCTATACATGCTTGGGAATTGGGATAGTTGCTCTATCAATGTTGAATCATCCAATATTAGGTATTGTACTCTGATGTTTGGCTCAAGCATATCTTTTCACGGCTCGTCAACTACTACTTGATCGGCAAGGTCCAAAGAATTAGTTATAGCCTATATACTTTTACCAGATGTCTTCTTACTTTAGCAAGAAGATTCTCGTCTTTCATCTCTTTGCCACCGGAGGAGAAATATGAAATTCCTCAGCTAAAGGTATATTGTCGAGTTCTTTTTGAGCACGTTGTCAATCTTTTGGGTTGAATTTAGGTTCGTATAATCCTTCTAAATCATTCCCCCAAGCTTGCAGTGTATTTTGTTCATCGAAGATCTCATCCAAATTGATGTCGTCATCTTGTAGAGTGAACGTCTCAATTCGTTGTCTCATTGTTTTTTCTTTCCACCTTTGTTTCTCCTTCCGATTGTCCTTCATTCTTTGCAAAATTTTCAGCTTCAATTTCATGTTGTAACGAAGGTATACTAATTATTTTATTCTTCTTGACGGTTGTCTATTTCTTTGCTTTGGTATGGATTAGACTGAACACTAATCAATTTTTTTCACATCCTGAAGCTGATGTGATTTGGCTCAAAACTCTTATTGTAACTTTCACTAAGTTCTCTTATCTCAATGCATTGCTGTGGTCCATCCATAAGTCAAGTGCATGACATTATTGCATATTAGAAGATAATTGAAATAAGTTAAGCATCTGAATTGCAAATAATGTTCAAGACATGTATCAAGACTCAGAGCATAACTGCTCGTTATAGTCTCAATGTTCCAAATTAGAATGCTCTCATTTTATAATTATACAATTTATTGCATGTTATAATTGATTGATGGTCATGCCAAGCATTCTACGGATGACCTTTTTCACACTTTATAGAAGATCATCGACTGTCTTGAATGAAGGATTATAACAATATGTAGAATTGAAAAATGATTTGACAACATATAAATGTCAATGAAGAACATAACAATATCTATGAGATGCACTTAAACATACTAAATGCCAAAGAAAATACATATTGCATGTATCAGGTGATACAACATTCACACCCATCGACAAATGATAATATCTCACCACTTGAAGTCTGACATCATCTTTGCGATTTCGTTCTTCGTTCGCTCAATTGCATCATAGAGATATCGCATGCCTACATTTCTATCCTATCTGCTATTTTAAGAATTTTGACTAAGAGTTGCATTATATGTAGCATCTTCTTTACAACTCGTCAAAAGTCTTCCATTGTCTAACATCTTCTCAACTTTTCTCTCTTTCCTCTTATATGAATGAGCAACTATAACAATCCATCTAGACCATCCCAGTGAAAGTATCATTTGGGTAATAGGACGTCTCTGCTGCATTAAACTTTACAAGAAAATATAATGAAAAGCAAACTGGCTTGCCTCAAGCCGTAGGAGCTCTTTCCCTTTGTATGCTCCATCGTTAGGTCAATGATGAAGTATTGGTCGTGGAAAATCATGTCTCGATTGGGTCAGGCAGGGTCGCCCGACCCGGTTGATTTTGGTTACGACTGGCTTGGTTGCTACCCTGGGTTGGCAACCCAGTGTCGAGTCGGGCAAGGTCACTCAACCTAGTTGCTTTTGGTCGCGACCGGCTTGGTTGCGACCCAGGGCTGGTGACCTAGCATCGGGTTGGGTAGGGTTGCTCAACCTGGTCAATTTTGGTCGCGATTGGCCCGATTGTGACCTTGGGGCGGCGACCCAACGCACGCCACATTGCACGACCTTGCTACCAGGTGGGTGACCCGACCTACTGGGTCACTAATAGTTGG
Organism: Cryptocoryne crispatula var. balansae; assembly: GCA_036172225.1. Classification (NCBI taxonomy): domain Eukaryota; kingdom Viridiplantae; phylum Streptophyta; class Magnoliopsida; order Alismatales; family Araceae; genus Cryptocoryne; species Cryptocoryne crispatula. The sequence continues at coordinate 29,684,897 of CM069935.1, forward strand.
ACTAGCCATTGGAGGGGGCTTTCTAAGCCTTTTAAGGACCTTTTAGGAGCCTATATAAGGCCCCTAAGTGGCCTCCCATTCCCGTCACACCTCCCTCATTCTCTTACACTCTCTTTCACTCTAAAATTCTCTCTCAAACATTAAATTTAGTGTTAATTCTCTCTTTTAAATATTTAATTAGTGCTCAAGTGTTTTCTTTCTTTAGTTGCATTGCTAACCCCTTTTTTGTTTAATTGTGTTGCCAACCCTTTTTCTAAGTGTTATTTTGAATTTTTAAGCTTTTTTCTTTAACATGTCCTCTCCAAATTGTGACACTCAAACTTTCAGTTCAACCCATAACGATCCGATTGGGTTCGTTGCAACTTGATATCCATAGTGTAGAGAAGAGAAAAGTTAAATGTAGATATTGTGAAAAAATTATCTATGGGGGGATTTACTAGTTAAAGTATCACCTCACCAGGATGAAGGGTAATGTTGTACCATGCACGCGAACTCTACTTATGATAAGAGCTCAATTTTGTAGGTATTCACAAGCATTACAACAAACAATGAAAGCTTCAAAGTAGCATAAAGACACCATCTGGACATGGTTTACTGAATCGGCTGATTCTAGAATTGGATCGGCTGATCTCAATCAAATTACCACCTAGAGGATCGATTCAACATTGATTCTCGGTGGAATCAAGATTAGTAGAATCGGTCAAGAAATGACTAATTTATAGGAATCAAATCAAAATATGTCGATTTTGCCGTGAGGACTTAAGTCCTGGGCCGAGATCAATTTTAGGTCCGATTAGGACTTGATATCAATTCAAGGCCAACAAGGTAAAAATTAACTCGACTCCCCAATTCCCACCTCGATAAGCGGCGATCTCTAACGATTCCGTGGCGATTCTCTGGCGATTCCATGGCGATCCAGCAATTCTTTAATGATTCATCATCAATCCAGCATTCTTTGCTCGATTGTCTAGTGAATTCTGCAATTTGGTAACAATTTTGACAATTTGGTAGCTATCCTCTAGCAATTCCTCAGTTTACATTGGAGATTTAACATGATTCGTTAAGGTTTCTTCCATTCCTCATACTTCTCCCCCTAGGCTCCATGAATTGCATAATTGGTTGAATCTAATCTGAATCAGTCAATTCTTGAATCGGATTAGTTAATGTTGATTCGAATTTGACTTGGAGCACTAATTCAAACTTGAGTCCCTGTGTCCAGTCATCTCTTAGGTGACTATCAGGGCCGCATAGCCCCGTTAAGGGGTTATTCAATCCACCCTTGGTTTTGAGTTCCCCATTTAATCTGTTTTGAGTTCCCCATTTAATCTGGTTTCGAGTTACCCATTTATTCGATGAAGTTGAAAATATTTTTTAATGTGTTAAACTTATGATGTTGTAGACCATAGACTCAAGGAGCAATGATTGAGAAAGAAGATATTGATGCACTTGCTTCCAGTGATATTGGGTGGGAATACGACCATACGATAGATTTTAACGAAAAGAGGAAGCAATGTAAGTGGTGTGAAAAACAGATGAACGGAGAAGCATTCCATTTGAAGCAACTCTGGGGTAGGGAAAAATGTTAAGAAATGTGACAAGGTGCCTAGAGAGAGTAGTGAAACCATGATGGCATACTTGATTGGAAGAGTCTCACAAAGGAGGATTCATGTTGAACAGAGAAAGCATTTGCACGTGGAGCACCTAGGAAGAAGAAATCACATGGTGACCCAAAAAGGCAAAGATAAGGGAAAAGATGAGCATGAATCATCCACAAATTAAGAAAGTCTTTATGAGAACAAGGCACGCTAGTAAGCAATGATAAGGGTAAGATGAAGAGAGAGCGATGAGAGCATGGGGCTTTGGAGCTAGGGAGCTAGCATATTGTTGTTCACAATCCACACGACCCACACACACTGAGGATGTGATAGTTAGAGAGGGACATGGTCCATTACGTCAATCTACTTCAACACGATCCGCTGCCACTGAGGTTCTTCACGTGTTCAGGGGACAAAACATCTTGCAGAGGACAATAAAACAAGCATTTAAAGGGGTTTAGGCAACCAATTTTGTTGCAAAGCTAGCAGTTAAACATATTTGTAATTGATTTCTACATACATGTAATAATCTTTAATTGGTTAGCTCATAAATGTCTATAATATATGTTTTTTTAATGGGTCAGTATTAATTTTTTTTCATCTTAACTTAATGTAGGGGTTACAACATATGCCACCACAAGTCCCTATTTTTACATCACGGTTGATGCAATTGGGGAGGCCAGACCATGATTAAAGGTCTCAACTAGCTGATATATCTACACTGCTGAACTAGATGACGAAGTAGAAGGGCTTGGCCTAGATAGATAGCTTTAGGTTGGTTTAGAAGGAGAGGATGTGCTCAATTATCTGTGATGGGTGAACTGATATAACAAAGAGATCTATTATTAATTTTCTTGTTTATTATTCAATGGACACAATGTTTTTAAGGTCTATTGATACTTAACGTCATATTAAGAATGTTGATTGTATTTTTTTTTCTTATAGACAATGTTGTGGAAGAGATTGGGGAGAACATTATCCAATTCGTGACAACTATCGAACCATCTTGCATGACAATATGGAGGAAGTTGATGAACAAGATGTCACATCTTTTTTGGATTCCATGTGCAACGCAATTCATCGATTTGATATTGGAGGACATATGTAAGGAGACGTAAGTTTCTACACATGTTAACCAGATGCAACTAATTACATCTTTCATTTATTCATATCCTCGTTTACTGCACATCATAAAACATCATACAGAGGATACGATCTTGTTAGGGCTAGGCCGATTAGATTTGTCACACACTTCATTTTCTTGGAACGTTTGTACCGACACATACATGCATTGGTCTGGTTCACATCATCGGTTGAGTACATTTGCTCTATGGCTAGCCTACATAATAGGATGCATCAATTGGAAATTCTTGCACAAATGGAGCATTTGATCGTGGGCAAATGTTTTGTTTTTGGAGAGAATTGTTTATTACTTGTACATTATTGTGCCATTTGTAAATGTGTTTAGATTAGTGAACTTAGATGAGAAGAACCATATGGGATACCTTTTACGATACTATGAACAAAGTGAAATTGAAAATTAAGGAAAAGCACTGCAAAGGTTAAGTGGTGGAATATTATAGATGCCAGATGAGATATGACACTACCCTACGTTGTGCATGCAATAGATAATTCTTATTATCAATAATTTAATTATTGCGTGATGTATAAAGGTATGGTATTATGTCATATGTGATGAATGCATGATATTTTTTAAATCTCTGGATACAATATGTATCACAAGTATGCAATGATCAAGAAGTTCCGAGGGATACTTTGCTATAATATGACTACTTTCAAAAACTCAGTAGGATAGATAGGGCTATTCATTATTTGGTTCACTTGAAAAATCAAACCAAATCAGCAATATGGTTTGGTTTGAGTTACCAATCTGTTTGGTTTGGCTTTTAAGCTCCTTCAAATCAAACCAAACCAATAAATTAAATAACTTAAATTATATTAAATATTTTATTTTAAGTTCTATATGATATAATATTTGACGTTTTGATCTTTTTTTTGTAGCCCTTTCCACCTTTTGACTGGATATGAGGTCTTGTTTCTTGATGTTTGATTTCACTTTCATTCTGAAACTCTAGTTCCATGTGTGCGCCTTCTAACTATTTAGTGTTCGAGTATTTTATGGCACAATTTGTGATTGATCTTTCTCTACCATTTGTTCGCCTTTGTTTATCTAACTATTTGCATATTTACTCTCTGTCAGATTTTTGTTTTGTGTTGGTTCGTTATTAGTCATTTGCTCTTTATTGTGCCTTTGTTATTTGTAGGTACCGGTGGGTTTGTACTTCTTGTATATTTATTATTACTTATTATTTAGTTCTCCTACTATTGTTGGACGCTTAGATGAGAAGAGGAGAGAATTGTGGTAGCTAACAACCAGGGTAAAACTAATGTCAATTTTATTTTCATAGATTTGAAACTTATTTATTCTTGTGTTAGGCTAGGAGGGAGCTCGAGAGTATGGGGTGCCGTGGGTTGGGGTAGGGTGAGTCCCACCACCTAGATTCATTTGGGTCACAAAGTAGGGAGTTTGTTGGGGGCGGATTTTTAAGGTAGAGAAGACATTAGATTAGGATTTGGCCTCCCACAACCGTCAAAGTAGGAGAGTGTGCAAACTCATCCCTAGTTGGGTAAAGTTAAAGGTAAGGTTGCATATTGGTACTTGGAATATAGGAACCCTTATAGGTAAGTTGATAGAGCTAGTAGACGTGATGGAGAGGTGTTGGATCAATAGGAGAAAGCTAAGGAAGTGAGAAAGTCAGGTTTTAAAGTTTGGTACACAGGGCACGAGTCTAATAAAAACGGAGTAGGAATCATTTTGGATAGTACTTTTAAGGGCAACGTGGTATCCATGGTTAGAGTGTGAAATAAGATCATTTTAGTTAAGGTGTTTCTCATCTAGAGGTAATCAATATAATCAGCGCTATGCACTTCAAATAGGTACTAGTAATGAGCTAAAAACTCAATTCTAGGAGGACATCGACGGTATCATGCGGGGGATACCAAATGAGGAGAACATTCTAATTGATGGTAATCTCAATGGTCATGTTGGATCCCATGGAAGTGGATTTGTGAGTGTCCATGGGAGATTCGAATATGGGGAGAAAAACGAAGAGTGGAAAAATATTTTGGAGTTTGTGGTGGCTTACGACCTGATCTTATCAAATATCTATTTTATCAAGAGAGACTCCCACCTAGTAATGTTTAAGAACAAGAGGAGCAGGAGCTAGATTGACTTTATCCTTATTAGGAAGGTGAGTCACTCTACTTAAGGATTACAAAGTCATACCTAGTGAAGTGCTCACAACCCAGCACAAACTCCTGATTTTCGATTTTTTGGTCCTAAGTCAGTTGTATACGGTGTAGCGAAATGGTATGTAGGATTGAATGACATGAATGCTTCAAGTTTAAGAAATGTGATTTGAATGGAGAGACTAGGTCCATGTGGGCTAATTTGATATCATAGATTAAGGTGATATGAAAAAATATTTTGGGCGAGTCTGTTGGGCGGGACCCACCTTTGAAGGATTCGTGGTGGTGGAATGGTGAAGTGCAGAGAGTAGTGAAGAGTAAGAGAGAGTGGTTTAAAAAATTATCTAACTGTAGCATTGTCGAGGCCTTTGAACAATATAAGAGAGCTAAGTGCAAGGCAAAAAAAGATAGACAAGTTAGGGATTTAGCCTATAGTAGGTTATACGACATATAGGGCACTAAGGTGAGAAGGATATTTACTGATTGGCCAGGTTGAGGGAGAGCAGATCTCAGGACTTAGGACATATTCGGTGTATTAAAGACATGGAGGGGAGGGTGTTAACCCGGGACGAGGACATCTAAGAATGGTGAAAACGTTACATTGAAACGTTCTTCAATGAGTCTGTCTTGGAAAGTACAGCGGAGCTGGAATGGGATCAAGGGCAAGGGTCAAAGTCTTAAAATATTACCCCTATAGAAGTGCGCCTAATGTTATGAAGAATTGGAACCTCGTAGGCGTGTGACCTCAATAACATTCCGATTGAACTATGGAAGTGTTTGGGTGAGAGAAGTGGAGTGGTTAACTCTTCTCTTTAATAAAATAGCTATCTCTAGAAGAATGCTAAATGAATAGAGAAAGAGCATCATCATCCTGATATTTAAAGGGAAAGAAGATGTACATAATTGTGAAAACTATAGAGGTATCAAGCTCAACTGCTAGACAATGAATTTGAAGGAGAAGGTTATAGAGAGGAGACTTCGAGAGTTACTAAAATATCAAGAAAGCAATTTGGATTCATGCCGGGTAGATTGACTACGGAGGCTATTTTCCTAGCTAAATCCTTAGTGGAGAAGTACAGATACCTGAAGAGAGATCTTTATATGATTTTCTTTGTTTTAGAAAAAGCCTATGATTGAGTCCTAAGATAAATTCTTTAGTGGTTGTTAAGAAGGAAATTAGTGCCCTGTGGGTCTATTAATATCATCAGAGACATGTACAAGGGTGCGACCACTTAGGTTTCCTTCTCAGAAGGAGAGTCAAGAGCCTTCCTAGTGTTAGTCGGGCTTCATCAAGGGTCTGCGCTTAACTCGTATCTTTTTATCTTAGTCATGGATGAAATAACTAAGGATATTCAAGAGAGTTTACCTTGGTGTATGATATTTGCAGACGATGTTGTTCTAATTGACGAGACTCAAGACGGTATTAACAAGAAACTTAAATAGTGAAGAACCAAGTTAAAAGTTAAGGGGTTCAAAATTAGTAGGACAATAGAATATATGCACTTCAAATTTAGTGAAATTCCAGGAGTTGAAGATGTTGAAGTAACCTTAGAAGGAAAGTAGTAATCTTACTTGATTTAAATACTTGGGTTTAATCTTACATATGAACGAAAAATGTGATAAAGATGTTAGTCATAGGATTAAAGTGGGATGGTTGAAATGGAGACAGACGAGAGGGATTATGTGTGATCATAAAATCTCTTAAGAATTGAAAGAAAGATTGTATTGCACATCTATAAGATCCGCCATGTTTTACGATAATGAGTGTTGGACAACTAAGAAATAATATACTACAAAATTGAGTGTAGCTGAAATGCAGATGTTACAATGGACGTGTGGCAACACATGGATATACAAAAGTTGCAACGAGTGTATTAGGGACAAAGTGAGTTGCAAGAATCGAGGATATAGTAAAGAAATGTTGACTTTGTTGGTTTAGGTATATCATGCGATGTCTTCTTTAGGCACCATTCAGACAAGTCAAGGCCCTGATGTTGTCAATGTTGAAGAAGCAAAGAGGTAGATCCAAGTTAATTTGGCGTAGGCATATCCATTATGACTTAGAAAATCTAGATATACGGGAGGATACATTATCAAGCTTAATCATCTTATAGAAATCCGTGAATGTATCCGGATAGGTAAATAATATGAATTATCTTTTTGAATTAATTAACGGTGTTGTCAAAAAGATATGAGAGGGTTGAATTGTCCAAGTAGTAACACACAACGTAATTAAATATAAAGTATTTGGACAAATGCTGATGGTTAAGAGACCACATTTATATTGGGAACTATACTCTATCAATTCATTAGATTTGATATTAGCGGATATGTGTAAGGATCCTCAAATTATCTGGGTTGTTAAGATAGTCTAATTCATATCATCTTTTATATATAACCATAATTTCATTCTTAACATAATAAGAGAATATACAAAGGGTCGAGAACTCCTACTGCCGGGGGCAACCCGGTTCGCTTTTCATTGTATTTTTGGCGTCCGTGGATTGTTAGCCAATCTTTTGTTTGGTCACTAGTAAATACACAAACTGGAAATTGAAAGTATGTAAAAAATGTACATACTTTATATGCTCAGAATACATGACCGTGATGCAAAAATCAAAGAATATTTACGTTTTGTTGACATCATTTACAAAGAGGAACAAACAGAACTGGCGTGCCATGTTATAACCATGACTATAGAGATGCCTTAATTTCCTTCTCTGATCTCCTAATGAAGCTGTCTTTTCCTGGAAAAGAAAATATTGGGTACTTTTATGAGTCCTTAAAATTTTAATTTTTTTATTTCATTGTTTCTTTCTTCCATTTCATTGAATGTTATTGCAATTTTTTGAATATCTAGATGGAATTTCATCAGAATCTCCTAGACTCCTAGATAATTTACTATAAATTATAAAAATAATTTAAATCATTTCAATCATACATCTGCCTTTCTTAGTGCTGGAACCTGGAAGGCATAAATTATTCCATCCTTTCTATCTTTTCATTTTTTCCATCTTATGAATATGTCATTTCATTATTTAGTTTGTTTCTTTTCCAAACTATGATTTTAATTTTTTTCTTTTTCTTTCTCTTACATAATCATGCAAATGATTCTAGAAAACTGAATAAAGATAACTAATATATCAAAATATATGAATAAGTCATTGGTCCATGGTGCTAAGTGCTAACATTCTTTGTTTTCCTTTTTTTGGTTCTAAGTGATTTATTCAAATATAAAGAACAAGAATAATCATTTGGTTGATGGTGATCCTGATTATCTTTTGATTACCTTGGGGGAATGGTTAGCCAAATTGGTTGATTCCAAATTGGGATCGGCATATGCCGACGCGATCTTGGGTTAATATAATCTAAGATCTTTTCCCTTTAATTGGCTAGAATTGGTATACACTCTAGACAGTCCGTATCAGCCTTAATCAGCCGATTCTGCTAACAGCGGCAGTGCCCCACCCCAGAGGGCACTTCTGGCAGTGGCACTGATTCAACCTTGATCGGGATTCATCTTTTGTATTTTTTCTACTTGTTTTCTCTCTCTTTTTTGTTGTTGGAAGTGTCGATTCTGGCTGATTTCAGAACAATTTTTATTCCCTTGGATCTATGTACTCAGAGGTATGAGATGCTTGAGACGAGGAAGGGAGTGCCTACTCCCTACATGACTGCCTTGGGTGGTAGATTCAAATGGAGAGGGGGGGATGGTGTGGTAGGTAGGATGAAGGGCTATGGAGTATCTCATTGGAGGCTGAAGTATCCAGAGAGAGAGAAGCTGCTTGATGCCTTGCACCTGCCATTGTGTGCCCTTCACCGGGTGGGAAAGATGACCAGATGGGACCCTTAACGGGTCCCACGATCTGCTTAACTTTCAAACTGGAGCCGGTTCCATTAATCAGATCTGCTTAACTTCCCACCTAACTGCTATCGAACCAATTAGGCTAGTGGATCTTGGGACCCATGACAGGTCCTATCTCAATTCTGCCCAATAAGGCATTACAGCCAGGGAGGTCGTCCAGTGCTCCACACGTTGACTGAAGGTTGTATTGGACCTCTGGCGAATCTCAGTGCCTTCTTGTGAGGCGTTCAAGGTGCTAGAGGTGCTTGAAATAGTGAAATACCCACCTTGTCCGCCTAGTGATCACCTAGGTGATCTTGGCTAAAGTGAGGTGGCAAGAGCCCATCTTGCCTCGTCATCTAGATGATCGCCTCAACTGCCTTTGATAACATAGCCTTGGGTCAGCTTGTATTGGCTGATATCCAAATCGCATCAGAATTAGCACTTCTGATCCGGACCTGATGATGATCTAATCTTCCATGCTCTAGGGCTTCCACAAACTTCAGGGGACAACTGAGTCATTTGATTGGTTGAGACTGTGAACTATGATTGGTTGATTGGTCGAGACTCTGGCATGGCCACTTCTTCATGCCAACGAGGATGCCACCATATTTTACAATTAGAATTATGAGGTGGCCACGATGAGATCCAATGGTTTGATTGGTTGAGACTCCAATTAGAAAAGTGAAAAAAAAATATCAAGATTTAAAAGTAAAAAGGGAGGCAGTAGATGCAAGATAACTTAGATAAGAGTAATTCAATATGATTTGGATGATTTAAATATCACTGAAGAAATAAATCAAATTAATGCAAGTGGAGAAAGAGAATCCATATAGCCGTCTACAAATAACTAGAGATTAAGGTTAGAGTTGAGTTGAGTAGTCTGCCAGATTAATAGCACTCTCCATGACTTGAGTTGCTAATCATAGCGAGCAAGTATGGAATCTAAAGTTAGGAACATTATGGAATCAGAATGAAGTCGGGTGGCTTCTCCTGCACCACCAACTCCAATTCAGAGCGATGGGAGGACAGTCGGCTCTGGGGAATGGGAATACAGGGGTACCTTTTATGTCCAACAAATAGCAAGTAGGATGAGCAAAGGAGTGTGCAAGGTGGTGTGGGCTAATATAGTTTGAGATATGTGTTTCTGCCAAAGATCCAATTATTTTTTTAGGAAATTGCTTGGGGTTAGCTGCCTTCTGCAGATAGACTGAAATGGCTCAATAGAAGAGAACCAAGGAGGTCTGAATCATATGTTCCTACAATGTGATATTGTCTGATCATCTCAGGCTATGCGATGTTCATTTTGACTAGGATGGATACTAAGAATCTGCTGCATAGTTGGATACTTGGATCAGTGTGTTTCGCCTAAGGACATGGGATAATCTCCCATCAGCGGGAAAGGTTTCTTCTTCTGCTAATATCACTTATAATGTACCTTTAATCATTGTATTGTATGTAATGTCTACGAGCTTAGTCTCTTCGGGGCTGGTTGGTTCAATTCAATGCCTTTGGGATCTGGAAGGGGGACTGTTGCCCTTGTTGATCAGCGCCCCCCCCCCCCAAAGAAAGAAAAAAGCAAAAGCAAAATGGTTGAAGGCAAATCAATTTTGATTCTTAGACGTTGGTCTTTGCAATGGCTTTATTTCATTCTTATTTTTCTTCTATTATTAATCTTGATGTATTAATAATATTTTTGATGATGCCATTATTCTTGTATTTTTTCTTGTTGCAGTTTTGTATATTAGTCATGGGTGCACTCGGTGGAAGATTTGACCATGAAGTTGGGAATATCAATGTTCTTTACCGTTTCTCAAATGTGCGGATCATTCTTTTATCTGATGATTGCTTGATATATCTTCTTCCAAAGACACATGAACATGAGATCCTCATCCAGTCATCTGTTGAAGGTCCCCATTGTGGTCTTGTCCCAGTGGGCAGCCCGTCTTCTAGCACGACCACCACTGGACTGCAATGGAATCTAGGTAAGCACCATGCATTACTTATTATCCTGATGAATACTTGTGTTGAATGATTCAATGACTTGAAATGGTCCCTTGACCATCTCATTTTCTATCAGCAGGTCTTTAGAAAAGCATGAGAGTTGAGGCATAAAAAAGGTTTCTTATTTTAGTTTAGTGATGCTTCTTTATCTTTCTATCCTATGGCAAAATCACAAACATATGCTTAGATAGAAAGAACAAATGTGTGTATGTGTGTATGTGTGTATGTACATTTTGTTTGTTAATGTAAAAGGGTTGTGTAATCTGTACTCTGCTTAAAGAAGTGCAGTTACCCTATAGATGAAAGTTAAAGATGCAGATGCACCTATCTCCATTTTTGAATCTTTAGTGTGCTGTTTAACTTAAACCTCACACTAAGTTAATTATCGTGAGGTTATATCATATGCATGCGAGGTTGTATCGCTTAATCATTATTATGCCTCATTTTGAATGTTTGTATGAGCGCCGTGATGCCATTAACACGCATTCAGTTTTTGAGCACTTGGAACTTGGAGATGATGTTTGGTAGATCAGCATTTATAACAGCCGTCTGCTCCTTTTGGTATCCAATCTCCTAACAACTGCAACTTGTATGCTGCTGATCTAGTGAAAAACGTAGACTTCTTAATGTTTAATGTGCTTAGAATTTTTTGTTCGAGGGTAATTAGAAGTGCCAAAAATTATTTGATTGACCATAAGCATGTTTTTTTCCTGGATAGTAGGCTAGTTTGAAAGTTGGTTGCAATACCTGTTGAATATTCTTGGTTTTAATTCCTAGGTAAAGATAAGAACAAAATAGAAAGGATGTCATGCTGATTAAAGATTTAGTTTCTCCCCATTTGGCATTTCTTTCTATCTACTTTGTGCTGCCTTCACGCTCAGCATGCAAGGGTTCTCATGTGCTTGTAATCTGTTAACTGAGTTTTGGAGCCAGTTTGATCCCAGATATTCAATCCTTCTTTGTTTCCTGTGTATATTTGTACATTCTCTGTAGCTTCTGGATTCTGTGTATTTATACATTCTCTGTAGATATTGTCGTATGATCATTTAATATCCTTGCCTTACATCAGGTTGGTTAAGACTTGAGAGAAGAAAACGTTGAGTTAATTATTATTTTCTATTTAAAGAGCGTGTTACCGTTTTTCAGATGACACGGCTATGAATTTCGGCGGACTGATCAGTACTTCCAACATTGTTCGTGGGGAGAAGGTCACCGTCCGATCTGACTCGGACCTCCTCTGGACGATTTCCATCCGAAGGACGACGTGAACGATGGTCATACAGACTGAGGCCATCCTCTTCTTTCCTTCACGCCTTAATCCGGATAGGATAAGCCCAACCCAACTATTGTTATCTCTAGCGTTCTTGATATGCTATCATTTTTTTTCTGATGCATTTAACTTTGTATTCATTTCATGGAAACCTGATCAGGTCACCTCGCTTCATAATTATTTATTTCTCCGATTTTGTTTCTATTATAACCACTGTCTTTTTACAAACAGAGTAACTCTAGAAGTTAAAGATCGGACGCCTGTGAATACATCGTCAATTTTATCTCTTGTTCGTATTGGATCATCTGATACAATCATACTTTGTTGATAGGGTCTGCCTTCGCTTGTTCGGATTTCTCTGGACGAGGGTCAAATTCTTTAATTTTTTTTTGAGGGCCAAGTTAAGTTGGCCCTAGTGATCATCCCTTCGGTTGGTGTTTCTATCTTTAAGATATTTGTATATATGCATTTATGTAAGCTGCAGTTTAGTGGTCGACCCAAGGTTGTGGATAGGGTTTCTCACCAAAGGATGTTCTGATTTGATTTTTGAGGACTTTTTATTCTCAATTCAATCTAAATCAAATTACTTTCGGGTTCATATCGAATTAGTTCCATTTGATTAACTTTGTTTTGGCCTTGTTTAAACTATATTTTATCAAGATATAGTATATATATGAATATATAATTTTATTTGTTTTATTTTAAATTACACTATATTAAAATTTAGTGTATGTGGCTATATCTCGTTAGTTGTATCTTAAAATTTTTTGAAAAAATTTATTTTTTATAAGAAAAGATATATAAGCATTATTAATATCTAAGTTAATAATTATTTAATTTAATTCAATTTATTCGGTTTGTCAATGTGGGTGGTTTGATTTGCAGGGTCTTAGGAATCATGCTTGCATCTTGATCCAACTGCAAGAAGTTACCAGGGCATTAGCTCTCTATGTACCGGATGTGCTAGGCGAGCTTGCTGAGAAAAAGGCGTTGCCGAACAAAAAAAAGGTGTTTCTGATAAAAAAACACATTCCAGCTCATATTTATTCAACAAAGTATGAAGCCAACAATGTTGTTTTTAAGTTCCCATAAACATCCCAATAGCTGATTCACGGAAGCCAATCTCCGTCTCGGCTTCTATATAAAATTATGTCTTTGAACTATATACAACGGTTGCTGTCAATTACTGCTTGTATTTGCGAAGTTAGAGAGCAACTACACAGTAGTTTAATAGCTCTTGTTAATTTTATAGTATAAATAATAAATAGATTGTTAGTTTAACCGATATAAAAAATAAATATATGTTATACAAAACTTGTCATATCCGATAATCGTACGAGGACTCGTAATCTAGGACAACACTACTTAACGTGCAATTTACATCAAAGACAAAAAATAGCAATATTTGTATTTTTATCTTATATTAAAAATTTATATGAAGGAGATGTAACTCGAAGAATCTTGTAATTTTATGAATACTTATCGCAAAAGTTTTTAATATGTATTTTTAATGTTTTGATTTTTGCCGTTTAGGCTCTTTTTTGTTTCAAGGTATCGGATCATTGTACAGGTTATTTATATATTTATTAACTTCCTATCGATTGATCTTTTTTTGAACAACAACAACACCACCACCTAATTCATTTATAACATAAAAGAGTATAGTCCTGATAATACAACAACAGTAGACTCAAATAAGAAAGACAACTAAATTAGAGATACCTAAAGTACCAACATAAGTTATCTTTCCGAAATAACCCAAACATGACCCCAAATCAACCGGCACATAAGAGTGCTCATAAGGCCGAACAGTAGGTAAAAAGACTCCATCAGAGGAGTTTGACAACTGCCATGAAATCGGAGGATAACACCAGAAAGGTGTGGATATTGCCCAGACTATCGGCCTCGATAAAAGAAACATGGGTACAAAGATAACCAGAAGAGATAACATGAAGGAACTTGACCACCTGACATCAAACAAAAATAGAGAACCTAATAAAATAAACCAATATTGATAAGCCGAACTCCACAACTCCAACACAACAAAAGAAGACAAAATGCATAAACTCGTGTTTAGGTAGAGCGCTGGAGAGAGAGAGAGTGGGAGGGAGGAACAATCCTAGGGAGGGAGCAAAACCAACTTCAAAACAGCAAATAGGAGCTGCACAGGGAAACAAGAGCGGTCGGCGAGGTTGGCACGGCGTCTGAAGATCAACAGCAGGAGCTGCCAAACAAGGGGATGAGTGAGGCACCGAGTTTACTGCTCAGCCACCGAGCAAGATTTTTACTATGATGCCAAGTGAGAGGCCGCCGCAAATGAGGCCGCGAACGAAAGGGGTGTCGCGAGCGAAGTTTCCACCGCGAGGGATACGTCGTGAGCGAGAGGAGGCCGAGAAGGAGAGCTCGTCCGCGCCGTGAGCGAAGGTGCCGCCGCGATGGAGGTGCCGTGAGGGTTCCACCGTGAGCGAGGGGGCCCGAGAAAGGGGGGTCCGTCCGCACTGAGAGCAAAGGGGCCGTCGTGAGGGTTATGTCGTGAGCGAGAAGAGGCCGAGAAGGAGAGCTCGTCTGCGCCATGAGCGAAGGTGCCGCCGCGACGGAGGCATCGCGAGGGTTCCATAGCGAGCAAAGGGGGGCCGTGGCGAGGGTTCCGTGGTAGCGAGGGTTTCGCCGCTGCGAGCACTGCCTATCGATTGATCACTATTTCTAATAGATAGCACAAAGAGAATCTCAGACGCACTTGTTTTTGATTACTCCGATTTGTCTTCACAACCCTACTACTTTCAGTATTAGATAGGTGAAATGTTGGAGGTTATATTTGTCTGCTCAAAAAATTTCATGGACAAGTTAGGATTTTATTAACCTCGAGACGCCTTAAGATGATTATGACGCCTCTGGATTGAGCTGATTGAAGGAGGAGTCAAAATGCAAGAAATGACATTATTAAGAAAATGAAAGATTTTACTCATGCTATATTGCTATTAACCATTCGTCTCTCAAACAGCAGGGGGAGAAGGGTATTCCTTTGGAAGTAGACTCCCCACAGACTTCTTGTTATGATAATAGGGTTGAGGTAGCTAGCCCTATACAGCTGCCAGAGGAGCCATGAAAATAATAGCTTGGAATTGTCGGGGATGTAATGGGCTCCCGACAATTCGATATGTTGATAGCTTAGCCCATTTAGTGAAAACCGTGTATATTCTTCTTTTAAGAAACTAAGTGTCTGCTGCCAATTAGTGAAGATTTTTTTCATAAATGGGACATCACTAACTTTTTTATTGTTCCTTCTATTACTAGAAAAGGTGGTCTTTAGTTGTGAGGGGATACTAGCATTCAACTTCAAGTCATTCACTTGGATGCTTCATAGATTGCCGGTATTATCCTTGATCCTATATCTGTTTCTCACTGGCTGTTGATTGTTGTTTATGCTCTCTTTTGTGATAAGTATAGAGTTATTATGTGGAATGTTATGTCTTCCGTTATTCGGGAACTATCTTTGCATGTTTGTCTCATCGAAGATTGAAACTGTCTGAGATTTTCTTTGGAGAAATAGGGTGGGCGAACTCTGATCAGGTCTTATATGCATAACTTTGAATATTTCATTCAGTCTAATAATCTGGTGGAAGTCAGGAATGAGGGTCTTATTTATACTTGGACTAATAGAAGATCTTCTTCTTTTCATGTTCGAGAAAATTGGATAGGTGTTTGGGATCTCAGTCTTGGTTTGATATTTACCCTTCTACTCAACTTCATGTCCTGCCAGGGTACTTGAGTGATCATAATCCTCTACACTTAAACACTTCTCCTCCTTCCCATCCAAAACAATTTTGCTTTAGATTGGAAGCCACTTAGCTTAAACAACCTTCTTTTCATGAGCTGGTTTCATCTACCTGGAATTTTGCTCCGGCTTTACTTCAAAGCTATGAGGTTAAAATGAAGTTCCTTAGCAGGAATATGGCTAGTTGGAGGAAAAAAAGTCTTTGGTACTTTAAAGAAAAAAATCATAGAAGTTTGATTTTTATTATTAAAAGCCCAAGCTAAACCCCATTCTCAGGAATAGATAATTGAGGAAGGGAATTTAATTTCTCAACTTAATTGGCTGGAATAGATGGAAAGTATATACCGGAGACAGAGCTAAAGTATCTTGGCATAAAGAAGGAGATAGATGCACAAATTTTTTCATTCCAAAGTCTTAAGTTGAAGAAGATGGAATATGATATCTGGGGTTTATAAACCTGATGGCTCTTGGTCTACTGACATGAGTAATATCTGTTTTTACATCTTATTTTACTAACATGTTTCTTGATGATACAAATAATACAGATTTGCATATCATAGATAATCTTCACTTGCCATCGTTATCTCAGGAACAACAATTTATTCTTTCGGCTCCCCCTTCTTTAGAGGAGGTGAAAACTGCTATATTTTCTATGAAGCCCGATTCTTCTCTGGGTATTGATGGTTTTCCTTCTTTATTCTATCAGCATTGCTGGTCTATGATTAAGGAGGAAGTACATGCTTTATTTCTCATATGTTTCTGAATTCGGATCTTCCCTACCAGTTGAATCATAATGTTATTACTCTTATTCCTAAGAAGAAGAATGCCTCGATACCGGAACACTATAGACCCATTAGTTTGTGCAATGTGATGCTTAAAATCTTGACAAAAATCATAGCTAACCGACTCAAACCTATGTTAGCAGGTTTGGTTTCTGAACTCCAATATGCCTTTGTGCCAGGTAGATTAGGTAGGACAATATTATACTTATTTAGGAGATTCGGAACACTTTTAGAAGAATCAAATGCAAGGATGGATACTTTATGACAAAGCTTGATATACACAAGGCATATGACAAGCTACGGTGGCACTTTCTTCATTATGTGCTTGTTAATTTGGGTTTTCCTTTACCTTTAATTAAACTTATTATGTCTTGCACTCAATCGGTTTCATATTCACTAAACCTGAATGGTTCTCTGTCACAGTGTATCTTACCGAACAAAGGTTTGAGGTAAGGGTGTCCGTTATCCCCCTATTTGTATATTTTGTGCTCCGAAGTTCTATCTTGCATGATTTCTAAAGCTGCAACTTCTAAATATTTGTAAGGAGTCAAGATTGCTAAGAGAGGCGCTCTGGTGACCCATCTCATTTTACAGATGATCTGATAGTTTTCGGCAAGGCTAATGTTGTTGAAATTGACAAACTATCACAGTTACTCAAAGTCTATGAGAATATTTCAGGTCAGGCTATTAATGCTCAAAAATCTAAAATTTGCTTTAGTAATAATGTGCCTGCTCATTTGGTTGAATCTATTTGTTCCATTATTGGTTTTCATCTGGCCTCTAAGGAGGACTTATATTTGGGTGTCCCTTGGGGCCCTATAAGGGGGAAAACTATTCAAAGAGATCACCTTATCAATGTATGTCAGAAGAAGTTGGCTGGTTGGAAAACTACCTTACTTTCTATAGGGGGCGGACAAGTCTCATTAATTCTACAATGAGTCAACTCTCTCTTTATGCCATGTCCACTTCTTATTTATCTTCATAGATACTGTCTAAATGGGAGCAACTCCAGCGCAATTTTTGATGGGCTCACAAATCCATCCAAGATAAGTGTATTCACTTCTCACATTGGAAAACTATTGCCAGCCCCAAACTGATGGTTTAGAAAAGACTTAAGGCTATTGAATATAGCCTTGGGTATGCAATTACTGTGGAACTTTCTTCACAACAAATGTACCTTATGAGTCAGAGCCCTATCTTCCAGATACTTAAACAAGACAAATATTTGGCAAGTAGTACCCAAGCCTTCAAACTCTAAGATTCAAAAATGTTTACTTTCAGTCCGCTGTTATTTACTCAAAGCTAGTGTTTAGAAAGTTAAAGATGGTTCATAAATTCTTTCTTAGCATCATACATGGATTTTGGATGGGAAAGATCCTCCATCTCCAAAAAAATTGGGTGTTTTCTTTCCAGGTTTAGTCAAGGACTTAATTTCCGATGGTGCGTGGCATTAACCAACTCTACTCTTTTGGTTTGTAGTTGATTTTGTTAAAAGAATTTTATATATTTTAGTTCACTCTTATTTATGAAGTGATATGATAATTTGGCCATTTACTCCTAATGGGCAATTTTTTCTTAAATTTGCTTACATGTTTTTGTTAGAGTATCAACTACCTCCTAGTACTTCAAATCAGGAAATTTGGCATAAGCTTTGGCACCCTATGGTGGCCAAATTTTTGCCATCCAAAATTATTTTCTATTTGTGGAAAATCCTAACAGGTAATCTTTCTACTAACTGGGCTACTCATCAAAGGTGCTCACATAGCACTCCTATATGAGCAACTTGTAATTCTGATGCAGAGTCCTCTGAGCATCTGTTTCTTAAATGCCCATGTAGCAGAGTAGTCTGGATGATGACTCCCTTCAGAAACAATAGAGCATGGGGTCAGTCTTCTTTTCATGAGCTTATTTGCACTTGGCTAACTTGGATCTCCTCTAAAGATAATGTTTTAGTTCGTTTAGGAGTCATGACATGCTTAGTTATCTGACATCTATGGAAAGCTAGATGTCAAACTCTTTTTAATCAGAGGTTTCTTAAACCTGTCTATTTTTTCTACGGCTATGGGCACGGTATCTTTCTACTTGTTGAATGCACCAGTGTATATTTAGCTTCATGATCCTGGGTGGTCTCCTCCCCATCTAAACCAGTTTAAAATAAATGTTGACTGTGCAACATCTATGAATGCAAGTGCTATTACTTATCTTGTTAGAGATGAAAGGGGTGATACAATTTTTTGGAAGACCAAGATTTTTTCCATTAACTGTCCGATAATATTGGAAGCTACTACTTTTTATAAGGCTTGTATTGGGCATCATCTCATTCAAAGTTTTGTACTGTTGAAAGTGATGCCAAAGGTGTAATGGAAGCAATTAAAGGTTTTGGTCGTATGCTTTGGAAAGCTGAGCACATTATCCGCCAAACTCTAGCCCTTTTATGTTCTTTTGCTCATATTAGTGTTTCATATGTCTCCTGGTCATGTAATTTTGTGGCCCATCTCTAGATGGGCATTGTCTACTGGCACCGAGGCTGTATTTCCTTCTATCTTACCTCAAGATGTTACTTTTCAACTTTGTAAAGAAATGGTTAGTTAATATAGTTTTATTTCTATTAAAAAAAAGAACCTTCGGTCACTAGGTCATGGTGACCAAAAAATTTGCATACTAAAATTTTAAGTGTTTTAATAACCAAAAAATATGTTAAAATAAAATATCAGTTAATTAATGACATAAAATTATTAAAAAATTATAATAATGACAAAGAATGCATGTCATGTACCATTAAACAAAGTGAGAGAGCATAAGAAAAAAAGATGACACCCTTTTTCTTTCAAGTTGGATTTTTTAAAAAAACATAAAATTATAATGGTTGCAAACTATCTCTTCTAACAAATTTTGTTACAAATAAACACTTCATTAGTTGCAACCGAAAACCCAATTTATTTTTCAAATAAACACTTCATTAGTTGCAACCGAAAACCCAATTTATTTGAGACTGCTTAACTTAAAACCATCTCAAGTAAATATAATTAATGATGAATTTTGAGGCCGACGCCAATAACACTCTTTGTACCAAAGATCGCAAGATCAGGATCGGGATTAGGATCAGTGACCACCAATCTGATCTGGATTGGGATTGAATTGATCTGGATCGGTCGATCCTTCAGAAGAAAGGGTGATCCCGAATCGGAAAAAAAATTATATTTTTTAAATCATAACAATCCTAAAAAAATAATAAAAATCATAGGTATAAATAAAAAATTTAAAAAAATAAAAAATAATGTGGATAACATTTTATCAAACAATGTCATACATAGTAAGTTCTTTTCAAGAAACTGTCATAAAAGTATAGACTATCATATAAGAGAGAGAAGAGAGTTAAAATAGATCTTTATGTAAATTTAAGTATATAATATATATTTATGATTATAAATTTTCTATATATGTGATAATATAAGTGATAGATATATTAATATGTTTGCACTATCATGAGTGAGGTGCATAGTAGTCACATATCGACCGCTTTAAAGGTCTGGATCGCCCCTGCTCGAGGTGGATCGTTGAGGGAAGGGATCTAGGAGGAGCCCTAGATGATGAGGGGGCGGGGAGTGAGAATGAGGGGTGAGAAGGGGGAATCGATCTGATCTCTCCCATATTGGGGGGATCAGACCAAAAAATGGTCCGGACTCAGGTCCTGAATCTATCCGATTCTAGACCCTTTTGGGTTCTAGGGAATCGGTCTTGATCGACCGATTCTCGGATCGATCCACCTGGATCGGTCGAGGATCGACTAATCTAGCCGCGAGTCCCAGCCAGATCGGTAGTTCTAGCCGGAATCGGATCGATGGGTACCGATCCAATCCAATGTAATCCATGCTCTGTACCAACCGTTCATCAACGTTGCCACTGGTTGTTGCCTTACAAGTGGGCATAAACTTAACCATAGTTTTAAGTTACATTTGATATATTGTTTGAGCTTAGTTTAAATGTTAGTACATTAGTTTACTTTTGTTTGAATTAATGTTAAATTTTCTTAACACATTTACAGTAGGGTTAAATTGATGTTTATGTATTTAGAGTAGTGTTAGATTTGTTTATTTGAATATTTAGATGCTTGTTTAGGTGTTTTAGCCGTTTGTAGTTTAGATGTTTACATATTAACTTAGTTTTTGGATGGATAGAGTTTAATAAATTTGGTTCAATAAAATTTTGGGTTATTGTTTAGATATTGAAGCCAAGCTGATTATTAGTTGTGGTTTAAATTAAAATTTGAATATTTATTCCCAAACTAAATATTCGGTTGGGTTCTAAACTCTGAACCCTCAACATAACTAATTTAGTTTGGTCCAAGTTAAAATTTATTTTATTATAACATGACATATATCTATGTATAGTTTCATTAGTCTATTCTTTCTTTTATTTATAGTTTTTTAGATTTATTTCTTCTTCTTCTCCGTCAACATCATCATCATCATCATCATCATCATCATCATCATCATCATCATCATCATATTATTATTATTATTATTATTATTATTATTATTATTATTATTATTATTATTATTATTATTATTATTTTGAGTTGTTAAATTAAGAATTAAAATTTGGATTTTATGAAAAATCAAAATTCAAGTATGATCATGTAAGAAACAACTCTAGTATGTTATAAATGAATTTTAACAAGTAAAATCAAGTAAATTACATGCCATCAGGTCAAATCATATATTAGTCATGTTAGTTAAGCACAAGTCAAGCATGCAATTCTAGTTATAATTATGTTCCAAGTTATGCTCTCTTATGCTATGAAACATAACATATATGCAATCTATACTTTCAAGTTCAAGTTAATATTCTTTTGATATTAAGTCATGCTTAGTGATGTAATATATTTTTAAAAATGAATATCTAGAGGTACATGCTGTTGTAATAGTTCTAGCATATCTTTAGCTCAAATCGGACCAGGTTGTGAGTCATGACCTGACTATCCATGTGTGTCATACAAGAATACCAAGGTTACACTAAACGAGGGATATCAAATAATGATATGTCACTTGCCTTGGAGATATCCAATCTAGATCATGACCGGATCAGCTGATCAATCGTTTTTAATTGCTTGTATTGGGGGTGATTCTCTTACAAGTCTATTCCTTGTTTTTATGCCTCTACATTTAGTTTGTCCTCACCGTGTCTAGTTGTTTCCTAATTATTTTGAATATCTTTAAATATTTATATCACTTCATCAAGTACATCATCTTTCTTAATTGTTTTATCTTGTGGTTAAGCTGACTGTATATCATCTTCATTAATTAGACTAAATTTGATTTCACAATGATTTAAGTACTCTTTCACAACATCTCTTTTTAAAATAAGTGCGTTACAATATTTTTTACAAGTGCATTGCATTAAAACAATATGTTATCAATGCCTTAATTTTAGGCCATATATTCATGAAAAAAACATAGTTTAAGATTTTTTTTTTAGATTTCTCGAAGATACATAAGACCTAATCTTTTAGGGAAATCTAGTTGAGATTTGTCTAAACTACTCATTTGGTCTAATATTAAAATAAAATGTAGACAGAGTTCATAAGTATATATATGACTATGATGTATGCAAAATGCTAAATTAAACTATGTGACTAAAAAGATGAAGTACATAATCAACCAAAAAATAAACCTAACTAAATCTCCACTAGATGGCTAGTCTCCAACGAGGATGTAATCCAACGCCTCATTTGAATTTTTCTGAAAAATTATTGTTATCGGTTAAATGATGACAAGAATATGTTAAAATTATGACTAGTAAAAATAAATAGAAGTAGGAAAACAAGACAAAGTATAAATGATGTTAAAAAGAAGAAGTCAAAATCGTTCAAAAATGCTTTATGTTTAGGATTCTTTTTATTTACCAATTTGGTTTACAAATCATACCAAACCAATTACCATTTTATTTTGTTTATCAGTTTGGTTTTGATTTGAAAAGAGTTTGGTTTGAATGGTCTTAGAAATCAAAGTAAACTAATTTATTCGGTTTTTTGGTTTGATTTGATCTGAAAGACCTTAGAAATCAAACAAAATTGGTAAATTTATTCGGTTTACTTGTTTGGTTCGGTTTGAAATGGTTTAAAAATCAAACTAGCTTGAAAGAGTTTGATGGGTTTATCGATTTGGTTTCGTTTGAAAGGTCTTATAAATCAAACCAAGCCAGTTTATTCGATTTACTAATTTGGTTTCATTAATTTGGTTTGATTCAGAAGGCATTAGAAATCAAACCAAATGGTTTATTTGTTTATTCGGTTTGGTTTGGTTGAAAGGGCTTAGATTCATTTGAAAGGCCTTATAAATTAAAACAAACTAGTTTATTTGGTTTTCTGGCTTGGTTTGGTTTGAAAGGTTCTAGAAATCAAATCAAGCTGGTTTATTCGAACTCCTGATTTGATTTGATTTGAAAGGAATTAGAAATCAAACCAAATCAGTTTACTAGTTTATTCAGTTTGTTTGGTTTGATTTGAACATTCTTAGAAATCAAAGCAAACCAATTTATCAGTTTTGTTTGGTTTGAAAGGCTCTAGAAATCAAACCAAATGGATTTATTTAGTTTGCTAGTTTGATTTGGTTTGAAAGAACTTAGAAATCAAACATTTGGTTTGAATAGTTATAGAAACCAAACCAAATCTGTTTATTCAGTTTACCAGTTTAGTTTGATTTGAAAAGCTTCAAAAATCAAACCAAATTGATTTATTTGGTTTATAGGTTTGATTTGGTTTGAAAGGCCATATAAACTATCAGTTTAGTTTGATTTATAAGATCTTAGAATTGGTTTGATTTAATTTGAAAGGCTATAATAATCAATTTGGTTTGAAAGACCTTATAAATCAAAGCAAACCCTATTTATCGATTTATTTAATTTACCAATTTGGGTTGATTTGAAAGCACATAGAAATCAAACCAAACCATTTATTTGATTTAGCGGTTTGGTTTGGTTTGAACGGTTTTAGAAATCAAACCAAACTAGTTTATATAGTTTAACGGTTTGGTTGAGCTTGAAATACCTTAGAAGTTATATGTTCGGTTTGGTTTGAAAAGTCTTAGAATTTACCATTTTGGTTTAATTTGAAAGGACCTATAAATAAAATATAACTAGTTTATGTGGCTTACTGATTTGGTTTGGTTTGAATGACCTTAGAAATCAAATCAAACCAGTTTATTCGATTTACCGGTTTGCCTTGATTTGAAAGATCATAGAAATCTAATCAAACTAGTTTATTTGGTTTATTAGTTTGGTTTAGCTTGAAAGGCACTAGAAATTACCAATTTGGTTTGATTTGAAAGGTTTTATAAATCAAACTAAAATAGTTTATTTGGTTTACTGATTTGGTTTGATTTGAACCACCTTAGAAATCGAACCAAATCGGCTTATTTGGTTTACAAATTTCATTTGGTTTGAAAGACCTTAGAAATTATGAATCAATTTTCATCACTCTCCTCTTTTAAAAATTATGTATCATATAATAATTGATAACTCTTATAATTCGCCTATTGGTAACTTTTAATAGTTAAAATCTTCAAGTTTTAATTCTTAAACCATAAAACCCAAACTAAAAAAACTAAGTCCTAAACTAAAAACAACCGTATTCTTAAATTCAAAAAAATTCAATAGAGAATCAGTAGGCGTCAAACAAATGTCTTTAATAACAGACTAAACATGTGTAAAAAAAATTAACAAATATTAAAATGGCATTAAAATCCTAATTATATGAACATTAAACCAATGAAATTAACAAAACAAGATAAAATCACACACAAATAAACTTTAAATTTTGCAACCAAACTTTTAATGAATCACGTAAGAGGGGGTTGTAGTGGTGAAAAAGCAAGGGTTCGTGTTGGAGGGTTTCACTCAATGGATTCAATGGACGGGCATGTTCATCATTGGAGATGGCATAGAAGGGAGTTTTGCTAGAAATTTGGGGTGGGGGTGAAAGAGTTGGGGATGGTGGAGAATAGGGTTGTGAAGGTATGCCAAACTCGTATCCATTTAGGCAAATGTCACACGATTATAAGATATCCATCGAGCACATATCCGGATGCAGATATTATCTAAATGTTAATAGGAACGAACATAGACTTACTTTACTGCATTTAACATCCATTCCAAATTAATTTTTTAAAATATATGCGTAATACATAATTATATAATTAAAAATATTATTAAATATTTTTTATTATACATTAACATACTTAGTTAACTTTATTAAGTATATATCAAGTTTTATATTTTAAAATTTATCTCTATATCTTTCTTATATTATTAAATATATTAATTAAATAAAACTTAATTAAAATTTTGACATAGACATTTTTTGTATCCACTTCGATATTGAGATTTTTTGACTTTATCCGACCGGATGCACATTATCCAATTAACTAGGAAGATATTGGAGAAGGTTGGGAGCGTAGGGTTCACTAGGAGGCCGCATGTAGTGGAGGAAGGTTAGGAGCCGAGAGAATTCATGGTTCATGGGTGAGTGAGATAATGGAGAAGGGAGTGTGAGATTTGTGTATAAATAAAAAAGTTTAAACGTATTTTTATTAATTGATGTCTTGTGCCCTGTTTGGTAACACTATCAGGTACCTCTATCACCATCGATTTTAACATTGATATCGATAAGAATCATTAAAAGATGTTTAGTTAATTATATCAATTTTAAAATTTATAGTGCAAATAAAACATGTTATGTAATATAAGTAACAACTTGTATTGCTTTTGATATTGATATTCCAACATTTGAAAATATTAATATCAATATTGATATAGTACCAAAAACGAAACTCTAACCAAGCGGGGCCTTAGTTGTAAAATACTTGGTTTTCCTTTCAATAGTAATATCTTATCATAGAAGTACTAGGGAATGGTAAACATGTAGCTTTATAAAATATTTTATTCAAAATATATATTATTTTACAACCCTTGAGACATGAGTTTTTAGAGAATGATTTGCAGGTGTTCACATCAATGTAAATATTTTTAGATAACTAACGGATTATAATGAATACAATTGTGTCGAAGAAAATTAGGTTGCATTTTAAATTTTATCAAATAAATTACGCATAAAAATATTTTACTAGATTTTTCTTTTGCAGATATCCAAATAGTCTTTTATATTTTATTATTATTATTATTATTATTATTATTATTATTATTATTTGTTTAGGAGCTTTTGGGTTAACAATTTCAAATGACAAGGAACCATACAACACCGGACATTTTGATAAAATGCAACAAACCCTTAAAATAATGATCAAGGATAAAATTTATATGCTACTCCTTGAGTATTCTTCTACACCACTCTTGGTTGTTTTTGTCATCTCAAAAAGTAATATTTTAGTTTATTTTTGTAAACTTCTAACTGTTTTATAGTCTTAAAATGATAAAACTAGATAAACCTGATATTTTTATCATTTATTCTATATTAATAAGCGTAGTTACGAGTTACGAATATAATCTTTATCTAAAAAAAGAGAGTTACAAATATAATCAAAAGAAACAAATTCTTAAAATTAACAATAAGGATAAGGATTATATCATATTCGTTAGATATCCTTTTACGTCGTGTCGCGTGTCCGTCTGTTACCGTCGTCTTGATGTACAAAATAAAAGGATTCAATTCTCGTGCCCTCCGCGCGGATTTCGGCAAAAGCTAGACCCGTTTCGGCGTTCTGCGCTGCAATGGCGAACGGAGATGATGGAGAAGGCCCGCAGCCGAGCGACGAGCAGAAGGAGGAGATTGCCAAATGGTTCCTCACGAACGCTCCTCCCGGAGAAATCCAGTACGTGGCCAAAGGTCGTGCTCCCTCACCCTGTCGGAGCTTTTCGAAGGAAATGGCGTCTTTCTCAATGGCCTGCAGTTGAGCTTCCTTTTGACAATGGTGGGATCTGTAATGCAGATATTCAATCTATCCTGATGGATGATGCCGCCTACGAGGCTGCCGCGGCCGTGGCTTTCCGCGTCTATAATAAGGCCAACCTGGTCTACCTTGAGATGCCAGACCGCAGCGGGGATGTGAGTCTCACTGGTGCCTGCTTTTTAATCCTGTTTTCCTATGTAATTATTATAGTCTCTTAGAATGTCATTGAAGTTTCAGCTGTCAGTATCAGCATGATCTCACTAATTAGAGGTATATGTAAACAACAATTCGACTTGCTACTAGTTGAAGTCTTTGAGCATACCCTCCTAGGATTTCTGGAGTTGTGCTCAAGGAGAGATTTGAGTTTCAGATGACATATTTTTCTTCTGTTTAAATTTGATTAGTTGAAGTCTGACTTTCCACCTTTCAGGAAATGATGTTTGCCATTATTTTTCATTATTTTATTTGAAGGAGTCATCTTGCTTTTATCATCCATTTGATTTTGTTAACAGAATACTTGTTTACCTCAGATTTAGATCTGTTCGCCTAAGAATGGTTCTCATGCTGATGTGACTATATGGTCTTAGGTAATCACTTCGAAGTATGGGGAAATTGATGATGACAATTATCTTGATCCAAGGACTTGCCAAGTTGCTACTGTAGACCATGTCAAGCAGGTGATGCTCACATTATGCTTATGTAATTACCTACATGGATAGTGCCGGTGGACATGCATAAAGTCAAGCGACACTACAGTGGCATTTCCTTGGTTAACACACCACAACAAGACTTACTAGGTCATCTGTTGTCCCTGCCAACAGCTATGGATCTGGTGGAGCTTAATTTCATAAATCTTGCTTTAGCCATCACATGAACTGTGCTGAAATTTTATTTTGATTTAGTAGAAAGTTGGCATTTGTATTGCTTTTACAAGCATATATTGAACAAGTACCCAGGAGATTCCTTCTTCATGCTGAGTTCATATAGTTAGCATGTGAACAAGGTATATTCAAAACAAAAATAGAACATACTTAATCAGATAAGTTTCTTGCAAATATGTTTCTCCTTGTTTAAACATAGCAAATGTTACTTTCTTGTTTCTGGGAACTTTCAGGTAGTTTTCATTGCGCCATGTTTGGTATTGGGAGTGGGAAAGTTCCCTAGTTTTTGCATCAAGAAGTTAGTGTGAAGCCTCGAGATTTGAACATATTTAAATATAAAAATATGGTTTTGTATGCTATGTTTTGAAAATTCATTTGATTTTTATCTATTTAGGAAATGAACTTACGTTTTTCTCTTGGCCACTATGAAAATGTATGACATTTTATAGAAAATATTAGCCAAAACATGTGGTATGCATCTAAGTATGTATATTGATGTTGGGGTTCATAAAATTTATCTTTGGACCTTTCTCCATGAGAAGTTGTGAATTTTCAATGTTAATTATATCAAGATTCTCGGACATCTTTGATTAACCATCGTAGCAACTCATTAAATAGAAATATTTATTCACAAAAATAAACATAAGCAAGAATTATAACCTCATAAACTTAATGGAATGCAAACTTAATTTTTTAAGTTTGTGTGTGAACCTCTTTTTTTATGTTTGTTCTTGAGAAAGAAAAGCTTTTGTCGATACCTTGGACTTATCTAGGAAAATAGGTGATATCCTAAAAATATTAGATAGTCCGGTGATAATTTAAAAGTATAAGAGCCGAGGTTCGGGTTCTTTGAAAATTTGATTTTTGACCCCTCTCCGTCGGATGGTGCAAATATCTAACTTACATCAAGCAACGGCTCGAATGCCCTTGATGAACCATCGTAGCAACCTATTTTCGGAGTGCGTGCACATCCACAAAATAAAATGAACTCAAAAGGACAGCAGCCTTTTGGGCCCAATGAAATGCAAACCAGTGTTTGGGGTTGATTTCATTTGTTTATTGATTGATTTAGATTGACTTAAAAGTGGGTTTTATGGGTTTATGATTGTTTTGCTTGTTTTTATTTGATTTCGGTTTGATTTTGTTTGTTTGGGGTTGAGTTGATTGATTCAAGTTGTCTTGATTTCAATTTTTGATGAGTTTGAAACGTTTTAGACATTATAATTTTTTTGGTTTGATTGATTTTTTTGGTGTTTCAGATTTAATTAACAATCTGAATTTTCTGTTTTCATGTTGGTTTTGGTGTATTTTGGATGCTTGAAAGTGTTGCTTATTTAATTTTTTTTGAAATTAAGCATTTATTGTTTATTTAGGTGAGGTTCGGTGCCTTTTTGAATGGATTTTCAGATTCTTTGTCAAAACCAGATTGTTTTGAGTATGCTTTAAGTCGGTTAGAATCTGTTTTCTTTTTACAGATTGCTCAAGTCTGATTTTTTTTTTGTGTTTACAGATTGTTTAAATCTGAAATTTGATGGTTTTTGAGATCGGTTTTCAATACCTTTGTTATGGTTCGGCTGTTTGTTGAATCGGAGTGACTTTATAAGTTTAAATTTCAGATTGGCTTTAATTCTGAATTTTCTGTTTGGTTATTTAATTTTTAGATTTATTTATGTTATTTTGTTAATTGATTGTGTTTGGTGGTTTGCATTTCATTCGGCACATCGGACTACCATTCAGTGCCCGGAATCATGTATCTCAAATTGACATCAAAGTCATTTCATTCCATTGAAGGTGGAGTACATTGGTGTACATGATAGGTGATCCTTCCCCCAACATAGGTTCTTCACCGGTTTAGAAAAAATTCGGCATTACGACGGCATGCCGGTCAATTTCTAACTCGGTGAAGTTTACCCATCCAATGTGGCTAGCCTATGACTTAGCCATGTTGGGGAAAGGATCATCGGCATACGGGAGCATGCCTGCGCCGACGTCCGGATCGACATTCCAAGACGTACCCGGGGGAGTCGTCCAAGTGGAGTACTTGGGAAGAGTGTTTCACTCAATTTATTTTGGCATTTCGTATTTCTGATTTCTGATTTTTATTTGTTTTTTTTTCAAGGTCATGTAGGCCGGTTTTGAGTTCCATCGGCGTTCAAAGCCGGGCTTCAATCTTGTAGGGCTCGGAGGGCCCATCTTGGACTATTTTGGGCTGGAAGGGCCTGCTGGATTTGTACTTGTTTGCCTCCGCTTGTCTTGATGGTAGGGTAAGGGCCCGCCCGGACAAACGATCGGCCCATCATACGGATTCCGAAAGAGTCCGGGACATCCCCCCCCCCCCCCCCCGATGCTGGACAATGTCGGTTTCTGCACTTCTTGTTGCATGCCGCAGTGCTGTCCTCTTCTTTTTGAAGCACCACAAACTGTTGTCTTCCCGGAAGGCCACAAGGGGGACTACTGGAGAAGACTTCAAGCTTTTCTTTTTTTGAGGTAAACCGGACCGGTTTTTGGGGTCTGTTCGGATGGGCTTAGATGAGCTGAAATGGGCCTGCACAAGGGCATTTCAAGGGCCTGGTTCGGTTGCTGGACAGGGACCGGATTGGGGGTTGTTCGGGTGGGCGCAGATGGGCCGAAATGGGCCTGCACAGGGCATTTCAAGGGCCTGGTTCAGGTGCTGGGCAGGGACCAGATTGGGGTCTGATTTGGAGACTGATTGAGGCCTGTGTAGGGGTCTGATTTGGAGACCGGGCAGGGGCCTGCTGAGGTCCAGTTTTAGAGTACTGAACAGGCCCTGTTTAGGGGGCTGATTAGAGAACCAGTACAGAGCCTGATTGGGGCCTGTTTTGGAGACCGGACTAGGCCAGAAATATCCCTCCTACAGGGCCTGTTTGGCAGAGCTTCCAGGTGGACTGACACGGGCTGGAGATGGCCTGAGCAAGGGGGTTTTCGGATGGGCCACAAAGGGGCAGCACTGAGCTGTTTATTGGCGGCTCAGGTGGGCCGAACAGTGGGCTGATCAGAGGGGAATATGACCTGTTTAGGGAGGCTACGCAAAGGGGCCAGAACAGGTCATGTTTGGAAGATTTTGTGTGGGCCGACCAGGCATTAGATGGTCTTTTGGGTTGCCGATGTCGATGAAGGCCGGCTTAGGCCATGAGAGGGTTTGAGAAGAGAAGTTTGGAAGGGGGTGGGAAGGGGTGCCCAGTGAAGGGCTACATGGTTTAGGTATCCCCTTACCTTCTTCTTCTTCCTCTTTTCCTTCTTTCTTTTTCTTGGCTGCGGGCAGCAGATGTTCTTTTCTTCTCTTCCTCTCTTGGCTGTTGGCAGGTGCAGGTTGGCAGGCTGGCGCGCAAGGGGCAGCAGCTGGAGATGGAGCAGCCTGTCGGCATCCAAAATCCGGTTCCTTCTGGCCTTGGGCGCTCTCCTCCTTTTATAGGAATAGGGGGGAGATGAAGGGACAGCCAGTAAGATGGCTGTTGGCTTGTCCTATGCAATTAATCCCATTTAATCTCTTGAGTTCTCCTACGTTGGCCAGACCCTTGGCTTTCCCCATGTCATAAATGGGTCAAAGATGACATGGCAGCTGAGGTGGATGCTGATGTGGACTGGATTGGGCCCTGTTTGGCTGACCGCGGCCCACTTCTCCTTTTAATGGGGCTGTAGGTAATGGGCCTCAAGAGTTGAAAATCAGTTAATTAAATCATGTGGGATCGGGCCAGCTGGAATTTGTGCCAGTGGGCCCAATCTAGGACCTGTTTTGGGTCTGATTTGACCCAATTGAGGTTGGTCCAGCCAGAAATTGGCCTGGACCTATTCTTTTGTTTTTTTTTTCTTTTGCTGTTCTGCCCCTTTTTTATGAAAAATCTGACGCCAACAGTTGGATTTGAGTTTCATTTATATTCTTTATGAGGGGCATTTTTAAGATTCCAACATTTTAAGGTTGGAATGTCAACACATTTTAAATGTGTTGACATATTTTATTTGGGATTAATTCTTTTAATTCAAGGACTTTTATTAAAACATGTTTTAAATATCAGAGTTAATTTGGATTTGAGCATATTCGGATCAAAGTTCATTATGAACTTCATTTAGATTCCATTCAAGTTAGCATCTTAGACTTAATGAAACTTGATTCCAATTATCATGTTCTTGACTCTTTTAATTCTAAGTCTCATCATTAGACATATTTTGAATTATAGAGTTTATTAATTCTGAGGTCTACTAAAGTCATGTTTTGGATTTAATCTATTATGAGATTGTGTATTTTAGTCATACCATCTTAATCCCAATTTTATCTAAGTCTTGACATTATGAGATCTGATTGGAACATGTTCATTTTTATTTCTAAGTCTTTTCATTATGTACATTAGACTTAGGGTTTTGCATTTATTTTAAGTCGGATCATGTGATTATGTCTTAAGTTTTGTCATTAGACATAAGAGTATTCTTGCATCTGATTTTATGGCACTTAATCGGAACCTGTTCTTCTCTTAGCTCAGGATATGTATTAAACTTAGAATCTTCCATTTGAATCTTCTAAGCCAAAAAGTTTGATTGGGATCCTCTCTCTCTCTCTCTCTTTTGAAGATCGAACCAAGTCCAAGGCGCCACTGGGAACCACTAGTCTTAAAAAGGGGAGTCCAATCTTCGGTCATAGACCATTAGGACTAATCATATTTCTAAGTTATTCACATTCATACCATGAAAGCTTCTTTCCATTATCTGATTTTATACCATTTGCCTGGGCATTAGATTCTGTTTACATTCTCTGGACATCCTCACTGCATTTCTGAACATGCTCTTATCTAACCTGAAGATTAGGTGATGTTTATGAGTTACTTAGATCCATTTGATCTGAGAAAATATTGTGATGACCATGGAATGCCGGGTTGGTGACCCGGTCGCCCGGGTCGCCTGACCCGGCCGGATTCCGGGCCGACCGGCCCGGAATCGACCCTGCCGGGCCGACTCCAAGCCGGCCCGGCAGGGGGTCGCGCGACCTGGCTTCGGGTCGCGCGACCCGGCCGACCGGGTCGTGCGGGGCTTTTTGGCCGCCCCCCCCACTAAGAGCTTAGTGGGGGGCTTAGTGGGGGTGGGCTTTTCCCCCCCATTTAAGAGAGTTAGTGGGGGGGGAAAGTCCCCCCCACTCACCCTCACCCATTTACCAAATTGCCCCCCCCCTTGGGGGCTATAAATAGCCCCCAAGGGGGAGGGTTCAACTCACTCCAACTCCACTCCTCACCTCATCCCCGGACCTGGTTGATCACTCCTTCGGTCTTCCTCTCCTACTGATCACTTTTTCGGTCTCCCCCCTCCTCACTGATCACTCTTTCAGTCATCACCGGTCAACGGCTCGTCCCTCCACTCAGTTCTCACCCCTCGCTCGGATAGTTTCCGCTCCACCTAGTGTCGTTCACACTCTTAAAGCGTTATTTTTGACACTGTTAAAGCGTTATTTTTGACACTGTTAAAGCGTTATTTTTAACACTCTTTGCCATTCTCAATTTTATTTCGTGTTATTTATTTTGTGGATTATTTTTCTAACATGTCTTCCCCAAGCCGTGAGACTTCCCGCTCCACCCGGAATGACCCAGCTTGGCTCCATTGCACGGTCGTGTCAATGGAGCAAAGGAAAGTAAAATGCAAGTATTGTGACAAAGTTCTATACGGTGGAACTTACCGGTTAAAGCATCATCTTGCCGGTATCGAGGAGATGTTGCACCGTGCACACGGACTCCGCTTTGAGGTAAGAGCCCAATTTAGACAGCATCTTCAATCCTTAGAAAGATCCAAATGAGCTTCAAAGAGGCATCAGGACACTGTGCGTGAAGAAATTGCGGAACCCGCAAGACGTTCGCTACACATATACGGCACTAGACAAGAGAGACCAGAAAGAAGTGAATACTAAGATATTGACGAAGGTATGTAATAATAATAATTTGATATTTTACAAAAATATACGTATTTAACATAGCAAACAGATGACTTAGCAAGAGCCATGGAGACAAGCCGAAGGTCATTCACCGACGAAGACATGTATCGACGTACCGGGCGGTTTATGGGTCAAGGTTCTGGCAGTGGGAGTGGACGTGGAAGTGAAAGCGGGAGAGGATCAAATCCTGACCCTGAACAACATGTCCACGATCTCACCCGGGATGACGACCGGCGGTTGGCCACATAGATCCGGTCATCACACGACCGCGTCAAAGGCAAACCACCATCAACACGGCATTAAAGAACTTGAAATTGTGCGAGGAGAAGATCGGGCGGGCAACTTCCGGATGGTTCTTTCATAGTAGTATACCGCCTAACGCCGCAAAGGGGCCTTACTATGAGTCCGTGATTGACACGATAGTAGACGTTGGTCGGGGGTGCCGGGACCAACTCCAAAGGAGATATACAACACATATCTTCCATTGGAGGTAGCTGACATTAGAGAATATGTCAAGACGTTCGAACGTATCTGGGACGAACGTGGATGCACACTGATGACCGATGGTTGGACAAGTTAGTCCTTTTGAGCATAACATTGTGATACAAATCTTTATGAATTTTAAGTTTAGATATAACATTTTATCCTATTAATAGGTATTACCAGGAAGATAATGATCAACTTTCTCGTTCTTGTCGTTTGGGACCGTCTTTTGGAAGTCGGTGGATGCATCCGGACAGTAAAAAATGCAACTTACTGTTTGATTTAATTGATGGTATTATCGAGGAGATTGGTGAGGATCGAGTTGTCCAAGTGGTGACGGACAACGCAATTGCCTACAAAGCTGTCGGCCAAATGTTGATGGCCAAGAGACAGAAGTTATATTGGGCACCATGCTCCGCCTATTCCATAGATTTAATGCTAGAGGATATTTGCAAAGATCCTCAAATTGATCGGGTTGTTAAGGCCTGCCAATATATTGCATCCTTCATCTATAACCATAATTTCATTCTGAACCTAATGAGAGAGCACACAAAGGGTCGAGAGCTCTTACGACCCGGCGCTACACGGTTTGCATCACGCTACATATCTTTGGAGAGCCTATTTGAACATAGGTGTTGCCTAACCCAAATGATACTTTCTCCGGGGTGGGCTAGCGAATTACTTAGCCAATCCATCAGACAAACGAAAAGGAAGGAAGGTGGAACAAACATTAGAGAGTGGAGACTTTTGGCGGCTCGTAAAGAAGACAATGGATATTGTTGGTCCATTAGTCAAAGTCCTTCGCATAGTCGATGGAGATAAGAAGGCGGACATGAGATATCTTTACGATGCACTTGAGCGGGCAAAAGAAGATATTTCGAAAAGGGTGTCGATTTTAGCGTGGTGGGATATCATTACCGTCGGTGGGAGAGAACATTGTACCATCCTATACGTAAATTTGGTATGTTTTTTACAACTTAATCAAATAAAATTTCTTAATCAAATTGTTAGCTTTTGGTCGATGCTGATAGCAAACTTTTCCATGGTCAATTACCAGGTCATTTTTTCAACCCAAGATATTGTTATAGTCCAATTTTCAAGCCTATCAATGAACTGTTGGACAGCGTAAAGGAAGTCATTCGGAGAATGCTTGGGGACGATGACCGTTCAATTATTGCAACAAATAAGATGCATGCTTATAGGATGATGTTATTTCATTTCGGGACGACGAGTGCAACGAGCAGTTATGCTTCTTAGTCCAGGTATGTATAGTTAAATAAAGTCAACTTTATAATTAAGTAATTAACTTATTAATATCATTATGTACTAAGACATTTTGATAATGTGTAGCTGACTGGTGGATGGATCATGGAAGGGCACCGGGATATGAAGACTTGGCTAGTGTTGCAATCCGAGTAGTAAGCCAAACTACGTCTGCTTCCGGCTGTGAAAGAAATGGTCAACGTTTAGCCTTATTCATACAAAGCAAAGGAATAGGCTAACATCACAAAGACTTGAGGCCTAGTCTATCGTCACTATAAATACGAGGTTGAAGCTAAGAAATTTGGAGAAGATAAAAGAGAACCAGAGGGAGGAGCAAAGGTGGGTACAACAAGCAAGTGGAAGACGAATTGAGGTGCCCACTGTACAAGAACCGGAGATTGACTTAGATGAGATATTTCAACAGAGGCTTCCTCTAGAAGCACAGGTCAACGAACGTGAGGGGTTGGGTGAACCGAGTTCAACTCCGATGATCGGGAATGGGCTCGGGGAACTTGACAATGTTCCTCTTTCCGAGGAATTTCGGATCCCTCCTTCGTGGCGAAAAGGCACAAAGCTGGCCAACCCTCTCGTCGAAGTAGGCAATCAAAGGGCAAAGGTAAACAGGTTGCAACTGACCCTCTTGATATTGCTGATCTGGACACAATTGACGAGACAAGGGAAGATACACCGGAGCCTAACATCCGATTGCAATATTAGACGTCGGATGATTCAACTTCAAAGAGTAGTAGTGACGGAGATGACAACACGTACAGCGGAGGCTGAGGAAGCACCGCCGGCACCACTTCTGGTCAAGGAAGAATCAATCCACAGACACCCCCCTTCACAGCAACAGCCGCACTTTACGGAAGAGGAGCAGTTTACCCACGCAACACAAGATTATGACCACGGGGCAAGACAACATGGGTATAGTGCAGAGTTAGAACCATCAGAGGTTCTTGGTGCACAACTTATCAAGGACAGGGTTATGGGATGATGCAGCCTTCATTAGATAGTTCTAGTACGTATTCATATGATAGTTATGGTGGTTCATTTTCGAATTATCGTAGGACAATTGTACGAGGCACTGAAGAGTATAATCAGTTTGTCTATATGTTTAATGCGTCGTACTCTTCCTCAATGTCATGGGCAGAGTACATACATTATGTAGAAGAACAATTTAATGTAATGTTTGAATGAATGTTGAATGAATCATGTTGAATCATATCTCTTATTTTTTTTTAAATTTTGGGTATTTTTTCTGATTTTTTTCTAATTTTTGGGTATTTTTTATGATTTTTTCATGTTTTTTTTTGCTTTTTCTCAAAAAAATAAATAAATAAACCGACCCGGTTGGGCCGGGTCGCGACCGGGTCGGGTTGGGGGCCGGCCGACCCGGGGCCGACCCCCGAGTTATCCTTCCTTGGTGATGACCACTATGGCTGAATACCTGATTTTGACAAGATGTCAATTTTTTATATGTTTATTGCCAGATCTAGGCATGTGAATCACATGTGGGGCATGATTCCGATTTGGCACGTTTCCAAATTCTGACAATTTCGAAATTATCTTTTATGTTCAGTTTTAATGGTCTGATTTAAGCATTTTTTTTTTCTGAAACTTAGAGTTATCATGCTCAGTCTCAAGTCATTTCTTCCCATCAACAGTTTTATTGTATATAGACTCTGAAATCTCAAGTTCGATGACTTAAAATTCATATTCCCGTGCTCCTGTGATGTCATATTTGTATGTTCGAATTTGATATGCTTGAGATCCCATTCTCAAATTGACATCTTCTGATCCAAACCATCTTGGTTTTGAATTTTGAGTCTTATCATCTGTTTTCTGGTTAACCTGAGAAGGGAGCTTAAATCCATTAAATCTTGTTTTGACAGATTTTTAGATTCTTTGTTTAAGGTTGTATTTTGTCAATGTTTGGGCATTGGTATTTTGACATTTTGAGATTATAGCCTCAATATAATTTTGTCTTTTGCATTCCATATAGACCATGTGGGCTATATTAATATGTCTCAACTCATAAACATTGAGTCATTCAATACATGTCATTCGTATGACTGGTATTACATTGACATCACATAGGAGACTGTCTTATTCCATCCATCCCATTTGAGAGTATCTCTTACCTTGTATAGGCATGGATTTTCCCAAGGAAATTCTCACTCAAACTATGTAGTTAGAGGCGAGAGGCGCCCAAGGCAAGGGGGGTCTTACCTCACCTCAAGCGCTTGAGGCGAGCACCTTAGGCACCCGAGGCAAGATTTTTTTTATTGAAGAACTTCTCAGAAAACACACACATATATATAACATTGAAACTTTTGGAGAAGAACATAAAAAAATAAAAAACTCACTTCTAGGGCCTACAATGCATCAAGATATCGAAATCTCGAGGTGGAAAATTAGGCATTGAGGATTTCGGGTGAGAAAGGAGGATTTAAGTCACCAGATCCGACTTTCATTGGGTCCGGACCTAGGTGAGGCGAGATCTGCCGAGGCGAGGCATTTTTGCCTTGCCTTGCCTCGCCTCAGTGCCTAGGTGTCTAAGGCGAGCACCTCAGATAACATAGCACTCAAATCATAGAGTTTTGGTCTATATTTGACCTTACTCTATATAAAGCGGGAATTTTTTCTTATTGGGTTGAGTTTGTATACTCTTCCCACTATATGATAGATCAAGACCACCAACTGCATGCATGGAGCCCCCGTCCAAATCAAGCATTTCGGGATGTACCCAATAATACCTGCCCAAGTATCACGAAAATTGCTTAAGTATAGGCTCATGCTATGCATCTTAAATAAATTATTATTATTTTATATGTCAAAATATTTAAGGCTTATCATTTATGTCCTTTGGGCCACATTTGACCTCTCCATCATGTCATCATCATACTTTGGTCCGAGTGACCAAGCCTTCGTCATCTTCTAATCCAATTGGCTTTGTCTTCATATCTTCATTTTCATTGAGGCTATCCGGGGAGACTCTTAGTCCATCGTATGGGTTCTAAGGGGGCCGGGTATAACTTTTTTTTTCTCCTTGTTTACATGGCCACCTTAGAGTGCGTGAGGTGCTCTATATTGGGGGCTGTTTTATGACCAGTTGGGGTCGACATATAGCTGAAAAAGTGACCTGTATATGGATCGATAGGGGGGCTGATGGGTGACCTGTATATGGGTTGGATAGAGAGGCTGTATGTGGCCTGTAAATGGGGTCGATATAAGCTGGGTATATGGCTGGTTATGGGTCTTGTGGGAGGCCAAAAATCTATCCTGTTATGGGGTCAAATGGGCTGAAAATGGTGACTCGTATGTGCACTGTTTTTATGACCTGTATGGGGTTAGATGGGCTTGTATGTGGCCTAACATGAGGCTGAACAGTGGCATAAGAAACTGTTATATATGGTCCTGTATGGGGTTCTAATAGAGGGCTGGATGGGCTGATAAATGACTTGTATATGGGTCGATAAGGCTGATAGGTGAACTGCTACGCTGCTATGGGGTTGGGTAGGCCATATACATGGGCCAAGAGGGGACTGTTCTATGGCTGAAAACAGGTTCTGTTTTAGGGGCTATAGGGGTAGGCTTGATATGGTCCATGGAGAGATGGGTATAGGTGGGATATGTAAGGGGACTGGGTATCCTTAAGCCCAATGAGCATTAAGGGAGCTGGTACCTCCTCAACCCTATGGATCTAAGTATATGTCTTGGAAAATCATTATGGTTAGGGGTATGATTTGACAATGGGTATGGGTATAGAGATGTATGGACGTGTGGAGAAGGCTATGGTCTTCCTTTTCCATCTTCATTTATGGGTGCCAGCAGGTGAACCTGATGGCGGTGGGCATCAGGGGTAGGAGTCTCCATCGGCAGCCACATCTTCTCCTCTGCAGGTGGTTCTGTGCGCAGCAACAGATGAGAGGCAGCAGTGGGTATCGGCCCCCTCCATCTCCTTGACAGTATAGCAGCATCCATAGAGGGATAATCAGCATCTGGGTCCATTAGCAGCACCTGCAATAAACAAGGAGATGGCTGGAAGGTGATGAGCATACGTCAGCAGTGGTGGAAGAGCTCTCCATCGGCCTTCTCCTCATGATCAGATGACAGCAACATGAACATCTTGATGGGAGAAGCATGTGCTGCAGCATGGGAGTAGGGGAAGAAGGTTGGGAAGTAACATCATCTCCTTCTTTTTGTCTCTTCCTATTGTCCAACATAGTGCGTGGGGTAGGCTCATCAGTGGGGCAGCATATGCTGCAGCAAGTGGCGGCAGAAGGTAGCAGCACCCCCCTGCTGCTTCATCTCCTTCTTCTCCTTTGTCTTCATCAGAGACACCGTGGCATCATCTCTCCATGGGTGCATGAGACAGCATGAGGTGAGGAATAGGGCAGCGGCTGGGGAAGGAGCAGATTTCTCCAGGATGAACTTCAAACACTTTCAACATGTGCTCATGTCCTTTTATAGAGGAGGGGGCGGCAGCAGCAGTTGGAGCATCTTGCTCCTCATCCTCCTTGACATGTTCCCATCTTGGGAGGCAGATGGACTTGGTCAAAGGTCACATCGTGGAGAGAGTGGGAAGGGAGGTGCGTGGTTGTGGGATGTGATCTTATTTTAAATGATGGATTCAAGATGGATGGCCAATCCGATGGTCCATATTTAATATTAGACCCAACATACTATAAATGCCCAAATGACCATGATATAAGTTGGAATTGAGCTCTGATCGGGTCTAATTTCGTGCATTTCCACGATCCATCCATATATACTCATAAATTGCATCAAGGTGGAATTGCTTTAAATCGTCGTGACAAACTTCAACCATTAGTTCATAAGATCTTGATATCAATAGCTATTATACTTTGGTTTAACCATGGGCGGGAAAAAATATGAAAATACCCTTATTGGTTGGATCATACTCCGATCGGTATTTCGGGTGTTCAAATATCATTTTGGTTTACCCATATCGGTTCCCTGATCATTATTTATCCATTAAGCATCTATTTCAAAAGGCTTCGGAGAAGCTCAAATTTTGGGTTTTTGTGAATAACTTACCGAATATTGATCGGATTTTCGATCCGATTTTGACTTCCATCAACATTAACTCAACCAGACCATATGTCA
This sequence comes from Cryptocoryne crispatula var. balansae, assembly GCA_036172225.1. NCBI lineage: Eukaryota > Viridiplantae > Streptophyta > Magnoliopsida > Alismatales > Araceae > Cryptocoryne > Cryptocoryne crispatula. The sequence continues at coordinate 29,725,028 of CM069935.1, forward strand.
TCATCAATTTTTTATTGAGCCTTATTTTAGTTGTTTTGGTCCAATAATCACCAAATTTGGGATTTTGCCATTCTAGTCTATTTTTTGACATATGCGACTTGATAATTAAAACATATATTGATCTTGACATTTGAGCTTATTCTTTAACATTCCTAGCCTAATAAGCCATCTGGGTTCATCTTCTGACATTTCTGGCCTAATAAACCATCTGGGCCCAATTTGCATTACTTGTGACTCGATACACATCCAAGTCATTAGATTTGCCATCCGGACCTATCTTCTAACATTTCTAGCTTGATAATCATGAAATATGTTGACTTTGCTATTAGGTTCGAAAAAGGGCAAAATTTGATTTTTTGCAAATATCTAACCATATATCGGTCATATTTCCCGACTGAGTTAGGATTTGATCAATATTAAGTTATCGGGAACATATGTCATCATCATTTCATTATTGGGCTTGACCTTGGACGTTTGTTCCCAATAAGTATTGAAAATGAGATTTTACCATCTGGACTCACGTTTTAATATGTGACCTAGTAATTTTGGCACTTGTCAGATGTGTCATCCGGGGCCCTTTTTTGGATCATCTTGAACATTTTGCCCCTAACATGACTGGGTTTTAGAGAATCTCAAATTTCTATACGTTGTGTATATATTGCAAGATACCGACTGAATTTTCTTACTGAGTTTGTTTTCCACATGCCGACTTTCCTAGATCATACAAGATCATTGACTTGTTATTGGGTCGGGCCTAGACCTCTCAGGTCCATTAAGGCCGGAAAAAGACATTTTGGTCATTTGGGCCCACTTTGACATGTTAGGCCCGACATATGAGATATCTGATGTAATTGACTTTCAAGCCATTTTCTAAATATTTCTAGCCTATCAGATCTTAAAATATCTTGATCCCGGCCTTTAGGCCCATTTTTGGCAAATCTGGCCCAATAAGTTATTTGGGCCTATTTTGGATATCTGGCTGTCCCGAATATGTCGAGAACACTGGATCTGCTACTCGAACTCATTTTCTGATGCAACTGCCCCAAAAACATAATTTTATGTCATGTGGGCAGGCCCAGTTTGATATATTTGGCCCAATAAGCACTATATTTGGGAAATTTATCTTTTGAGGCTATTTTTTGATATATATATTTATGAAGAACAGAACTAGCGTAATTCTGACTTCGGCCTCGTTTCGGCTTATCGGTCTCATTTAGGCTTATTGGGCCTAATTGTTGGGCTCACTCCATTTGGCTCCCCTCATTCTCATTTTACTGTACCCTCGACTTTATGAGGAGCTAGACATGTCCTCTATTGTGTTTTGACATAACCTAGGCCCAAAAATATTGAAAATTTTCGGTGCCAACAGTTACCTTTGATATCTTATGGCACTGTTTTAATTTTTTTTGACATGTTTTCTTTGAATGTGGTTATTTTACACTGGGAAGGCTATTATTAGGGTATGCAGTTTGACTGAGCCATCTACAATGCTTACTCTGGTTAATAAATTTTCTTTAGCTTTTATCTAGTAGTTAAATTGAAGCTAGTGAAGTAGGGTAACTTATTGGGATCCGAATAGGATCTGAAGTGATTTATTTTAATTATGTGTGATGAAGACATTCTGGACTTCAACTAAAGTTGCGCACTGCTAGTGCACGACTGCATCTATCTTTCAAATTCAACAAGATTGTAAGCTCTTTCAGGTTATAGCTGTGTACGGGCCTACCAAAGAAGGTAGAAGAAGTCAAGAAGACATTTGTAAGGAACTTATGAATTTATTTATTTTACTCAGAGAATAGAAAGTGCACGGTGTATGTCAGTGATTTAATGCTTTTGGCTCCCAGAAGAGAGGGTAAACCAGCTCAGCTAGATGGAGGAAATGTCCATGGTACCAGATTGGCTCTCTTGCCATGACCTTCTTGAGCGAGAATTTAATGGGCTGGAGTACACGTAATCCAACACCAGCTTCAAGTCAGAGCTGGAGAATGTCTATGAATGCATGAATATGCTGGTCTAGGACAAGCTATTTAGCCTTCCTAAAACACTGTTGGATCCCATTCCTCTGAGGTGGATGTTGAGCAGCCTGACGAGGCTTGTGGAAGAACTTGCAGATTTGAGTTAACATGGGTGAGACATCCTGATTTTAAGGGCATTGTAAGGCTGTCAGTGGCCCCAGCCAGTCCAGCAGGGCAAGCAACACTTTTGTGGCAAAACTTTAAAAAGTTGGACAGAATGTGAGGTTTGGAGCACGAACTTTGGAGGTGCTGCAAAGACAAGGCAAGAATTGCTGCATAAATTTGAGGATTTGGATATGATGAATGACATGTTGAGTCTCTTGGAAGAAGAAATGAACAAATGGGAGAAAACTGAAAATCTCTGCGGCAAAGGAAACTTGGAAAGGAGATAAAGGGCAAAGGCGCAATGTGGAAGAGAAAAAAAAATATAAGTTCTTCCATATGGCAACAACAGTGAAGAAGAAAGCAGCTTTGCTTACTAAATTACAGTTGAGGGCACCAATTTTAGTGGTGCTGAGATCATTAGGCATGCTACTGGTGACTTTTATTAGGCTTTTTTCTGAATATTTTGATTGGATACTGAAGAATTGTGGATGTTCTCAGAAATTATCTATCCAGGATGCTGAAGCGCTGGTAGACTGAGGAAAGTCAAGTCAATTGGACGTGGACCCCATACATTTTAGAGACCTAATGGCTTCTAGTCAGCTTTTGTCGGCATGTAATAAGTAATAAGTTGTTATGGAAGATTTCATGGTGCTGACTAAAGAATTTGAAAGCATCCATGAGTTACCCAGTTCTCAACCAAACCTCTGTGTTGACACCCAATTTTCACAAAAAAGGGAGAAGATCACTTTTGGGATTTTTATTATTTAAACTCTATTTTAATTGAGATATTTCTTATATCTCAATTAAAATCTTCCAATGCAGTTGAAAATTCAAATCTACACCCTTTTCATGAAATTTATTGTTTCATGTTTATGTCCAATTGAACCTAAATTGGGTATTTCAACCCATTGGGCTCAATTTTCTCATAGTCCCCATTTAGGGGTGTTCACGGGTCAGGTCGGTTTGGTTCAGAGTAATAAATTTTAAAACCAAACCAAACCAAAGTGATTAAGCAACCTGAATTGAACCGACCCAATCTATTTCGGGTTGGTTCGGGTTAAACCGAAAAGCCTCATAATTATTTACATTAATAATAATTAATGAGAACCACCTCATTATCTTATGTTCAAATCCAATATTTGAATGATGTATAATCATTTAAACAGGATCTAAACAAGCCACCAATGCAATGAGAAGAGAGGCCTTTGAGCCTCTTTTGAAGAGCTTTGCCTTGGGCTCCTGCATAGTCCATCCGATATGGGACTAAGGGAAGATTTCTGCTGGCTACAGCAGCAGCACTACTGTGCAAACAGAGGCAGGAGCTTAGTCTTATATCGGCTAGCCTAGAAAAGTTTAAATTCTTATATACTCTTCCCTCTTCACCACAACAAAAACATTGAGGCAACAGAGGTGCTCACCGTGGTGGCTTAAACAAGGTGGGTTATTCGGGTTTGCGGTTTAGATCAGGTTCAATCGGGTTGATTTTTTTTTGAACCCGATCAACCCGTTTCACTTTGTCAACCTAACCCAACCCGACAGTGTCGGGTTGGTTCGGTTTGGTTTCTCGGGTTGACCCGAGAAGTGAACAGCCCTATCCTCATTTGTCCTATTCTTTGTTTGAAGAAATAGAGATAAATGTTAATTTTTTTTATAAAATACATTAAACCATCAAAACTTCATTGAAAATTTATGGGAAATCTTCAAGGACAGTTATATGAAAATTCTATATTTTTTGGATTTTTTCCTTAAAAATCTAGAAAATCATTCTTGCTCTAAAAATTCATATATTGGGTTAAAAAATATTATCTCATGCCCAATATTATTTTTAAAGGTCTTTGATTATCTTTTGAAATTTACATACTTTTTGGGCCCAAAAATATATTTTCCGACCATTTTTGGGTTTTTTATTGAAAAAATACAATAAATGGGTAGATAAATCACAGAAGGTTATATAAATCTAGATAATGCCCGTAAAGTTTACAAAATACTCCAGAGAATATCTCTTCAAGTGGGAATCAATTGATATGGTTCCCCACTTGAAAAAATGAAAAATATTCCGAAAATACCTTTTAAGTGGAGAAAATCCTTCTAAATTTTCTCCATGCCACCTCAGCCCATACAGAAATATCTCCTCTTGTTTAAGGCTGGGTGCACCATCGTCTTTCCAGATTTTGAGGAACCGATGGCCTTGTTTTGCTATCTCTTTAATCCCTCCCATTTTTTAGGAACCAGGTAGGTGTTTTTGGGGTGCACATGGACCTGCCAAGGGAAAGAGATATCTGCGGACCTTCCTCCCTATCCAGAGACCCCAAAAATGGGAAGAGAAGGTGGCACAGGCCATGAAGATGCCAACCATCTCTGGAAATTCAAAATTGGCCAGCTGGGGATCCTAAAAAGATGGAGGACTTCCTCTGATAGAGGCAGAGTATAAAAAGGAGAAAAAAAAAGAGAGCGAAGGGCATCGTGACAGAGGGATAAGGGAGAGAGAGCAACCAGGTGCAGGAGAAGCTCCCCTGGCCATCTTCTTGCTGCCGCACCAAAGAAAAGAGAAGGAGAAGAAGAGTAGGGGCTCTCCCAACCCTTGCCTTGCTGTCGTAGCAAGAAAAGAGGAAGAGGAGGAGAGGCTCTCCCAGCCCTCTAACACTGCTGCGCAAAGAAGAAAAGGTCAAGGAGAAGAAGAAAAAGGTAAGAGAAGGGTCTTTGCGGTCTCCTTGCTATTACACCCTTCTTCTTCAAAATTTCATGGCTTAAATTTTTTTTAAGCCCTTCTAGACTATCTTCCTCCTTGCATTGACCCCATCTTACATCTTCCCATTCGCCTAACTTCACCCCCATCCTTGTTACCCATACCCTGGCCTGGTCAACCCAAGACACTCCCTATTAGTCCCTTACCATCTTGTCTGGCTCCCAAATAACCCCCCTACCTGAACCTAAAACATCCCTCGGACAGTCTCTCACAGCCCCTTAGAATTAACCCAAAACAGTACCTCATCTAGCCCTTAGATAGCCCCACCCGAACCTAAGTAGCCCCTGCTTAACCCCCTTTGAAACGAGCCCAAAATAGGCCCTGGCTGGACTGTCAAACATTGTTCCTAAGTAAACCCATAACAATCTCAAAATAATCCCAAACCAAACCCAATATTGGCCTTGTCCGGATAAAACTAGCCTAAACCATTTCTCTACAGTCCCCTAAAACCTCCTTAACAGGTTCCTAAACCAGTCCTATAAACCTCCAAAATCAGACCTGAAACCTGTCCCAAACAGGTACTAAACTTTCCTTTAAACCGACCTTAGATCATCCCAAAGTAAACCCAAAACAATCCTTGGTTTTGGCCTCCAAACCACCTTCTTTTTGTCCTCACACTAGCCCGTAAAACTCATCAAAAACACCCTTCAAACCATAGATTGCAGAATCGGTCGATCTAGATTGGGTTCGATCGATTCTTGGATCAGATCAGTGTTGGACGATTCAATTCTCTCCCAAACTCTTTTGTTCAGATTAGATGAATTTGAAAACGTCTGGAATTAGGTAGATCCAGGACTTGATTCCAGATCATGGATTCCGGAATCGGAATCGGAATCGGAATCGGTTGGGACCGATTCCGATTCCGATTCCAGGAATCGGCCGGGGAATCGATTCCGGATCGGTCCGGAATCAGTTTTTTTTTTGAATTTCTTTTTTCGTCAAAAAAATTCAAAAAATTCAGAAAAATTCAAAAAAAAAAGGAAATGAGTTAGAAATTTTTTTAAAAATAACCAATGCATTCATCCACAGGACCACATCGAATAAATACTAATGAACTCCAATTGAAGATTTGAAGGTAAATACATATTCTAATTCCATTGATTCAAAAATCAAAGAGTTGATACATCATCAAAAAAAAATTACATCATATCAATCTACTACCAATATCTATGATATAGATGTGGGTCGTCCTCCTCTCCCTGCTGCTCGTGACGCTCCTCCCCTTGCCTTTCCCTTTGGAGGTAGGCAGATCGCGGTCCCTCCTCCTCTGGAGTAGCTCGTCGTGCAACTCCTCCCTCTGCTCAATCCTAACAGCCCGTTGAGAGGCTCTACCTGTCATGTAGCCTCTCATCTCCTCACTCTTCTCCCTGGGCACCTTGTCGCATTTCTTGACATTCCCACCTGTTCCGACAATATGTTGTTTCAGCTAGAACAGCCCCCCGTTCATCTCCTTCCCACACCATTTGTACTGTACCCTCTTCCTGACTAGGTCTACCATGTGCCCTTGTTCCCAAGCCACGTTGGAAGCACGTGCTGTTGCTGCATCACCTTGATCGGCCATTGCTTATATCTGCAAGAATTGTAAACAATGCACTAAAAATGATTAGATAACATAAAAATTGATTTAAACACTGTTCGGGAAGCAGACAACCCAAGTAACACACCATTCGGTATGTTTAAAGGGTTACGTATTTGCCGGAAATGGTCGTAAATTAACGTACGGGGTATCCGAAATTTTTCCCATACAAAGAACATCCAATCGATGTTCAAACAACTTGAGCGGAGTTGTTCGATCAAAAATCACCGAGTTTAACTCTACTCGAAGTCGTCGGAAACGTGTAAAAATAGGCGTACGGGATATCCGGAATTTTTCCCGTGCAAAATGGACTTAAACGGATAGTTCAAAACTTAAACGGACTTGTTCGGTCGGAAATCGCAAAGTTTAACGACACTCAGACTCGTCGGAAACGCGTAAGAATGGACGTACGAAGTTTTCGGCGAAGAAATCTTACCAAAAACCTTACAAAGATCGAAAAAGAGGTTGATTCGATGCCGGTCCGAGCTTGAATCGGCAGAATCCCTTGAAGACCAAGCTTGGAATTGCCGGAATCGCCGGAAATGCCGGAATCGGTGGAATCGGGCCGGAATCGACCCTGGATCGACGGAATCGGCCGGAATCGACGCTGGATCGACAGAATCGAGGCCGGAATCGCCGGAATCGCGCCGGAATCGCGCTGGAATCGCCTGCGCAGTCTCCGTCCGCTGCGGGATCGACAGAATCGAACCGGGAATCGAACCGGGAATCGAACCGTCCAAAGTCGAACCGGGAATCGAACCGGGCCGGTTGACCCGGCCTTCCGAAGGAATCGGATCGACCGATTCCACAAGGAATCGGTCGGAATCGGATCGATTCCGACCGATTCCAGGCGATTCATTCCGATTCCGCGGAATTCTTCCCGGAATCGGTGCTTCCGCCGGAATCCACCGATCCGATTCCGGAATCGGTCGGAATCGGACCAATTCCGCCGATTCTGCAATCTATGTTCCAGATTGATCTCCACCCAATAAGGAGGAGATTGGCCCGATTCTTTCTCCACCCTTCCGATTCTAGCTCCCCCCTCCCCACTAGAGCTCCCCTCCGACAATTTTTGGCTCCCCCTCCTAAAATAGGTTTCTACCCCTACACCCCCCATATCCATAGGTCACCCATTTGGGGGTGACCTGCAATCACCCTCAAAGGGGTGACTATTTTCTCACCTACTAACGGTGGTGGTTTTCTATTTTTCTATTTTTCTCACACCCCGAACATGGGTGATCTTCAAATTGATGTGTGTGGATGCAGATAAAATGTTGAACAAAGAGCAAGGTGCTGTTAAACATCGCGATGTTGGATGACAATATGACTACTTATTGGATGTTGAGAAGAAGAGAGTGAGATATAAATGGTGTCATAAAGACATGAATGGAGGTGTATGTTGTCTCAAGCATCATATAGTTGGCTTAGGTGGTATTGTGAAGAAGTGTGATAAGGTCCCAGCTGAGCTTAAGGAAGAAATGAGGGGATATTTAACTATGAGAGCATCATAAATAGTAGTTAGAATTGGGTAGAGGTAAGATCTTCATGATGAGTTGCTAGGATGGACAAACACCGATCTCATGTCTGGATTAGGTAAGAAAGTAAAAGGACAAACTCATATCTAGGTTGATTCATCATCTTTAGATGATGATGAGAAGGAGGCTCAGGTCAGGAAAGCTATGAATGCTAGTATGGCTCAGGTTCGTGAGGATGAGAAAAGAAGAAAGAGGGGGGCAGGAGGTTCAGGTGCCAATGCTAGATGCTCTGAAATAGGGAAAGACACATGGCTTGTTTGGGGTACTGATTTTTGTCGATCGCATTCAGTTCAACTGTTGACAGACACCACCATGTATAGGCAGAGTGATAGATGCCAGAGGTTGATAAAGCATGTCTTAAAGGGAATTAAGGCTACAACAGGGGTCACAAAGAAAGTAATCAAGTACATGGTGAAATTCTTTATACATGTAGGTATATGAAAATGTTAAGTTTTATTAAGTGTGTTTAAAATATTTTTAAAATAATTATTAACAACGACGTATTTATTTTGGTTCATGTAGGTATCCTAATATATGTAGTCACTAGTCCTTATTTCTAGACAATGGTAGATACCATTGAGGAGAAGGGGCCAGAATTGAAATCTCCCACCATCAAATACATATACAAGGGTGAATGAAGAGGTTGATGAGTTGATCTCGTAAATAAATGGATTCAAATTCATCTAGAAGGAGAGGAGCTGCACTGTAATGTGTGATGGTGGATAGGAATCACAAGGAGGTCCATTATAAACTTCTTTGTGTATTGTTCTGAGGGGACTACATTTTTTAAATCCATTGATGCATCAGGCAAGGTGAAAAATGCAGATTACCTATTTGGCTTATAAGATTGCAGGGAAGAAATTGTTGGAGACTAGTTCCCACTTGTTTTGTGTATCATATGCTACATACTCTATTGATCTTATGTTAGAGGGCATTGGGAGAGATCCATCTGTGAAATCATTGATCATTCAAGGACAATTGATCACATCTTTTATTTATGGACATCTTAGATTATTATATATCATGAGGGAGCACACTGATGGTCATTATCTAGTTCGATTGGGTCTGACCATATTTGGTGCACAATTTATTGCATTAGAGAGCCTCTATAGATATAGAAATGATCTAAAGAGGTTCATACTCTTTACAGCTTACCACGATTACATAGATGCTTATAAAAACACCATAAATCAATATGAGATTCTATTAAAGATGGAGAGTCTTATTGAAGATAATAAGTGGTGGGAAAATATACAATGCTATTTGTTTGTCATAGAATCCTTAGTACAGGTTCTTAGATTGGTAGACTCAAATGATAAAAATCAAATGTGATACTTATACAATGCTATGGACAAAGTAAAGCTCAAAATTAAAGAAAAGTATCCTAGGAGTTATCAGAAGTAGTGGAAGGTGATTGACAATAGATGGGATAAAGACACTTCACCATGACATTAATACTGTAGGTATAAATTTAAATGTTGCATTTCAGTTTATTCTTAGGGTAATGTGTTAATTGCTAATGTATTACCTGTGAGATGTGCTTCATTATGATAGGATATTTCTTGAACCCGATGATACAGTATGGTGGACATGCATGTAATGATGTTGTGGTACTCTTTGGTACATATAAAGAAATTGTGTAGGACTCCATAGCATAGAACCGAAGTTGAGATTGAAGTGAGTAATGTTTAATAATTTAGTAAGTATTGAAGGTAAATAGTGACAAAAAACTTAACTATATTTCAAATTGTATTTTAGATGATATCATATAAACACAAAATTAAAGTCTACAAGGATCTAGATTTGTAGTACTCGCATAATAAAGTTTCTCTTGATAAGCTATTACACATTTAGATAGTTATATGAAGGTTATACACTTACAAATTTTGGGTCTATTTGTATTTTTACAACTGAGTGTGGATACGAGTGAATAATAGGAATGGATGGAATCCACTAGTAGTTGTAGCAGTTTCGGTGTTGAGTCAGAGCATCAGCTCAAGTCAATATGAGAGAAATTGGAACACTTTCAATCTCATACACACGAAGAGAAGGAGCATGTTGAAGAGTGAGAGATTAAAGAAATTAGTCTTTTGCCATTACAATATGAGATTGAGGATAAAAAACACCAAAGAAACGCAAAAGATATCTGAGGACAAGTTTGCCAAATTTGTAGATGGATTGTACCAAGAGAGAGCTCAAGCCAATCATGGCTTGTCACTGGAGGATGTTCTTGGAATACCACTCTCAGCATGGATGCTAGGGAGGAGGCAGAAATGCAAGACCAAGACACTAAGGTTCCATGCACAACTCCAATTTCTGATCCACCCCACACTACAGCTGCCCTTGAGCCACATATTGCTCCATCCATAGCTCCAACTTAACTTCCAGGACCTTCTACAACCAAGAAGGGTCCTTCATTGTTCAAGGTATTAAAGAAAGTATGCACGGTAGGGCGCTAAAGCACACAAGAAGAAGAAACTGACAAGAGAAGAAAGCTAAGTACAAAACATCGACATCTTATTGATACAAAGACTACTCAGTCATTATCTTCATTTGATGATGAGGAAGAGTTTATTCCACTCACACAACAAAGTGTGGGAGGTTTAGGTGGAAGTGGAGGTGAAGGGGGAGGTGGAGGTGGAAATGAGGATGGCTCTAGCTACTCTTCTAGTACTGCACGCACGAGTGGAACATGCTCAAATAATTTGACTGATAAGAGGCATTCAAGTGGAAGGAGTAGAGGGTGTTAGAATAAGATGAATATCTTCGATGAGTACATAGCAACATATCTAGAACCTATTTTAGACTATGAGTCTTATTATCTATCCTCTCCACCTCCAACCAACAGTAGAGTATATGATTTTAGTGAGATGACATAGTCATTATTTTCAAATGGTTATGAGTCAATCATGAGTGATTAAATTCAATGAAAAATTCAAGAGGGTGAGGAGTAAGAGAAAATTTACAAGGGACAATTCCGCAGTTGATGGTGATTATATTGGAATGTATAATTTTTATACATATAATATGACTTGTAGTATTGTACTATCTTCTTTTATTTCATAAATTGTATTGATGTTGGTTTGTATCTATTTATGTCTTTGTGATAGACTCTCATAGTTACATGATAATTATTTGTATTAATGTTGGTTTGTATGACATTATGTGATAGATGACCCAATTTATTATTTTTCATTATTTTTAGATTTTTTTATTTCTTTGATTTCATCACTATTTTTTCCCGATTTTTTCAAATTTTTATGAAATAAAAAAAACTTGGTCGATTCGGACCGATTCCAGATCACCATTTGTTTCGACCGATTCCATCCGATCTAGATCGGATCGGTGGACACTGATCCTAATGTTGATTTTGATCACGCAATCCTTGTCTGGAGGCTACAAGAATGCAAGTAAAAATATAAAAATAATAAAAAAGGAGAGAGAAAATATAATAATTAAATAAGTTATAAAATGTTAATAATATGGCCGAACCAGTCAAACATAACTTTAGTCAACTTTAAAATATTTTTTAGATAATTTAAACAATATAAAATGAATTTTCTAAACCAAAAACCTAATTAATGGTTAAATAAATTTTATAAAATCTAAAATATCAAAATATGGTCAAATCAGTTCAACACACATTTTTTACTGAAAAATAATTTTCATATCATAAAAATACCAAAAAATAATTTTCTAAACAAAGGACCAATTAAAAGGGACAATAAACAAAAAACCCAATTAACACAATAATAACCAAATAAAACCAAAAATATCTTAAACATGGCCAAATGGTTAAATTTTTTTAACTAAAAAAACTAATTTTTGGATAGTTATAACAATAAAATTGAGATTTTCGAAAAACATAATAAATTCCATGAACTCATGAAAACTGAAAATGAAAAGAATAAAATAAAAAAGGTCCATACAGTCTAATTAAGCAGAAAGAGTCGACGACAAAATTTTCAATCTCAAAAGGTAATTTTCGGATAATTTAAACTTTAAAAATAAATTTCTTAAACCCAAGGCCAATTAATAAACAAGTAAGTTAAATAAACCCAATAAGAGCGGAAATGAACAAAAATACGAAAATACTTTTAATAGGTCCAAATAAGTGAAAATAAAAAATTTCTAACTCAAAAAAGTACTTTTCAAATAATTAAAACACCTAAAATAAATTTTATAAACCAAAAACTCAATTAATGGACAAATAAATTAAACAAAACCAAACATCAAAAACCCTAGAGGTTAATCCAACCCAAGTAAAAATAAAATTCGCAATCCCAAAAACAATTTTCAGGGAATTATAACACTTAAAATGAATTTTCCAAACTAAAAGGATGCCATTGATAAATGAAAAAAATTAACCTAATAAACCAGGAAATAGACATGAAACTGAGAGCCAAATTAAGTTGAAATCCCCAAAACAAATTAAAAGTGTGCTAAAAGATGAAATCAATCTTTTTTCTCAACTTAAAAAAAAGGAGAAATGAAATAAATAAAAAATCTGCAATAATTAAAAAACCACAAAAAAATTTAACTCAAAACAATTTTCAAATCCACGGCTCCCAAATCAAATTGAAACTCCATAAAACATCTCAAATCTAAAAGGCATGAAGTCTTGATCAACTCAATTTCAATGATCCCAAATCTTGTATCTTGAAAGAATGAAATCCAAAAATTTCAAATTCAAGAACCCTCAAATCTGCAGTTTCAAATAAAAGGACAAATTATCAAATGTGAACTCAATGCCAATTAACCCCAAAATCCGAAAATCCACCAATTCTGAAATTCAAAATCTCGAATTATAAAAGTCTCAAATGTCAAGTTTTGAAATCTGAAACCAAGTTCATATTTAAAATCTTAAACTAAAAAAATCTCAAACCTGAAGCTGAAAAGTTCAAATGCCAAATCAGAAATTTGAAACCCAAATTCATTTTCAAAGCTTATCATTTAATTTAAAAGTTTGAAAATCCATCAAATCACCAAAGTTGAAAGTTGAAACACATTAAATTAAAAAAATCAGTCTCATAGATTGAAAAATCAAAACACCAAGTGGTATTGAACCAAACATAAAGAATCCCGAATTTAAAACAACTCCTACAAATAAAAGGCATTAAATCTTAACCAAAATAACAAAAGCAAATAAAAACATCTCAAACAAAATTTCAACTCAACTCAAATCAAATCCAAAAACATAATAAAAAATTTAATAAAATTGAAAACTGATCCTCAATCCAAAAAATGTCAACTCCTAATTAAAAAAGACAAATCCAAATGAAATGCATCTCAAACAAAATGGCGATTGAACTCAAATCAAATTCAAATCAAAAGATATCAAGTCTTAATTCAAAAAATAAAGCACATCACAAGTCAAACTTTTAAAACAAACTCAAATCAAACTGAGACCAAATCACTCAAAAGACACTGGGTCTTAATCAAGTCAAATCCTGAAAATCTCTAAATCTAAAATTCAATTCCAAAACCTATCAATTCAGAAATTAAACAAAAAAAATCTGAACATCTATCAAATTTCCCAATTGGAAATCCTCAACACAAAAGGAATGCCAATTTGAAACAAATCTTAACAACAAACCCAATTCAAACAACTCAAATAAATTAAACCAAGTCAAATCAAACTCAAAATACTAAGTTTTTGCATTCCATTAAGTGTACGGGACTATACTTCTTTGTGTTTATTTTGTGGATATGTGTCTTCTATTCACGGACTGCAATGACGGTTAATCAAGGGTAAAGTATTCTAGATATAATTAACATCGGATCTTCGCACTATTTGATGGGGGAGAAGTCAAAAAATAAAATTTCAAAGAATTCAATTAACCTCAATACATATTTTATACATACCATGAATTAGCTATACTCATATGCTATTTTTCTAGTTGTTGATGCTAAGCCAAGTTAAAACAAAAGAATTTCTAACTCTTAAATCAAGGTTCCACATAATCTGATAAGAACTGACCCTATCAAGGTCAATTTTGCAGCCAACCTTGTTTTCCCTTATTGAGACCTATTAATTAATTTTTTGCTAACTTATTGACCTATTTTCCCATCTCATCACCCCTACTTAATGAGCTAATTTTTACTTTAAAATGGACCCATCAAGTGTTGTAATTGACCCATCCAAACCATAGTTGTCACGGCGATAAGACGTCCAAGGCGTTGAAGAGTGTCAATTCTGCTTAGACAACAAGGCAATTGCTTAGGTGTTGCATAAGCGGTCAAGACGATAACATTGGATATTTATATATACATATATACATATTCATATGCATATACATAATTATATGTATAATTAAATGTTAGTATTATATGTATTAATACATACATACAAATATATATTCATGAATATAATTATTTTTGTATGTTATAATGGAATATGTATGTTTATGTGTTCATACATTTAAATATAATTTTATTTATATAATTATGTATGTATATGTATATATTTATTTTGAGAAATAATTAATCTTGATAAACTAAGATGTGTGTGAGAGACAGAGAAGAGAGTTAAAATAGATTTCTATAATTTTAAGTATATAACATGTATTTATAATTATGAATCTTATATATATGTGATAGTATAAGTGATAGTGAAATATTGTTATAATATTATTCAACGGCAGGCGCCTTTTGGCCTTCCCAAAAGGTGCCCCGGCAAGGCGCTGGCCAAGTAGCACCTTGCCTCCTAAGCGGCACCTAGGCGAGTGCCTTGACAACTATGATCCAAACCCTAAATTCATATGCAAGGGCCCGAAACAATCAGGCAAAATTCCCCCTTCTCAGGTACCTTAAGCAGGCCCTGTGACAGCCCGTCAAATCCTTTCTGCGTCAGCAGCCAAGCAGCCAGAAAGTCTACAGAAGGCTGATCAGCAGAAAATAGCAGGGGCCCGAAACAGATGGCAACGGATCCCCCATATCCAAAATTGATAACAGCAGCCTATGGGGCTCAAATCTGAATGCAGCAAACTCCCCAAATCCAAACCGGTGGACAGCATATACTCCAAGCAATGGAGGATCATTCTCTTTTGCTCCACCTTTCTGTAAAATGGGGCCAAAATAATTTCTTATCGATCTCAGTTTTGCTCCACCTTTTCGTAAAAAAGAAACTAAAGTAGCTTGCTATTTTGCTTATCGGTTTTGCTCAATCTTTCCGTAAAATGGGGATCAAATTTGCTTGCTCTTTTGGATAGCGGTTTTGCTCTACCTTTCTGTAGAAGGGGACCAAAGTAGATTGCTATTTTGGATATCGATTTTGCTCTCTCCTTACATTAAAAGGAGGCCAAAATAACTTGTTATTTTGGACATTTTGGACAGAAACAACCAATCAAATTTTGTCTAGTCGAAATGTTGCCAAAATTCTAGTTTTGCTCTATCTTTTTGTAAAAAGGGACCAAAGTAACTTGCTATTTTAGACAAAAGTAGCCAATTAAGTTTGGTTCAACTGAGGTGCCTTCGAAATTTGAGGGGAGCATGCTATTAAATTGAAAACACTCCTAAGGCAGAGGGGAAAGTGCACATCAGAAACTGGCCCTTAGTGGGCCCAATGAAGACCAACCATGCCATCAAGACCCGAGACGACTTCTTCAGGTCTTCAAGGTCATTGGACAAAAAAAGAAATCAATTCAATCTTAAATACTGAAATCAAGCATGTTAAGGGGAATTATGTCTCTTTCATGCTTTCTTACATGCATCCAATATAACATGTATCGTGCATGATATTCTATATCATACTTTCATAACTTTTAAGTTAAGGGAGAGGTTGAGCATAATATTTTCATGCCAATATACCTGTACTTAGTTTTGAGGTTAAGGTCTTGGATGAATCCTCTAATGTCTATCAAAAGCTAATGATCTTTTATCCCGATCCAACTCATGAGAGCTATAGCTTGCATGCTTTCCCTAGTACATGTAATTAATGTTAATAAATGAGAATTCAATGCTATGAATGATGATATAGGGAGTTCAAATAGTCCTTTGAACTTGGAAAGATGCAAACCGAAATAGAGAAATTAAATTGGTCATCCAAAAATTAAAATTCAGGAAATCCACAAATTTCTAAAATCTGAAAATTTTGGATTCTGAAGTTCAAAATTTGAAGTTCAGATCCAATGATCTCGAATCCTACAACCCGAAACTCAAACTTGAAACTTATAAATTCCAAACTTAAAGAAATCTCACGTAAGGAACAAATCCTCTAAATCTGAAAATTGGAAATGGAAACAAATTTAAAAATTGAAGCCGCATTTCAGAATCTTCAAATCTGAAAAAAATTGAACATTGAAATCTCAAATTAAAAATTCTAAAATATGAAACTAAGTCCAGAATCATGAAATCTGAAAAATCAGATTAAAAACTCTGAATTCAAAAAGAACTCCAAATTCAAACCACTAATCTAAAACTTTATGCTCTAAACCCAAAATGGGTAATCCAAAGTTCCAATCTTAAGGACTCTTTAAGTCTAGAGTCCCAAATTGAAAAGGAACAAATTCTTTAATCTAAAAATCCGAATCTGGAATCAAAATCCTAAAGCATCAAATCAAAAATTATAAGAATCTAAATTCTCAAGCGATAATAAATTTCTATCAAATGACACAAAGTCTAATCAGGGATAACAAATTCTAAAACACAAAAAAAAAACTCCAAAAAAAATTTGAAACCTTTAATCAAACTCAAGACAAACCCCAAAGATAAAAGACCCCAAATCTTTATCCAAAACAAATCAAACTCTCAAAACTTGAAAACAAATTAAATTAAACAATAAAATGAATAAATTGCTAAGGAATGGAACTGCATTTTCAAATTGCCACAGTTTGGTCATACATGAGTTACCTTCAGGCTTTTTTCAAGCTAGTTTTATTATTTGCGTGTGTTTGATCCATTTCTAGGAAAATCAACTTTGATTTTCATTTTAACATGGATGGTTAGGTAGTTTTTGAATTTACTTGAGAAAGGTCAGTTGCATTGTAGCGTGTGCCCTACCTTTTCTTGAGGATGAAGTGAAAACACTTCAAAAATTATAGAACCACCAACAGTTTGGATTTATATGTTCATGAATATTGGTAGCTCATTGGTAAGAAAGAATTACAAGTGGTTGGTCATAGAAAATGTTCAAGAAAGTACGTATGTTATTTATCACATACTTGTGAAGGCGTTTAAATTCATTTCTGGTTTCTCTTAGAATTTCCATTCAGCTGGAGAGCCTATAGAAGCTTATTGTCAGAGTAGTTACCTCCCCACATAAGCCCTCTGGCTAGATGCAGAACAGACAAAATACATCTGCTAAGGAAACTTTTTGTCATAGCAGCATAAATTTCTATCTCAGTATCTTATTATGTTTATCATCTCTAAGATCTTGAAAAAATACTTCAGATCTGCACAAAGGTCAGACCAGCCACTGATGAGGAGCTGCCATCTTCGTATGTTGAAGAATTTCGGTATGTTTCTTTCTCCTTTGACAACCATCCATGGAATTTGGATTCTTCTGTTGTCTATTCTCTTATCAGATTTTACAATGCTCCATGGATGGTTCAGAAACCTGAGATTGGTGCTGGGTTGAATGGGTTAAAACTGACTGGATGCACTGATCCTAACTTAGATTATACCAATGGATTTAATCTGATCAAGCCAGACGTGGCTGGCTTATCCAGATAATGAATTTAAACAACGGAAAAAATAGGTACAACATTGTTTTAAGCAGATACACGTGATGAGAAAATAAATCTTATTGAAGCGCCTAAGTTTTACGTGTTTACATTTGTTTGCTCATTGCTGCTGATAATGGGAAGATACTTCGGTCTTGGGGTATTTTTCTTGAAACTTCACCAAATAAGATCATGGAATGTTGGTTGGGAACTAGGTCATGACCTGTGACCTGGTCAATTTTCTAGCAGACCGGCTTGGTCCCAACCCCGGGTCCCCAACCTGGTGCCGGATCTGGTCTGGGTCGCATGACCTGGTTGCAATCATGCCCAATTGGCAATTGGGTCACCCAATGGCTAGTTAACGGCTAGCCACAGCTAGCCGTAGGGGGGCTTTTAAACACCCAGAAGGCCCCTTGGGGGGGGTCTTGGCCTCTTACCTTCACACCTCCCCCACTCATTCTCAACCCTCTTCTTACTCTAAAAAGGTTTTCTCAAGCATTCAGATAGTATAATTTCTCTCTTTAAAGCACTTGAAGATCATTGATTTTTCGATTCTTTTCAAGACTTTATACATAGAGATTAATTTTTTTATTTGTGTTATTAACTTTATTTAAGTGTTAACGTTATCTTTTTAAACTTTCTTCAACATATCTTCTCCAAGCTATGACACTCAATCTTCCGGCATGACCCAGAACAATCCAGTTTAGCTACATTACAATATGATATCCATTGTGGAAAGAAAAGTTCAATGTATGTAGTGTGAAAAAATAATACATGGAGAAATTTATCGGTTGAAGTATCACGTTGCTAGGATAAAAGGCAATGTTGACCTGTGCATGTGGTCTCTACTCGATATAAGAGATTAATTCCGTAGACATTTAACTTTTATAGAATAGGCAAAAGGAGTAACAAAGTGTCTTAAGAACATCGTCCAGGAGGAAATTTCCCAACCTTCAACTTAAGTTATTAGAGGCGACCGCCTTGGTTGCCTAGGAAACGAGGTGAGGCAAGGAAAAATCACCTCGCTCTAGCCCTCGTTGTCTAAGCGATTGAGGCCGCCACTAGCGGGGCCAAGGGGCACCTTTGGTGCCTCCATAGTGTCTTCCTCAGGTAGGGAAGATGTCTTTATCAGGTTCATCGGGATTTGGTGACTTGAGGTCATATTAGGTCTATCGAGACATGATATGACCGGATTCAATATTTTAAACACCAGATCCAGTCTAAAGTCAACGAATCTCGATGGACCCAGTAAGGGCTTCTTCCCCACTTGATCAGGTGGGGAAGAAACCCCCATGGAGCCTGCAGAGGGCTTGCCTCTGTCGTCAAAGGCGATAAGGCTAGGTAGGGGGCAAGGTGGGGGCCCACCTTGCGCTGCTAACTACATAGCCTTCATGTCATGGAGCATATATGAGATTAGACAAGTGCACCCGACGACTCATTGGGACGAAGGTTTCGATGATGGTATATTGTCATTAATGTTTAAGTGAATCATTATCTCTGACATTGGTATTTGATCATTGTTCTTATAAATAGATGACATGATACGCACGATGGAGGCAAGTTGAAAGTCATTTTCAGACGAAGACATGTATCAGCGTATCGGCCGAATCATGGGTCAAGATTCTGGAAGTGGGAGCGGACGCGAAAGTGGAAGAGGATCAAACGATGAGGAAGATGAGGAGATCCACGACTTCATATGAGATGACGACAGAGGAGTAGGTCTTGTTCATCTCTAATCACACTCATGACAAAGACAAACCATGATTACAACGACAATGAAGAATTTACGGATATGCAAGGAGAAAATCGGATGGACAACATCTAGACAGTTCTTTTTTAGTTGTATATCAGTACATTGCAAAAGGGCCATATTGTGAAGCGATAATCGACACTATTGCAGATGTTGGTAGGGATGTAATAGAAATATTTGTCTTACAAGTCAATTATATTTGATATGATTGAACATTTCTTGAAATATTTCATTCAATTGAGCTGTCATAATTTCATTACTAGTTCTTATTAGATGTGTGCATAATAATGAAGTCATTGATCACATGCAATGATGTTTGAATCATGATAAATTCATGATAATGAGATCATTCATCTAAAGCTATATTATCTAAATGTTCATAGTCACAAGATCCTTTAGACATGATATTAAATATTCGAATAGACTAATGTATGCGATATCTACTCGTATGATGATGATGATAAGTAATCTTTTCATTGGTCATTAATGTGGAGACATTGAGACACGTATACAAGTGCTTATTAGTGGAATGAGTGTATTGAATTAATCAATTTATAAACTGATGGGGAGATCTCGTAGGAAATTAGTTAAGTCTGTAAATAGCTCTTTTTATCTATTTCTTTTATTTGCCATTTATGTAAATAGTAAAAATAGGGGGTCCTCTTTGTAATTTGGCAGGGATCTTCTTATATAAGGGGATGCCCTGTACGAAAAAATTACAGTGATTGAAAATTTTGGAAGTGGCTTCGGCCTGGTTCTCCCGTGTAGGGGGCTGCGGCCCCGTTCTTCCTCCTCATCCCCCCTCCAAGGCGATATCTCGTTTCCCTTCCACCTTCCGGCGAGGCCGTTCTTCTTCCTCCTCCTCACCCTCCGGCCTCCGCGCCGTTCCTCCACTGTTCCCCTTTCTCGGTTCTGCATCGTCGTCTCCCCCCCCCCCCCGAATCAGACTGAGCTGCAAGGAGACGGACCAAGAGCATCTTCAGATCTGGACGGCGACGGCCTCTGGATTGTCCTCCTCGGACCTGGTCGCGCTGACGAAGATGGGCTCCGGCGATCCCCGGATCTATCGACGTCACGCTCGCCACCATCCTCCTTCACCGATTCACTGCCTCCCTCTGACGCCAAGGGAGAGACCGCCGCCTGGCCATCCGCCGGCTCCACCATTCCCCTCCTTCTGCTAAGCTTGCGTGCTGCGGCCTCCGGACGTGGGAGAAGAAGAGGGAGCTGCGGGAGGAGGCGGTCCGGCGATCCCCGGTTCTACCTCCTTCCCGTGCGGTGTCCTCCCTTGCGGCCCCCCTCCCACGGCGACGGCGATCTCCGCAAATCCCTCTCCTGTCCCCTGCTCCGCCGACTGCACGCTGCAGCTCCGTCCGGACAGCGACGACGACACGGGCGCCACGGCGCTCGGGCGAGGACGACGCGAGCGTGGCGAGGCGCGCCGTTGTCGCGGCCCGCGGCCTCGCGGGACCGCCGCGATGCCGCCACGTCGACGGGTGTTCGATGCACGTGGGATCAGCCACGCGACCACCGCGATGCACCCGCGGAAGGCGCCACGACCCCCCCCCCCCCACAGTCGCGGCTGCGGGCGACACTCGCGATCGGGATGGTTCGCAGGCGCCGGTTCGCGGTCCCGAACCGCCCGGATGACCGGTTCAACCGGGTTCAGACCCGGTTCACGCCGGTTCGATCCGGTTCATGCACTGAACCGGCCGGTTCAGTCCGGTTCAGGCCATTTTGAGCCGGTTAAGACCGGTTCAGCATGGTGCGACCCGGTTCAGGTCTGGTTCGGACCTGTTTCGACCGATTCTAGTCGGTCCGTCTCATTTTGGGCTCGTTTAGCGGCGATTAGCGCCGGTTTGAATCGTTTTTCGGTTGGTTTAGCCAGTCTAGTCGGTTTGTCCCGCATCATAAACCTTGAATGATATCTTACTTAATTGTTTATCAAGATTTTCTATTATCATAGTTGCATAGTTAGACATTTGACTTTAGTCGTCAAAGATGTCTTACCAGGCATATTTCGTACTTTGACTATGAACATATGAATCACCAAAATTCGATGATTTAGTACAGTTAATGAATCAGGTATAAGTAGGGGTGGGCACGGTTCGGTTTGGTCTGGTTTGGACCATTTTTTTTCCAAACCGAATCACCCTCTCAAACCGAACCGAACCAAATTGAATCAATTCGGTTTGGTTTAAACCGAAAATAAATAAAAATATTTAAATTAATTATTTTTTACATATATATACACTAATTTTTAAGTCAAAAATAATGAAAATAAATATTATTTTATCATAAAATTTATAAAAATATCATTTTTTTTAATACTATAATATTTTTTTATATTTTTTTGATTAAGTCAGTTTAAACGGTTTGGTTTGGTTTAAATCGGTTTGGAGGTTTTCCAAACCGAACCAAACCGAAAGGGGCTCCAAACCGAACCAAACCGAACCGAATGGGCTGGTTCGGTTTGGTTTCTCGGTTTGAACCGTTTTGTGCCCACCCCTAGGTATAAGAGAAATCTGATAGAGGCAATTGAGCAGACAATAATGAATTGTCCATGCTCGGTAAGTGAGAGTAAATGCATGCGGGATAGTACTTTAAATCTCTAATAAGGGTAGAGCAAGGACTTTAAAATTGGAATCGATCACTACCGATCCCATCCGATCCAATTTGAGTTGAATCGGCGCATTCCTAGGAAGGAAAAATGGATCGGATCGACCAATTCCTTGGAAGGAAAACCAATTTCGGTCAATTTGGAATCATTTTTTTATTTTTATTTTTTTAAAAAAATTAAAAAATTAAAAATTTAAAAATAGGAACTCTACTAAAAAAAATTTTAAAAAGAAATGTAGCATTTTACATACTTAAAGTGTTATCCATACACGATAAGATGCTATTAATTATAACATGATAACATGATAAAATACTAATAATTATACAACTCATGAATTATGTTCACCAATATCTATGATGTTAAACTTTATCTTCTTTCTCCTATTCCTGTCACGGTTGAGTTGTCCCTTGTCATCTTGTCAATGCGGGCACATATCCATATGAAAAGAATACATTGGCCATGTCACTGAAATCATAGACATTAGATTGTGGCACATAAGTGAGCTATATAGGTGGAATCCACGACTGTTGGAGCTCATCATATATTAGAGAATCTAGCTCTGTATAATGATGTGATGACTGCTCATCAAAGAAATAGGACTGCTGTGAACTAGATGAGTCTCAAGTTGTTGCACTTGCATCTACTCCACGTACATTTTCTCCTGCTACTGGCTAGGTGGCTAGTATGCACTCCTTGTCATCATCACTTGAGGAGTGTGAAAGTGCCCATGTGCTATCATTTGGACTCACAGAACGTCACCTGATATCCAGCTTCCTTCTCTTCGCTTCTTCTGTAATGTCATTTTATGACTCATAACCTATAGATTTTTTCAACTGTGCAAAGCGTCCATTTTTCTTGATGTCACTTTTGTTTTTGTCCTCCCTGGACTGGGAATAGGCTACATAACTGGGGCTGGGGCTAGAGTTGGGGCTAAAGCTAGAGACGGCTACTGTACGGTTGCTGGGGCAGAAGATGGAGCTGCCTGAGGAGTAAGTGTAACATTCTCAACTTTAACGTCATCTAATTCTTCTTTTGCCATACATAGTCCTCAGGATCAAACTCAGCTATATGACCCCTGGCTGCTCTCTACTCTATCCAAGAAGCTAGTGCTACTCCTAAAATATTGTCCATGTCAACCTCCTCATGTGGTGTCTGTGCTCTGTCTTTGCTCATTTGGTCCACCTGCAAACTGTGCAAATCTCTCCTCTATTGCTAGTTTTTGATGTTCTTTATGCATAGTGTCACAACCCGGATTTTTAACATGCACAACGAAAGATAATCCGGCGACGTAACGGTGAAAAATATTGGTTTGGAACCAAATGAGACTAAATCACAATCTAAATTCATAATAACATCTAACTATGAGTACACAAACATCTATTTAAGCAAATCAAATACCAACATTGAATAAGTACTCCTCTAGCTCCTCGGATTCCCAAAATATCACTACGCTTCTGCTGCGCTAAACCTGTAATCCTAAAAAATATTAACAACAGAAAGGGTGAGTCACCACAGACTCAGTAAGACTTACACTCAGACTACCTTACTATAATAATGATTCTCTATTGATATTAAAGATAATAAGCCTAAAAATTCAGATTATAATACATAGGGTTTAAGCTAATTATATATCTTTAATTAGAATGATTATAATGCCTTTGTACTACCCCATATATTAACATAATTCTATATGCACTAAAACTGACATATCCTGCACATTTAACTAAACTAGGTATGCATACACTATATCAACCTATCATAATGCAAAAGACACTACTGGATCACTAATATCCATGCCAAAATGCACAACTAAACACTTGTCTGAGTAAATATCATGCTCCATTTGGACAATGTAGCCATGTCACAAAACTAGCACCGGATTTATCATATAGTAGGAAGTAACATTTAGTAACTAAATCCCGTAATATACCTAAGCAAGGATGTACTTAGGATCAAGGAAGGTAGGGTCGGGGGTCGCGACCGGGTCGCGGGACCCCCAGGCCGACCCGGTCGCGACCGGGTCGCGACCCGGGTCGCGACCCTATTTTTTAAATATTTTTTTTTTTGAAAAATTCAAAAAAATAAGAAAAATGCGAAAAAAAATCTTAAAAAATACAGAAAAATTGGATAAATTAAATGACATGATTTAAATGAATAATGCATCATTTTTATTCCAACATGATGTGTTGTACACTGTGTAGGTAGTTGATGTACTCTCCCCATGTCATTTGGGTTGAGTACGAAAGCGATACGTGTACACACGACGATCATATTCGTCCGTCCCTCGGGAAACTATCCTAAGACTTGATCCAAAGGAGTCACCATAACTATAGGTCGATTGGATCGAAGTATCCGATGACTCCACATAATTCATTCCACGGTACTTCTTGATCGTATGTAGGGAACCAAGAGCCTTGGGATGAATCATTCACGTAGTCGGAGGCATCGTGGTATTCGCTCGACTCCGTGGCTACGATGACCTCCTCTACCTTGTGGCGGCCTTCTACCGTGATCGGTATCTTGGGTCGCGTGAGTATATTGCTCCTCGCCGGTAAAACGTAGCGACGTGGTAGGAGATATGGGAGGATCCGAGGTCCCTTGTACTTGTAAAGTGTCCGTGCCCCCGTATCGAGCACCATCATCGCCGCTACTCTTTGACGACGAATCCTCGGACGTACGATGCGCACTCGGATGTTCGGCTCCGGCGTATCTTCTCGATCGTCTTCGACCGTATCAGCATCTATAATATCAAAAGGATCAGTCATAACTTCTTTACCTTTTCGCCTACTTTGCGTACCTTGGCTAGTTCCTTCTCCGGTCCTCTGGCGCTTTGCTAGTGAGGGAGGGATCCGGAATTCTTCGGCTAAAGGGACATCGTCGGGCACTCCGTCGGCCCACTGTCGGTCTTGGGGTTGAACTCCGGTTCTCCCAACCCTTCTCGGTCGTTTACCCAAGCTTAAGGAGTTCTTCTCGTAGAATATTTGATCCAAATCGATATCCTCCTCTTGATTGGCGGCTCGTCCACCAAACGTCCCGCTGCCTGTGCTATCCATCTCTTTTGTTCCATCTGGTTCTGCTTCATTCTATCCAAATTCCTCAACTTTAACCTCATGTTGTAATGACAATACACGAGGTCTTCAAGCCTCCTTGATGTCAACCTATTTCTCTCGCTTTGTGTGAATCGGTCGAATGTAGACCAATTTCGCTCGCGGCCCGAAGCCGATGTGGTTTGACTTAGGACACGATGGCTACGTCCGCCAAGTCCTCGTACCCCGGTACTTTACCACGGTCCATCCACCAATCAATTGCATAAATTGAATGTCGTGCATTATTATCTAAGTAAGCTTTAATTAATTAAGTGATGAAAAACATTTCTACGTACCGGACTTAGTATCATCGCGACTCGTTCAACTCTGCTCGTTCCAAAGTGATAACTCCGCATTCTGTAATCATACATCTTGTTGCAAGCGATGATTGCCCGGTCGTCGTCACCAAGCAACCGTCGGATGACGCTCTTCACGTCATCTAATAGCTCGTTCGTCGCCTTGAAATGTGCACTATAGCAGTATCTTGGGTTGAAAAAGTAACGATAAATACCGCCGAATATTACTTTGTCGCAATATTTACATTGCACTTTTCTCTCCGCCATGGAGATCAAATTGCAATGCAACCAAGCCGGATCACTCCGGGTCGCGCCGGTAGTTTGGGTTGGTTGTTTGGAGAAGACATTTTTTAACTAAATAATTACTTAAGTAAGTAATTAACTATTTAAAAAACTAATGACGTTAATTAGTCACTACTAATCTAAGTAAACTTTTAATTATGTAAAATAAATGACTAACTAATTATCTAATTAAATAAGTAATTAACTATACCTTCCAACTAATGATGTGTTAAGTAACTACTAAACTAAATATCTAACTAATCTTCTAGCTAACTAAGTATGCAAGTAAGCAAATAAGTATTAAAATGAATAAACTACTTAACCCACTAATCAATGGAACTAATATTAAATAAATATACTAAATGAACTAATCCAATGCTTGATGAAATAATTAAGTAAATAAGACAAAAAATTTGAGCAATGAGAGCAATGAGAGCACAAATGAGAGGTTGAGAGTGAGAGTGGGGTGGGAGTAAGGAGAGCCCCGCGGGGGCTTTAAATAGCCCCGAGGGGCTGAATGGGCTGCGCCCCCGAGACCGTTAGCGACGGTCGTATGACCGTTGCCGACGGTCGGCAGCGATCGCGTGGCCGTGCCAGCGGGCAACGGTCGCACGACCGTTGCCCGGACCTGTCGCGCGACTGGCCGGGTCGCGCGACCCGGCCACGACTCCGCGACCCGGCCGGGGGAGTCGCCCCGACCGGGTCGCGACCGAGCCGGTCGGGCCTAAACCCGACCGGGTCGGGGCCGGGTCGCGACCCGGGTCGCGACCCGGCATACCATGCTTAGGATAAACAATGCTATCCGAGATTGAAGAATGCTTCAGATTCAACTAATCTTCGCTGCCCACGGGCCACTAATTTAGTCTGGTGAAGTAAATTTCCATCACAATGCAGCTCATTGCATTAACCACATCTTATACAATGCAAACATATAAATAACTAAGACAAATAACCATGAACATGCAATCGACAATCCAAACATGAAATACATAAAAGGACACCAATGCTCTATGTATCACATATTTGCGTACTATACCACAATCTAACATAAACTAGAACCATTCAATCATATAATGCATTTAAGTAGAATTGTGTAAATTACAAACTAGACATATCAATCACATACTTTGACAGTCACTACTACCTACTGCATACATAAAACTAAACTAAACTCTAACATCACTATACTTAAACCTTACATCGACTTTTTAACAAATTAGGATATACATATTAAAGTTTACTGCGATACAACCATGCTAAACTAACTAGGTTTAAACATAGAAAAACCTATCATGCCGACTAATCTATATGAATAATTGAATTAATCTAAACATACATGGTTTAAACAAGTTAAACTAACTCTATCTAATTATGCTAATATGCTAGAAATAACTCACTAATTAAATTATATTAATCATGGTGATCTAAACATATTTTTACAGTTTAATTAATCATATAGGAATGCTAAGAATAGCCGAGACGCCTACCTTAACGGCAACAATGAACGGCACACGGAATTCTAAAGGGATCGATTCGAGTGACGAATACGTCGTGGTCACAACGGCAACGAAAAATTGAATTG
The DNA here is from genome assembly GCA_036172225.1 of Cryptocoryne crispatula var. balansae. NCBI lineage: Eukaryota > Viridiplantae > Streptophyta > Magnoliopsida > Alismatales > Araceae > Cryptocoryne > Cryptocoryne crispatula. The sequence goes on from CM069935.1 coordinate 29,752,280, forward strand.
AGCGGTATCTTTAATAATCTGCTGGAAAAGAGATTAAAGAGCAAAAATAGAAGGAATAGAAAGAATAAGGTGATCGGCATTATGAGAGACAGAGAGAGAGTAACTGAGTATCGCGGAGGGGGGTGGTGCACAGGCGATGATGCTCGGCGGCAACCGCCGCTGCACACAAAACGGTGGCGACGACTAGGTGGGTGATGGCTTGCGCAGTCGAAGGGGGCGCTGGCGACTTGGAGGTGACCGGGTGGCGGATGAGGTGCACGGTTGTGTGGCGACGGCCGAGGGGGGGGGCAATGGGACGACGGTCATGGTGGCGACCGTGGTCGGTCAGCACGGCGGGGCCGAGATGGCGGAAGGCACGCAGCTCATGCAGAGGGAGGGGGCCGGGTCAACGGGCAGCGCTGGCTGCAAGCGGCTGGACAGTGCAGGACGTCAGACGACACGCAAGGCCGTGCGACGGGGATGAAGAGGAGGCGGTAGAGAGAGAGAGAGAGAGAGACTAAGGGCCAAGGATCGCGGGATCGAAATCGGAATCGGGATCGGTGGGTACCGATCCGATCCAGATCGGACCGATTCCGACCGATCCAATGGAAGAAAATCGATCCAGAATCAGTAAGAAAAGAAGCAAAAAACAAAAACCCGATCCGATTCCGATTCCGATCCGATTTCGGCCGATTCGGACCGATTCTGGCCGATCTTGTTCGATCAGACTGGAATAGCAAAAAAAGAAAAAAAACGATCCGATTCCGATTCTGATCCCGACCAATTCGGCCGATCCGATTCCGATTCCGATCTGATTCCGGACCGATTCTGCGGAATTCATGCCGGAATCGGTCCTTCCGCATGGCACCGATCCGATTCCGAAATAGGTCGGAATCGGTCCGATTCCACCGATTCTGTAAACAATGCTAAGGGCGGACGACGATCGAAGGCTCAGGCGCGTGCGACGAGGGCAATCAGAGAAGGGGGAAAACAGGCTGGCGGCGGCGGCGGCGGACGCGGAGAGGGAAAGGATGCGGCCGAGAGAAGAAAAAGTAGTTTGAAAGGGAATAAAAATGGTAGATGCGAAGGAGGAGGCGGCAATAGTTTTGGAGGATGGTTAGGGTACGGAGATGGAATAATAAAAAAAATATAAGGGAAAGAGAATAAAGAAACGGAGACAGTAACGAAAAGAGAGGGAGAGAGAGCATCACTCATTAAATATAATTAATCTCATATTGATTAAAATAAATATTATAAATATAATTTAATTAAATAAATACTCCAATCGTTACACAACCTCATGTTATAATGGCAAGAAACAAGCTTCTTCAGTCTATTAGATGTCAGCCTGTTTCTACTATTTATGTGTATCAGATTGAATGTGCTCTAGTTCCTTTCACAATGAGAGGAACTAGTGATCCGGCTCAATATTTTGATAATAACTGCAACTTGTGGATTCCATCCACTCTTGACATTGATCTAAACCCTCCACTCAACAAGGAAGGTAATAAAAGTATAACCTTAAATAAACATATCAGGAGAAACTTTGTCACAAGAATATCTCAAATCAGCATCTGAGTATACTCTAACCTTCATCTTATAGTACTGCATCTAACAATTGATAAATACAAAATAATTAATGTTCCCAATTATTTCTTTACTTCTCAATGATTAATACAACTTTCACTTAATTCTAGCTTAGTTTTTGTCCTATCTAGTTGGGTGCGGCATAAATGTTGAATGACCGAGAAAGTACCCCTTAACACCTCATTATCGTTGGAAACTTGTGCTCCATATTGAATGTGGGAGTTCAAAAAATATCTTATAATCATTCAAGCATATTTCATTATCAACAAACTAAATGGAAATTAAGTAAAAAGTAAATAAGCATAAAGATTTCATCAACTTTTAGTATGTACATCATGATACAATGTCTTATCCCATTTGTCATCAATGATCTTCCACCATTTTTTTGTACCTTCTGGAATTCTTCTCTTTGATTTTCAACTTCGCATAATCCATTGCATCATACAAAGTGCCCATCTAGTTCCTATCATCTGAGTCAACCAGTCTCAAGACAACTACCAGTGACTTAATGATTGTCAAGTAATAAGCAATCTTCTCCCAAAATCTCGTCTGTGATTTGCCGTTCAGCCTTGACAAGAATATCCAACTGATCCTCCTTGTTATGTAGGTTGCTCACTATATACTGATAATACTCCTCAGACTGGGTGAACATAACCAGAGCTTGTTTGTGTCGATGCAAACTCTCCAATATAATGAAGTTCATGACAAACCTAGTAGGGCTTATCCTTACATAATTGTGCCCTGTAGTGTACTCTCTCATAATGTGCAGCAGCAAATGGGGATGTGGATAAATGAATGAAGTGATAACCTGCGCCCACTTGATAAGTGTAGAAACTGTAGCCTTTCTGCCTATATCCACTAACATGAGATCAATAGAGTGCACTGCTCTTGGCGTCAAGATTTTTCAAAAAAAAAAAGGGGACAATTGGGCCAAAGAAAGAAAAATGTGCTTAAGTGTAGGGTATACAGCCCACAATTCAGCCAATATTTGGGCCCAATTGGCAGCCCATTTCCAGCTCTGGCCGGCCAGCCCATAACCAGATAAATTCAGGCCTTGTGCGCAGCCCATAGAAGGGCTTGGGCCGCAGCCTCCTGTTGGCCCAGAAACCAGTTCCATGTTGGGCCAGGCCCACTTCAATTCCAATGAGAACAGGCCCAGCCGCACCCACCTGCCACCTCAGCATTAAAATGTGCGCACCCACCTGCCCAGCCACCTCATCCTTGACCCATTTATGAGGTGAAGAAGCCAATGTGGCCAGCCTACGTGGGAGACATCAAGGGTCAGTCTAATATTGAAGACTGGTGGGAATTCAAGGAGTTGGGGAAGGCCAAAAGCCATCCACGTACAGCACAGCCTGGCCCTTCACCTCCCCCTCCAGCCTCTATAAAAAGAGGGGGGCGCACCAGCCAGAGGGGGCTTCTTCAGACGCCGATAGGCTGCCGGTTTGTCCACTGCACCTGCTACCTCATTGCTGCTGCCATCTGCGCCTGCAACCTGCCGCCAGGAGAAGAAAAGGGAGGAGGAAGCTTGGCGCACCAACAGGCTGCCATTCTGCACCTGCTGCTGCCCCCTCTGCTGCCCCCCTCTGCTGCCCTCTGCTGTGTGCCTGCTGCAGGAGGCCACTTGCGGCCAGGAGAAGAGAAGGAGAAGAAGCGAAGGGGAAGAAGCAACAGGTGGGTGAATATTATCTAAATATGTAGTCTCCCTCATTTTCTTTCTCTACTCCATCTCCCTCCAATGGATTGACCGACCCAAGGCCATCCGTGAACAGCCCTCTCGGCCAACCCTTTGCCAGCCAGAACATCCCCTAAACAGTCCTTGTTCTGGCCCCTTGCGCACCTCATTGAACAAGCCCAAAACCCCCCACTGCTGGGGACTCCGGTCAGCACATTAGGGAAACCCAAATAGGTCCCAATGTAGCCCTCTTTCAGCCTGCTCATATCTCCCCATACAGGCCTGTCTCGGCCCACTTGGAGGCACCCAATTAGACCCCAATTGGTCTCCACGGCAGGCCCAAAATAAAGTCCTGTCCAGTCACCCAAACAAGCCCCAGTTCAGGTCAACCGAAGTCCTTTTGTTGGCCCACCTACAACCATCAAGAAAAACAGGCCTAACCAGACCCTCTGCTCGGTCCATACCCAGCCCCATGCTGGCCCATCTTCGGTCCTCTTGTGACCAGGTTCCAGCCCACCTAAAGCCACCTGCGCAGACCCTAAACAGGCCCATAACCGGCCCAGTTCTGCACACTGAACAGGCCCCTTTCGGCCCAGCCAGGAGATCCCAAAACAGGTTCAATCTCGGCTCCCTTGCAGTCAGGCGCCAGCCCCCTTGCGGCTCAATCAAGGGCCCCTGTCACGGGTCCAATCCGTTGCCTAAGAAGTCCTACAGCAAGCTCCCTTGCAGCAGAAAAAAAATGAAGGTTGCAGCAGCCCCCATGTGGCTTGAACCAGCAAAGTGAGGGATGAACCTCAACGGCCCTTTCACGGGTCCGGTTCTCCCCTCAATCACACCAAGGGAGGGAGGAACCTCAACGGCCCTTTCACGGGTCCGGTTCTCCCCTCAATCACCAAGAGAGGATTGAGCCTCAACGGCCCTTTCACGGGTCCGGCTCGGCCTCCAAGAAGCTGTCCTTCCAACTCAAGCAAAGATTGAAGCCCGGCTTTGAACGCCGATGGAATGGACCGACCCAGAGTGGCCTTCAAAAAATAATGAACAAATAAAAATCAGAAATGCGAAAGCTACATTAAATTAAGGAGATTCACCCCTAGCGGGGAACTCCACCTCGGGCGGAGGCGCGGGCATGCATCCCGTAGCTGGCGACCCGGACGGAGGCGCGGGCATGAATCCCGTAGCTGTCGATCCTTCCCCCAATATGGCTAAGCTAAGGCTGGCTATTTTGGATGGGTAAATTTTCACTAAGTTGGAAAAATAGTTGGCGTGCCGTCATAATGCCAAAATTTTTCCAAAGTAGTGGAGATAAGCCTATGTTGGGGGAAGGACCGATCACATTGTACACCGATGTACTTCACCCCATCTCTCAATGAAATGATCTTCTATGTCAATTTGATGCGTGAAAGTGGGCACCGATTGGCAGCCCGATGGGTCGGAGGTGATGCAAACCGCCAAAACTAAATAAGCAAACCGGTTTCAAACAATCTGAAAAAAATAAACAAAGCAAATCAGGTTCTGGAATGGGATTTCCCTGCCACATTTCCAAACCGCCTGCAGGTCTCTATTTGACCCGATTCAAACCACCTGCGGATGCCCCAAACAGGCCCATGAACATCACTTGTTCGGCTCACCTGCTGCCCCCCTTTTTCAGGCCCAATTTGAACCCATATGTCAAGCCCAAATCTGGCCCAAGTCCAGTTCAAATCAACCTGCGATCAGCCTCCCTGTCAGGCCCATACTCCAGCCCATCTGCAAGCCTATGGCCAGACCCTAAAAATCAGTCCCTTTGCAACCTGATTTCAGCCCATTTAGAACATCTCTAATAGGTCATTTGCAGGCCCATTTTCAGCCTTGTTCGGCCTCCTGCATAGGTCATTTGTAGCCCATCCAGGGCATCTCAAACAGGCCCATATTCCGGCCCACCTGCAGGCCTATGTCTAGACCCTAAAAACCAGTCCCCTTGTGACCCGGTTTCAGCCCATCAAGGACATCCCAGACAGGCCCATAATCAGCCCACCTGCAGGCCTATGTCCAGAGCCTAGAACCAGTCCCCTTGTGACCCGGTTTCAGCCCATCAAGGACATCCCAGACAGGCCCATAATCAGCCCATCTGCAAGCCTATGTCCAGACCCTTAAAAACCAGTCCCCTTGTGACCCGGTTTCAGCCCATCAGGGACATCTCAAACAGATCCCCGACCGGTCTATTCGAGGCCATCTGAACAGACCTCTTAAGCAGGTCCAAAGCTGCCCTTGCTCAGCCGACGTTCAGGTCCTAGGACCGGTTCCAAATCAGCCCTCTGTGCAGGCCCATTTCGGCCCACCATAATCCATTCACTCCAGCCCCTTTGTGGCTCGGTGAAATCCCAAATCAGTCCTTAAATAAATCAGATTTTGATCGAATTTAAAGCAAATGAAGCTCGGAAATCAGAAAGACCAAAGTCATCTAAAAAATATAACAAATAAAACAAACCCGAACAAAATGGTTTGCATCTGATCGGACCCAAAAGGCCGCTGCCCTTTTGAGTTCTTTAATTTATGATTGTGGATGTGCATGTCTCCGAAAACAGGTTGCCGCGATGGTTAATCAAAGGCGTTCGAGCCGTTGCTCGATGTAAGTTAACGCCGGATACTCGCACCATCCGGCGGAGAAGGGTCAAAAAATAAAATTTTCAAAGAACCCGAACCTTGGTTCTAATATTTTTAAACTATCACCGGACTACCTAATACTTTTAGGATATCACCTATTTTTCTAGAAAAGTCCGGAGATGTCTTTCTTTCTAAAGAACAGACACAGAAAAAAAGAGGTTCACACAAATGGCACGCCCGGTGGGACCCTTCTTTCCTTTCATCTCTCCGTCGTGGCAACCTGGAGATATGCACATCCACTATCTTCAATTCAATGAAAAAAAAATCTCTGCATTTATCGAGCCAGTCTTGTTGTCAACAGGACTTATGGACGTCAACAGCGGTGTTGCCCATTCTGAGGCATACGTCGAACGACGTGACATCAGTGCAGTCACTCCCGGCATCGCCTTCGGCAACTTCCCGAGGGTCGTTTTGCTCCCCAACCGACTGGGGGCAATGCTGGAAACTCCGATCGCCAACGAAGAGAAGATATATCCCTTCCGGCTGCTCCAGGCAACCTTCAGGGCACCCTGCCTGCCTGCAAAGACATCACAACCGGGGGCATTCCAACTGACTCCCCCACAAGAGTCACTTCCGGTGGACCAAGCCATCGACAACTCCGGGCCTGCGCCCGCACCACAACAATGGACCATCAAGAAGCTCAAGATCGAGCACAGTTCCCGTCAAACCCTCAAAGTCAGGGACACCCAATACCCCAGGGGTGAGGCGCACCCTCCAACCCTAAATGAAACATCCATTGTGCTCGTGAAGGACAAACGCCGCCAACCACAGCTCGGCACCTTACCGCTGCACAACCGATTCTCCATCCTAGATCGGTTGAAAGGGATCAACGGGGACATAATAATACCCACAGCAGCTGCTGCACCAAACACTCGGGGAAGGGGCAAGCCCTCTGTTCACTCCAAGAAAACCGGCCAACCAGCGGCCGACAAAGCAAAGGAAAGGGGACAGCCCTTTCATATGAAGAACCAAAGCTCAAGTCGGCCATCAACTCAAAGAAAAAATGTCGCTAGGGCAAGGGACCAGCCCTTGGTCCCTATTTTACAAACGGGCCGACCAGCGGTCCAAATCAAGGAAAATCGGCAGGGGCAGTCGCCTGCCATCCAGAAAACTCCATCAAGCGGTCGGTCCGCCGACCAATCTTATCGGCACCTTATACTGCCAAATGATAGGAAATTCCTCAGCAAGACTCTACATCGGGTCAACAACTCGGCAGATGTCCTGCCAACTGGGGGCAAGCTCCCGAACAAGCCCACTCCACAGCGGGCTAATAAATCGAACAATGCTCGTGCCAACTGGGGGCAAGGTCCCAAACCCTCTGCCCTGAAGCTCAAACAAGTATGGCTTCCAAAAGCCGATGTTCCCCCGGCAGGATCATCCCCTCCAAAAGCTGGTCATCCGCGATGCTCCGATATGGGCCGTTGCGGGTCAAAATCCCGAACTCACCCCCAACCCGAAGCCACTACATCTCAACCACGGGGGGCAGAAAACAAGATACTGATGTTTGTCTGCCATGCTACTTCAGCAAACAACCGTCACGACGACGCCCCCGAGGTCTCCAAGACCACAGCCCGACCAGGGCCCATAACAACACGCGGCCATTTGGCACGACAGCCGGCTGCAATTTCCGAGTCTTCGCAGTACAATGATAACAATGAGGATGCACCCTCCGCCCTCACACTAGAGGATTTGCTGAGAGAAAATCAGCAATTGAAGGCTCTTATTGCCAGTGCCGGTCTACTTCGACTTCAACCGGTTCAAGATTCGGGGGCAGACAAAATTGCGGACGACCCCTGCATCGCCCAGGTCGAGCCACTACCTCCTCCGCCACAACCTCAGGTTCACCAGCCGCCGACACCGAGGATGCTTGGGGATGACGACGTACAGGTAATGCACCATTACCAGCCGCCTCCTCCGCAGAATTTCATGGAGCCCGCTCGACGGGATATGATTGAGCAACTCATTGCCGATAGACCGGCACAACATAACGAAGGCCACATCACGATGGGCCAATATCAAGCTCCCTATCCATTGCATCACCAATACGCGAGGTGGCCCGTGGAATTTCTAAAGTTCCAAAATGTTCCAAATTTGACGGGCACGGGTCCCCAAGGGAACATTTGGCTCTCTATTTCACTCATATAGGAGAGCTGGCATACAACGAGTCATATCTACTCAAATACTTCGCCACCACTCTCACCGGCACAGCGTTTGAGTGGTATTCAAAGCTCAGGCCGAACTCGATAGTCGACTGGGCAGACATGCAACGAAAATTCATTGAGAGATTCAATTTCTCAGAACGGCCATACACTTTGGTCGAACTAACCACCATGTTTCAAGGATAGCACGAAACGGCGGTCGATTACATACGCCGTTGGAGGGATGCTTGCATGAAATGTGCCAATCCGCCGTTAAATGAAGAGGCAGTGGCACTTTGCAAAAGGGGCCTATGGCCCAAAATCCAAAAGAAGGTCTTGGGAACCAGAATCCAGACCTTCGATGACCTAAATATCACGGTGGCCGAAATTGAACGCTTCTACTTCAACAGTCCACCAACGGCAACAGCCAGGTCAAAGTCAACAAAGGACAAGCAATCGACAGATGTCAATACAGTCGATGTTTTCTCCTCCTCAAGAAACAAGAACAACAACGGGGGCAGGAAAAATGCCACGACATCTTCCTTCATAATGGAAACTCCTGACAACACGAGGACAAGGATCTCGTTGGAGGAACGCCGGTCCAAGCCATACTCATTCCGACCAGAGTACACAAGAAAGTTGTTCGAAACTTGTATGGAGAACAACTTAGTCGACCTTCCACAAATCAAGCGCCCCCAAGAGGCCGGAAGGATTGATGAGCCCAACTTCTGTCCATACCACAGAATGTTGGGGCACACAATTGAGGGCTGCTTTTGTTTCAAAGACTTGGCCGAAGCTATGATCCGCGACAAGGTCATCAACATATGGGAGCAACTGGTATACCCTCCTCAGGTTCACCCAAAACTGGGCAACCAAGCAACTACACCGTAAACATGATACATCATCGGTGTCTGCAGGCTAGTCAATAAAACATCTCACCTAGCCATCATGTCCTCCCGACATAGAGCCGGCCAATGCATCATAGGCCGCTGTTGTTGCCCACAAAAGAAAAAAAAAAGAGAGAAAAAATGACAGACTTGGTTAGCCAGGCATAAACAGCTAACCGAGGGCAAAAGTGTCAAAAAAAAAAGAGAAAGAAAAAGAAATCCAGTCGAGGCGAAAACCTACAAAGGCGCCTCGGGCAAAATCGGATAACCCCGCTGTGTGAAAATTCCGCAAAGGGACGCACAGGCAAAATACAAAGGGGGGGGGTCGACCTGAGTGAAAACTCTACAAAGGAGCAGTTAGGTCGATATAAAAAAAATCAAAAAAAAAAAAAAACAAAAAAACATCATCTTGACTATTCTAAGTCTTGATGGTCTCCCAAAATTTTCATCATCAAACTTCTCCGAAGGACCGAGTGGTCACAAATCCACTCACATGTTCCTTAGAATCCTTTCAAACAAAAATTCTCACCATCCTAACTACTTCAGTCTTGATGGTCTACTAAAAGATTCTATGTTGCTCCGACCCTTCAGGTCTCGATGATCAACAAAATTTTTCCGAAGGACCGGGTGGACACACAAACCCACCAACATGTTCCTTAGGATCTTTTCAAACAAAAATCCCCACCATCCTGACTGCTCCAGTCTTGGTGGTCTACAAAAAATTCCCTTTGTCAAAATTTTCCGAAGGACCGAGTGGACACATAAATCCACTCACATGTTCCTTGGGACTCTTTCAAACAAAAATTCCCACCATCCTGGCTATTCCAGCCTTGATGGTCCACCAATATTCTCATCATCAAAATTTTCCGAAGGACCGAGTGGACACATAAATCCACTCACATGTTCCTTAGGACTCTTTCAAATAAAAATTCCCACCATCCTGACTATTCCAGCCTTGATGGTCCACCAAAATTCTCATCATCAAAATTTTCCGAAGGACCGAGTGGACACATAAATCCACTCACATGTTCCTTAGGACTCTTTCAAACAAAAATTCTCACCATCCTGACCACTCCAGCCTCGATGGTCTACCAAGAATCCCATCATCAAAAAATTTTCCGAAGGACCGAGTGGGTACATATCCCCCGCTCACATGCTCCCTAGGATCTTTTCACTCTTGCTTCACGAGGTGGAACCCAGACTCGGCAAGATCCCCCCACAATTCATAGGTCAGGTTGAAATCCATACTTGACCCAAAATCTTTTCCGAAGGACCGAGTGGACACATAGCCCCGCTCACATGTTCCGTAGGATCCAATTTTTTTCCAAAGGACCGAGCGGACACATAGCCTCGCTCACATGTTCCGTAGGATCCAATTTTTTTTCCGAAGGACCGAGCGGACACATAGCCCCGCTCACATGTTCCGAAGGATCAAAACCTCTTCCGAAGGACCGAGTAGACACATAGCCCTGCTAACATGTTCCGTAGGATCCAAACCTCTTCCGAAGGACCGAGTAGACACATAGCCCTGCTCACATGTTCCGTAGGATTCGAACTTTTTCCGAAGGACCGAGTGGACACATAGCCCTGCTCACATGTTCCGTAGGATTCGAACTTTTTCCGAAGGACCGAGTAGACACATAGCCCTACTCACATGTTCCGTAGGATTCGAACTTTTTCCGAAGGACCGAGTGGACACATAGCCCTGCTCACATGTTCCGTAGGATCTGAACCTTTTCGAAGGACCGAGCAGACACATAGCCCCGCTCACATGTTCCGTAGGATCTAAACATCCTCCGAAGGACCGAGCGGACACATAGCCCTGCTCACATGTTCCTTAGGATTCGAACATTTTCCGAAAGACCGAGTGGACACATAGCCCCACTCATATGTTCTCTAGGATCGAAACATCCAAACCTTTTTCAAAGGACCGAGTGGACACATAGCCCCGCTCACATGTTCCCTAGAACCAAAACATCAAAAAATTTCTCCGAAGGACCGAGTGGGCACATATCCCCCACTCACATGTTCCCTAGGATCTTTCAACCCTTGCTCCACGAGGTGAAATCCAGACTCGGCAAGAGATCCCCACGATGCATAGGTCAGGTTGAAATCCATACTTGACCCAAACCTTTTTCAAAGGACTGAGCGGACACATAGCCCCGCTCATATGTTCCTTAGGATCAAACCAACTTCCCCGGACCGAGTGGACACATAACTCCACTTATATGCTCCTTAGAACCAAACACCCATCCAATGGACCTCCATGCTCCTGGATGCCCAAACATTCCCTTTGAGCCCTAACGCTCCTTAGGACTTTAAACCCGCGTCCACAGTCAAGTTGAGAACTCATTTCTGACTTGATCCATCCAAAATCTTCGCATATGGCTTGAGGGAAGCCTTAATTTTCTGCAAAAAAAGAAAGGGAAGAAAAAATCATGGAAAAAAAAGATGAAAAAAAGGAGAAAAAGGAAATAAAAAAAGGAAAAGAAAAATAAATAAAAAAGAAGATGATGAAAAAAAATTGAAAAGAAAAAATGAAAAAAGCAAGTACAACTGCATACCGTCTTAACCATTCCGGTAAAGATGGTTCACAAACCTTACACTATCTTGATCATCCCGATCTTGATGGCACCACCAAAAACTTCATATCGTCTGATCGTCATGATTCCTCCAATCCTGACGATTCCAAAAAAAAAAAAACCCTCCTTGCCATTAAAATATCCTTCACTCTTGATGGCATTCAAAGTCTCCACCGTCCCGACCTTTCGGTCTTTACATTTGTCAAGTCTTACCGTGACAGCCACTCCGGCCCGCCACGGTCTACAAAAGCCTCCGCGCCATTAGTCGGACCGAACAAGCCCTATTTTCCCATAAGTCGGGTTTCTTTGACAAGTTGAACTCACAAGTCCATCTGATGGGATCGAGTGGACTCATAGCCCCACTTGCAAGGTCCTTAAGATGCAAAGTCTTCGTGCCACTGACCAAGTTGAAATCCATACTTGGTCAAACGTCACAATGAGAGTCTCCTGACATCAGGTTGAAATCCATATCCACAGAAAGCCCCACATTCCATGCTGAGTACGTTGAAATTCATACGTAGTCAAATCCAATGGTGCATGCGGCTTGAAGGAAGCCTCAATTCCCTACAAAAAAAAAAGAAAAAAAGGGGGGCTGAAAAGAAAGGTGCCCGACGGGCTTGGCCGATCGCCCAAATAGCAACCGACCAAGAGCAAAAGTGTCAAAGAAGAAGAGAGCCTTGCTAGGGTGAAAACCTGAAAAGGCGCTCTAGGCAAAATCAGGCAACTCCGCTACATGAAAACCTCTCCGGAGGCGTGTAGGCAAAATATCGAGGAGGCTGACTCGGGCGAAAACCTAAAAAAAAAAGGTAGCCGGGTCAGTACAAAAAAAAGAAAAAAAGAAAAAGAAAAAATTTCAAAAAAAAGGGGTTGAGTGGAAGGGATGTATGTGACGACAAGTCTGCATCAACCATAGTGGAAAGCTTCGAGCAAAGCCCCCGCAAATCAAAGGAGAGCAACGACGGAGCTCAACATGACAAGGACCGTTCGTCTCCAAGGGCCCAAGACCTTCTCGATCCAGAGAAACTTCAAAGAAGAACAAACCAGTCGCCAACTACACGGACGACTCCTTGTCAACCTTCGTCTCCAAGAAATTGTCCGTGGGGGGCATTTGTTGGCGTCAAGATTTTTCAAAAAAAAGAGGGGACAATTGGGCCAAAGAAAGAAAAATGTGCTTAAGTGTAGGGTATACAGCCCACAATTCAGCCAATATTTGGGCCCAATTGGCAGCCCATTTCCAGCTCTGGCCGGCCAGCCCATAACCAGATAAATTCAGGCCTTGTGCGCAGCCCATATAAGGGCTTGGGCCGCAGCCTCCTGCTGGCCCAGAAACCAGGCCCATGTTGCGCCAGGCCCACTTCAATTCCAATGAGAACAGGCCCAGCCGCACCCACCTGCCACCTCAGCATTAAAATGTGCGCACCCACCTGCCCAGCCACCTCATCCTTGACCCATTTATGAGGTGAAGAAGCCAATGTGGCCAGCCTACGTGGGAGACATCAAGGGTCAGTCTAATATTGAAGACTGGTGGGAATTCAAGGAGTTGGGGAAGGCCAAAAGCCATCCACGTACAGCACAGCCTGGCCCTTCACCTCCCCCTCCAGCCTCTATAAAAAGAGGGGGGCGCACCAGCCAGAGGGGGGGCTTCTTCAGACGCCGATAGGCTGCCGGTTTGTCCACTGCACCTGCTACCTCATTGCTGCTGCCATCTGCGCCTGCAACCTGCCGCCAGGAGAAGAAAAGGGAGGAGGAAGCTTGGCGCACCAACAGGCTGCCATTCTGCACCTGCTGCTGCCCCCTCTGCTGCCCCCCTCTGCTGTGTGCCTGCTGCAGGAGGCCACTTGCGGCCAGGAGAAGAGAAGGAGAAGAAGCGAAGGGGAAGAAGCAACAGGTGGGTGAATATTATCTAAATATGTAGTCTCCCTCATTTTCTTTCTCTACTCCATCTCCCTCCAATGGATTGACCGACCCAAGGCCATCCGTGAACAGCCCTCTCGGCCAACCCTTTGCCAGCCAGAACATCCCCTAAACAGTCCTTGTTCTGGCCCCTTGCGCACCTCATTGAACAAGCCCAAAACCCCCCACTGCTGGGGACTCCGGTTAGCACATTAGGGAAACCCAAATAGGTCCCAATGTAGCCCTCTTTCAGCCTGCTCATATCTCCCCCCATACAGGCCTGTCTTGGCCCACTTGGAGGCACCCAATTAGACCCCAATTGGTCTCCACGGCAGGCCCAAAATAAAGTCCTGTCCAGTCACCCAAACAAGCCCCAGTTCAGGTCAACCGAAGTCCTTTTGTTGGCCCACCTACAACCATCAAGAAAAACAGGCCTAACCAGACCCTCTGCTCGGTCCATACCCAGCCCCATGCTGGCCCATCTTCGGTCCTCTTGTGACCAGGTTCCAGCCCACCTAAAACCACCTGCGCAGACCCTAAACAGGCCCATAACCGGCCCAATTCTGCACACTGAACAGGCCCCTTTCGGCCCAGCCAGGAGATCCCAAAACAGGTTCAATCTCGGCTCCCTTGCAGTCAGGCGCCAGCCCCCTTGCGGCTCAATCAAGGGCCCCTGTCACGGGTCCAATCCGTTGCCTAAGAAGCCCTATAGCAAGCTCCCTTGCAGCAGAAAAAAAATGAAGGTTGCAGCAGCCCCCTTGTGGCTTCAACCGGCAAAGTGAGGGATGAACCTCAACGGCCCTTTCACGGGTCCGGTTCTCCTCTCAATCACACCAAGGGAGGGAGGAACCTCAACGGCCCTTTCACGGGTCCGGTTCTCCCCTCAATCACCAAGGGAGGGAGGAACCTCAACGGCCCTTTCACGGGTCCGGTTCTCCCCTCAATCACCAAGAGAGGATTGAGCCTCAACGTCCCTTTCTCGGGTCCGGCTCGGCCTCCAAGAAGCTGTCCTTCCAACTCAAGCAAAGATTGAAGCCCGGCTTTGAACGCCGATGGAATGGACCGACCCAGAGTGGCCTTCAAAAAATAATGAACAAATAAAAATCAGAAATGCGAAAGCTACATTAAATTAAGGAGATTCACCCCTAGCGGGGAACTCCACCTCGGGCGGAGGCGCGGGCATGCATCCCGTAGCTGGCGACCCGGACGGAGGCGCGGGCATGAATCCCGTAGCCGTCGATCCTTCCCCCAATATGGCTAAGCTAAGGCTGGCTATTTTGGATGGGTAAATTTTCACTAAGTTGGAAAAATAGTTGGCGTGCCGTCATAATGCCAAAATTTTTCCAAAGTAGTGGAGATAAGCCTATGTTGGGGGAAGGACCGATCACATTGTACACCGATGTACTTCACCCCATCTCTCAATGAAATGATCTTCTACGTCAATTTGATGCGTGAAAGTGGGCACCGATTGGCAGCCCGATGGGTCGGAGGTGATGCAAACCGCCAAAACTAAATAAACAAACCGGTTTCAAACAATCTGAAAAAAAAATAAACAAAGCAAACCAGGTTCTGGAATGGGATTTCCCTGCCACATTTCCAAACCGCCTGCAGGTCTCTATTTGACCCGATTCAAACCACCTGCGGATGCCCCAAACAGGCCCATGAACATCACTTGTTCGGCCCACCTGCTGCCCCCCTTTTTCAGGCCCAATTTGAACCCATATGTCAAGCCCAAATCTGGCCCAAGTCCAGTTCAAATCAACCTGCGATCAGCCTCCCTGTCAGGCCCATACTCCAGCCCATCTGCAAGCCTATGGCCAGACCCTAAAAATCAGTCCCCTTGCAACCTGATTTCAGCCCATTTAGAGCATCTCTAATAGGTCATTTGCAGGCCCATTTTCAGCCTTGTTCGGCCTCCTGCATAGGTCATTTGTAGTCCATCCAGGGCATCTCAAACAGCCCCATATTCCGGCCCACCTGCAGGCCTATGTCCAGACCCTAAAAACCAGTCCCCTTGTGACCCGGTTTCAGCCCATCAAGGACATCCCAGACAGGCCCATAATCAGCCCACCTGCAGGCCTATGTCCAGAGCCTAGAACCAGTCCCCTTGTGACCCGGTTTCAGCCCATCAAGGACATCCCAGACAGGCCCATAATCAGCCCATCTGCAAGCCTATGTCCAGACCCTTAAAAACCAGTCCCCTTGTGACCCGGTTTCAGCCCATCAGGGACATCTCAAACAGATCCCCGACCGGTCTATTCGAGGCCATCTGAACAGACCTCTTAAGCAGGTCCAAAGCTGCCCTTGCTCAGCCGACGTTCAGGTCCTAGGACCGGTTCCAAATCAGCCCTCTGTGCAGGCCCATTTCGGCCCACCATAATCCATTCACTCCAGCCCCTTTGTGGCTCGGTGAAATCCCAAATCAGTCCTTAAATAAATCAGATTTTGATCGAATTTAAAGCAAATGAAGCTCGGAAATCAGAAAGACCAAAGTCATCCAAAAAATATAACAAATAAAACAAACCCGAACAAAACGGTTTGCATCTGATCGGACCCAAAAGGCCGCTGCCCTTTTGAGTTCTTTAATTTATGATTGTGGATGTGCATGTCTCCGAAAACAGGTTGCCGCGACGGTTAATCAAAGGCGTTCGAGCCGTTGCTCGATGTAAGTTAACGCCGGATACTCGCACCATCCGGCGGAGAATGGTCAAAAAATGAAATTTTCAAAGAACCCGAACCTCGGTTCTAATATTTTTAAACTATCACCGGACTACCTAATATTTTTAGGATATCACCTATTTTCCTAGAAAAGTCCGGAGATGTCTTTCTTTCTAAAGAACAGACACAGAAAAAAAGAGGTTCACACAACTGCGCACGGTACCCATAAGAGATGTTACATCTTCTCTATCAGTTTCTTCTTTGCTACCTTGTAAGAGGGTTCATTGTCAGTTACGAATTGTACAACATCGTCTTCCCCAATCTTCTCCACTATGGCATCTATAAATGAAATAATATGGTTGGCTTTCTTGAGTTGACCCGAAGCATCAACCGATTTCAAAAAAGTGGTACCCTATGAACAATACACTAATAAGTTAAGCGTGCTCCTCTTGGTGATGCATGTCCACCCATCACACATAACTGTGCAACCACTCTCTTTTCATGCCATCTTGAAACTTTCTATTCATTGTCTCAACTCCTAAACCTTCTCATCTAGTCCATCAACATAGATATGCCTGCTAGTAGGCACTTGCATTCTCGGTCCAGCTTCAACAATGACATCAATTGTAGTCTGGAAGTAGGGACTAGTCTGGAATGCCTTCATTTAGGCAAAAAATTATATCAGTTATAGACAATATTAATTAAATGATACATACATATATATATATTAAGATTTATACTTGCATGTAAAAACTACTTTACAATGTACCTCACTGTTCTCTTTATAGCTGTTTCCATTGCCTTCACCCATTTCATTACTTATTTAATATTTCTTTATGAGGCACTCTACTTTCTAAAGATACTCATTTGTCAATGTAGATCTCATACTACTAGACCGACGCATTCTCTTGCTCCCACATCGAAACCCTTAGTGTGGCTAGGTCGAGTCAATGTTGATCGACCAAAAACAAGGTCAATTCTGGACCTTCTTACTCCCCTCCTCCTCTCTTCCTCCATTGTTGTTGCATACTTGCTTGCATGCCTAACTTTCTTGAGTTTGGAGTCTGTGGATGAGTCCTCACTCTCTAGCTTTGGTTCGGCTCTTGCCTTGTTTTTCCCTTTCCCTTTGTGAGTTGGCACCTCTCCATTTCTTCTCTCAAGGAGCTCATCATGCAATTGCTCTTGTTGTTCAATTTTAATCTCACGTTGTGAGATTCTTCCTGTGAGGTAGTCTTTCATCTCTTCACTCATCTTCTTAGGCACCTTGTCATATTTCTTAACATTGCCACCTAGTCCGACAATGTATGCGAAAAACATCCCTGTTCATTTTCTTACCACATCACTTGCATTGAACCTTCTTTTTAGACACATCTATTATGTGTCCGGGATCCCAACTGACATTAAATGGACGTGTAGGCACATCACTTTTGTCATGGTCAGCCATTACTTGTACTTATAATGTACGTAAACAATTTATCACACCTATTAGACATGAATAAAATTAGTTTAGGGGATATTCGGGAAGAGAACAACCTTTTAGACAAGTTGTTCGATATGTTTAAACCATTATAGAGTAGTCGAAAAGCGTAGAAATTAACATATAGGAATTCAGACAAAGAAATCTTACAAAGAAGATGAAAAAGAGAAAGGGATGTAAGAAGGATCGTTGGAATCACTTAAGAATTGCCAGAATCGACATTGTCGCTGCTGAAATTGACTGATGCCAAGCTGAAATTGGTGGGGGAATCACTGAAATCACCGTGGTTCTTTAGCCGTAGTAGGTGGCCGCCGGAATTGATTGATCTGAGGCCTTATTTGGCAGGAATCGGATCGATACCGGGTCTACATCGGGCCCGATATCAATCTGCCGTCATGACTTAAGTTGTCCCGATGAAATCGGTTGATCATGACCGATTCCACCAATTCTGACCAATTCCTCCAGAATTCCTTCTACCCGTAATCGGATTAAAATCGACACATCCGATTCAGGAATCGGCCGATTCCGATCTGATTCCACTAATTTTGTGGACAATTGGGTAGAGTAGATAATTGAAAAATGAGTTTTTCAATTGATCTAATTCTGAGTACAAAATCTCAGAGTGTCGATATATTAGGGTTGATAGTTTTAGGGGTGTCAATGGGCCGGGCCGGGCTAGGCCCGATGCTGGCCCAATACAAGCCCAATTCAAAATATAATGGGTTGGCCCGGCCCGGCCCACATTATATTCTGGCCCAGCCCGACCCGGGCCGCATAAATTTTCAATTTGGCCCGACCCGGCCCTGCCCGGCCCGATCATTTTAATATAATATATTAAGTTTAAAATGAAAAAATATATAAATATCATAGAAAATTAAACTACTATCAAATCAAAATATTCGACTGATCTGAAAATTGTATGAAATTGTAAGAACCAAAAGAGTTGAACATAATGAAATCTGAACATTTTCACAAATCATAACTTTGAATACAAAAAATAATCAGAAATTTGTTCTTCCGCCGCCAGTAAGGGAAGTCGAGAGCCTCCGCCGTCCACTGCGTTGATTTGTTTGATTATCACTTCTGCTGCTCTGAAATAGAGGATTTTTTTCGCAATTGCAGGGCGTTCGTCGGGGTACTTGTTTTGACATTTCAAGGGCTATCAACTCTGCAATGTCCGTACCAGCCTGGGGAAAAAAAATTCATAGTTCATGTATGAGAATGATTAAGAAACCATTAAATAATAGCTCTAAAATGTAATGTTTTTGTAATTAGTAATCTGCCACTTGAATAATGCATGGCATATTTTCCAAATCAAATAGGAGTGACTAAACATCTAACAGGGCTTCGCCATTTCTCAATTCTTGGAACAAAAATAAGAGTAAAAAATCTATCCACCTCGCCGGCACCCAAGAATAAGAAAGTATGCTCTGCCAGGGTTCCACCAACAACTTCCAGGGCCGCAACTAATCCAGCAATGACCACAGAAAAAGTTTCCTGCAACCATAAAGTATAAATCATTTTAGCACCCAAAAGAAAGTAACCACAATGATTATTCAGAGAATCTAATATACCAAATCATATTACAAAAGGAATCCAGCTAACTACCTGAATGTCATCATTGAACACAAGATGTGTTTTACTGTATTTTGCAAGTAGCTCAAATGCATTATGGTTACCAAAGTCTTCATTGTAAATGTAGTAAATTTGGTTAAAGGGGAAGAGAGTAACCATGGAGAAGTATAAAACAAGCAGTTAAGGGATACACTATCTTGGATGATGACCCTTTCTCTATAGATTGCTTGACAGCAGTCATAAATTCATGCATTAGCTCGGTATACTCCTATTTTGGTTCATCCAAAGATCGAAATTGAATAATTAAACAGTACAGGATCAAAGCAAATGTTCAAAAGAATTGCCATCATCATGCATACCTGCCGAGTAACCCTCTTTTGCCTAAGGCCAATATAAAATTCATCATTGAGCAATTGCTCATTGTTTGTCCCCACATCAATTGTCATAGGTAAGCACTAATAACAAGTAAAATATAACTTAAAATTATATTTACTTATTTGATGATACTTCTTAAAGTAAATGATCAAATATTATTATCCAATTGACGTTCTTTCCCATTGTGGTAGAAAATGCTTACAGTTGAAGAGCGTACTCCTCCAAGGGCTGTATATAGAGCAAGTTTCCCAACAAGAATTCCTATGCCTTGAAAATTTTAGACCAAAATCTTCTTAGCAGAGGAACCAAACGATCCAAAATTCCAAGTTCAAACTCATCCTATCTACCTGACACCCAAGATCTCTGATGTAACCTCAAAATCTCAAAATATTTAATTTCTTTTTTTTTGGAAATTCATTTTCCTCTTGAATTTAAATTTGATTTGATTAGACCTTAGTATTGACTTATTTAGGAAAATAGATGGTATTTCATAAAAGTACTAGCTAGTGTCCATGATTGGTATAAAATTATATGTTGAGGTTGTTAGGTTCTTTGAAATTAATATTGACCTCTCCTCGTCGGATGGTGCGAAGATCCGACGTTAATTACATCGAGATAACTCGAAAACCCTTGATTATCGTCATAGCAATCCATTGAAGTAGAAGACATGCATCCACAAAATAAACATTCACACATAGGAAAACAACCCCATGAATTTGATGGAAGGCAAGCACTTAATTTGGTTTGAATTTGATTTGAATTAAAATTGATTTGAATTGATTTGAGTTGAATTAAATTTGTTGGTTTGAATTTTGATTGAGTTGAATTTAGTTTGAGTTGAATTTAATTGGTTGAATTAGATTGAATTGGTTTGAATTTTGATTAAACTGAATTGATTGATTTTAAGTTTGTTTGGGACTGATTTATTTAAATTTAGT
The DNA here is from genome assembly GCA_036172225.1 of Cryptocoryne crispatula var. balansae. Taxonomy (NCBI): domain Eukaryota; kingdom Viridiplantae; phylum Streptophyta; class Magnoliopsida; order Alismatales; family Araceae; genus Cryptocoryne; species Cryptocoryne crispatula. Next base: position 29,772,687 of record CM069935.1, read on the forward strand.
TTGATTGGAGTTGAATTTGTATTTTGCCTTGTTTGATTAATTTGGATCTGACTGATTAAGTTTGACTTGGATTTGATTTGGAAAGTTTGATTTGTATTTGAGTTGATTTGATTTAGTTTAAATTTAAGTTTTATTTAAATTGGTTGAAATTTGGATTTGGTGTGTGAGTTTTGATTTGATCTGAATTTGATTTAATTTGAGTTGATTAATTGATTTAAGTTTGTTTGGAATGAATTTGTTTGGAATTGATTTATTTGAATTTAATTTGAGAGATTTATTTGGTTGACTTGGGATTGATTTAACTTGAGAGATTTGGTTTGGATTTGGTTTGGCTTGGAAGTGTTTCAATTTGAGGATTTAGGTTGCAGATTTTTGGATTTTTACAAGTTTTACAGGTTCAGATTTCAGATTTGAACGTGGAGTTCATATTCTTTGGATCTTCTACAAATTTTAGATTTCAAACCTATATGTTTTAGGTTCAGATTTCAGATTTTAAATGCTTCAGATTTTTTTTGTATGTTTCAGATTCTGGATTTTACAGTCGCAGGTTTGTGTGTTTTATGTTCAGAGGTTTTTTTATTTCAATTTTACAGGTTCGGTTTCAGATTTCATATTTTAAATTTTCAAATTTCTTTTGTCTTGTCTTCCAGGAGTTTCATGGGGTTGTCCTCTCCTTGTAGTATCAATCAATGCACCGAACATGAATTTTTCACTTGTTCTCTCAATATGAGACATGATTTACAAATTGACCAGAACTTGGCCCTTTTGAGTTCTTGATGAACTCGGAACTTGTTTGATCAATTTGAGATGGAAAGCACCCGGTCTTTGATAGACTTGTGGGCATTCCTCTCACTGATTTGAGATTGAGCATGTCCCGGCTTTTGATAAGCTTGTAGGGACCCATCTCATTGTCTTGAGATTAAGCATCCCGGTCTTTGATAGACTTGTGGGAAATTAGCTCATATCTATCTTCATGTATCCTTCATGAGTTGATGAACTTGTCATTTCATGGGCGGCATGTACCCGGTCTTGATAGACTTATGGGCATCCCCCACTGGTTTGATGATTCCATTAGCATATGACCGGCATGATAGCATAGTGATTATGCTTGAGCCTTGCATAGCTTGGTGAACTTGGTAAGACATTGGGGTCTTTTATAGACCTTTGCATGTCTACCTTAAGGACGTAGGGGCGGATGGTTAGTCGACCCCCCAACTAGTCCGGTTTGTTCAATTAAACATTTTTATTTATTTTTATTTTACTTTCCACTGTTTTTGTTTATTTTAAAATCTTTTTTTTTGGTTGAAACGGGTCCTGCGCTGTGCACAGGGGGTTCTGGCCGCAGAGGGGGGTCCTGGCACTGTTTGGACCGGCCGGCTTGGTGTCCCGGACCGGCGGTCCACTCCGCAGGGGCGGCCGGCTTCGCCCGGTCGCGCTCCTTTTTTTTGCGATTTCTTCTCCCAGTGGGCCCCACGGCCTTTTCCACATTGGATGTAAGTTTGGGGACATTATTTCCCCGGTGCTACAGTGTCCGCCCGAAGCTCTCCGGCATCCCGCGGGATCGCGGCGGCTTCCGCGGCTGCTTCCGGCGTTGTTCGACGGCGACAGCTCCGGAGGAAGAAGGAAAAAGGGCCGGCGGCCCTAGGGGAAGAGGAAGGAGGCTTCTCCGGCGACGAAGGCAAGAGCCATTGGCCCTTACGGCAGCGGCAGTGGCTTACGGAAGCTGGCGAAGGCCCGGCGATTCCGGCAGAGGAGGAAGAAGGCTTCTCCGGTCCCGATCCCCTCAATGGACAATCCCAACTACTCCGGCGCTTCTAGCAGGAAGAAGGGGGCCTCCTATTGGCCTTGACGGCACTGGCGGAAGAAGAAACGAGCTCCGGCGGCGCTAGCATCCTCCGGCAAAATAGGGGACGGCAACGGCTATCGACCCCTCCTTTCTCTCTCTTGCCTCTCTCCCCCTCCTCGTATGGCATAAGCATTGGTCAGCTTTTATAAGCCTCCCCCGTCTCCCTTCCCCGCTGGGAGACCTTCCGCAACGGGATTCCGGCTCCGAGACGGACTGGGAAGACTCCCAAGATACTCGGAATCGATTTGTTTTGGAAGTCTTCCCTTCTTTGCATGATTCCCAACGTCGGAGGACTTCCACCTTGAGTGGGATTCGACCGGGGATTGATTGCACCATCCATACCTGCCGGTTTTTTTTCTTTCTCTTTTTTTTTCCTCCCCGTACGCGTGGGCTGCTTGATATGGGATTGTTGATTTTAAACTAAAATCAAGCCCAATGAGCTCATGAAGAATGGGCCACGTGGCCACTTGTGGGTCACATTCCGCATTGCACCAAAATAGGTCGGTTTATGTTCCATCAATAAATTGAACTTATAGTGGGCTCCAACCATGAGGTTCCGGCCGAGGATTGAAGGTGGAGGATTTAATTAGGCCGATTATACTCCGATTGCTCGTTCAAATCACTTCTTTTTCCTTCTTTCTTTCTTTCTTTCTTCTTTTTTTTTTTGCAAATTTTAGGCGCCAACAATCTCCAAGGCCCAAGATCCTTTCACCATCTGTAACCACAATAACTTGAATGTTCCTTTCAGGCCAATTTCTCAACACTTCGAGGACCTTTCTCCTGCAAAATTAAGCAAAGTTTAAACATTGGTCAAGCCTCACCAACGTTGGTGTGTAGACGATGGGAAGCTGCTCCTCGACATTATCCATGAGAAGCTTGTAGAAGAGCCTCTTGTTTCTCTCCTGCGGTGGGGACAAAGACAATCAAGACCAACAGTTAAACTACGTACATCACAGTCAAGTAATCATTTCGTTGTCAAACGCCGACCAAGAAACAAGCCAAGAAAACTGAGAACGACATGCTCCTTCGAGCCCGACCTAAAGGTCCATCATGGCCATATAGCACCGAAGAGAACTTGGTATCGTCTTCGGTACACGCATCGTGGGGAGGTGAGTCCCAAGGGCATATATACATGGCGCAAGGGTAGCTAGAACAAGTACCACACCAATGGAAGGCACGGAGCGAGAGGAGGAGGGTTAGAAGTGTAGCAATGCCTGCCGCCGCCATCGCAATGGCCCGGCCGACTGAACCGCCTGCGTAATGCTAGAAGCAATGGAAGCTCAGGACAACCCGGCTTGCCGGTGGCGGCTGTGCTTCCCGTATCGATCTGATTAACCAGCAGTGCAAAGCTGATCGAGATGCGATAGCAGGAGGGGGCAGAGGTTGCGAGGGGAACAGCACCTGCGTGGCCACGGGCTGCTTGGTAGAGCTGAACAGGGTGTGCCTGTCGGAGCTGAAGGTGGTAGCGGCGGCGGCAGCGGCGACGATGACGACGAAGTTGGGGATGCGGTGGTGGAGGATCGGGGTGAAGGCGAACAAACCCCCAGCTCTATCGCACAAAGTGCGCTCGCGAGTTGGGTTCTTCCGTCGGCCCGAGAACTGGCCCGACTTCAGCCCGCGGGCTATTTGTCTTGGCCCGAAACAAGGTCCGACGCTAACCCGGCCCGAGAGTCCATGGGTAAACCCGGCCCATTGCCGCCCCTAGATAGTTTGTATTGTACCCCTATCTGACCCGGATATTAAATGGATAAGGGTTTATATCTATACAGTAGCTGATGATGGGAAGGCTCTGTGAATATGATATCATCCCCAAAGTCATTTGGGATCATGAGATATGACTTATATTTTTCATTATCGAAAAGCTAGTTAATATGCTCTTAGATAATATATTTAATTTAAAATAAGTTTTTATTTAATTAGGTTTCAACCAAATATACTATTAGACTTGGTGAGTCACACACATAAGAATTGATCCGTAAATATAAAGTTATGAACATAATTTATAGAAATTGAAAACTTTTATAAATCATGTCTAATATTGTGCTGGTAGACATTTTTCAAATATTTGAATCCTACTACTATTTATTTTTTTATGAAGTTTTCTTAGTAAAAGGAGCTAACGCTAAAGTTGTATAGGTTGTTGGTGCTAGAGCTGGAATCTCAATGGGGTGTGTTTCTTCTTACATTTCTCCATCCTCACCCAGTACACTGTCAAGTTCTCTTTCGGCCCATGAATGATCATTTGGCTCAAACTCTAGAGGTGGTGCAACATCCTTATCCTCCATCCATTCTATAAGTGGATGTTCTTTCTTGGAAAAGGCATTCTAAGTTAACATCATTCTGTGACAGATCCTGACCACTTAATTCAACTGTTTGCTCATAAGAACCATCTGTAAATCGTACACACATTTTTTAAGAATTTTTTTGATGTTCTTTAATGTCCAGTGATTGCTGGATCGGAATTGGTACCTAGATCAATAGGTACTGATCTGATATGGGGTACTGATCCGATCCAAATCAGATTGGATTAGATCAACCAATCCCATTCTATTTTTTTGTTGGAATTCGGATATAGAATTGGTCTAGATTAGTATGTTTTATTTTTTACGGTAAAAAATCATAAAAATCTAATAAAAGTGATAAAAATAGGAAACCTTATAAAATTATTAAAAATACAAATATAAGATTTAACACACTTTTATGTCATTACGAGAGATTTTAAGATGACTAAATATAAGTTAACACAAATGATTATTCCAAATTTTCAATAAACAAATAAAATAGTACAAAGGATATATTATAAAAAATATACGTTCATATCATCAATATCTATGGAATTGGCATTCGTAATTCTCGTTCTCTGGATTCTCCCGGATGTTGCATTGAGAATTGCCTATCATGATTAACCTATATCCATGCGAAAAAAAACAATTCGGCCGTCTAATTAAATTCATACACACGATCTTGCTATGGAGATGTGGATGAAGTATATAGCTACAGACCATGACTTGCAGAATTGGCCGATTCTTAAATTGGATTGGCTACACTTGATACGTTTTTCGCAGGGAGCACTAATCCAGGCTTAATTCTCGGGGAAATTGGTTTGAATCAATGGAATCGGTCAATTCCTTTGAATCAGATCGGGATTAGTTGAATTCTTATGGAGAAGTTAAGTCTCAGTCTGAAATCAATATTAAGTACAATTTGGACCCATTATCAATCCTACATGGGTAATATCTGCCTGAAATCATCGATCCCCCCTCACCTAGGGCTCGATGATTCCAGTAAAATTCTAGTGATTCCGTGATGACTCCTTTGATACGGCGATTTGGGTGCAATCCAAACCTCTGTAGGGTGATTCCAAATCGATCAGGCATTGATCCTTCTATTTCACCGGCGTTTCAGTGTTGTGGAGGGCTGATTCCTTTTCTCTTGGTGTTGATATTCCCCATCTGGTGAGTTCTTTCCCTTCGGAACCCCCTTAAGGGGTTGTTCTTGTCTCCATCCCCTAAAGGTCTTCATCCACCCTCCCCTGTAACACCTCAAACAGCCACCTTTGGTTGATTGTTTTGGCAAGGGGTTCTTTTGTCCCCCTAGGTCCCCTAATTTCATACCTCAAACAGTCACATGACTTTTGACCTTTAGGGGTGATTGTTTGAGGCAAGAATGTTCTCTCCCCCTCTTGCCCCTGTACCCCTGCCGGCCCCTAATTTCAAACCTCAAGTAATCACCCCCTTGGGTGACTAACACAGTTGCCCCCTTTAAGAGGCCGTTGTCTTCTTTCATCTCCTCTTTATCATTGATAGGTTAATATTTTAATATTTTAATTTGTTTCAATGCTTTAATGTTACAAACTCCTTGACAAGATGTTCTCATTGCCCCCTCCCAACCCTCTAATCCCCCAATTTCAGATCTAGATGGTGATTGTTTGTGGTTAGAAACCCCCCTTTCCCCTTGTGCTCTTCTATTGGCCCCCCAAATTTCAGACCTCAAATAGTCACCCATCTATTCTCTTTCCCCCTTCCCCCTTGTGCCTCCTCTCGGCCCTCAACCCCTTAGCCGATATTTACCCCTCGGGTGATTGTCACAACAACCTCCTTGAGTGGCTATTGTCTTCTTCCATTCCCCCCTTTATCATTAATAGGTTAATGTTCTAATTTATTTTTATGTGTTAATATTATAGAGTTTAGCAATGGCCTACGAAAGAGATGTATCTACTCGTCATGATATCGGGTGAGAACACAATTTCTTGGTGAACCCTGATAAGAAGAGGGTATAGTGTAACTGGTGTGCCAAACAATGACTGGGGGAATATTTTGATTGAAGCAATATGTGGGGTTGGTGAAAATGTGAAAAAATGTGGCACATGCCCATGGAGAGTAGTGAAGTTATGAGGGCATACCTCACAAGAAGAGCCTCATAGTGGGGAGTTTGCATTTTGCAAAGAGAAGAGTTGCATAAGAAACGTCTAGGAAGAAGAGATGAGAGGCCGACCCAAAAAGACAAAGGGAAAGAATTAGTCGAACCTCAGTCATCCATATATAGTGATGAGGAATCAGATGAACAACCAAGGAGAGCTTTGCATGCTAGCAAGCAGTCGTAGAGAGAAGATGAAGAGAGAAAGCAGTGAGTAGGTGGCTCCAGAGTCAGGGAACTGGAACTTTGTCGATCACAATCGACTAAACCCACCTCCATTGAGGGTGTCAGAACAGGAAGGGACATTTCGTCGACCTATTTCGACACAACCAACACTGCTAGATGATAATTTGTTTTGGAAACATAATTATTTGCAAAGAACAATTAAACAAGTATTCAAATAGGTGAAGGCAACCATGTAGTGGCAAAGCGAACAATTAGACATATTTGCAAGTGATTTTTACATGTTGCAAACATTCTTAAATTTTTTTTATCTTAGACATATTTATTATATCAACTTCTCGAGGTTGGCAGTAGCATTTTTAACTCAACTTAATGTAAATGTTCAATCATATGCTGCAAGTAGTCCATACTTCCATACCATGTTGATACGATTGGGGAGGCCGATCTGGGATTACAAGTCCCAACTAGTTAATATATTTATGTTTCTGGCCTAGATGAAGGGGTGGATGAAGTCAAGGTCTAGATAGAAGGATTTAAGTTAATCTGAAGAGAGAGAGGCTACATAGTCATGTGTGATAGGTGGACAAGTATTATGAAAAAATCAATGATAAATTTTCTTATTTTCTATTTATAAGACAACATTTTTAAAGTTTATTGATATTTTGGGAAAAATAAAGAATGCAAGTTATATCATTTCGCTTGTAGATGTTATTAGTAGAATAAATTGGGGAGGACAACATTGTATAAATTGTCATAGATAATGAGTCCACATACAAGATAGTAGGAAAGAAATTGATGGAGGGGATAACATTTGATTTGGGTGCCACATGCAACACACTTTATTGATATGATGTTGGAGAATATTGGCAAAGAGACTTCATTCTCTACACTTACGAGCCAGTCACAATTGATCACATTATTTATCTATTTACGTCTATAGTTGTTTCACATGATGCAAGGTCATACTAAGAGGCACATAATGCAACACTTATTAAAGCTAATCTTGAGGCAACATTTGAATGGCAGATGTCAACATCAGAAGTAGGGTTTTTTTATTAATATATGACAGTGAATTATCTAAAACCTCTGGAGAACTTCCACCCATATATTTTAACCACATCTCCAATACACAACAGTTTTACTCAGATGGCCATTCATTATTCTCATATGGTTACAGGTCAATCGTGATAGATAGCTCTCAATGGAACATTAAGGAGAATCCATAGAATGAGGATAAATGTCAATTCCATAAATATTTATGAAAGTAATGTATAGCATTATGTTGTGTATCAAAACTACATTTTTATCATGTTACCTTTATTTAATCGAATGTTCAATTCCATTTAAGTATATCTAGTTACTTGTCTTAAACTTTATTGACATGGTATGAAAGTGTTATATGTTACATTTTTATTTTTAACAAATTAATCGTTTTAATGATTTTTCCGAACTTATTACAATGGAAAAAAATTTAAAAATACCTTGATTTCCCCCCCAAAGAATCGGTTAGAATTGATTGATCCAATCAAATTGAATCAGTACCTAACGATCGGGTATCGATTTCAATTCATAAATTTATGGTACAGACAAAAGTAATCACATCCTGAGCTTACTAGTAAGCCTATCTTCAAGTGGGGAAGATGTCACGGTCTCTATTTCTGACATTTTTTGGGGTTGATTTTGGTTCCAAAATGGCTAGATTGTACCAAAATATGATCTAATAATGTGTTTGGTTGCATTTATAAAAAAGAAACAATCTTATTTTTAAAAATAAAATCATCTTTTGTTTTAGTTTTAATTTCAAATTTATAAAAACATGACTCTTGTATGTTTGGCAAAAATGTCATAATTTAAAAAAAAAGATAAAACTGTGTTTGGCACCATACTACTGTTCTACTTTTTCTACTCGAAGCTCTTGTTTTCATGCACAAAGGAGTTCTCTCCGTCACCTCCGGCGTTGCCTTTCATGGGAAACGTGCACCATTATTTATTTTATAAGTTGACGGTGGTCATCACTTTTGTGAATGGGTTATGAAAGCTCTGAGAGAAGGGTCTTTTTTCAGGCGCTCAAAAGAAACTGGTTAACATAAGTAGGATGACAACGTGATCGAGATAGAAAAAAGCATTGTCTAACAAAGCAAAAAAATATGGAAAAAGAGTAGACTTGGTAGTTGGTGCATGCCTCTAGCCATTCAACTATGATAAAGAGGAATATGATGGGTCCCTTTTATCAAAGAGAAGAGGGTATGTGTGTGTACCTGTAATGAGCGAATGTTTACGTCGAATCTAAATCTCCGGATGGTCGCCATGGCCCTGAGAACGATGATGGCGACAGTCACCACCGCCAGCCATTGAGGTATATGGGCTTGAGGAAGGAAATCGTGAGTAGAACATTGCAGGCGATCTTGTACGTGCTCGGTCAATGACAAGGGAGGGAGGCCGGGAGGCAGTGGAGGACGATGGTGATAGGCTTGCGGTAGTCCTTCCTTTCTAGGGACTTGCACATGAGCATGAGGCAGTTTTAAAAGATGACGGAAGAGTTGTTGTCTCTCTCTCTCTCTCTCCGGTGACGATTGCTTGTCGCCCCCTCTCGACGTTGTCCGTCGCGTTGGAGAGAGAAACGGGGTCACAGATGTCCCACCTCTACGCATAGATTACGGAATCGGTGGAATCGGACCGATTCCGACCGATTCCGGAATCGGATCGGTGGTTTCCGATCCGATTCCTGGCGGAAGGACCGATTCCGGGAATAATTCCGCGGAATCGGTATGAATCGACTGGAATCGGTCGGAATCGATCCGATTCCGACCGATTCCTTGTGGAATCGATCGATCCGACCGATTCCGATGGAAGACCGGTCGAACCGGCCCCGGTTCGATTCCCGGTTCGATTCTGGACCGGGAATCGAACCGATTCCGGCCCTAAAAGGGCCGGAATCGACCGCCGCGGTCGATTCCTTCGATCCCGCGGCGGTAGGGCTCGTCTCCGGCGATTCCGCGGCGATTCCTCAGCGATTCCGGCATCGATCCGGCGATCCAGGCTCGATCCGAGCGATTCAGGCAGCGATCCGTCGATCCAGGGCGATTCAGCACCGATTCCGGCGATTCCGGCGATTCCCCGGGCGATTCCGGCGATTCCAGGCGATTCGGACCGATTCCTTCGGCCGATTCCGCCGATCCAAGCTCCGATCCGCCTTGAATCAACGTCTTCTTCGATCTTTGACCGATTTTTGGTAAGATTTCTTCGCCGAACACTTCGTACGTCCATTCTTACGCGTTTCCGACGAGTCCGAGCGTCGTTAAACCTTGTGATTTCCGACCGAATTAGTCCGTCCAAGTTTTAAACTATCCGTTTAAGTTCATTTTGCACGGGAAAAATTCCGGATATCCCGTACGTTATTTTGCGACGATTTCCGCAACTACGTAACCCTTTAAACATACCGAATGGTGTGTTACTTGGGTTGTACGCTTCCCGAACAGCGTCTAAATCATTTTTTATGTTATCTAATCAATTTTAGTGCATTGTTTACAATTTTTGCAGATATAAGCAATGGCCGATCAAGCGACGTGCTTCCGACGTGGGTTGGGAACACGGGCGTATGGTAGACCTGGTCGGGAAGAGGGTGCGGTGCAAGTGGTGCGGGAAGGAGATGAACGGGGGGTGTTCCGGCTGAAACAACATATTGCCGGAACAGGTGGGAATGTAAAGAAATGTGACAAGGTGCCCAGGGAGAAGAGTGAGGAGATGAGAGGATACATGACAGGTAGAGCCTCTCAACGGGCTGTTCGGATCGAGCAGAGGGAGGAGTTGCAGGACGAGCTACTCGAGAGGAGGAGGGACTGCGATTTGCCTACCTCCAAAGGGAAAGGCAAGGGGAAGGCAGCAGCTCAGCCGGAGCCAGAGAGCGAGGACGAGTCCACGGACTCCGAGCTGAGACGTGCTAGGCTCGATTTAACAAAAGAGTCGGTAACAATGCTTATGTTCTCGATTTACCAATGGACTATGGTATCAATCCGATTTTTAACGTTTCTGATTTAATAGCTTTTCAAGCGCCGACTTCTTTACCTAGTGAGTTCACTAAACCATATTTTCCCAGTTTGAGTGAACCTTCGGAGAGTCCACAAAGCCGATCTTCTAGAACTGAGCATGAGCAAGTAGACTGCATAATTGATGAACAGGTAACTACATCTAAGGGTGGTTTGAGTCATCGTTACCTCGTACATTGGAAAGGTCGGCCGAACAGTGACGATTCATGGATATCCAGAGATGAATTACAGAGAATTGAGCCGGACATGGTAGAAAGGTATGATTCGACGGAGTCGAATTCTCCTCAGCCGGGAGGAGTTGGTGGGGACACCCGATTTCAAAATCGGTATGGAAAAGTTTACAGCCGTCGGAAGGACAATTTATGGCTGGGTGACTGTGGAAATTTCTGTTAGAATATACTGTGCCCCAAAATTGGGCTGCGAGGTGGAGATTACACGGTGGCTGCTTGGACACTAGTCGAATTGGACTCTTCAGACAACCGGGGTCCATTGTACTCTCCTGCGTATTGTGCGTATTGGGCTTACATCTGTTCGGGGTCCATTACGCGCTCACGCGTATGGGGCTTAAGTGATGTTCGGGGCCCATGACGCTCCTGCACGTTTTACCATTTTTTTTTTTTATGTTTTTACATGCTGCTATAAACCCTTGTACACCGGTCATTCGCGAGGAGGATATGAAGAAATGGAAAAAGTATACTCCCGTTGAAATTTTTCTCCCGTTTTGTCTTTAGCTCCGTAGCCTTTTAGCGGTGACGATAGTTCTCTCTCCTTTCACTTTACCCGATCGCTCCACCTTCGGGAGTGAACCCTACGGAGCTCATCCATCGCCATGGCTGTCTGCGTCGGCCTCCACTCTTCTTACCATAGCAACGAGTGTTTCTTTAGAGCCATTTCAGCCTAGAGTTTCTAGTTTAGTGCTTGCGGACGACTCTGTTCGTTTAAACGGAGGCTCGCGCTGGTCCCTTCTTCGTCGTCTGCCGGAAGATCTGCTCATCACCTTCGTTCCACACGACGCCTTCAGCTCCTGGCTTCTTGGTGCTGAATACGTTTCTCTTCTCCGGTATGCTGTGACTGTCATTCCTGCGGAAGCTTCCTAGTTCGAATCCCTACGGTGGCTGGACATTCCGGCTTCGCAGATCTGAAGCAGCATCCTAGTCCAGATCTTTAACGTCTGCTACTATGCGGAACAGTTCCATCTGGTTCTTCGGTTGTTGATCCACTTTTCGCTCTTGGGAGATCCATCTCGGATCTATCTCTTTTCAACTCCACTGGCCTCCGTCAGATAAGTTTCCTATACTCAAGGACCATTGGGGTTGTTCGGTTTACTTCAAGCTCCTGTTCTATTCGCCAGTCCTCCAGATCTATAGCTGACCGGCCTTGGCGTAAGCTCTGTCGGAATGGCTATTAGAACTGGTCCGATTTTCAGTCAGATCCGTGGTTTATCACCGAATCTCTAGTTCAGAGGAACGTCCGCCTTGACACTGGGCTGGAGACTAATCCCGAACTAGTCCTGTGGTCATTTACAGTCTATTTTTTGGTGATTCGAACTCATTGTTTAGTTGCACATAATGATGAGCTCATTGAGCTATGACGTCAGTGCCGGATGAGATCTTAATGATCAGTGATCTGAATGTCCCTCCCTTCGGTTTATGTACGAGAGTCCCTCCCTGAAGTCGGGAAATGATGTTTGGTGCTGTTCAAACGAATCTTCAATGATTCTGGTTCGGATATATGATGACAGATTTCTAGTATATTCTTCTACACTGGTCCTTCTCCAGTGGTTGCCCTTCAGTGATGGCCAGTCCCCTGACTGCTGGCAGCGGCTTCTGATTTCAGAACTCTAGTGTCCACTCACTACACTGGTCCTCCCTCCAGTGGTTGCCCTTCAGTGCGGACTTAGTCCCCTGATTGCTGGTAGCGTTTTCTGTCATTTTGTTTAACTTGTTGTCGATCTTGCTGAGTGACTCCAAGGAGCTGCTAGTCGACGACAAGTTCAGCACCACCCTGGATATCAGGGTTCTGATCCCCACCATTTCAACCATCTGCTGATCAGATTATGCTACATGTGGATTTCACTTGATGATGATTCATAGGAGCCGGATTTTTATTGAGGACAGCTCGTCAACCTGGCTTTGAACACCCCCACATTTGATTTGTTGATCCTATACCGTCCTGCGAGACGTGGATCTGGTATTATTTGAGAATTTGTAAATTCCTTTAATCCATCTAAGTGTATAAGATCGGGTGTTCTTAGCCAGCCGAGCCGACACCCACGTTTCGACGTGGAGGTACATCTCTTTCCTTATCCTTGGATGTTTACTTCTGTTCTCATTTATGCGTCAAACGCCATGCTCAGTGTGCGTAGGTTTCTAGTCCGTTTATTCCAAAGATGTCGGCGTGATGTGCGAGCATATTAGAGTTGACCTAAATTCTTGAAAACTACTTAAAATCAATTTCGTTAATTGAGGATTTGGTCACTATATTGGTAGAGGACGAGTTTGTTTTAAGATTTCTTTGGTTAATCTTTTAGGAAAAGCTACTGGTCCAATTTCTAATAATAACATTTTAAAACTGATTTTGAACTCCAAAATTGACGATTAAATAGATTTGTTGGAAATTCTAGTGAGCCAAAGTAATTGCATGTCCTTTTCTCTCGGTCCTTGATTGTCCCGCATCAGAAAGGGGTGAAGGCTACAGGAACGGCTGCAAAGAGAGCCGTTCGCCACATTGTCAAGTGGTTTTTACATGCAGGTATCACTTTTTAAATTAAATTTGACATTATGCCTGTTTCATTTACTAAAACTTAATTTTACCCTGATCCCATTTTTTTTAACTTGATGTAGGCATCCCAGCACATGCAGCCACCAGCCCTACTTCCAGACGATGGTGGATGCCGTGGGTGAGGCTGGACCGGGTTTGCGAAGCCCCGGCGGACACATATACGGCGCCGGCTGGATGAGGAGGTCCGGGAGTTGAGGGAGTGGATGGACGGGTTCAAGTTGGTGTGGAAGGAGAGGGGTTGCACAATCAGGTGCGATGGGTGGACAGGTATCACCAAGAGGAGTATGATAAACTTCTTGGTGTGCTGTCCTGAGGGGACTACATTCTTGAAGTCGGTAGATGCTTCTGGGAAGATTAAAAATGCCGACTTCATTTTTTCTTTGATGGATGGAGTGGTGGAGGAGATGGGGGAGGAGAATGTGGTTCGAGTTGTCACCGACAACGAACCATCGTATAAGGCGGCCGGGAGGAAGTTGATGGAGAAGAGGAAGCACATCTTACGGGTGCCTGTGCGGCGCATTCCATAGATCTCATTTTAGAGGATATAGGCGAGGAGGAGGGTGTATCTACACTTGTCGGGCGGCGCGGACCATCGGTTCCTTTATTTATTCGCATCCCCGCCTCCTACATATCACGAGATCTCACACAGAGGGCACGATCTTGTCGGGCCCGGTCCGACACGATTTGCCACGAACTTCATTGCGTTGGAGAGTTTACACCGGCACGGATTTGCATTGGTTAGGTTCGCGCGATCCGAGGAGTATTACAACTATATGGTGGACAACTCGTACGACAAAAAGAAAGATTGGAGATTCTTGTCGGTCCGAGAAGCGGATCACCGACAAGAGATTGTGGGAGAGGATTGCCTACTATTTGGCAATCATAAAGTCACTGGTAGTTGTGCTGAGGTTGGTAGACTCGGATGACGAGGGACCGGATGGGCACACCTTGTATGATCTTATGGACCGGGCAAAGCTGAAAATTAAAGAAAAAAATCCCGAGAGGTTACAAAAAGTGGTGGAAAATCATTGATGACCGATGGGACAAGACCTTGCACCACGATGTCCACGTCTGCAGGTAACTTGGTTCTTAAATTATTTTTGATGTATAATTATCTTATATGCGCGGTTAACTAATAAAATCTTGCGGGATACTTTTTGAACCCCCGCATCCAATATGGAGGACGGGTGGTGAACGACAACGAGGTGATGCGGGGTACACTTGCGGTTATCCGGCGGGCGTGCCGATCTCGACAGACAGGATGATAGGCCGAGATAGAAGTAAGTTAGAGTTCATTAAATACCTTGGACTAGCATTAGCGAGGCAACTAAATTTTTTATTTAAATGTTTCGGATGCGAAGTACAGGATGAGGGTCGGTGTATACACAGATGCTGACGTGAAATATTCAGTTGAGAAAGTGTCGCCTGGTATAGTAATAGATTGATGAGCGATTTCTTTTCTTTTCATGCAAGTTATGTTTGATGATGGGCTAATTGTTTTCCTTTTCTCTTCGTGTTTTTCTTGCGGTGAGTGGTGGACTCGGGTGAACACCGAGAGTGGATGGAATCCACTTGCGGCCATTGGTATCGGGATTACGAGCCGAGCACCGGTTCCTCCCACCGTGAGAGGAATCGGAGTACATTCAACTCGATACATACCAAAAGGAGGAACGGGTTGACCTCGGACCTTGGAGAAGGCGGTCTTCTCGTCATTATAACGTGAGGCCGCGCATAAAGAACATCGAGGATCGGCGAGAAGATCGGCGAGGAGCGATTTGCACGGTTCGCAGGTGGCCCGTACGAGCGAGAGGCATTCCTCCGCCACACCACCACCCGAGGAGGTGGACGTGGACCGAATTTTCCGGGAGGAGCGTGCACTTGCCTCTGGATAGAGGAGAGGGAAGCCGGGGATCACGCGGTGAGTTTGATCCCGATGACCGTGCGTGGGCGAAGGAGAGTTGGATGGTGTTGAAGCCGAGGAGGATGCTCGGCTCCACCTCCATCTACTACCACGACTCGGGCGGGGCCTTCTTCGCCCGGCGGTATGGGGCGACCACTGCTGCGGCCCCGGCTCGGCTCCGGCTCCGGTCCCGGCGGCCGCTGCCGGCCCGTTCGCAGTACGGGGAGGACGAAAACAAAGGTGAGTGCACGGAGAATGGGAGGATTTGCAAAGTTGAAAAAAACTTTGGGTTCGGACTTTACGGTAGTTCGAGATGGTGAAGAGGTAAAGAGAAGGAAGTTAGAGGTCAGGCTACCTGTCAGCCCGGATGACAGTTCGCAGGCTCCTTCTCGCTCCTCAGGTGATGATGGCGAGG